>OZ023268.1:46158419-47358419 GCA_964006375.1 Tillus elongatus
TAATTCATATTCAAGGAGATGATGACTTAAAAAATATATATGGGCTGTGAATCGAAATTTTCTCATGAAGGAGTCTTCAATAGACATAACAGAGTCATGTTTGGACAAATCAAAACCCTCACGCTATTAGGGAAAGGGGTTTTCAAGTAAAATTTAGTTTCAATATGTTTTGTTAATTGAAAGGTAATAACTTTTATTATCATATTTATGATGGAACCTTAACTTTTAATCATTACATGGAAATATTAAGAACAATAGTTACAGACTTTTTAGACAATTTACCATTATCAGAATATAGAACTTGTTGGTATCAACATGACGGAGCTCCTGCTCACTCTACATGAGAAATATCTAACACACTCGGCAATCTATTTGAAGACAGATGGATTGGAAAGTATGGTCCCTCGATATGGTCCGCAAGAAGTCCAGATCTTACCCCGCTTGGTTTCCGTCTGGGAAAAGATAAAAACCAAAGTATATGAAACGCTCGTCAATTCACGCGAGGAATTAGAAATCAGAGTAAGAAGGGCGTTTGAAGATTTAGATAGGAATGAGATTCTTTCAGCAACCACAAGCGGCATTACGACACGAATATTAAAATGTTTGAGTGTTAATGGACAACATTTTGAGCAGTTACTAGTTTAGGAGGTGTCAGTTGTTTTGTTACTCGTGTTGTAATAATACTTCGAGGATTTATAAGATTGTGTAAGGTAATATCACTGTTGTTATCCTTAGAAATTTTTTTTAAATTTTTTAAAAATATTTTAAATACATAATTTTCAAACACAGTAACAATATTCCTTTATTATAATTTTTAACTTCAACATGAAATATTTTTGTTTCTACAGTTTTTTTTTGTAAACCAAAGGGGGTCATATATTTGAAATGGATTTTCTGTAAAATTGTAGTAAAATGAAGCACAATGATGGTTGAAGCTGAAACTTAAGGCTTTTTAAAACACACTTATTATGATATTTCTTCTACATAATCCGTATTTGTTCCAAATTCGTGGTCTGAAAATTGCAAATTTTGACGTTTCAAATCGCGAGTTTGACGTTTTAATAAAAATTATAAAATTTTACAAACATGTTTTCTGCTACTTCTTGACCTTTTAGCGCCAAGAAAACTTAACCGTTGTATGTAATATTCAATTGGTTTTGTTAATCACACAAAATATTTTGTTCTTGTGCTTTCCTCTGATCACAAGTGGCACCCAAAATGTTTTTCTTTAAATGCCTATAACTTTTTTCTCTTAACTTAGATATCTGAATTTCGGGGTGTAGGGTAAGTTTGATAGTATAAACGGACATGTCAAATGTGGCCGGCATAGCTCTGTTATTTTCGGAGATAAACTATAAAAAAAATCCCCGGAAAAACTGGTCCGCTTTTCCTGGCTAACGAACTTATCGAAGCCACTTAGAAAAGGAAGGTGCGTACCAAATGTCATCAAAATCGACTCTATTTTTTGAGTTATCGGTAATATATATATATATATATATATATATATATATATATATATATATATATATATATATATATATATATATATATATATATATATATATATATATATATATATATATATATATATATATATATATATATATATATATATAGTGAGACGTCGATGCTAGAATTTTACGTAAACAACTTGTAGATTGTGATTATATTTTGTGTAGCATTTCCACACTGCATGTCTCGGAATATTTAGTAGTAGAAAAATATTAGGGGTCAATTTCACGTATTTGCTTGTAATTAAATGAAAAAAATACAGTGTGTGTGTGTGTGTATTTTCTGTTGAAAAAGGTTAGAGTCAGACAAGCTAATTGAACTAGATCATATATTGTAGAAGTGTTGTTTTAATAATCGCGTGTAGGGAAATTGACACCAAAAATCCATGTTTACTCAAGATTATTAGCAAATACTATATAATGACATTACAGGACAATCCGGCTGATATCGTGTTTCAAGAATATCAGCGCCCCTAGCCGATAGTACTGATGTTACGTCGTTCGAGAACGTGTAACACTAGCAATTGCTGGTGTTTAACTGTGTTTTTTACAATGAATGTTAGTGGTTGGGTGTGTGCAAACTATAATTGTCGCAATTATAACGTGCTAAATCTATCAAAGACATTTCATAGGTTTCCAAAGGATGGCGAAACGTGAATATGATTTGAAGCAGAAGACAAATTCAGAATCACTTTTATGCCACTATGAACAGTTCGCAGAAGATAATTTATTGTGTAATATTTACCATCATGTACCTATTTATAAACTTTGTAAACTGGTGGTTAAAAGGCTTTAATCATAACTTGTCTTCCAGTGCATAAAAAAAAAGAAATATGAAGGCAAAAAAAGTTTTGCATTAGAAATAAATGGTATAAGAAAACTGTTTTTCTATATTCTTCTGTGTTCTTTTTTATTTCAGTATGGCATAAATTGTCACATTTTTTCACATTTAAAATTATTTTACTTGGTAATTATCTTCCCAAGACAAGTTTTTAATGAGACAAGTAGAAATAGCAGATTCAGCCCTATAATAGATTTATTCACGGAAGTAAAAGTTAGTCTCACATTTCATCTGCACAATTTCTTAATTATGTACTAAGTATATCAGTTACATATTTTAAAATATTAGATTAATAAGACAGTTTTCATGTAGAGATATAGCAAATTGAGTACTGTGCTACCATTTATACCTAGAACAATTATTTATGAGTAAGTACAGATTGTAACTTAATACCCTCAGAAACAGCTTTCAGTATATTCCTATACATGCCCTTGAAATAATAGTTTAACGACGGTTTCAAGTTGGTACATTAAATTATGATGCAATAAGATTATGGGTAAGAGAAATTTGCAGAATTATTCATGCTGATTTCATTTAGGTTTCAAGCTGATTGTTGATACAAATTATATTTGTAACTACATAATCAGAAAATTTTTACTGTTTTGTCATGTAAAAGTTTTTATATTCATCTATAATAAACCAATCGTCTAAATTAAGAACATGCAGGTAAATATACAATTCAAATTACCCGGTCAGTTGTCAGTACTTTACGCGTGGTGGCGCTAGTGTACTCGTCACAAAAATCACCAATCATTATATAGTATTTGTTATTAGTCTGGTTTCATCTAGTGGGTAATAAATGAAGTGGCCTATCACCCTGAGATGCACACTATTATGTGTCTCGGACAAATACGCGAGCAACATGATGACACACTTAAAACCGCATGTTTCCTCTAAAAAGAACTTGAGGGGTGGTCTGCAACTTACATTAATTAATTAGCCATATACTTTCACATTCTTAAACCAATACGCTTCTGTAATTAATATATCATTTATGATTTAAAATAGAACACGTAGTCTTTTAAATAATATAGAACTTTCCCGATCTAATCAAAAACCGATATCGTTATTTACCAAATATTTTTTTTTATTTTTTTTTTAATTTAATATTATTGGCTGCGGCATCTCAGGCCATTAGCACATTTTTCCCATCATTAAATATTTTTTAAAATTTTCCAGACAGAGTATTGGCTCGCCCGGGAATCGAACCCGGGACCTCTCGCTTAGCAGGCTGGCACCTAGCCACCTGCGCCATGAGGGCGTCTACCAAATATTATATTATTTGATATTATAAATAGACCAATATTCTGTAACACATACAGTTCAGTTTCTAGTTTAGTTTGTTATTTTGTTGTAATATTACTTGTAACTTTTTTTGATAAATTTACTTTTAAGGGTGGTTAACCCCTAACTTATTTTAGTGGCGCGGCCATAACGGATAATGCATTCTCGAAAACCCTGCATCGAGCAGGTCTACGGGACCTGTAGTTTCAACCCCTTGAGCACTAGAAAGAACCTCTAGCAAGAGGTGTCTGGAAAGGCAAAAATCATCGACTGGCTGATAATTAAGCGGTAAGTTTGAGTGTTTTTCCATCCTTTTATTATATTTATCCCTCCTTATCCCTGTATAGGATATATTTTATTTTTGCATCTCTCCGAATAGGAGAAATGAATTTTTGATAAATAAACTTGTTTTGATCCACCGTTTTATATAACTATATGAGCAGCGACTTTAACTTAGAAGACTTAGTTCAAAAATTTTTAGTAAACAAACAATTCGGGTGAAATCGGACCGTGAACTGGACGCCGGACCATGTGCATTGTTGCCAGATGAGTATTAGCAAGGGTCATTTTAAATATAGCAGGATATCAAGGGGCGAACAAATGTTTTTATAATGTAAATAAATTAAAATATGGCGTCATCTACATAAATCGATATTTCACATATTTTGCGGAAAGCAGTAGGAAAACGGAGATGTAAACAGTTAATTTTCAGCAATTGTGGTCTAGGGGGAAAACGTGATATAGAAGGAAATCAAGGGGTGAACAAATGTTTTTATAATGTTAATAAATTAAAATATGGTGTCATCTACATAAATCGATATTTCACATATTTTGCGGAAAGCAGTAGGAAAACGGAAATGTAAACAGTTAATTTTCAGCAATTGTGGTCTAGGGGGAAAACGTGATATAGAAGGAAATCAAGAGGTGAACAAATGTTTTTATAATGTTAATAAATTAAAATAGGGCGTCATCTACATAAATCGATATTTCACATATTTTGCGGAAAGCAGTAGGAAAACGGAAATGTAAACAGTTAATTTTCAGCAATTGTGGTCTAGGGGGAAAACGTGATATAGAAGGAAATCAAGGGGTGAACAAATGTTTTTATAATGTAAATAAATTAAAATATGGCGTCATCTACATAAATCGATATTTCACATATTTTGCGGAAAGCAGTAGGAAAACGGAAATGTAAACAGTTAATTTTCAGCAATTGTGGTCTAGGGGGAAAACGTGATATAGAAGGAAATCAAGGGGTGAACAAATGTTTTTATAATGTTAATAAATTAAAATAGGGCGTCATCTACATAAATCGATAATGACATATTTTGCGGAAAGCAGTAGGAAAACGGAAATGTAAACAGTTAATTTTCAGCCCCAGGGGGAAAAACGTGTGCCTCTCCTCCCTTTTTTGGTACATCAGTAACATCAACAGCGGTTGTGCCATTGTGATTGAGCAAGGTAATCTGTGCGTTCGACCCTTCCCAGGGGTCGTAAAGTCGTCGGTCCGTGCCCATGCGATGTTGGGCACGTTAAAGACCCAAATTTCCCGGGCAGTGAGGTGAATGAATGACACTTTAGTAAAGTCAATGAAGCAATTTCCGTTGCGAATTGCCGATGACAAATACAACTGTATATGCTAATAGCAAACGGTAAGCAGTATATTATATTGAAAAATCGCAATGTTTCATGGTAATGAAGCAATTTCTACTGACAACTGTCGATGATAAACATAACCGACAAAATATCTCAAAATAAGCTTCCCTTCGAAATGTTTGTTTATATTTTACTTTCCAACCTTAAATGAGTAAGAAAAGTCAATGAAGCAATTTCCGTTGCGAATTGCCGATGATAAATACAACTGTATATGCTAATAGCAAACGGTAAGCAGTATATTATTTTGAAAAATCGCAATGTTTCATGGTAATGAAGCAATTTCTACTGACAACTGTCGATGATAAACATAACCGAGAAAATGGCTCAAAATGGGCTTCCCTTCGAAGTGTTTGTTTATATTTTACTTTCCAACCTTAAATTTACTAATGGGGAGACCCCGACTTTTGATTTTTGAAAAAGTTTTTGCAAACAAGAGCGAACTATGGCCCCAAGAACCCATATCCGGGGTCAGTTTCAATATATATATATATATATATATATATATATATATATATATATATATATATATATATATATATATATATATGTATGTATGTATAATACCGATAACAAAAAAATATTGTGCCGATTTTCAAAAAGTTTTGCATGTACCATCCTTTTCTATATGGCTTGGATAAGGTCGTTAGTCAGGATAATCGGACGAGGTTTTCCGAAAGAATTTTGACTTTTCATTAGGAAAACATCTTTATGTCAAAAATTAAAAAAGCTATGACAACCAAATGTGGTAGATAGGTTTGCGATAGAAAAGGTACACTACACACCAAAATTCAGATTTCTATGTTACAAGAAAAACACGTATAACAAAATATTTTGTGCCAGATAATTTCTATGAAAATTCACTACCATAACGCAATTGCTGCGCCCAAGCTTTTTATTATATATATATCTTCAAAGGCGCCTCCGGGGTCAATGTAAGATTGTACATGTTCAGATATGTACAGGCTGGTGCATCATTCGTTGGTGATACAAATTTTACATTTTTTTTTATCGGACACCTCTTTTTCACCGTATTATAATATATATTTGTGAGAAAAGATATTCGGGACGCAGCAAGCACATTATCGTAGCGAATTGGCATTAAATGCTTTCAACGTCAAAAACTCAATTAGCTTGCAACTTGAGAATCGTTGGCTAGGAAACCTGGTTTTTTTTTGGGAACATTTTTGTTATTTTATGACACTTTTTTAATCTTCGCAAACAATAAACTTATTTTGATGAAGTATTGTACATTGTTTCTACTATAATACAGGTCATATTGGTAGCAAATTTTGATACCTGATTTCATTGAAGAAGACATATTTGCTAATAAAGCATATTTGCGAAAATTCGATTCAATAACGCACTTGCTGCGTCCACATTTTCAAAATGTTTACCCTGTTCGAGGCATGGTAATTATAAACACTAGTATAATATAGGGGTATATAAGGTAGGTCAGTCCCTTTAACACGCTAGCTGAGCGGCAATGGTCGAGAGTAAATAGCAGGGTATAAAAATAACCATCTGTACACCAATCCTCCAGTGAATGAAGAAGATATTCAATTAGGCATTTTGGGATTTCTTCGAGTTTGACCTTCGTAAAATAAAAATTCAAGTTATTTTCGACATATCAACATGCCCCTTGTCCCTAAACCTATGTACAGAATAATGAGTAACATTCTCATTTTTGCCGTATTTTTATGGCAGGCATGGCTTTTAGTGCCAGAAACAAACTTGCTTCCACTTCCACCCTCATGAAACTTAAATAAGACATGCTTTTCAAAAGAAAGAAATAAAAAAGGAAAAAAATTATCCAACCTGTTGTAATAAACACCCATTTGAGCTGTATGGCAAATAGTGACAGTCTTGATTATTCATTCGGTGTGTCGAGCAGATATAAGACCAAATTTGTTATAAGTGTTGCGCTACAGTTTACAGTGCCATCACAGAATTAATATTTCAATATTGTTATCAAATTTCTTGTGAACACTTGTTAAAGTAATAAATGGCAGGTAACCGCATTGCTTCAATTGTCGCGAACGACGACATATTCTGGGAAGAGGTTCTTAGAGGAGAGAAACTGAAGATCTTGGACCTTTCATTTAGAAACCCTTCAGAGATAATTGAATGGCTTGCAAAGAGGCGATTGATCTCTAATTCCGTTGTATGTGATGTCTGTCAGGTAATTATGTAACGAAAGACAAATACTCCGCCAAAGGCCCCCTCTTACAGCACTCCAATCTAATTGGGATACTTCTCAGTTTTGTGTGACAAGATAACATAGTATCAACTTGAAATGAATTTTTATATGACAAAAATAGAAAAAAAATCATGTAACAATTCACAGAACGTAATTTCTCATTTTTTTAATCACTTTATGTCATGACATGAGAGTGTGGTAGTAATCGTTGTCCTATGTCAGTGTTTTGTATGACTTCGGTACCTAAGGTCCGTTGGTCACAGACTTCTGAAATGACTGATTTATATATATATATATATATATATATATATATATATATATATATATATATATATATATATATATATATATATATATATATATATATATATATATATATATATATATATATATATATATATATATATATAGATAAGTCATCGTCGACTTCCATCATCTAGAAGAAGTAGAACGAAGATCTGTGGCGTGATGTCTTTTTCATATAAAAACGTTTAGTTGCAAATATTGTGTGATTTTCCATTTTATTTAATTATGCTTATTAAGCGTTCCTGTTGTAAATGTTGGAGCAAGTACACTAAACATTCAGATTGGTTTTAGACGTGCTTGCTATAACATCGTTTAGTTCATAACTAGTAATCTTTATACCTTTCTCATTAAATAAACTTGTAATTATTAGCCAAATAAATTTCCTTTTTTGGCTGCCCTTAATTCAAGTTACTTAACTGGCGCTGCGAACAGGATTTTGTGACAGTCCCTTTGTGCACAAAACTTAGAATTCGGCATTTTTGGACTGGTTTTCAATAAGAAATTTACACTTAAAGAACCAGCCTGGTATATTATTTCCAAGTGGAAACACCAAGACGAGCGGAGATTGAAATACGACACTAGAAGAAATATGAGCTATTTCCAGTAAGTAAAACATTCCTTTTATATCATACAATTGTGTCTCGTTTATGTTAAACATTTGAACAATATACCTATCTATTTTAAGTTAACATAGAAATTCCTTTCGTAAACATTTAAAATTCCATTGCACATATTTTACCAATTTTATTGTAGTAATTGTTATTTATGCCAATTCGAGAAAGATCTCCTATACGTCTTAATCGAATTGCTGAAGAAACAGAATTAGAAAATAGTAAAACAGGTTTAATTAAATATAAAATTAATTTAGAAAATAACTCCAACTCAATTATCATGGCTCAGCAAAATACTTTAAGCATGATTTCTCAAGCCTCTATGATGATTCCGGAGTATTCTGGTAGTCAAAAACATTTAACCTACTTTATAAACCAGTGTGATTTATTTATATGCAATTATAAACAAGAAGGAAATACGGCAGAAAATTTTCATATAAATAGTATGATATTAGAATTTATTAAATCTAAGATCACGGGCGAAGCCCGAGACGTGCTTTTAACAATTGAAAATTTAACATGGGATAGTATTAAATCAGCCCTTAAAGCACAGTATTCCGACCCTAGGTCAGAAAATTTATTATTATCAGATTTGACAACAGTATTTATGACAAAATCACAATCAATACTAGATTTTATTAATGTTATTAAGGAGAAGTTGAAAAATCTAAACGAATTTGTTGAATTACAAAATTTAGAACCAGCTATAAAATCTTATAAAAAACAATATTTCAAAAGTATGGCTGTTTCTGCATTTAAAGCAGGTTCTCTCGAACCTTATTATTCTCATCTTAGACTAATAAATATTGATTCTCTTGAGACAGGGTTACTAGAATGCCAACGTATTGATAATGAAATCATGCAGGCGAATTTTATTAATAGTTTAAGAAACAAAACTCATAATAATAGTAATGAGGCAAAGGCTCAGATTAAAAATGTAACCCCTATATTTAACAGATTACCCAGAAATTATTCAAATTTTCAACACACAAATTTTCAACAACCAAATTTTCAACAACCAATTAGTCAACCACGGTTTCCTAGCCGACCAATTAGTAATATTTGGCCAATTTACCAGCATAGAAATTATCCTTCAAATTCACAAGTGTTTGGTAACAGGCAACCACCACCGACTCCCATGTCCATTAGTACTGCTCGGAATACAAATAACTTTAGAACACAGCCTCAGGGAATAAATAATTTCTCTAACCCGCGCTCTAGACCCACCTCTGGTGTCAGAGAGCTTTACAATAATCAAGGAGAAAGTTCCTTTGATTACTATGATGAAAATCCACCTATGGATTATGAGCAAGACGAACCAACTTATCCTGAAGAGAATGACTGCGAAGATGAAAATAATCAGGATTTTCACTTAGCAGCCTCGGGAAATTAATCGAAATTGACTTCAATAATATTCATTATCAACCCAAACTCCCGCTTATTACCATACCCACGTTAGGTTTAAAAATATTGATCGATACCGGAGCCACTGATAGCATAATCAACCCTAAAGTAGCACACAAATTATTTTCAGATTATTTTTATAAAGAAAGTTTTGCCCTTAAGTCTGTACACAAGGTTACAAAGGGTACAGATAATATTAAATACCCTGTATTACGAGAGTATGGTGTACATTTTCCATTCTCCTTCAGAGTTATGGATTGGCACGATAGATTCGATGCCCTTATTGGTACTGCACATATGCAGAAATTAAAAACACAAATCAACTACGAAAATCAAACAATTAGATTTGGAAAAATTGAAATTCCATTTTTCCTACAATTAAACCCTTCAAATTTTACACCTTTTAATCAAATAGTAAAAGGTCATGTTAAAATACCTGTCACTATTGACAAAGGGACAGTATTAGTTCCTAAAATTGAAACAGAAAACATTTGTGTGGAAGAATGCATAGCCGAAGCGAACAATGGTGTATGTATTGTACCCTGCACAATGAAAAATAATGTAAAGTCAATTACGTTATGTTTTAACCAACAATTTGACGTATCCCCTATTCAAAATTATAGCGAATTACAAGGACCCATAAATAAAAATTTTACTAACCCACAAGACAACATTTTAGACCAATTAAGGTTAGAACATTTAAACTCAGAAGAGAAATCGAAACTATTAAAATTATGTCATAAATATAAAACAATATTTTATCACGAAGGGTCTGATTTAACCTTTACTAACGCTGTCAAGCATGAAATTAAGACCAAGGATGAAGAGCCTGTATACGTAAAGTCTTATCGTTATCCTTTCCATTTGAGGGAAGAGATACAAAACCAAATTAAAAAATTATTAGACGGCAAGATTATACGTCCTTCTATATCACCCTGTGTGGGTGGTTCCCAAAAAGATTGATGCCTCAGGAAAGAAAAAATATAGGTTAGTTGTTGATTATCGCAAGTTAAACGATAAAACAATAAATGATAGGTACCCTCTACCGCGTATAGAAGAAATTTTGGACAGTCTAGGTAAATGCACATATTTCACAACTTTAGATTTAGCTCAAGGGTTCCACCAGATCGAAATGCATCCAAATAGTATAGAAAAAACAGCCTTCTCTGTAAACAATGGGCACTACGAGTGGCTGCGCATGCCCTTTGGGATTAAAGGAGGGCCAAGCTCGTTTCAACGAGTAATGGATAATGTTCTACGTGAATTTTTGTATAAATCTTGTTACGTCTATATGGATGACATAGTCATCTTTTCAAAATCACTGCAGGAACACATGATTCACCTAAAACAAATATTCAATAAGCTATTGGAATGTAATTTAAAGGTACAGCTTGACAAATCTGAATTTTTAAGAAAAGAGGTCGAATTTCTTGGGCACGTCATCGCTGTGGACGGGATCAGACCGCACCCTAATAAAATCTCTGCAATACAAAAGTACCCTTTACCTAAAACACAAAAAGAAGTAAAATCATATCTAGGGCTTATCGGATACTATAGACGCTTCATAAAAAATTTTGCAAAGATAGTTTTTCCCTTAACAAAATGCTTGAAAAAAGACTGTAAGTTAGATATAAATAATTCAGAATATAGAGAAGCTTTCGAAAAATCAAAAGATTTAATTACAAATTCACCAATACTAACGTACCCTGACTTTGACAAAACATTTCATCTTACGACAGACGCAAGTAACGTAGCTATTGGCGGCGTTCTTTCTCAGAAAGACAAACCTATTGCATTTTATTCGCGTACTCTAAATTCTGCCGAGAAAAATTACTCGACAATAGAAAAAGAATTGCTCTCAATTATAGAAAATACGAAACACTTTAGGCCTTATTTGTACGGTAGAAAATTTTATATTGAAACTGATCATAAACCATTGGTTTGGCTATTTTCGATCAAAGACCCAAATTCACGACTAGTAAAGTGGCGACTAAAATTAGAAGAGTACGATTATGAAATCAAATACAAAAGAGGTAAGGATAATGTTGTGGCCGACGCCCTTTCGCGGATAGAAATAAATGCTAACTAAGAAGACGAAGACTTAGCGTCGCTTTTTAATAATTTAGATCCTTCGGATTTGAGAGTTTTGACTGACGAAGATTTAAAAGATCTTGGATTAGATATCAATGACCAACAAATCAATAACGAACAACCTAATGAACCAACAGACACACAGACACAACACACTTCTGTGCAAAACCCCGTCTTCAACATGCCAATCTCTGAAAACCCACTTAACCACTTTAAACAACAAATTATTTTTAATTATGGTGGGAAAAATGATACGAAAATTTCCAAAGCATTTAACAATACTTGTTCACGAGTCTATATTGAGAAATATCATGAACTACAACAAATTACAACTTTTTTGAAAAACTATATTAATCCCGTAAACACATATGGCGTATTATTTATGCAGTCTGAATTAGAACGATATTTTACATTGATTACCTCCGACTTGTTTAATAGCTCTGTTAAAATTATTAAGTGCACCAAATATGTTGAAGATGTTTTAACAAAGCAAAGACAACTAGACTTTATACAAGATTACCATAATTCTAATCATAATGGCATTAATGAAACATATGGTCACCTTAAATCTAAATATTACTGGCCAAATATGAAGACACACATAAATGACTACATTAACAAATGCGAAGTGTGCCTTCAAGCTAAATACGAACGACACCCTTATAAACCACCCTTTTCAGGTCCTTTAGTGGCAACGAGACCTTTCGAAGTAATTCACATAGATGTGTTTAGTTTTGACAACTGTAAATTCCTTACTTTTATCGATTTATTTAGTAAATACGCTCAAGCATATTACATAATAGACAAAACTGCCCTTACGATAATAAATAAATTACGTCATTTCTTCACACATCATAATTACGTAAAGACAATCGTCTCGGACGCAGGTTGCGAGTTCGACAACGCTCTACTGAAAGAATACTGCTCTTTGTTTAAAATTAACCTCCATATAGCGACACCCCAAAATCCAAATTCAAACTCCCCTGTTGAGAGATTACATTCCACCTTGTTAGAAAAAATTAGAATATTGAAAATTGAAAATCCAACAGAAAGCCCACAATCTTTAATGATTACTGCGGTTTTACTTTACAATCAATCGTTTCACTCCCTAACTGGATATTCACCCTTTAAGCTCTTGTACGGCCCTTACGACGAACTAGAACCGATTGATCCTCATCAGACTATATACAATGAATATAACAATAAAAGACTGAAAGAGATCGTGCCATTTTACAACACAGTGTACAATAAGCAAAAAGAAAAAGCCACGAAAATTTTAGAGAAAATAAATCAGAATAGAGAACATAACATAACATAACCGTGTCCACTGACATAGTAGCAGTCAGGACGCCTAGAGTTAGAAAAACCGACCCACTATACAAAATACATTCCGGCCCTGTAAATATCCCGCATAATAAATTACTGTTACCTCATTCTACGAAACAAGCTGCTCACTTAAAGAACGTAAAAAGAATTAAAAAACGGTTTCCCTTACAGGAACCTTCTCCCTTGGCTGATGGTCGTCCTTCAACAAGTGCGACCCTTGCAGATTCAGAGCATTGAAACAAACGGGTTTTTCAAAGATTACATAGGTATAACAAAAATCCTTAATCATTATCACCGTTTCTATTTTTTCTTTAATTTAACTCTTATTGAAAGTAATTATAATCAACTTTTAATTAATACACAAATTGTTAATCAAAATTTTACACATGATGCAACTATACTACATATTAAAATGTTAAATGACCAAATGTCAGTAATAAAAAATGAAATACAAAAATTGACACACTCCAGAGAGAAAAGAGGTTTGATAAACGGAGCGGGATCTGTTATTAAAATGATCACTGGAAATCTTGATCAAGATGATCTTAAAGAAATAAATACAAATTTAGACGCCCTGTATACTAATCAAAGAGACGTGATGATTCAGTTGGACAATTTAAATTCATTTGCAAATGTGATGACACAGCGATTCGAAGAAGAACAACAGAACATAAATAAAAATTTAAATTACATAAAAAATTGTTTTGAAGACTTATACTCTCGCGTAGAACAGAGATCAAGTATCGAATTTCAAATATCCTTAGGCAGAAAATTATTAGAGTCAATAAAAATACTACAACGCACCATTTCCCTTAGTTTTAATGAAATTACAAATATAGAGATTTTTACTTCACACGATTTAAATCATATTAAACAACATTTAAAATTAATTTATAATGATAACGAATTAATAAATTTTGATTCTAACCATATTTTTAAAATAATTGAGTTTACAAAATTTAACGTTTTATCAGTCAGAGATACTATTGTATGTCTCCTTAAAATTCCAATTCTGCACCCGACACCTGGCTCTTATTTTCGTATTTTACCTGTTCCTAAAAACAATAAAGTCCTTATTCCACCTAGCTCATATTATCTAGAAACACCTCAGAAAAATTTATGGACAGCAGAACACTGTCCTGCGATAGAAGAAGCCATTGTTTGCACTGACCAACCCTATACAGAAAAGTGCAATTTAGAAGAACCATCCACCTGCCTTTTCGCGGTTGTCACAAATTATTACACTACATCAATTCAGTTAAATAATGGGAACGTGCTACTCATCACAAATCAAAAACCGTCGATATCAGAAGAATGCAAATCCAAATTAGATAAACAGATAGCTAACCAAACCTCCCTCGTATGCAGTAAGAAAAATTGCAAAATAACAATCAAAGACGAACATTATGAAGATATAAGTACGAATATTACTTGGAACCAAGATATCATTCCAAAATTAGAAGTAACACCCCAACATAAAATAAAATTTCATCCAATGCATATTAAGAAAACCGAAAAGTTAAGAAGTCAACTAGAAAAAATCAACCAGCATCATGCATGGCACCCAGCAGTCCATACCACACACTTTGGGTTAACTATAATTGGTGTCATCTTCTTTGTGATAACGATAATGGTTGTTAGAAGAAGAACAAGAAGGTCGTCAGAAGCCAGCGAGGTTCAAGAAACGAACCCCCTTTCCAAGAACGAGGACGTTCTTCAAACTGGCAATGGAGGAGATAAGTCATCGTCGACTTCCATCATCTAGAAGAAGTAGAACGAAGATCTGTGGCGTGATGTCTTTTTCATATAAAAACGTTTAGTTGCAAATATTGTGTGATTTTCCATTTTATTTAATTATGCTTATTAAGCGTTCCTGTTGTAAATGTTGGAGCAAGTACACTAAACATTCAGATTGGTTTTAGACGTGCTTGCTATAACATCGTTTAGTTCATAACTAGTAATCTTTATACCTTTCTCATTAAATAAACTTGTAATTATTAGCCAAATAAATTTCCTTTTTTGGCTGCCCTTAATTCAAGTTACTTAACTATATATATATATATATATATATATATATATATATATATATATATATATATATATATATATATATATATATATATATATATATATATATATATATATATATATATATATATATATATATATCGTATTAGCTACATATATTGAAAACTCCAGGTCCACATGTTACTACAGCGACGGCAACGATTATCTGATGGGTTCATTTAGAAATGTGGGCCGTGCAAAAAAAACGTGTAGTATTAGGAAAAACTCTTTTTTTTTCATTCAGCCGGCTAACCCTCCAGCAAATCATTGTTATTATGTAGGGTTGGGCACTGGATTGCCCCCAAACATTAATGGCCCGTGAAGCCCGTATCTCTGATAATTCAACACACACTGTTGTGGACTGGTGTAATTTCTGCAGGGAGGTTTGTGAAAGTGATCTTATGATGCATCCCTCTGTGATTGGTAGCCTCAACGAGGATGGCACATCAAAAACAGTGGAAATAGACGTCCAAGTTTTTTCACCGGAAATACCATAGGGGCCAATGGCGAGAAGGCCATTGGGTTTTCGGTGGCATTGAACGAGAATCACGGAGGTGCTTCCTTGTGGAGGTACCAGATAGAAAGGAAGACACCTTATCCGCGGTAATTCAACGGTAAGCTGTAACTCATAGAACAGCTAAGAAAAGTATGCACGATAATAAAACTGGGATGGGATTACCTTTTTTAGAGTCCTTTTTCTCTTTTATTTAGCATGTTCTATTTAGAATATATCATTTTGAATCATTTGTAATAATTTGTTGACTAATCTTATAATCATTTTTAACATGTTTAGGTACATCCTTCCCGGGAATATAATAGTGTCTGATGGGTGGCGAGCCTATCATAATCTTGGTAGCATCGCTGGAGGAATCTACGAGCACCATGTTGTTATCCATCAGGAGAACTTCGTAGACCCCGGCGATGAAAATGTGCATACCCAGAACGTACAAAATATGTGGATGCGGGCAAAAAGGAAACTACGGAGGCAATTTGGAACATCCAGGGATCTTTTTGAATCCTACATGCATGAATTTATCTGGCGAAACACATTAACAAATTTGGACGTGTTTTCTCAATTTTTAATTTGCGTTCGCCAGCAATATAGTGTTTAGGATTCCGAATTATCTCCTGTCTTCTTTTGGTTTGCCAAGACAAAACAAAAATCATTTTATTTCTATCATTAATTCGTGGATTAGGCCTCCTGGGGATACCACGCTTTAAAAAAAACGCGCCGGCGACCCTACCTCCCCAGTCTATATGACAATTATTGGGACAAGGTGGTGTGGAAACGGGTCAATATAATACATTACACTTTTATTTCACATAAGCAATTTGCAACAAACATTGCTTGATTGACTGTAGTTATAGGCTATTCAAGGTTGAAATGTGTTTTTTAAAGTATTAAGGCAAGTTAATGTCTCAGAATGTGTGTATATGCCTGCATGCATACTGCTTTGTAACTCTTAAGATATCTTTCATATTTAGCCAGGCGAAAATGCAAAATGCGTCCCTTCATCTGAAACAAAATAAAACATTTCGTAGGGAAGCCCATTTTGAGCCATTTTCTAGACAGTTGTCAGTAGAAATGGCTTCATTACCATGAAACATTGCGATTTTTCAAAATAATATACAGCTTATCGTTTGCTATTAGCATATACAGTTGTATTTGTCATCGGCAATTCGCAACGGAAATTGCTTCATTGACTTTTCTTACTCATTTAAGGTTGGAAAGTAAAATATAAACAAACACTTCGAAGGGAAGCTCATTTTGAGCCATTTTGTCGGTTATGTTTATCATCGACAGTTGTCAGTAGAAATTGCTTCATTACCATGAAGCATTGCGATTTTTCAAATCAAACAAAAACAACACAATGGCTACTCCTAACGCAAATTTTCAACTCTTAACATTAGTTGACACTATCCCTTCATAGCCAAGAAGATTTCATTTTCGTGTGTGATCATTTATTTAGTCTCTATGGAAATACCACAGATTTATCACTTAAAATGTATTTACTTAGGGTCGTCATGGGAAAATTAGTAAGTAGAGCACATATTTTAATAGGCAGTCGTAGCGAACTCACTACATGGGACGCTATAAAAATGCACTCAGACAGAGTTTCGGAGACCAAAGACATTTAGATTGTTTAGAACAGGATCTTATTACGTTGTGTCCAAATAAAAATAAAAGTCCTCTAGAATTTGTACAAAGGATCCAAATATTTAGAAGTAGGTTAGCTTTAAAAATAAATTTTATTCCTGAAACAGAAATGACAAACGTAACAAAACTGGCTTATCTAAGACAGTACGATAGTATATCGCTTAAAACCTTTATTAGGGGATTGTCAGGTTCCCTCCAACGTATAATTAGTAAGTTTTTAGTAGGTAGAGCACAGATTTTAATAGGCAGTCGTAGCGAACTTACTACATTCGACGCTATAAAAAATGCACTCAGGCAGAGTTTCCGAGACCAAAGAAATTTAGATTGTTTAGTACAGAACCTTATTACCTTGTGTCCAAATAAAAATGAAAGTCTTTTAGACTTTGATAAAGGATCCAAATATTTAGTAGGTTAGCTTCAAAAATAAATTCTACTCTTGAAACAGAAATGCCAAACGTAACAAAACTTGTTGACAATACAATAGTTATCGCTTAAAACCTTCATTGGGGGATTGTCTGGTTGCCTCCAAAGTATTATTAGACTAAGAAATCCTGACTCCCTTGAACCAGCAATGTCGTTTGTAGTTCAAGAAGAAAACTTTAAATACACCGAAAATTTAACACAATTATAGAATAAAACATTAAATAAACCGTTTTCTAATAAAAATCATCCACCACCAAACAAAAGTTTTTATTATAATTACAGAAGGTTCAATCAACCCAATCATTTTAATCGACAATACCAGCAAAATCATAATCACCCACATTATTCTAATTCTAACAATTTTCAACAAAAACCTTTTTCACAAACAAACAATAATTTTCCCCAAGGACCATCCCAAAACTTTAGCAATCCACAACAAAGAAATGTCTTTGAACCCACAGGTAGAGCACCTCAAGAACTCCAACATCTATGTCAGTAAAAATATAACCTCCCTATATTAACTTCTTAAAACTCGATAAAAGGCAAGCAGTAGTAGTAGTAGATGGGGGACCTCAAGTGAACCCAAATCTGATCAGTAGTGAGGTCACTATTTCCTATAAATCCTACCCTAAAAGGTTTCTATCTATCAGATTTATAACTAGCAAGATAAGAAATATTTTATTAGGTTCGAAGATCTTAATATTGTTTACTACTTACGCTCTTGTTGTGTTGTTGCACTGCCTGAAGTCTCATATTTATCAGCGCTCCAAACTAGTGCCTGGTTACGATGATTTTTTATTTAAAATTTCTCTTCGATATCTAGGAATGTGATATTAAAGAGTCTTGATTATGTTGTAACCAAAAGTCAAAAGGGTTTAAAGAGGAATTAATCTTCAATGAAACAGACATATTAATGTAACAAAATATTGAATTTATTCATGTGAATTGAAGTTGGAATAGCGACACAATGACATAAACTAGCTGGTAAATCCAAAATAAACAGTAATTGCACACAAATAGAAATCAAATAAATAGCAAGAGCTTCAATAACAAGAAATTATTAATTAATATACATGTGACAGAGTAATGAGATAAACGTGGTTTGTTTATTACTAAAGAAATCTAAGCACTTATATATTGAGATATATTAAAAATTAGATGCTGTGTGTTACAGCTCAAAAATAAACAAATTAATATGTAAATTATTTGACGTTTGTCAATAAATTCTGTTAATCTTTTACTTAGATCCTGGCCAGTTCTCGAGTGAAGCTCAATTTTGAAATATATATATATATATATATATATATATATATATATATATATATATATATATATATATATATATATATATATATATATATATATTGTGTGTGTGTGTGTGTGTGTGTGTGTGTGTGTGTGTGTGTGTGTGTGTGTGTGTGTGTGTGTGTGTGTGTGTGTGTGTGTGTGTGTGTGTGTGTGTGTCCGTCCACATGAAAACTCTATACTAATTATTGAAAAAACAGGTGATATTAAAGACAATGTACAGGTTAGATATTTTTACAGACAAGATTAACTGATTACAATTTCAAAAAAATTACGTGTATAAATTTACACAAAAAAAAACTGATGAGATTCCAGAGATTAAAACAGGAAATTTATAATTATTCTAATAGCAGCTCCCTGACATTGCTCAAAATCAAAACTTGATTGGGTGTCTTTGAAAGTTCAGATTATAAAAATTCTGTTGTCAGATGAGTGCGTAAGACAAACTTTGCTAGTTCATTGCTAGTTCAGAGAAAAATTCTATTGACTCACCGAATCTTCTGCCTTGAATTACCTGGTTACTCTATGGGGACGACCTCCAAATTGAATCAAGTATTAGTAGCTGACAAAAGTCTCAGTGACTCCAACAAGAGAAAAGAAGCTGGTGGTTCCCATTGATTGTTACTAGGCCGGTGGATTTATTGTTTCACGTCTACAAAACCCTTTGACAACCAGGTCGATATTCTGAAGTCGCTTGGTGGAAACTTCGCGATTTATAATTAAAACGTTGAATTTGCCCTAGCGAAATTAACTGCCAATCGACTTAAACTTCGGCGATAACCCGGAATTCTTTTTAAAGCAGCAAATCAACAGGTTGAAACAAAGAACTACGACTTAACTCCCGTTTTTATGCCAAGTACGATGTTTATTTAAGCTCGAAAATCATTAAAACACTTAATCACTGTGTTCCGTCGTCATTTTCCACACCTTTTTTGCCACACGCACGTGCCGACTATGGATCAAAAACACAGTTGGTAACACGGGGCACATCCCGCAATGATGGTCAACATGAAGATGGCAGCCTGAAAGATACGTTTTCGGACGGCGTCGGATTGGTTGGATAGGCGGTCTACCCCTTCTCGACCCCGAAGCATCCCGAGACTTGGGAGTGAAAAACGCTGCAACTACCCTATTTGATCAACGATCGTCCTAGAGTGCAGTTCACTCGCAGGTGAACTTCTTCGTTGTCTCGTGGGCAGACAGGCCCGTCGCAGCCACGTGACCTTCCAATAGGTGTTTGGAACCAACGTGGACCATATGGCGAACGCGAGTTACGTTCTCATTTAAGTGCGATAAACTGCAGAGTCCAGAGCATGAGGCTGCTCCTTAGTTTCCATCGGTACAACAAGTTCTTCACGTGTGTGAAGAAGTGAAGTTCCCGAAACACCGATTGAGCTGATTCACGACGACGTCCCCGGCAAGACAAGGTATTTTGGTTATACTACAACCCTTTCTGTAAGTTATTGTCGGTGTAACTTTCCCCTTTGTTCAATAAATTTATTTAATTAATCCGCGGTAATGTTTTCTTTACCATGTAACCCCCTGATGTACATGCAACCGTTCAATTACACATAAACATTTAGAGCTATCAAAGAACGTAGCGAATCAGCCGCTACATTGTTTGGTCCTTCGAGCCGGATAATTTTTTTCTTTTTTAATTCTCACGTTGGTTGCGTGTAACATTAGATTGGTAAAAAAACCATACAGTGCTCTGTGTGACATTTTCGTAAATTTCTAGATGTAGTAGCATATTTGTAGTTATTTTATATTAGCACGTGGGTTTAATTGAAGTTATACCCTATTGTATACAGGTGTATACATTCGTACTGTTGTTTCTGAATCTAAAACATCCATTTCTCTCAAATATCGTGGTAGCCAGGGGCTTGTAATTTCGACAGGGTCCTATTGTAACATTTTGTTCTTCATTTAACTTTTATTTTAAAGCCAGTGCTCTATTTGTCCTACGCCATGCCGTACACCGTGGATAGAGCAGTTTTCAATGCAAGGCAAACGTTATATCGCTTGAAAGCCACATTGGAAGTGGCTAAACAAGCCTTTGAAAACCGAGAGCATGTGCTAAAATTCTCTGCTGCTTATCAGTTTTCGTTAAAACTTTTTGACGAATTCACGTGTGTTCATAAAGACACTTTGTTAGATGAATCAGAGATGGACAAAGTTGATTCGTTGTTCGAACTAACAGTGCAGATCGATGACGCAATGCACGAGATTAACGCCTTCCACATGCGGTTATCTCCACCTCCAAATATTGGCGCTCAATCCTCAAGGCAACATGATGTTCCTAGAGCGGTCCAAGTTATTAATCCAAACACGTTCGCGCCAGAGGAGGTGCGAGCTCGGTCGCCAGCGAGAGCTACAGCCATGTCTAATTTAGGATCCTTCGCAGGATCACGAGAGTCCTTATACACTACTCGGACTTGTAACGTTAGGCTACCAAAAATTAATTTACCAGTTTACAACGGTGATTTGGGCACCTGGGCCACCTGGTTCGATTTGTTTCGAACACTCATTCATCAGAATGATTCGCTTTCAGCGATCGAAAAGCTGCAGTACCTGGTTTCGTCGCTTTCCGAGAAACCTTTCTCGATGGTAAAACATCTTCCTCTGACATCTGCCAACTATGCTGTGGCCTACGAGTCTCTAATCCATAGGTATCAGAACGATCGAGTGCTTCTCTCCTACTACTGGAACCAGCTGGTAAATGCCCCTCAGGCCGATTCCGATTCACCCCATTCGCTCAGAACCCTGCTATATTGTTTTAATGAAAATATTTCGGCCATCGCACAACATTCAAACGTTGATTTATGGGATTTTACACTGGTTAACTGGTTCCTTCAAAAGATGGATTCTGCTTCCAGGAAACGCTGTGAGATTCACTTTGCTAGTGTTAGCATTCCAACATACGCACAGCTGAAACAGTTCATGGCTGACCAATGTCGAGCTTTAGAAGCTCACACACTGACGCTTCCGTCAACTAAAACACCCGTTTCTCGTTCTGGGGTCAGGGCCAGGTCGATGTTCGCTAAAGCCGAGCAGGGATTTGCTGTTCATGGTCCTTCACAGACTTGCCCTTGTTGTAGAGGCCCGCACTTTATCAATCGCTGTCCCCAGTTCTTGGGCATGCTTTTTAAAGATCGAAAGCATGCGGCAAGGCAAGCTAAATTGTGCTATAATTGCCTTTGTGGCACCCATGTGCTGCTACAGTGCCCGTCCAAATCATCCTGCCGATTATGTGGGGCAAGACATCATAGTCTGCTTCATGCTGATCAAATTCAGTCTTCGCCCGCTTGTAAGTCAACCACAACTGCGTCGCTTGTACCCTCAGCTCCACGAGCTGAACGTGTTCCTTCTGATTACTCTTCAGTTGGGAACATTACCACCGCACTACTTTCCCACCAGCCTCGTAGGAAAACTGTTCTTCTGGCCACGGCAGTAGTGGAAATCCAAGGCAAGACAGGCAAGTATCAACGCTGCAGGGCCCTCCTTGATACAGGGTCTCAGGCTTCTTTCATTGTAGAGCATCGCGCTCGCCAATTGGGTCTCTCGCGCACGCATACCCGGATAGAAGTCTTAGGGATCGGGAAATCCGATTCAGGTTCATCTTGTGGCACCGTGCAGTGCCATATTCGTTCACCTATTGATTCTCGTAAGGCCTTTTCTCTGGAGACAGTAGTACTTCCGAAAATTTGCGGAAATCTTCCTACTTCATCCTTCACAGTCAATAGGTTTCCTCATTTGCAAGGCATAACGTTAGCCGATCCTGAATGGCACACACCAGGTCCTATAGACATTCTGTTGGGAGCAGACATTTATCCGCAGTTGATGAACGGTGGACAGCTTGTACCTCCTGCCGGCGTTGAAGCGCCACTTGCTATCAACACTTGCTTTGGGTGGGTTATCATTGGAGCCACTTCGACAGTTTTACCCAGTCAGGTGCTTTCTTTCTTAGCGTCACTAGAGTATCCCGTTGAAGAAACACTGAAACGCTTCTGGGAAATTGAACAAGTCCCTTCCCTCAAGCACTTGTCTCCAGAGGAAAAAATGGCCGAACGTTTGTTTACGGAGACGCACGTTCGCGATAAAACTGGTCGTTTTCATGTCACAATTCCTTTCAGTTCAGATCTTCCTGCATTTTCAGAGACTATTATCCAAGCGGATCGCCGACTCACCGGGCTGGAGCGTCGCTTCGCCAAACAGCCTGCTCTTCAAATGTCCTATAAACTTTTCATGAAAGATTACTTGGAGTCCGGTCATATGTCTTTGTTGACTTCTGAGCTTCCGATGAACCATTATTTCATTCCTCACCATGGAATTTTTAAATCCAGTAACCCTTCATCTGGTATCCGAGTGGTTTTTGATGCTTCCGCCAAAGATTCTTTTGGGCAGTCTCTTAACGAAACCCAGCTTGTGGGCCCCAAGCTTCAATCTGATATCTGTTCAGTGTTTTTACATTTTCGCTCTCACGAAGTTGTATTTACGTGCGACGTTAGACAAATGTATCGTCAAATTCGGGTTGTTGACGCCCACAAACCCTTTCAGCTAATTCGATGGCGATTTTCCCTAGATGAACCGGTTCAAACTTACCAGCTTAACACAGTCACGTATGGTATCTCGCCCTCGCCTTTTCTGGCCATTCGTGTTTTGCAGCAGCTCGCAACAGATGGAGCTGATTTATATCCACTTGCTTCCCACGCACATGTCTGTATGTCGATGACTTAGCGTGCGGCGCAAGTTCTGTCCAAGCATGTAAACAACTTCAACGTGAACTAGTTGACTTGCTTAAAACCGGCGGTTTCGAACTGCGCAAATGGGCATCCAATCGTTGTCAACTCCTGGAGAACATCCCACCTGAACATCGTCAGGTGAAACCGTTGACGTTCGAGGAAGAGGCTGACGCAAGAGTAAAGGTTCTCGGCTTACAGTGGCATTCTTCTCACGATAAGTTTTCATTTCAAGTGAAGCCTGGTGGTGCTCCGTGCACCAAGCGCGGCATTTTGTCGGAGGTGACTCGCATGTACGACCCTCTAGATTTCCCATGTCACGTCATATGGTTTGTTTATAGCTTTATTCAGCGACTATGGCTATGGGGCATTTATTGGGAGCATCCACCCCCCGTCGAACTTAACCTGCAACGGTTTAAGTCCCAGGCACCGATGATATGCCTACCTTTTCCTGATCTATCTCATTTGTCATTATCAAGGCTTTCGAGGTGGCAACTCATCCAAAGCATTCAGCGAAGTTTCTGGGCATGCTGGAGGAATGACTACCTCCATACGCTTCAACAAAGACAGAAATGGTTTTCAGGCTCTTCATCCATAACTACAACGGGATCGTTAGTTTTGCTTAAGGACGACAATCTTCCACCCCTGAAATGGAAATTGGCTCGAGTTATTTCCCTCCATTCCGGTCGCGATTGAATTGCCCATGTAGCTACAATCAGGACCGATTCTGGAACCCTTTAAAGACCGTTAGTTAAGTTATGTCCCTTGCTAACCAATAAATAGTTAGTTAGTTCTATATATCTGGGTGCATGTGTGTGTATATGTGTGTGTATGTGTGTGTATAGGTATGTATATATGTGTGTATATATATATATGGATGATGTAGATAGTTGTACCCCTTTTTTTGTCACATTGAGCACTGTCGTTTTGTTTGTATGGTTTTCCTTTTTGAGAAATTACACCAGGCTGGAATTTCTGGGGGGCGGTGTATGTTCCGTCGTAATTTTCGACACCTTTTTTGCCACACGCACGTGCCGACTATGGATCCAAAAACACAGTTGGTAACACTGGGCACATCCCGCAATGATGGTCAACATGAAGATGGCAGCCTGAAGAGATACGTTTTCGGACGGCGTCGGATTGGTTGGATAGGCGGTCTACCCCTTCTCGACCCCGAAGCATCCCGAGACTTGGGAGTGAAAAACGCTGCAACTACCCTATTTGATCAACGATCGTCCTAGAGTGCAGATCACTCGCAGGTGAACTTCTTCGTTGTCCCGTGGGCAGACAGGCCCGTCGCAGCCACGTGACCTTCCAATAGGTGTTTAGAACCAACGTGGACCATATGGCGAACGCGAGTTACGTTCTCATTTAAGTGCGACAAACTGCAGATTCCAGAGCATGAGGCTGCTCCTTAGTTTCCATCGGTGCAACAAGTTCTTCACGTGTGTGAAGAAGTGAGGTTCCCGAAACACCCATTGAGCTGATTCACGACGACGTCCCCGGCAAGACAAGGTATTTTGGTTATACTACAACCCTTCTGTAAGTTATTGTCGGTGTAACTTTCCCCTTTGTTCAATAAATTTATTTAATTAATCCGCGGTAATGTTTTCTTTACCATGTAACCCCCTGATGTACATGCAACCGTTCAATTACACATAAACATTTAGAGCTATCGGAGAACGTAGCGAATCAGCCGCTACACACTGAGTATTGTTAGAAGGCAGTATAGGTAACAGAAAGACTATTAAAACCCCGTTTATAAGACAATTCGAGGGCCACCTCAAGTAAACCATGTTCACGCTTGGAGCGTCAGTGCCAGACTCCTAGAGATAGAGAGCGTTCTGCCGCTCCTGGCCCCTGCACGAAATTTTCAGTCATGAGCGTTAGTGGCTATGTACGAGCTCTTTCTCGCCTTCATTCTTCAAATGAGATACAACAAGACCTCCAACCGCTGGCGAACTCACGACGTCTCCTATACACACCTCCACAATAATGGACTCGTGCGTTCATTTGCTAACCGTTTTTATAGATTTCATCATAATTACGTTCAGTACGCTTCTTACGATACAGAATTTTTTAGCGAATTTTCATCAACATTATATTGAAACCACAACTTGAAATATTTAATATAGATAGGGTTTTTGGTATTATTTATTTTGCTTGGGGGTTTTCTAAGTGTTTTTAAACCAGTAATGATTCCACGTACTGAATCGTTACAAACATAGAACCAGAAGTTTTAGACGCCCTCTCAATAACCTCCCTAACACAAATTATTTTAAAAGTTCAGGACCTCGTAATTTCGTATCCCAAGAAGTCCACCAAGTAGATAATTCTTCAGTCAACAACCCCAGTAATGATACAAATTACCACCCTCACAACGATTTCCAAAACACACCTTATAACCAAACTCCTGATCAAAACGCTGATGACATAGAAACACATCATGTAGAAAATTTTATAGAAGAAAGCCTAGCAACACACTAACGTAGTTCAAACTTCTAAAATTCCCGAGATTAACACCACTACCTATATTACTTGCTTACCCTTAATAAAAATTCAAAATCCCCGCCAAATTACTAATAGCTACAGGTTGTCCAGTCTCGATAATTAGACCTTCCATCGCAGAAAAATATTTGCCAAACAAAATATACCAGAAGCATTAGAAAATGAAAATAGCAACCGGTGAAAAAGACATTCTTTTCTAAGCGGATGTCCCAACTTTTAGAGAATTTAAATCGGGCAATAATATAACATTTCTTCTTTATGATTTTTATAAAATTTTCGATGAAATAATTGGCCTAAAATATCTACATAATTTAAGATTTTCAATAGACTTAGTCAACCAGAAACTTTTTAATAATATTATTTCTATTTCCTTTTTCTACAGTGTCTCACGTAGACCTTCCATTAGCCGCTTCTGGAGTACGGCACACAATTGAATTCTGTAAATTCACGCACGTGGGCTTCTAGAAATTTCCAGTTCACTGAAAATGTTGACGTTAGTATGGGACTTCCAGTTATACCGGAAGTAGACGTCAAATTTCTTATTTCAAATATGGCAGATTTCACTAAAATGTTATGTAATTTTTCTCAACCATTTTCGAGATATTTGACTTTTGTCAAAAGGTTCTTAGAAAACATTGTCACATTTACACACCTATATCAACCTGTAGAGTTGAAATTTTAAAGTGAAAATTCTAAAATGCCACAAAATATTTGGAATTTACTATAGCTAGTACAAGTTAGACAGGGTGTCCGAAATAGACCGGTCAATCGTGACAACTTTAAAACCTAATAACTCTCTTATTTTAAATAGAACACCCTATATTTTATAACGTCAGTGCATGTACTTTTTATTGTTCTTTCGATTAGTATCAGCATTCCCTATACCTAAGTCTCACCGATTTGAAGATATTTAAACATTATTTGGGATAAGAAATAATTATTAGTCAGTTTATCAGGTTGCCTAGGAGATGAAAAACTTAAACGTCATCTTCCGACAAAATGCGACGACTTTTGAATATAACTTTTATTTACAAGGAGTATAGTCGAATTATTAACAGAAGCTGTCGTGTGGTTGCAAAGAGATTTCCACATAAACACAGATCAACTCGTTACATGATCAGAATACTACTAAAAAATTCTAAGAATGGAGTGTTTCGTCCAAAATTTCATAAGAGTAAAGCATTATTAGGGAACAAAAAGATTTGTATGTTATCACTTCACAATACATGTTCGAAATTTGCACCGTTCACTTCGAGGCATTTGACGGCTCTTTTAATGATGGTACCCGTGGCTCGATAAAGGTAATCTTGTTCCACTGCGTTGAAGGCCTCTCTAATATTCTAGCTATTATATCTTGTTTTGTAGTAGGTGGTTCCTGGTAAACCTTGTTCCTAATGCACGCCCAGATACTAACATCTAGTGGTGTAAAGTCTGGTAAGCGGGCCGGCCAACGATGAGGACCACCGTTAGATATCCATATGTCTTCAAATGTTTGCTGGAGTAGGTCGCTTACTATCTGTTGGTTGTGTGGTGGAGCCCCATCTTGTCGATACCAAACTTCTGCAGCTTCGTGTTTATGCGAGGAGTTCAGCGCAGGTATTCTTACTTGCTGCAGAATGCGACAATATCCAGGAACTGTGAATACAGCACGTTTAGAATTCGTTCTTACATTTTTTTAATCTTACAATTATTACTGATATGAATAAAAGGGTCATATTTGTCAGTCTAACTTGTGCTAGCTTTAGTAAATTCCAAATATTTTGTGGCATTTTAGAATTTGCACTTTCAAATTTTAACTCTCCAGGTTGAAAAATAAGAGATACAGGTGTGAAAATGTGACAATGTTTTTTAACAAATTTTTGAAAAAAGTCAAATATCTCGAAAATGGTTGAGAAAAATAACATGTTAGTGAAACCTACCATAAAATTTGACGGGTAATCTATATCCGTAATAAAAAATACCATCTTCCATTTGAAATAAGAAAGTTTACGTATATTTTTAGCATAACCGGAAATCCCATACTAACGTCAATAATTTCAGTGAACTGGGACACTCTGTACAGACAACCCAGCGAGAAATGTTATACAATTAGTGTAAATGCACATAAAGTCTTGTTACAAAAAAATCCTGTAGATTTTAATAACGGCGATATTATTGTACCCGAAAATCCTCTTAATAATCTATATATCCCAAATTCCTTAACAACTGCAAAAGATTATTCAGCATTAGTCGAAATTCACAACACAGACTCATCAATAACCATAACATTAAATCAACCTTTGCATGTAGTCTCATTGGATGAACCTATGCAAGAACAAATGTTGGCAAAAAAAACACTCAATATAGAAAATCTTATTAGAACAGATCACCTTAACCAAGAAGAAACAAAAAGCTATTTTATCTTTATGTGGGCAGTATTCAGACATATTTCACAACGAAGAAACTAAACAAACTTTCACTAATACAATTAAACATGAAATTAAAACTACTGACGAAATTCCTATTCATATACGTTCATATCGATATCTTTTTGTTCATGGACCTGAGGTAGAAAAACAAATAACACGAATGTTAAATGACAGTATCATTAGAACTTTCCAGAGTCACTGAAGTTCCCCAATCTGGATAATTCCAAAAAATGGCGCATATTTGTAGACTATAGAAAAGTTAACGAAAAAACAAACAATAGATGATAGATACCCTATTCCAAACATGACAGACATTCTCGATAAGCTTGGCAAATGCCAGTATTTTACTACGTTAGATTTAGCATTAGGCTTTCACAAAATCGAGATGAACCAAAATTATATCGAAAAAAACGCTTTTTCTGTAGACGGTGGTCATTACGAATCTATGCGCATGCCATTTTGGCTTAAGAACGCTCCAAGCACATTCCGCGGGTCATATATCATATCCTTAAGGATCTAAAGGATAAAACTTGCCTTGTGTACATGGACGATATAATAATTCTCTCTACATCTCTTCAAGAGCATATTTCGAATTTAAAGTTAGTTTTCCAAAGATTAAGGGATTCCGGTGTCAAAATTCAATTAGACAGAAGCGAGTTTCTAAGAAAAGGCATAAAACCAACTCCAAGAAAAATTAAAGCTATCCAAGATTTTCCTATTCCTAAAACTTTAAAAGTGATCAAGCCATTCTTAGGATTAATAGGCTACTATCGCAGATTCATTAAAAATTTCGCTAAAGTAACTAAACCCTTTACAAAATGCTTAAAAAAAGGCGAAAAAATAGAACACACAGAAGAATACCTAAAAGCTTTGGAATTCTGTAAAAACATTCTCTGCAATGATCCCATTCTGCAATATCCCATATAAACCATTAAATTTAACAACTGATGCATCCAATCTTGCTATCGGAGCCGTTTTAAGCCAAGGCCCTATCGGCAGCGACCTCCCAATTGCTTACGCTTCAAGAACACTTAACCCAGCCGAGTGTAATTATAGCACAATAGAAATAGAACTTCTTGCTATAGTTTGGGATACTAAATATTCCAGGCCTTACCTCTTTGGAAGAAAATTCACCATTGTTACGGACCACAAAGCCCCTCAGTGGTTATTTAACCTTAAAGAACCAAATTCTAGATTAATCAGATGGCGCCTTAAATTAGAAGAATTTAAATATCAAGTCACATACAAAAAAGGGAAGACAATTTAAATGCAGATGCCCTTTCTACAAAAATTAATGCTACTTACGATGTAACCTCTGTTATAGCCAATATCGGTGACGCCGAAGAAACAATTAATAACTATCTTAATGATCCTGATACCATTACTGTCCCCGACGACGCCAGTCTTTTGGATCTCCTTCATAATAATCAAGGTTCCACTTCTAACGTAAACGTACTTTCCGACATATTAATTAACCCTCGTGTTAATAATCAAACGATTCCAGAAAATACACAACAAATGCCCGACGAAAGCGACACTATACATTCAGCCGCAGAAAATCCAATCCAAGAAATTCCCATCAGTGAAGGATCTCTTAATAGCTATAAAAGCCTGGACGCAGCAAGTGCGTTATGGTAGTGAATTTTCATAGAAATGATCTGGCACAAAATATTTTATTATAACTTTTTTTTCTTGTAACATAGAAATCTTAATTTTGGTGTGTAGTTTACTTTTTATATCGTAAACCTACCTACCAAATTTGGTTATCATAGATTTTTTATTTTTTAAGATAAAAATTTTTTTCAAATGAAAACTCAAAATTTTTCCAGAAAACCTCGTCCGATTTTTCTGATTAACGAACTTGTCAAAGCCATTTACAAAAGGAAGCTACGTGCCAAATTTTATCAAAATCGCCCTATTATTCTTTGAAATAAAAATTTATTTCGAATGAAAACTCAAAATTTTCCCGGAAAACCTTGTCAGATTTTCCTGACTAACAAACATGTCAAAGCTATTTACAAAGGGAAGGTACATGCCAAATTTTATTGAAATCGGCTTATTACTTTTTGAGATAAAAATTTTTTTCGAATGAAAACTCAAAATTTTTCCGGAAAACCTTGTCCGATTTTCCTGACTAACGAACTTATCCAAGCCAATTACAAAAGAAACGTACATGCCAAATTTTATCAAAATCGGCCCATTATTTTTTGAGTTATCGGTGTGATACATATATATATATATATATATATATATATATATATATATATATATATATATATATATATATATATATATATATATATATATATATATATATATATATATATATATATATATATATATATAAACATATAAAAATTGAAACTGACCCCGGATATGGGTTCTAGGGGTCCTAGATCGCGCTCATTTGAAGAAATTTTTTCAAAATTCAAAAGTCGAGATCTCCTCATTAGTGAATTTTTTCTAAGAAAATTCACTAAAAATCAAATAACTATAAGTTGTAGTAAAAATTCCACAAAATCTTACTATCAGAATTTTAAAATTTTCGACAAAAATTGTCTCATAACTTTTTATAACAATAACTTGCCAAGTCATATTGTTAATATGATAAAAACGTATGTAAATTCACAAAACACATATGCGCTATATTTCAAAACAAAAGAATTAACCCACATATTCATTAATGTTGTTCAGAACTACTTTAAAAATTCGTCTCAAATTTCTTTTCAATGCGTCAGCGTTTTGCAAGACATAATAGATACTGCAGAACAAAAATTAAAATTAATATCACCACGTAAAACATCATTAAGGAATCAACGAAATGAGAATCTTTTTGTCAAGAAACCATTACTGGTCAAACATGATCCAAGACATTACAAATTGTGTTAATAATTGCCAAATTTGTCAGCTAGCTAAATACGAAAGAAATACCCCCCCATTCTAATAATCAATCTCACACGTACTGAAACCCTTTGATTATGTCCATGCAGATACCTTTAAAATTCTTAATCACTCTTTTGTTACTATTATATATTCATTTTCTAGGTACGGACAATCCTACCCCATAGCATTCCTTCACAATATTAACATTATCGATTTCTTAGTAACATTTATTTCACACCATGGTATATTTTTTTAATGAAGAATTTTACAGCCGGTGAAGTACCCGTTAATTATTATTGCAAAACCAATTGGTGTTATTTATCTTACGAAATACCAAATAAATGGGATGGCGGTAATAGGTGAGGACAAACTTTGTATAAATATAAAAGATCGAAGCGTACATGAATTAAGATTCTTCAGTGTGCAATTTCAGGCTATAATAATGCCGTACATTGCTCAATAGGTTATACACCCCTTCAAGTCGTAAAAGGACACATAGTTTCCAATTATCCCTTTGACCAAACCGACGAAAATATCGTATCCGAATATATCCGAAACCATAAAGATAAAGTTAAAACCTTGTATTCCGAAATTCGTGAAAAATTAGTCGAAAATAAAGAAAAAATTATAAATAGATAAACTAAATGAAAACAGAGAAAACTCTGTACCTTATGCATCAAACAACTCAGTCTTTTTTCAAACAAAAAATAGAAATAAAGCTAAGCAAAAATTTAAACGAACAAAAATCATAGAAGACAAAGATAAAAAGCTAATTACCCAACAAGGTACCTATCATAAATCCTCCTTAAAGAAACCTAGGAAATTTTATAAACCGTCATCCTCATCTTTACAGGAAAATGGTTCTAACGACAAGCCTCCTTGCGATCCAAGCCCTTCTCCTAATAGAACCTAGAGTTCTAAGGGAAGACGTACAAGTTATTCCTATAAATTCACCTATCCTACCTTTCAATTTAGGACCTAGTAGAATATTCGTATCTAAGCATACTTTAATTAATTACGCTAAAATTTCAGACTTACATTTATTATTGAATAATACCCGTTACTATTACAATGTACTAAATAACACAGTTACATCATCAATGTCTAAAGAGAATAATGTTTATATACATTTACTAGCAAACTCACTTTCTCATATGCACTTTTTAATTACAGGCGCTAAAAATAAACTTGTAATAAAGAAAATAAATAAAAGAGGCTTAATTAACTTAGTAGGAAAATCTAAATTTCTGTTTGGTACCCTAGACTCTGACGATGAAATTAAAATTTATAATGCTTTAAACGCCTTGTCACAGAATAAAAATTTAATTAAAAACAAGTAGAGTTAGAAATGTCATTAACTAAAGAACTAATAAGTAACTATAATAGTACAGTTTATATCTTCTTCGTGTACAGTGAAGACGTGCCTGTGAACAGTGTTATCAGTCACACAGCTGTTGGTGAGTTATAATTTATATTTCTAGTTTTATTATCATTTCGACATCGTGATGGATAGCGGCCCTTATGGGGAAGTGGCCAAAAAGCGCCCCCAGCTAAGGAAAGGTCTAGTAATATTAATTTAGAGCTAATTTCAAACAGTATTCAAAATGATATGATTGTTAATAATTCGTCTACAATTATAAATTCGGAAATAATAAAGCGTGAAAGAAATATCAACTTTAATAATAAATTTAATACGGAAGATACAGGGCCATTTCAATTATTTATGGAACACGAAACTGAAATGTGTGTAGATTACATCCTATGCAAATCGGAAGGTTAATAAATCAATTATCAAATGAATTAATTGCAAACAAATATTATTGAAGTTGTCCCAGTAGGACGAAGTCGTGTTAAAATAATTACTAAAACATCGAGTGCTGCAAACAACCTAGTTTCTCATTCTATTTTTAAACAAAAACAACTGATTTCCTATATATATATATATATATATATATATATATATATATATATATATATATATATATATATATATATATATATATATATTCTCATTTAACACATAAAAAGGAAATTATAAGAAATGTGGCCACAACACTAAAAGAAGACGAAATAGGTAAAAGTATAATATCTAGCGTTCCAGTTACAAATATCAAAAGAATGTTTAGATCAATTACAAACAATGTATGTGGACGTATTTATATACCTAGGGAAATGGTGATCACTTTTAGGGGTTCAGAGTTACCATCATATATTTATATTGATAGAGTGCGGTGCAGTGTTGAAGAATTTATACCACCTGTGATGCAATGTTTTAAATGTCTTCGTTACGACCATTCCTCATTTCTGTGTAAAAGCAAACAAAACAAATGCAAAACGTGTGGAGATGAGCATATCGGTATATGCGAAAATGATGTAAAATGCATATATTGCAAAACAAACGAGCATTCTTCAACTTTCCGAGATTGTCCTACATATAAAAAACAAAGAAGTATCAATGAAATCATGACCTTGCATAATATCTCATTCCAAGAAGCAGAGAAGGGAATTACTAACCCGTCTCTTTTTTCTAACAAAGTAAAAACATTTAATTTTTTACCCCTTTAAATAATTATACTGATGAATTTTCCACCCTCTCTAAAAAAAAATTACACCAACAAACGGTGCGTAGTCGGCAGGATGTCAACAGGTCGTCACTAAAAAACGGCAATAATATTACTGTCACTCAGAACTTAGATTCACAAAATGGAAAGCGCAAGAAAAATATAGAATTATCTCCCCCAGTAAGCAATGAACAGAATAGTTCTTGGAATTTTTGTGGCCCACCAATAACAACAACAAAAAACCCGCATACTTCCATAGTATTGTAGAATTCAAAAATGTGTAAATCAACAACATAAAAACTTTAATAACGCATTTTTGTCAACCCAACCCTGTAAACCAAATTAGCGATCTCAATGTCACGGAATATATTAGTAAAATTATAGATGAATCATTTATTTCATTTGACAGTCAAAATGACGAAGGACGCACTACGAATAATACAATGGAATGCTAGATCGGCAGTTAGTAATTCCAGTTTTTTAAAAGAACTTTTAAAGGACACAAGCTGTGACATCGCTCTAATAAGTGAGACTCGGTATCAACCCAGTACTGTCGTACATTACCCAGGTTACAATATTGTTGGGAAAGATCGTCCTCGTGGTAGAGGGAGAGTTGTTATAATAATATCGGATCTTTAAGATTTTGATGAGATAAATTTGAATTAAAATTTCAATAAAAAAGTTGAAGTTTGTGCTATTACTTTAAAACATAAAAATCTCATTAGTTTCTGTTTATAGACCGCCTAATATTACAATCCAGAGTGAAGATTATATTAATCTAATAAAACAGTTGGGACCTACACGCCTTGTTGGGGGAGATTTGTACACTCAACATACAAGTTGGATATCAGGTTGTGTCAATCAAGCTGGCGAGATCCTGTTGGAAGCACTGGACGATTTACCTGATCTAATAATCAGAAATGATGATTATATCACTAGAATATCCAGACCTAATGAGGTGTCGTCAGCAGTTGACATCACACTCGTAACTTCAAACATTTTACACTGCTCAGAGTGGAAGACTTTGGAGGATACTTTCAGTTCAGATCATTTTCCTATTTTGATAACACTTGGTTCGCTGGCTGTGGACGGTGATACAGAGGTCTGTACAAGCAGCATATGGCGGACTGACAAAGCTGATCGGAACGTATATAAAAACAATATCTCATTTATTAAGACCACCAGACGAATTTAATTCAGCAGAAGCAAAGTTACAACACATTCTAGAAATAATTCAAACGGCTGCTGACACAAGTATACTTAAAGTAACAACTTTCAATCGCAAAAAGAAGTCTCCTGTCTGGTGGGATAAGGAATGCACCAAGATTAACGATGGGCGTAAAAATATCCAAAAAAAAGTACAAACCACAGAGACCAATGTAGAATATCAAAAAAATAATGCATGGTGCAAACGTTTGTTTAAGCAAAAGGCCAAAAAATCTTGGATAGATTTCTGTAGCACAATGAACGCTCATAGCGACCCGGGAGAAATTTGGAGAAAAGCAAACTGTATTAAAAATAAGCAGGCTGGTATAAATAGGATGATCCCCGAAGGTTTATGTGACAAAGTAGCTTTCCAGGTACATATATAGAAATTAAAACGAAACATGGGGTTCAGTGACAGAACCTCACGTTCTTAACAAAAATATTACTATTCAGGAATTCGATATGAATACTAAAAGTAGTAAAAATACCTCCCCAGGTAGAAATGATATCAATTACACAATGATCTATAACTTACCTTTGGTAGCAAAAATGTTTTTATGTAACACGTTTAATGATATTATCCAGAAGGGACAAAGTCTGGATGCAATCAAGAAAGCTATTGTTATATTTGTTAGGAAACCGGGTAAAGACGGCAACAGTGTCAACTCCTATAGACCCATTACGTTGATGTCATGTATTTTAAAAACTTTAGAAAGAATTATTAAACAAAAACTCGAGTGATTTTTGGAAAATACAAAAGTATTTCCAAGTCAACAGTTTGGTTTTAGAAAGTACAGAGGAACTTTGGATTACATTGCACCTTTGGTTTCCGATATACAGGTTAGCTATTCAGAAAACAATTAGCCGTGTTTTTTTTTAATATAAAAGGCGGTTATGATAACGTCATATTAAATATTCATATTGAAAGGATGGCCAGTATAGGTATACTCAAAGCGATTGCATCTAATATCGTTAATATATTCTCTAATAGAATTGTGTACGTTAGAGCTAATGGTGTGTATCGGAGTCCAAGAACAATTTACATGGGGCTTCCACAGGATCTGTACTTAGCCCGGTTTTATTTAACATTTATACAATGGACTTTCATAACTTGTTTGATGCAGATATTAAAGTAGTACAATATGCTGATGACTTCTGTCTATATACACAGCAAAACAATTACAACAAATGTATAGAGGCTTTAACCCATGCGATGCTACAACTAAAAATATACTTGCTCCATAGTAACTTCACTTTGTCTACAGAAATATCTTTTTACGCGCCATAGAACCACGCAAGCCAGCCATATTAAGCTTGGATCTGAATTAATTCCCTGTCTCAAAAATTTCAAATACTTGGGTATACTACTTGATCAGAAGCTATCTAGGAAAGAACATATAAACCAGACAATAAGCAAAGCTGAAAAGAGTTTGAACATCTTGAGGATGACAACCAGGAATAAATTTGGTGCCGATCCAAAAACGGCTATGATATTTTATAAAGCCTACACTAGATCAATAATTGACTATGGCTCCATATTTTATGGATCAGCTTGTAACAGTTTCCTTGTGAAAATTGACAGATTACAATATAAAGCTCTTAGAGCTGTACACAATCAAATCTACTCCAATTGAAGCTATATTGATATTAAGTAAGGAGCCCCCGCTGAATATTAGATTATCGTTCCTGGCTAAGAAATTTTTACTTACACAAGATGACATAAACACCGACATAGGTTACCGTATACATGTATTGTAGAGAGCTTTCATTAATTCCCGAACCCGACGTGACCGGTTTCGGTCTCTCTCTTAGTGGAATATGATTTTATGAGTTGGCAGTCAAAAAGTAACTAAAAAAACCACTAGACTGGGGACCCCAAAGTTACTAAATCAATTGACAAAAGACCGTTCGGTCCATTAGCGATTATTTCCCTTTTAACGGTTATTTTGTATGTATATTGTGCATTTTCCAAGTCCGACCAGTGTTTACCTTCTTCAATTAATTTTCTATCTGTTGGACAATAAAAATAAACAATTCTTATCAAAACTTAGCATTTTCATTGCGTTTTTACGTAAGTTAAAAGTGTAGGTATGTTAAGGTTATGTTCATTTATTTGTTCAATTTTTTTAGACTTGATTGTAAAGATGCCTTTCACACCGAAGCAGGATGCCTTTAATTTAATGGCCCATTTTCGCAGTGATACACGCAATCCAAATGGAAGTTGGTCATATTCGATACAATCTTGCATCGAGCAATATTCTGAAGCTTTTCCAGATGATAACATTCCATACAATATTTGTAAACACCACAGATTGGTCCTTATTAAACGATATGAGGAAAAGCACTGTATTTGCAAAGGCAAATCTACAGGCAGGCCAACTATTCTAACAGAAAATGTTGTTGACGATATTCGACATTGCATGGAACGAAGCCCTACCAAATTTGTTCCTCGGTTATCTGCCCAAACAGGTACATATTTGTTACATGTTACACAATACACATTCCTAAAACCGTAAATTAGATGCTTAAATAATCGGGCCTCAATTTGTTTACGTACATTACAAAATTTCAAGTTTAATAAAAATGTATGTAATATTTTATAATCTAATTCGTTTTAACTTCTGTACTTAAGTACGTTTAACAAAAGTATTTCACCAATTACGAGTGCGTGCAACACCATCTCAAAGGTGTTAGTTCATGCCACTTCAAGTCACTTGTGAAATATATTTGTCCACGTAACCTTTTAGAAAGTATTTTACATTCACACATTTTACTCTATAAAAAATAGTTATATTATGCTATAATTGTTTATCTAATTATTGTAATTTTTGTTATGGATCTGTCGATTGGCTCTTGTCACAAAGCACTAACCAAGGTCTTGCATATGCATCCCTATAAAGTTTCCGTTGTTCACGAGTTACATCCATCTGACTGTAACCAAGGAATACGATATTGTCATTGGTTTAATGCAAATTTAAATAACAATAATGTATTAGATATAACATTTTTCTTCGATGAAGCATGGGTACATTTATCGGGCTACGTCAATAGTCAAAACTATCGAACGTGGGGTACGGAAAATCCGCATACCTTCATTGAAACACCTCTACATCCTCAGAAGGTTGGTATATGGGTGGCAATTTCTAGAAGAAGAATAATAGGCCCAATTTTTTTTCGAGACACAATAAATGGAGAACGGTATCGAACCATTTTACGGCAAGCACTGGAAATAATGCACGATGGCGAACTTCAACATGGATATTTTCAACAAGATGGAGCCACAGCACATACTGCAGTCGAGACTTTACGATATTTAGAGGAATTTTATGGTGATCGTCTAATTAGCAGGGGTTTGTGGCCGGCACGAAGTCCTGATCTGACGCCCTTAGACTTTCATTTGTTCGGTCGGATTAGAAATAATATATTTATAAATCGTCCGCACACATTTGAGGAGTTGGAGGCAGTTAATCAGCATGAAATAGACTCTACTACACCAAATGAATTGGAAAATGTTTTTGAGTGCATGAAACGAAGGGTGAATTTATGTATACAAAACGAGGGTGGTCATTTTGAACTCTTTTCATAAGAAATACAACATTTTTTTTAAACTTATTTTATTTACTGAACACTAGGTAACATATTTTTTGTAATACTAGTTTTGTTGGTTTTATTTTGACATATATACAAAATAAAAGTAATATTTCATGTTTTAAATTTATTTTCTTAGCAATCAATAATAGTAAACCATACATGAACCCACTTGCTGTTAAAAATATTAAATAATAAATACATTTAAGACATTTACTGTTTCAACTTTTATAATTTTCATATTTTTTATAAAACCCCAAAGGAAATATGAGACGACACTGGCAACTTAGGGATTTCATTTATTCAGGTTGTACAACCGTGTATGCCGGGTTGCCCAACTTAAGGGGTCACGTGGGGTTCAGGAATTAATGAAAGCCCTGTACTTATACAACACAACAAGCCAATACTGGAAAAATAAAAACTTACACCCTCTAGCAGATGTTTAACAAAATGTAGCAGACTTCAATTTTGATTTAAAAAAAATAGCAGAAGTGAAATATATAATACATCATACCAAGTAATAGCAACTACTCCAAAAACAATTTTTCCTAAACAGCAGCTGTTAATATCTTATTATCAAGAAATACGAAGTAAATACCCAAGAGCCGCTTTAATCTTCACGGATGGCTCCAAAACAGAAGACAGCACCGGGGCTGGAGTATATTGTGCCTACAACAAAAGCAAGTATATGTTTAAGCTTGATAAGATAACCTCAATTTATACAGCCGAGACAACATCAGTAATAAGGGCCCTCGATATAGCCATGACAGATCAATTCGATGACCTTTACAGACTCCTTAGCTTTAATTACAACACTCAGCAACCAGAAAAGTATATTTACCAATCCAATCATCTGCAGACTCAAGGCAAAGCTATATAGTTTGGAGCGAGATGGAAGAAGATGTGTATTTGTCTGGATTAAAGGTCATGCAGGCATCAAAGGTAACGAAGAAGCTGACCAACTAGCAAAGAAGGGTAGTCTAGAAGGTGAAAGTTGTCAACTAGCAAGAACCGAAGATTATATAGTGATAGCAAAACGGGACATGGAAAACAAAAGGGAAGAACACTGGAGCTTAGTACAAGACGCACCGTACAAACACATATTAACTGGCACTCTTGAAAGACGTGTAATGGACATGAGTGGATTTACCTAGACATCTCTACACAGCCCTAGCTAAAATAATAGTAGGACATGGCGCTTTCAAATCACACCTGCACAAAATTAAACTGGTGGATAATCCATACTATGAGTGCGATGGGGCAAGTATTTGCGACCTAAATCATTGAATTTTTAATTGTCGAAAACATACCATTCACAGTAATTAACCAATTGATGTATGTAGCGATTAATAAAAATAATAATCTATTCATGGAGGTAATAGAATTTATTAAGAATAGCCAAATATATCGTGTGGTTTAAAGCAACAATATAAATAGTATAAGTTATATGTGTGTGTGTGTGTATATATGAGTTTATATTAATTTGTAGACAAATTGGGACAATTATGTGAGTGCAAGTAGGTGTGTGTGCGTGTTTGTGTGCAAGGATACATTTGAAGCAAACAATATAATATTTTAGTTCATATGTGTACATTGTCTCGTTTTAATTAGAGTTTAAGTTGGGTAGATATTGAACACCTATTGTTTATCCAATTGTTAAAGCTCATTTATCCGTGGCCACCCGTGACTGTCAGAAAGCTGCCTTGATAGGCCCCAAGGCATGAATAAAAGTATCCCTGTGTATTTCCCAATTATTTTTAGTAATCAAAAAATTATGTATAAAATAAAATATTCATAAATCAATAATATGTGTGTATAGCTAACCAACTAGAGTACGTGAAAATAGGAGCGATAATCAATGGCAGAGATTTAGTGCTAAACTTGTAACTGATCATTGACTAACAAATTAGGCAGCTTGAGGGAATATACAGCGGGACATAATTAAGTTTTAAGTTGTGTGAAAAATATTACAGCAAGAGACGCCTGCAAAACGACAATTGAATGAAATAGTCAATGGAAGCGAATGGCGACGCCGCCGTTAACGTCCAGAACTTCCGTTCTGTAATAAGCGGTTCGAGTGCGTTGAGCACACGACATACGAGCAATGAACTGTATACTAACTGGAACGGACCCGATCGTACAAAGCAGTTTGAATAATTGAGGCAGGGGCAACAGATAAAGAACGATATATAGTGGTAGTATTCCTTTCTTTGTCGCACTCGCAAGAACGAATTGGGTATTGTTATAAAATAATCGGCGGTTACGTTATAGATTTTATTTTTTCTCTTGGTTTATGGACGTTATACGCCGTTATTTGTGCTTGTGGTTTGCTATGTAGTTCGATTCATTAAAAAGAGTGTTAAAGTGTGTTCTAGTATATTTTGTTGGCATTATTTTAACTGTTGTTTGACAACCAATTTGTGTGAAGCATTTGCAGTGCAGTGGAAAATAAAAAAAGTAATCAACCAAACATGGTACTTCATTGTGTTGCTTATAATTGTTCTAATTTACATGATAAGAGGGATGCCACGTCTTTCCACAGGTAATTAGAATTACGTATTATGTTTTTAGGGTGGCTTTAAACTGATTTAACCTCACATTGCCTCTATGAAATAGCCATAGCCTAAAAAGCAAACAAGAATTTAGACTTTATCCTTTATTAATGGGTTGCTTTTATTACATAAATATTATATAAGGTTTCAATAACTATTGTTTCAGGTTTCCATTCTAACGCCCTGAGATTCTCGAACTTTGGGTCAAAGCAATTCGAAGAGAAAACTGGCTTCCATCAAAAACTAGCAGACTTTGTAGTGTACATTTTCTACCACGAGATTATTTGGAAAAACCAGGATCCGCAGCAAAAATTCTAAAACCTGATGCAGTACCAAGTATATTTTCGTTCCCAAAACATTTAATGAAAAATGTAACTTTGCCGAGAAGGACAATTGTCAAACATGTAAAGGTAAGTACTACATTTTAGGTTTAATATCATTTGAATTATATTTTGATGGTCAAAAACTAAACCAATTTATTTTAGGAACTGGAAACACCTATTTCTATGGATGTTGATTTTCCGTCTACATCAGATGAGGGATATACAAAAAAATTTATTGATACTGGAACACAGACCAATGCAGAAAATATTGTACCGTTGCTAAGACGAAAAGTAAAATCTTTGAAGCAAAAAATGCACAGAAGAGATCTGAAGATATCTACCATGAAAGATGTCATTAGAGAAATCAAAATTAGTGGACATAGCAATGACTCTTTGAACACTGTTCTACAAAATTATTTTGAGGGTAACTTTAACATTAGTTTACTGTATGATAGTTCCCATTTTAATGTCTTTATTTAATTTAGGTTTGCCGTTAGAACTGGTTTTACTTCAAAAGAAAGAACAAGAGGACACTGCGACTGGACAAAGAAGATACTCTGATGTAATGAAGCAGTTTGCTCATACCTTATACTTTTACTCCCCCAAAGCATATGCATTTTTACGAAAACATTTTGTCTTGCCCAATGGCCGCACTATTCGTAAATGGTTATCCAGCGTGCGCTGTGAACCAGGAGTTTTAGCTGAGGTTCTAAATTTTTTGAAAGAGGAAGTTGAAACAAAACAAAATTTAAAAAATTGTTGTTTGATAGTAGATTCTATGGCTATTCGCAAACAAACACTGTGGGATAATCAGAGTGGTAAATACACAGGAAATGTTAACTATGGGGGTATTATTGATGTAGATTTTCAAATGTCTGCATCTGAAGCTTTATTTTTTCAGATTGTTAGCTACACGGGTCATTTTAAATGCCCAGTGGCTTACTTTCTTATAAATAAGGTAGATGCGAATTTGCAAGCCCAGTTAATAATTGCTACAATAAAAAGTTTATTCGACATTGGTATAAATATCAGGTCAATTACATCAGATGGGGCTTCGACAAATATTGCAACATATAATACGCTGGGATGTAATTTAAATTTGGATGATTTGGTTCCTTACTTTCCTCATCCCAGTAAACCGACAATTAATGTGTATTGCATGTTGGATATATGTCACATGTTAAAATTAATGAGGAATGCACTGGCAGAAAAAAATTTAGAGTCGCCTTCAGGCAGTATTAGCTGGAAATATATAAAAGCTTTAGATGCGCTACAGGAAAAAGAACAATTAAAGCTAGCTAATTCCCTTTCATCCCAACATATCAATTTTAAAAATAAAATAATGAACGTTAGATTGGCTGCACAGACTATAAGTAGTGGAGTTGCTGATGCACTTGAGTATTTAGATCATTGTGGTATCAGTGACTTTCAACATAGTACTGCAACAGTAGAGTTTTTAAGAAAAGGTGATAAAATTTTTGATATTCTGAATTGCAGGAATCCTTATGGCAAGGGATACAAAGCGCCAATAAAACCAAACACTTTAAATTATTTTGAAGAAATATTTTTAGACGCAATTAATTATTTCCAGTCATTGAAAATTGATGGGAATCCTGTTACCAAGCATGCTAGAAAAACATTTGCAATCGGTTTTATTCTCACAATGAAAAGTACTTTGGGATTAGTCAAAGACCTTTTTTCATTAATAGAAAATCCATTGCAATATTTTCTAACTTACAAGTGTTCCCAAGATCACTTAGAAATATTTTTTTCTGCTATAAGGTCACGTGGTGGGTGGAATAACAATCCAAATACTCAACAGTTAAAATGGGCGTTAAGACAATTGCTCTTTAAAAACTCTGTAACAGGCAGTGTAACTGCGAATTGTATGCTTTTTGAAAATCTCTCTACACCAGCTTTTGAATTTAGGTCAGAAAATAGGCAAAAAAAGGAGATAACAGAGAACGATATTGACATTGAAAAAATAGCAACCTATATTAATTATCTTGATAATAAAAACCTGACCGATGTACAAGAAAATGTAATTTTTTATATTTCCGGATATCTAGTACGGAACCTAATTAAAAATACTTCGTGCAATGATTGTATAAATATCATACTTTTTAATGATTCTAACACAGTATCATCAGATCACAGTTACAATGCGCCTACGGAGTCCTTTACATTTTTTACAAGTTTTATTACTCGTGGTGGGTTAGTATATGCCTCAGATATTATTTTTCGAATCGTTAGCTTCTGTGAAAAGCAATTTCGAGTATTTTTAGATATTGATAATATTTATACTACAAAAACAAATATAAAACAACTGCTTATTAATACAGCAATTCATCATTTTTCTTCCAAGATCCACCTTTTTAAACCACCACATCCAGTAGTTCAGGAGTTGTTTAGCGAAGAATGTCATGAAATTCAAATAATTAGAAAAGTTATTGAAGTTTTTTTAAAAGTCCGAATGCATCACCATTCTAGGTTAATTAATCTTAAGATTCATGGAAGCGCTGCAACTGTGAGACAGAAGATGACCAAACTCATTTTATTTAAGAATTGTTAAGTGTAGAATATGCCGATAAAAATATAGGTAACTGTATCTGTATTTTTGTATTTTAATAAATTTATATATGATATGTTTGTTTTTTTTTTCTACTACTTTGTTGGAAGTTTAAAATACAACTACGTGAGTGCGTAAAGTAAATTTTTTATGCACATACTGCATAAAGTAAATTATTTTTTCACCACATGAAAAAACTATGGTTTGTCTTGTTCTTTTTGCAATACAATAAAGTTAAAGGTAAAAAATATGTTGTATAACACTTAAAATTAACAGATATTTTATTTAAATAATCTTTTTGGGTCTATTCCACTATTTTATAGACAAAATAAGTAAAATATCCTTGAATATTTCTTAATTCAAATCTAGTGGGTATCTAACATGTACAAGATAGAAAAGGATGGGGATACTACCACACTGCTGGTTGCCTACATTTTACATTTGCCTCACTTTGCACGATTTATGGGTCCGTTCCAGTTACAGAGTATATAGTTCACTGCATACGAGACGTTTTCACGTTCAAATGTCATCGGCGACACACGTTAATGATCCTTCCGCAGGTTCACCTACGGAAACCTTGTTGCGACTTTTACTTCCTCTAAATGATCAAGTTTGGTCATCTTCCCAGCAACATCGACGACGCCGAAACGTCACCGCGCACCGGTCCGAAGACCTCACTAAATCATTCAATCGGTAGTAGCGACGGGCGGTGTGTACAAGGGGCAGGGACGTAATCAACGCGAGCTTATGACTCGCGCTTACTGGGAATTCCTCGTTCATGGGGAACAATTGCAAGCCCCAATCACTAGCACGAAGGAGGTTCAGCGGGTTACCCGGACCTTAAGGCCAGGGAGGACACGCTGATTCCTTCATTGTAGCGCGCGTGCGGCCCAGAACATCTAAGGGCATCACAGACCTGTTATTGCTCAATCTCGTGCAGCTAGGAGCCGCCTGTCCCTCTAAGAAGAATTGAATGTACACCGACAGTAAAAACCACAAAGCGGACGAGGAGCGAACCCCACGCCGCCGCAGGCCTTTGGGATGTCAAAATACGCCTAGTTAGCAGGCTCGAGTCTCGTCCGTTATCGGAATTAACCAGACAAATCGCTACACCAACTAAGAACGGCCATGCACCACCACCCACCGAATCAAGAAAGAGCTCTCAATCTGTCAATCCTTCCGGTGTCCGGGCCTGGTGAGATTTCCCGTGTTGAGTCAAATTAAGCCGCAGGCTCCACTCCTGGTGGTGTCCTTCCGTCAATTCCTTTAAGTTTCAGCTTTGCAACCATACTTCCCCCGGAACCCAAAAGCTTTGGTTTCCCGGAAGCTGCCCGCCGAGTCATCGGATCGGTAGCTGGCATCGTTTATGGTTAGAATTAGGGCGGTATCTGATCGCCTTCGAACCTCTAACTTTCGTTCTTGATCAATGAAAGCGTTTTTGGCAAATGCTTTCGCTTCTGTCCGTCTTGCGACGATCCAAGAATTTCACCTCTAACGTCGCAATACGAATGCCCCCATCCGTTCCTATTAATCATTACCTCGGGGTTCCGAAAACCAACAAAATAGAACCGAGGTCCTATTCCATTATTCCATGCACACAGTATTCAGGCGAAGTTTTAGCCTGCTTTAAGCACTCTAATTTGTTCAAAGTAAACGTGCCGGCCCACCTCGACACTCAGTGAAGAGCACCGCGGCGGGATTGAGTTGGGCCGCCCTTGCGAGCTAAGCCCACCGGCAGGACGTCCCACGACACGCCAGTTGACACCGCGGACGATGAATCGGCGGCGCGGGACACAAATTCGACTACGAGCTTTTTAATCGCAACAACTTTAATATACGCTATTGGAGCTGGAATTACCGCGGCTGCTGGAACCAGACTTGCCGTCCAATTGATCCTCGTTAAAGGGTTTAGAGTGTACTCATTTCGATTACGGGGCATCGGATGAGTCCCGTATCGTTATTTTTCGTCACTACCTCTCCGTGCCGGGAGTGGGTAATTTGCACGCCTGCTGCCTTCCTTGGATGTGGTAGCCGTTTCTCAGGCTCCCTCTCCGGAATCGAACCCTGATTCCCCGTTACCCGTTACGACCATGGTAGGCGCAGAACCTACCATCGACAGTTGATAAGGCAGACATTTGAAAGATGCGTCGCCGGTGCTAGAGACCGTGCGATCAGCTTAAAGTTATTCAGAGTCACCAAGTGATACGATGACGGGGGCGAACCCCCGACACCGATTGGTTTTGATCTAATAAAAGCGCTCCTCCCTTCTCAGGGCGGAGATCTATTAGCATGTATTAGCTCTAGAATTACCACAGTTATCCAAGTAAATGTGGGTACGATCTAAGGAACCATAACTGATTTAATGAGCATGTGCAATGTGTTGGTGCAAATTAATGTCGCCGGATGTCCGTTTGTGAAACAATTGCCGCGATATTTGATTGTTTGAAGTTTGCCTCATCCGTCAGCGGATATAATAAAGTGATTTTTTTGCAAAGCAGGATAGAAACACGTAAAGACAATGAACTCGATGGAAGAACGATTATGCAGGGCTTATGTGGCGGATTACCAGCCGGGTAAGTGTACGCCAAAGAGTATGTTTCTGACATTTCAATCACATCGACCTTGCGTGTCGCTTTCGTTTGCAGGTAACGTTCTCTGGCTGATGCAGGACCTGCTGGGGCCGTACCGAGGGTGGCCGGACTACGTAAAGGCGACGGTGACCAGTCACCACTTCAACTACGCCGAACGTGTGAAATTGCTGACGTTCTGCTACGTGAACGGGCTGCGCGACGTGCAAGTTGTATGTGATTTTTTGCGCGTCGTCAAGGGTCCGGCCGTATTGGAGCGATGCAGGGCGCAGATCCTGGGCCTGTATCGTTATTGGGACGATCCGGTCAACGGCGACGAACGAAGACGGAGATATTTTTCAAAATGCATGGCGCACGGCATCTATGAAAACTTGAATGGTGAGCCGCGCACGCGAAATTCTTAGATGACGGCGACACCATTCCGCCGTTTGTCTCTTGCGAGATTTTTGTCTGGCATTTTGGTTTGCCCAATAAAAATTTACATGTAGAGAAACGACTATTTATTGTGAGAATGAACAGCTTGTGTTCAAGCAGTCTCAAACACGGGGCTACTTGAACAGCCTATAAACAATTTTTTTGTTGCCATTTCTGATGTTTTCTCAAATTAGAAACCAGAAATGGATAGTATACAGTTAGGTCGGTACGAAGCATACTTTTTGGCACTCATAAATCAAAAACGTGATCAGATATTTGCGAAAATGTCTCAAAAACCTGTTCAAGTAGCCCCGTTTTACGGTACCTAGCTAAACTCTCTTGCAAGGAATTATTTTTCTGCACTGCTCACTCATATATCCCATAATATGCAAAGTCTTATCTACATTCTTATCGAAAGGTAAAATTTTAAGTAGAAATACGAAGAACTAATCTTGAGATCTACAAAATATTCTAATGATTACTACCGAGAAAGGTAAAATTACAACATTAAAATCATATTACCATTGTCCAGAAGAGGTATATATCCGACAATATTATCGTTTCAATTTCAGTTTGTTCCTATCGTCTTAACTATTTTTTAGTGCTTTCTTGCTAGCATCATGTTGTTCGAGGTAAAAACAACAAGACGGAGTTTCTACAGCAAAACCCGCCGCCTTCGAGGGAAAGAATATAACAAAATCAGAAGAGCAAAGTCAATAAAAATCAAAAAATCACCCAACATCAAGAAGAGACATAAAAATTTTATGCGATTTATGAAAGCACAATTGTATTATGTCATAAAAATCCACCAGGAAGTCGAGGCTGACAATATAAATGTACGTTTAGCAGATGATGCTCTTGAAGCCACATTAGCTCTGTATAGGCGAGTTTTCAGAAATTATAATAGACACTAACGTTTCTACAGGAAAACCAAGAAAAAAGAAGAAAAGTCCCAAATGGAAACTATTGTAAAGAACCTGTGTTTACTGAAGCAGCTGATTGATTTTAACATGACCGAAGAAGAATGAGATTGTATGCCGTAACCAATTGAATATAATTAACTTGCAGTTTTCTATTTGAGCCGTTTTTGTGTAAAGTTAGATGATTCTCCCAAAGGAAAACCACATTGAAAAATGAAGCACATATTCTGGATAACCGAATTAATTCACGGGAGAGTCAACTTAAGTAACTGTGTTGTAAATAACCCAGTTTTCTTTTGTATTTTATATAATAAATTGTTCACTTACTTTTGTTAAATGCGTAATTTTTATAGCTTATTTTAATAATAAAACGTATTATCCGAATATTTTTTTTAAACTTCTAACTTTTCAAAAGTTTTTAACCTATTGACAACCCGACGCGTAGAGTTTTGCGAATGATTTTTTAGTAAATTTTCACCAAGAAAATTCACTCATGGAGAGGTATCGATGGTAATACTTTCGGAAAATGTCTTCAAATGAGCGCGAATTAGAGCCCGTGGAACCCATATCCATGGTCAGTTAATAGTTTATATGTATATATATATATATATATATATATATATATATATATATATATATATATATATATATATATATATATATATATATATATATATATATATATATATATATATATATATAGTGTGTAAGGCCTGTTCATTCTCTATTGAAAAATGTTATCGTTTTCAAGTTTATTGCAACAATTAAGATAGAATAAAATAAAATCATGTGGTTACCGAAATTTGCTACAATACCATAAAAAACTAAAATTGTAGAAAATATATTAAAGGCAAAGAGCGTTCGCCAGGTACGATCCAACGTCAGCGTCGACGCACACAGAATCAAGGACGACGAGTACTGCAGCGCCGAGCTAGAACCGAAAACCGCCCTTTAGTAGCAGAGTAGTTGAGTTGGAGTCAAGTAGCTGTCAAGTCAGCAGTGAGTAACGGTATGCAAAAACGCAGAGTAGCAAAAGAACTGTCAATACTAACGCCACGCGACCGCGATCTTTTATATGTTATTATTCGTATTTAACCCTTAAAGAATGCAATATTAAATTATTGTAAAGTATTAAGTTTATCTCACTTCTTTTAACGCCCCAAAACGAAATAGTAATCTTATATGGTGCCGAGATTATTTACATGGTGTCGAAAACCGGGAAAGGGGCTCGGGACGCGAAAGTATAGTCGTAAAACGCGTAGTGAACGTAGAAGTGAATAAACAAAGTTAACGTTTGTGCAGTAAGAAATAAAATGGAACGTGTTGCAAGAACGAGTTGCCGGTCGCAACTAACGAGGCTACTCAACAACGGTAAAGAAAAAATATCTAACGTCGATGAACCCATCGAGGAACTCGTAGTAATTCGAGACCGAATTAACGCCGCAAATGACAATTTAAATCGTGCTAATCAAGCAGTGCTAACGTTGTTATCAGAAGAAGAGTATCAAAACGAGTTTGACAAGGTTGCTGAGTATCAAGATCAAGTGGCATCTCTGATATCAAGGCTGCAGATAAGAATAAGTAAACAACCCAGTGAAAGCTTCATTCCTAATCACACCTACATTAACGAAAGCAACGATACCGAAAGAAGAGTAAACAAAGGTCACATCAAGCTTCATAAATTAGAACTTCGCAAATTTAACGGCGAGTTATCGGATTGGACCTTGTTCTGGGAACAGTTCAGGACAGCAGTTCATGAAAATGAAAGTTTAGACGCTGTGGCCAAGTTTAGTTATCTGGAACAGGCCTTGCTAGGGAAAGCTGCAGCAACGATAAGTGGTCTAACCCCATCTGAAAAATCATATGGTGACGCTATCGCTTTATTAAAACACGAATTTGGTAACAAACAACGAATGATAGACAGCTATATTCAAAGGCTTTTATCAATAACGTCTGTTAAAAGTAGAATCGATTGTGTTGGATTGCGTGGGTTATATAATACAACGTCATCGATAAGCCGCAGTTTAGAATCCTTGGGAGTGAACGCAAACGAATATGGAATGATGGTAAAGTCCGTTATTCTCATCTCAATGCCGTACGCAATGAAAATCGAATATCACAAGAAACATCCCAATAAAGATTCTGAAGAACCACCCAGTATCAATAAGCAAATTGAGCTTCTATTAGAATATTTAAAATTTGAAGTGGAGTCATTAGAAATATCGCAATCAACTTCAATGTCAAACGCATCAGCCATTTCTAAAAACGAAGAACGCGGGAAATATAAATTCCGAATATCCGCTGGTAAGCAAACGTCACCTTCACAAAAGGTATTTACTGCCGCTGGATTATTAGTGACAGTGAATAAGTGTGTTTTCTGCCAGTCTGAAGAACACAATTCTGAGAAGTGTAATAATACAATCGCCGATGTGAACGAGAGGAAAAACATTTTAAAGAAAAACCGTCGCTGCTATCGGTGCACAAAACCCAACCATAATTCGAAAGAGTGTAGAAGTAAAATTATCTGTGAGATATGTAAAAGCAGGCACGCAACTTCAATGTGTGACCCGACCTACCTGAAGAGAGATGTTAAAAAACAAGGTAACGAAACAATAACAACAGCCAGTTTGTTTGCAGAAAACACCCAGAACGATGAACAAGTGTTTTTACAAACTGGCAAGGCCTATTTGTCTCCCATTGTAAACGTAAATAAAAACGCATTTATACGTTTTATTATTGACGGAGGTTCACAACTCACATACGTTAGAGAAAATGTATCTCGTAAACTGGGACTTAAAATTCTAGGAACCAGTCGATTGTCTGTTATACCCTTTGGATTCCTTCATTGTAGCGCGCGTGCGGCCCAGAACATCTAAGGGCATCACAGACCTGTTATTGCTCAATCTCGTGCAGCTAGGAGCCGCCTGTCCCTCTAAGAAGAATTGAATGTGGGTAAAATTTTTATATTAGGACAATTGCATGTCCAAAGTCATTTCTAGTAAACTATTGGGCCTAAAAGCATAAACTAAACATATATGTCAAGCCCAAATGGATATCTAACTGATACACATAAAATGGAAGCCACGTTAATTCATATTTTTTTAGAATTCATCAATATATGACCGAAATCGTCATTCCGGTAACTGTCCGAAACTCGATTTCTGAACTTTAAAAGGATTGTTCCCCTAATATATTTATCTAAGGTATTACAAAGTATGAGCAGATCAATTTTCAAAGTGTTTGCTATCAATATATATACCAGTCTTCTTCCGATTAAACATAGGTATAACATTTTAATATTCCATTGTTTTTTGTCCGGAGAGACGCTCGTCATTCCGGAAACACGACCAATATGTTTGAATATTTCGCGCCTATAAACCTGAAATCACCGCGCATGTGCACCTAGATGTAGTTTGTGTTATGCTAAGTCCAGAAATGCCGGTAAGTTTTTGTCAATATTTATCATTTTTTTTAAATAAATTTACGAAGGACGGGATATTTTCGCGTACCTTTATTGCCCATCAATTCGGAAACATGTGCTGATAACTGTATTCTTGTCTTTTGAAGTTTTTATGTGATTATTCTAGTAATACCGATAATTGTAAACATAACCTCACAATTTCACATTGCTCAGTCGATAAATTAGGTGTTTACGAGAAATTTGGTCAGATTTCGTCATTTCGGAAACGTCATTACCGAAACAATTTGTTAGGCGCAAAATTGTTTCCGAAATGACGGAATTGTTTCCGGAATGACACTAATTTACCTTTAAGGTTTTTCTTAGAAATTTTGCACTATCTTTCAGAATCTCATGGAAGAGCAGAGATTTATTGATTTAAAGAAAAAATTAGAAGTAAACCGTAAGTTGGCGTTTGAGAAAATGGAAACTGAGAAGAAAAATAAAAAAAGCCTTAAAAAATCTACTCAAAGTTTAAATTTCAAAATTAAATTAAATGTGGGTAGCAAAAACAAAAAAGATCAGTCGGAATCCATCGGAAGTAAGGACAAAAATATAGATTCAGTTTCTGATAATATTCCAAGATTGCTTGAAAACCAGTCTAATGAGCAAGTTGATGAAGCCGAGAATAAAGCTCCAATATGTGACACAATAGTGTTACCAAACAAAGTTAAAATAAAGAAGACATCAAAAAAGTTAAATAATCAGATAGTAAATTCACCCCAGGTGAAAAACCGAAAAACAAAGAAAAATACAATAGAAGTCAGTACAAAAAGAGTTCAAAAGTACAGAGCTAAAATGACCGAAGAACAGTTAGAGGAAAAACGGAGAAAGGATAGGGAAAGATATGAAAAAAAGAAACATGCAGGTACTGTTAAATCTATAGAGATGCTTAGTGACAGGGAGAAACGGAAGCAAAGAAAAAGATGGAAGGAAGCCAGCCTGAAATACAGAAATAACAAAAAAATACAATTAGCAACTCAACATTTTATGGAAAGTAATTCACCTCCAAATAGCGAAGACGAACAATTGGAAGAAAATAGACCTGGAAAGAAAACAGAAAATGTTGTAGAAGTTAATAGAAAGGTAGAAAACTCTCAACAGGCCGCGAATGAGAACGAAATTGATGAAAATCATAACATGCCATTTGAAACTCCTGGAACGTCTCAAACACAAAACTCGTCCAAAAAACAAGCAGGTCGAAAGAAGGTTAAGCGCGATAGAGCGACGTGTTACAGGAAACTAGAAGAATCTAAGAGAGAAATTGCCGAATTAAAAAGAAGACTAGAAAATTATAGAAAAAGAGAAGAAAGGCAAAGATTGAAGATTATAGAGCTGAAGTCTCAAAAACGAAAATCTGGAAATCAATCTATGGACTCTCCAAATACTAAAATACACCAGATGACAAAAGGACTTGATGTGCCTCAGGAAGTTAAGAAACAATTATTGTTTGGTGAAGTAGTACGCTCCCAATTATCTCATAATGTACAATCGCTAGACAACCAAAAGAATAAACAAATTGCATCGAAATTAATCAGTGGTAAAATACTAAAAAAATATAGGATGATTGGTCAGGTTAAAAACATTGTTTCATACAAGATGCATAAAAAACAAATTAATAGTTTGCATTTGAGCAAAAATGATAGACAGGAGAGAAATAGTCATACCGCACAGAAAATTAGAAAATCAGTTCAGGAGTTCCTCGAAAAAGACAGTAGCTCAAAAATGTGTCCAGGAAAAAGAGACTATATCCGAAAAGGAAAAATAATAAAACAAGAGATTACTTCTCGACTCAGTAAAAAATTTGCATACAAAATATATTGAAACTGGAGGAATCAAGATCTCACACTCCACATTTCAAAAATATAAGCCGTTCTGGATCGTAAGACCAACTCAACGGGATCGGGAAACATGCGCGTGCATTAGACATGAAAATATAGCATTTATTGTATCGAGAATGCATTTAGAAAATCTGATAAATGCAAAATGCCCTAGAAAGTTAATCAATGAATTAGTGTGTGATATGACAAATGTCGATTGTATGTTTAGACGTTGCCTTAATTGCAAATTAAACGTATGTTATTTAAAAGATGAGTCGAAACATCTTTTAAGCGAAGAAATTCGATATTATCAGTGGGAAAACAAAACTGAGGAAAGAGATATTAAAGGTACTAAGAAACAAATTAAGAGAACTGTAAAAACTGAAAAATATTCCACAGTAAAAACACTTTTAGAAGTACTTAATAAACAATTAGTAGAATTTATGAAACATGTTTTTATAATGGAGCATCAAATGGAAGAACTCCAAAACAAAAAGGAAACACTTACAATGGATGAAGTAATAATTCAGGTAGATTTTTCCGAAAATTACGTTGCGAAATATTCGTCAGAGATACAGTCAATGCACTTTGGTGCATCTAAAAAGCAAATTTCCCTTCATACAGGAATTTATTATTTTCGAAAAGATGGAACATCAATCCTTAAGAGTCAATGTTTTTGTTCGGTTAGCGATACTTTAGATCACCAGTCTCACGCCATCTGGGCTCATCTTCACAACATGTTGCTGGATTTAGCTACACAGAGACCAAATACTTCAGGAATACATTTCTTTTCTGATGGACCAACGTCCCAATACAGAAATAGATTTAACTGTCACTTTTTTATTACGAAGGTTCCAACTTACTTTAAAAATGTACAGGAAATAAGTTGGAACTTCACTGCAAGCGGACACGGTAAGGGCCCAATGGATGGTGTGGGTGGCACTCTAAAGAGAAAGGCTGACAGTTTAGTTTTATATGGTCATGACATATCTTCGGCTACGACGTTCATTGATAAGGTTTCACCAAACAGTTGCATAAAAATTTGGGAAGTAACTAGTGATGAAATACAAAAATGTAAACTAGACATGGCAGAGAGTTTCGCATCTGTCCCACAAATAATGTCTCTTCACCAAATAACTTGGTCCAAAGAAAAACCTGCGGTTGCTTTCTTGAGGGAAATTAGTTGTTTTTCTTGTCCTCTTGGTGGAATATGTTCACACTTCAGTGTTGTAAGAACACCTATGGTCACATTAATGCAACAAAAACACAAAACAACTAAGGTCAACTTGGAGCCAAATAAAACTATTAGGAACATTGCGACGCGAAAGACAAAAGTCAATTTGATAACTGGGAAAGAAAATGTATGCAGTTTGTCACCAGAGGCAACAAGTTTAGTTAGTTTGGAACCAGAACAACAGGATTCCGTCGGTTTGTGTCCAAGAAGTATCCTTTTTGTATTTGTCCATCTATAATACATTGTATCCAAAATGTTCATTTATTTCCTTAATTACTAATAACAGATTTGGAATCGGTTCGAGAAAAGTCCGAGTTCTCAGAGTCCGAGAAAAAAATTCATATTTTATCAGAAGTTGTAATAGTTCCACCGCAAGAACAGATTGACAGTTTGCCACCCCATGGTATCCTTTTTCATAAGAATCAACTTTTTATTAGTTCCTATATTTTTAAACATATTTTTCTAAATATTTGTATTTTATTTAATGTAATATCAATTACATTTTTATTCATTTTCCTCAATTAATAACCTAGATTTTCAGGTAAAAAATTCCGAGGCGGTAATTAATATTACATCAGATATAGCAGTTGTTGCTCCACAAGAATTTCCTCAAAACAATAAAGTTCAAAATGGTCTATGTTTTACGTGTACATTTCAAATATCTTCAAGAACTGTGGGTATCAAATGCTTGCAGTGTCAACGCTCATATCATATTAAATGTATCTTGAAGCATAATCTGAATAAGAATGGAAATGTTTTTGTTTGTCCGTCATGCTTAGTTAAAAAAAGTGACTGACACTGTGTAACAGTCACTTATTACCATTAATTTTTTCCTCATGCCATGTTAATTTTGGCTTAGTGTTTATTTACTCAATAAAATTATTTTACAGAAACTAGTTTTTACATTTCAAGTCCTATTATTACAAATATTATTGATCTTACATCATTTCGGCAACATTACGTCATTTCGGTAACAGTTAAGTTTAATTTAATTGTTGAAAAAATAACCAATCTAAACACTTATTAGCCTAAGATGTATTCACAGTTATAATATACTAATGATATAAATACAAGTACACCATATTTAACGACCTTAATATGGCCTAAATTAAAAAGTAACACTTTGTTTTTTAAGGGATTCTAAAACAGGTATCTGTAAATGCGTTCATTCACCTTTAACTTGTATATAAATGAGTAAATATTTCCTACTTGCAAATTCCTTATAATATGCTACATGTTCCAACCAATTTTATTACAAAAATATTACTAGACAAACCACTATAGGCACTTTTTCAACCGTTTCCGAAATGATGATTATTGTGATACCTGTAAACACAAACATTTACAATTCCTAAACTACTGGATATCTTTCGTGGCCACTTTATATATGTGTTTAGGACAAATGAAGGTTAAAAAAATATATGAATTGCTGGTCAAAAAGTAATTTCAGTTTTGAACTTTTAGTTTTTGGTAATTGTCCCGTTATAAAAATATTACCCATGTACACCGACAGTAAAAACCACAAAGCGGACGAGGAGCGAACCCCACGTCGCCGCAGGCCTTTGGGATGTCAAAATACGCCTAGTTAGCAGGCTCGAGTCTCGTTCGTTATCGGAATTAACCAGACAAATCGCTCCACCAACTAAGAACGGCCATGCACCACCACCCACCGAATCAAGAAAGAGCTCTCAATCTGTCAATCCTTCCGGTGTCCGGGCCTGGTGAGATTTCCCGTGTTGAGTCAAATTAAGCCGCAGGCTCCACTCCTGGTGGTGTCCTTCCGTCAATTCCTTTAAGTTTCAGCTTTGCAACCATACTTCCCCCGGAACCCAAAAGCTTTGGTTTCCCGGAAGCTGCCCGCCGAGTCATCGGAGGAACGGCGGCGGATCGGTAGCTGGCATCGTTTATGGTTAGAATTAGGGCGGTATCTGATCGCCTTCGAACCTCTAACTTTCGTTCTTGATCAATGAAAGCGTTTTTGGCAAATGCTTTCGCTTCTGTCCGTCTTGCGACGATCCAAGAATTTCACCTCTAACGTCGCAATACGAATGCCCCCATCCGTTCCTATTAATCATTACCTCGGGGTTCCGAAAACCAACAAGATAGAACCGAGGTCCTATTCCATTATTCCATGCACACAGTATTCAGGCGAAGTTTTAGCCTGCTTTAAGCACTCTAATTTGTTCAAAGTAAACGTGCCGGCCCACCTCGACACTCAGTGAAGAGCACCGCGGCGGGATTGAGTTGGGCCGCCCTTGCGAGCTAAGCCCACCGGCAGGACGTCCCACGACACGCCAGTTGACACCGCGGACGATGAATCGGCGGCGCGGGACACAAATTCGACTACGAGCTTTTTAACCGCAACAACTTTAATATACGCTATTGGAGCTGGAATTACCGCGGCTGCTGGAACCAGACTTGCCCTCCAATTGATCCTCGTTAAAGGGTTTAGAGTGTACTCATTTCGATTACGGGGCCTCGGATGAGTCCCGTATCGTTATTTTTCGTCACTACCTCTCCGTGCCGGGAGTGGGTAATTTGCACGCCTGCTGCCTTCCTTGGATGTGGTAGCCGTTTCTCAGGCTCCCTCTCCGGAATCGAACCCTGATTCCCCGTTACCCGTTACGACCATGGTAGGCGCAGAACCTACCATCGACAGTTGATAAGGCAGACATTTGAAAGATGCGTCGCCGGTGCTAGAGACCGTGCGATCAGCTTAAAGTTATTCAGAGTCACCAAGTGATACGATGACGGGGGCGAACCCCCGACACCGATTGGTTTTGATCTCTTCTCAAACTTGAATGGTGAGCCGCGCACGCGAAATTCTTAGATGACGGCGACACCATTCCGCCGTTTGTCTCTTGCGAGATTTTTGTCTGGCATTTTGGTTTGCCCAATAAAAATTTACATGTAGAGAAACGACTATTTATTGTGAGAATGAACAGCTTAAGTGAACGTTTATCATCAGAATCTGTGTGTGTGTGTGACACCGATTGGTTTTGATCTAATAAAAGCGCTCCTCCCTTCTCAGGGCGGAGATCTATTAGCATGTATTAACTCTCGAATTACCACAGTTATCCAAGTAAATGTGGGTACGATCTAAGGAACCATAACTGATTTAATGAGCCTTTCGCGGTTTCACCTCAATTTGGCTTGTACTGAGACATGCATGGCTTAATCTTTGAGACAAGCATATGACTACTGGCAGGATTAACCAGGGAGCTGCATCGCTGTAAACGATAACAGGCCTTGGAGATGCTGGACCGCGCGCGCGAGAGGACACACGCCGACGCTGGGGATTTAACACACACGGACGGTGTGTGTTCCCATCGTCCGGTCGACGGTGGCCTCATCGCGCGGTCGAGAAGCCGTTGCGTCCCGAAAGGTCGACTTTGACCTAAAGCGGAGGCGCCACACGAGCTCCGTGATATGTTAAGGGACGGCAACGGGTCGCGAGACCCGCGTCTGAGCTACTTGCCGTTTGACGGGCAACAACGGACGGACGTCGGTGCGTAGGACGGCGCGCGTGAGACGATGGATGGCCAAAGCGGTGCAATGCCGAGTTTACCCAAACGTCTCGATCGCCGTTCTTTCGCGGACGTCAGCCGTCACATCAAAGCTTCAAGCAATCCCTCAACTCTTCGCTATATGATATAGCGAGGTTGATATCTCGTTTGAAGTTCGTTTCGTTCATATTCTCGCTCGGAATGAAGAGAGTTGTCGCGCATGTTTGGGCGGTTTTTTATATACTATTTTTCATCATTGTGGCACGTTTAAAGTGGCCGGACTACGTGAAGGCGACGGTGACCAGCAACCATTTCAATTACGCTGAACGAGTGAAAATGTTGACGTTCTGCTACCTGAACGGGCTGCGGGATGTGGAAGTTGCAGGGCGCAGATCCTGGGCCTGTATCGCTATTGGGACGATCCGGTCAACGGAGAAGAACGCAGAAAGAGATATTTCTCAAAGTGCATGGTGCACGGCATGTACGAAAATTTGAATGGTGAGCCGCGCTCGCGAAATTCCTAGATGACGGCGACGCGATTCCGCCGTTTGTTTGTTCCGAGATTGTTGTTGGTCGTGTTGCTTTGCCTAATAAAAATTTACATATAGAAAACGACTATTTATTGTGATAATGAACAGATTGAACGACCGTTTACCATCAGAAGCTGTGTGTGTGTTTGACGTAAACATCGATTATTTCTCGACGGTTGGACGTTGTTCGTATGGCCGTCGCCTTTTGGGGGAATCAACATGTGTGAACATTGTGATTTCGGCGCGTCCGTTGCCAACAACGTTCTCGTACAATGTACGTTGGCCTTTGGCATTGTCGTAATTTGACCGAAACTATATGCGGACAGCTCTGCGTGTGTCAATTTGGCGACAGTCCAAAAATAGTCTGACGTATAAAAGTGTTGGTGCAAACCAATGTCGTCCCAAATCGGGTCCGGTGAAACTTTCTGCCTGCGCGATTCGAATGAGTTTATTTTAGGGTTTGTTGCGTTTGGTCAATTTCCCGACACTGGTCGATGTATTTTTTTGCGTGTTTCGAGACACGGAATTAAACGAATTCACTTGAGGGACGGCACGAGATGTATTAAGAACCGGGCGGGTAGGAATAAGAAGATTTTGGGTTGTATTTGTAATGTCACTGACGTGCCGTGAGTAAACTAATGTATTTCATTTAAAATTTTCACACAGCATTCACCGGTTGATCCGTGGCCACGAACTGGGTCGTACTGTTCGTGGCATGATTATCTGAAGCGGGTCGTGGCTGTGCGTTCATCCCGAATCTGGTGTCCGAGTGAAATTGTCGACGTTACTTTACCGCAACGGTATGCGCGAAAATGGGCGTGTAAATTTGTCTAGTGCCGTTTAGTTATGAGCCACGTTTACGATCGGTCGTGTGTTTGCGTATCGCGCAAGTTTTATCCGCTTTTCACGTTATAGCTCCGTAGATGGATGTATTCCACACTATATTGCGTAACTCTCTTGTGGCACCTGCACGTCTTGTAAGTAATACCACCTGCACACATTTTACATGTGGACAAAGAAGGGAGCATTTCCCCGATCTCGTTTCATTTTCATGTTGCACCTGCACCTTATAGAGTGTTTGATGAATGTTTCCAAACCTCGCGCACTGTCATGTGTGTCTGAAGAAGGGTTTATTACACCGTATCGTGACAGTTTTGTTTTATCCATGGAACATGTAGCCTTGACAAATAACCCAAAAATAATATAAAGCCACTCCGGGTGGCGTGTGCTTAAATTTCTGGTTTTGTACGGTGGAACCGCTTTAACGTCAGGTCTCAAAAACTTATCCCTCTCCGAGTTTTAACACCACTTACTCCGACTCGCGTCGATATTATCGTTGCGGTTTCGCATGTCGCATCTAGCTCTAATACTTGAATGCCCAGTATGGTCTAGATTACGATGATTTTGACATTCAACGTGACATTAAAGTGGCAGCATGTAGAAATTGCAAAAGAAACATTTGATTGCAATTTTCATGGTATGCATAAGCAACAACGTCCGCATGTAAATGTTTGGGAAAGCGTATCTTGCCAGCCCGAAAGTAAAACCCACGCCTGGACATCGTGGTGCATGTCGGCCTTGGTGTTTACATGCTAGCCCACGCCATAGGATATTGCCATGTAAAAATTGCCATTTTGAGGTTTGTCGATTGGGAAATTAAAATAATAAAAAAATATTTGGACCAGCTTGCGTGGCCGTAGCTGCATGAGCGTTGAAATTTCGTTGTCGGTTGTCGCATCTAATGCATCTTGTAAATATGCGTGCATCGCATGCCGATCGTGGATAATTGCGATTGCATCCCGTCGTATCGATTGCACGACAAAGTAGACATGAAGCAGAGTACACACCTGGGGAATAAAAAATGAAACAAAACATTTAAAATAGGCAACAATTTATTAATTTTCAATGATGCAAACGATATAATGCCGTGTCTTTTGAACATCTTGATTACAACCAAAAAGGTTGCACGATCACTGGCATTGAAGCAAAAAACACACACACACGTGTGTCGATTTGCCGATGGAAATTTCATTTGTTAATTAAATTATACAATGCAACCTGTGAACAGATATGGAATAAATCATGAAATTTAAACGAAAAACAATCATGGCACACGTTAATGGTGTAAATTGAGTTGGTTATTTTTACATTGTTTAATCAATCATAAAAAATAAAAAGAAAAAACCATTTCAATTAAACTCACGACAAGGCACCGACTTGCAGAGAACGCCTTTTATGTTGTCCGGGTTTTTTCTCTGCAAGCGGACAATTTGAAGAAAAAAAAAGGAAAAAAAGGCTACGACAGTAAGTGGTCCGAGCAGCATCGTAAAGTTCATTAGGATGTTGTGTGTTAAGACGATTGTCGAGGCACGTTGTTCGCAGGTCAATCCTAAGACTTTTTGATACGGTCTGTGTATGGTCTGGATCATTGATTAAATTCTAGGGTGAAATGTGTGCCAAAAGTGTAATAATAATAAGCGATGAGATACATGGTCGGCCGTGTCGTTCAACTAAAACGTTACGCTCGACAGCGACGACACGAAGCTGCTTGTAAAAAAAAAGGAAAGAAAATGACTAGCCGTGATTGTTTTTCCTTTAACATTCCCACTTGCGGACAACACAAATGCAACATGTTTCATCTGGTCTGTTTCGTGTGCGGGTGCACATGTTGCAATTGGAGTAACACACAAACTGTCCGACACGCACACATAAATTTGTAACCTTATAATATTGGATGGCGACGAAAGTGACGTGTGACCGTCGGGCACACGACATGGTAAGCCATGCAGACGCCAACCATCTTACATCACGGCAGTAACGACGAAAATGGCTGCAGGAAAGAAAAAAAAGGACATGTCTGGTCGTTTGGGTGGCACGTCCACAATCTCAGAGTGATCTTCACATTTCGAACGACCCGTTTGACGTGGCATGACCATTTCTATCGTCGGGCAAAACGAACAACCTGGAAAAGATGCGCGTGTAGCGCGTTTGTCATAAAAGGTAAGTATTAAAATGCTAAACAAGAGCCTGTTTGGTAGCGCATCGCGTGCGGTTAACGAACGCACACAGGAAAGACAGTGACCCGTACATTTGTGTACAGCTGAGATGCGTTAACTTTGGTGGGTAATAGATAAAAAAAAAACGATGGGCATGCCATGAAAAACGGGTACGTGTCTCCGTTCCTCTCCTCCTTTCTAATCCGGGCTTGAGACCGTCCATTGGCGGAGTTGCGAACCGAGAACAACCGATTCAACAAAAATATCTAAACGAACAAAAAGGAACCTCGATGTAAAGTCGAATCTGAAATAATATAAAAAAATCAATGTAAACCTAATTTAAAGTAAAATAAATTCAATCGACAAAATGCGAAAACGTGCAAATTTTGCAACATAAACGAACGAATGCACATCGATGTAAAGTAGAATGTTGAACAAATGTAAAAAAATTAAAAGTGAACCAATTATGAACGTGAAAAGTAATCGATCGCATCAACGGATGCGAGAAGAAGCAAATTCTGCGACAACAAGAAAACGAAAAATACCACATCGATGTAAAGGTCGAGTGTGAAACGATGGAACAAATTCAAAGGAACCAAAATCAAAGGAGATAATCACAAATCGCATTTACAAATGCGCTTATTTGCATACCAAAGAAAGTGACGGGAAAAAAAAAGCCAAATGAAATGAGCAATGCGGTCTGTCCATAAAGGTCGCCAATACAGTCTGGTTTTTGGCAATATAGCAAACAGTTGATCGTCTATACAATGTGCACGTGTGTCCATTCGTATTATGAATACGGACGGGCAAATGTGGAAAATCGTGCCGAGAGATAAAACATGAAAGGACAAACTGTCGAGGCATTGAAAAAAAAGTCAAATGAAATGAGGAATGCGGTCTGTCAATATAGGTCGTCAACACAGTCTTGTTTTTGGCAATATAGCAAACAGTTGTTCGTCTATACAATGTCACATATTGGTGTGTGCACGTGTCCATTCATATTATGAATACAGACGGGCAAATGTGGAAAATCGTGCCTAGAGAGAGTGAACATGAAAGGACAAACTGTCGAGACATTGGAAGAAAAAAAAAACAAATTTCCATGGTAAGGGAAAGATGTCGGGGAAAGTCGATGAGGTAAGCATGCTGGTTGGTGCACCTTGAAAGTGAAACGACCGGGGACTGGAGCGAACGGGAATTGTGCCGCTTCGGATATATATATATATATATATATATATATATATATATATATATATATATATATATATATATATATATATATATATATATATATATATATATATATATATATATATATATATATATATATATATATATATATCGTCGGTGTGCTACAAATACCCACCATCTACAATATTGACAACTCCACAGGAAAAAACTGTCGTCAAACGATCTCGCATTTGTTCAGTGCGTAAAAGTTTGCCAGCTGTACATGACAATGTTTTTTAATGTTTGTACAATATTCATCTTGCATACGGCAATATGCCGATGGAACAACTGTACTTTGGCGATATTATCATGTGTTTCAATCATCACATGGATGATTGCCATAAATTCTTTAATTATTAGAATTATTAGAGAATTAAGAATTTCACCTCTAACGTCGCAACACGAATGCCCCCATCCGCTCCTATTAATCATTACCTCGGGGTTCCGAAAACCAACAAAATAGAACCGAGGTCCTATTTCATTATTCCATGCACACAGTATTCAGGAGAAGTTTTAGCCTGCTTTAAGCACTCTAATTTGTTCAAAGTAAACGTGCCGACCCACCTCGACACTCAGTGAAGAGCACCATAACTGAACCATAACTGATTTAATGAGCCTTTCGCGGTTTCACCTTAATTTGGCTTGTACTGAGACATGCATGGCTTAATCTTTGAGACAAGCATATGACTACTGGCAGGATCAACCAGGGAGCTGCATCGCTGTAAACGATAACAGGCCTTGGAGATGCTGGACCGCGCGCGCGCGAGAGGACGCACGTTGACGCTGGGGATTTAACACACACGGACGGTGTGTGTTCCCATCGTCCGGTCGACGGTGGCATCATCGCGGTCGAGAAGCCGTTGCGTCCCGAAAGGTCGACTTTGACCTAAAGCGGAGGCGCCACACGAGCTCCGTGATATGTTAGTTTTTTTCGCCCTGACCGCCCTTCCCCCTAACGCAGGGACGGCAACGGGTCGCGAGACCCGCGTTTGGGCTACTTGCCGTTTGACCGGCAACAACGGACGGACGTCGGTGCGTAGGGCGGCGCGCCCGAGACGATGGATGGCCAAAGCCGTGCAATGCCGAGTTTACCCAAACGTCTCGATCGGCGCTCTTTCGCGGACGTCAGCCGTCACATCAAAACTTCAAGCAATCCCTCAACTCTTCGCTAGATGATATAGCGACGTTGATTTCTCGTTTGAAGTTCGTTTCGTTCAAGAAGCATATTCTCGCTCGGAATGAAGAGAGTTGTCGCATGATTGGACAGTTTTTTTCTATTTTTTATCATAGTCACACTGTTCAGGTGGAACGATGTATAGTCGACCATACACATACTGACAGGGATGATTTTGCAAACGGCACAATGTGCAATGTGTTGGTGCAAACCGGTGTCGCTCGAAATCTGTTTGTGAAACAATTGCCGCGAGATTTGTTTGATTGTTTGAAGTTTGTTGCGTTTTGACGTCAATCAAAAGATTCCAGTGATTTTTCCGATCTGGTAAGATACCGAAACTGTGATGGCAACGTTGGAAGAACGATTGTACAGGGCGTATGCGGTCGATTATCAACCGGGTAAGTGTCAACACAAGAGTGTGTTTCGGACATTTCAATTACATCGACTGTATGTGTCGCTATTGTTTGCAGGTAACGTTCTCTGGTTGATACAGGACCTGCTGGGGCCCTACCGTACATGGCCGGATTACGTGAAGGCGACGGTGACCAGCAAACATTTCAATTACGGGGAACGAGTAAAAATGTTGATGTTCTGTTACGTGAACGGGCTGCGAGATGTGGACGTTATTTTTGATTTTTTGCGTGTCGTCAAGGGTCCGTCCGTGTTGGAGCGATGCAGGACGCAGATCGTCGGTCTGTATCGGTATTGGGACGATCCGGTCAACGGAGAGGAACGTATAAACAGATATTTCTCCAAGTGCATGGTGCACGGCATTTATGAGAATTTGAATGGTGAGCCGCGCGCGCGAATTTCCTAGTTGACAGCGACGCGATTCTGCTGATTAGTTGTTCCGGAATGTTTTTGGTTGTGTTGCTATGCCTAATAAAAATTTACAGATAGAAAACGAGTCTTTATTGTGAGAATGAAAAGATTAAACGACCGTTTACCATTAGAAGCTGTGTGTGTGTGTTTGACGTAAACACCGATTTTTTCACAACGGTTATGCCCCTGTACGGAGGGCCGCCGCCTTTTGGGGGAATCAACATGTGTGGACATTGTGATTATAGCGCGTCCTTTGCCTGCAACGTTCTTGTACAATGTACGTTGCCCTTTGGCATTTAATGTAATTTGACCGAGACTATATGCAGACTGCTTTACGTGTGTCATTTTGGCGACAGTCAAAAAATAGTTTGACGGGTAAAAGTGCTGGTGCAAATTAAAGTCGTCCCAAATCGGATCTAGTGAAACTTGGGACGATGTAATTTGCTGACCAAAATAAATGTTGCCGACCGAGGCTTTAATCTTCAAGGATTTCTTTGATATTTCATATTTTGTATCCTAATGTTGATGTCTTTCTGCTACCGACGTTTCACAAAAAAATCTTAATATTTAAGGGTAGTTTACTCTTGATGTTTTTTCGTTTTTTAGTGCGACCAGAGAAAGTGTAAATGCGACCAAGCTATAAATTTACACATAATCACTGCTGGCAACTGTCTTTCTGCTACCAAAGTTTCACAAAAAAATATTCATATTTAAGGGTAGTTAACTCTTGGGGTTTTTTCGTTTTTTAGTGCGACCAGAGAAAGTATGAATGCGACCAAGCTATAAATTTACACAGAATCACTGCTGGCTACTGTCTTTCCGCTACCAAAGTTTCACAAAAAAATATTCATATTTAAGGGTAGTTTACTCTTGAGGTTTTTTAAATTTTTAGTGCGACCAGAAAAAGTATGAATGCGACCAAGCTTTAAATTCACACAGAATCACTGCTGGTAACTGTCTTTCCGAAACCTAAATTTCACAAAAGAATATTCATATTTAAGGGTAGTTTACTCTTGAGGTTTTTTAATTTTTTAGTGCGACCAGAAAAAGTATTAATGCGACCAAGCTTTAAATTTACACAGAATCACTGCTGGCTACTGTCTTTCCGCTACCAAAGTTTCACAAAAAAATATTCATATTTAAGGGTAGTTTACTCTTGAAGTTTTTTAATTTTTTAGTGCGACCAGAAAAAGTATGAATGCGACCAACCTATAAATTTAGAGAGAATCACTGCTGCTAACTGTCTTTCCGATACCAAAGTGTCACAAAAAAATATTCATATTTAAGGGTAGTTTACTCTTGAGGTTTTTTCGTTTTTTAGTGCGACCAGAGAAAGTGTAAATGCGACCAAGCTATAAATTTACACAGAATCACTGCTGGCTACTGTATTTCCGCTACCAAAGTCTCACAAAAAAAATATTCATATTTAAGGGTAGTTTACTCTTGAAGTTTTTTAATTTTTTAGTGCGACCAGAAAAAGTATGAATGCGACCAACCTATAAATTTACAGAGAATCACTGCTGCTAACTCTTTTTCCGATACCAAAGTTTCACAAAAAAATATTCATATTTAAGGGTAGTTGACTCTTGAGGTTTTTTCGTTTTTTAGTGCGACCAGAGAAAGTATGAATGCGACCAAGCTATAAATTTACAAAAAATCATTGCTGGTAACTGTATTTTTTCTGCCAAGGTTTCACAAAAAAATATTCATATTTAAGGGTAGTTGACTCTTGAGGTTTTTTCGTTTTTTAGTGCGACCAGAGAAAGTATGAATGCGACCAAGCTATAAATTTACACAAAATCATTGCTGGTAACTGTATTTTTTCTGCCAAAGTTTCACAAAAAATATTCATATTTAAGGGTAGTTTACTCTTGAGTTTTTTAATTTTTTAGCGCGACCAGAAAAAGTATGAATGCGACCAAGCTATAAATTTACAGAGAATTACTGCTGCTAACTGTATTTCCGCTACCAAAGTTTCACCAAAAAACAGTCATATTTAAGGGTAGTTTACTCTTGGGGTTTTTTCGTTTTTTAGTGCGACCAGAGAAAATATGAATGCGACCAAGCTATAAATTTAAACAGAATCACTGCTAGCAACTGTCTTTCCGCTACCAAAGTTTCACAAAAATATATTCATATTTAAGGGTAGTTTACTCTTGAGGTTTTTTCGTTTTTTAGTGCGACCAGAGAAAGTATGAATGCGACCAAGCTATAAATTTACACAAAATCACTGCTGGCTACTGTCTTTCCACTACCAAAGTTTCACAAAAAAATATTCATATTTAAGGGTAGTTTACTCTTGAGGTTTTTTCGTTTTTTAGTGCGACCAGAGAAAATGTGAATGCGACCAAGCTATAAATTTACACAGAATCACTGCTGGTAACTGTCTTTCCACTACCAAAGTTTCACAAAAAAATATTCATATTTAAGGGTAGTTTACTCTTGAGGTTTTTTCGTTTTTTAGTGCGACCAGAGAAAATGTGAATGCGACCAAGCTATAAATTTACACAGAATCACTGCTGGTAACTGTATTTCCGCTACCAAAGTTTCACAAAAGAATATTCATATTTAGGGGTAGTTTATTCTTGAAGTTTTTTCATTTTTTAGTGCGACCAGAAAAAGTATCAATGCGACCAAGCTATAAACTTACACAGAATCACTGCTGGTAACTGTCTTCTTGCTGCCAAAGTTTCACTAAAAAATCTTCATATTTAAGGGTTGTTTACTCTTGAGGTTTTTTCGTTTTTTAGTGCGACCAGAGAAAATGTGAATGCGACCAAGCTATAAATTTACACAGAATCACTGCTGGTAACTGTCTTTCCGCTACCAAAGTTTCACAAAAAAATATTCATATTTAAGGGTAGTTTATTCTTGAAGTTTTTTCATTTTTTAGTGCGACCAGAGAAAATGTGAATGCGACCACGCTCTAAATTTACACAGAATCACTGCTGGCAACTGTTTTTCCGCTACCAAACTTTCACAAAAATATATTCATATTTAAGGGTAGTTTACTCATGGGGTTTTTTCGTTTTTTAGGGCGACCAGAGAAAGTGTGGATGCGACCAAGCTATAAATTTACATAGAATCAGTGCTGCTAACTGTCTTTCTGATACCAAAGGTTCACAAAAAAAATATTCATATTTAAGGGTAGTTTACTCTTGAGGTTTTTTCGTTTTTTAGTGCGACCAGAGAAAGTATAAATGCGACCAAGCTATAAATTCACACAGAATCACTGCTGTCTACTGTCTTTCCGCTACCAAAGTTTGACAAAAAAAAATTCATTTTTAAGGGTAGTTGACTCTTGAGGTTTTTTCGTTTTTTCGTGCGACCAGAGAAAGTATAAACGCGACCAAGCTACGAATTTACACACAATCACTGCTGGTAACTGTCTTTCCGCTACCAAAGTTTCACAAAAAAATATTCATTTTTAAGGGTAGTTTACTCTTGAAGTTTTTTAATTTTTTAGTGCGACCAGAAAAAGTATGAATGCGACCAAGCTATAAATTTACACACAATTACTGCTGCCAACTGTCTTTCCGATATCAAAGTTTCACAAAAAAATATTCATATTTAAGGGTAGTTTACTCCTGGGGTTTTTTCGTTTTTTAGTGCGACCAGAGAAAGTATGAATGCGACCAAGCTATCAATTTACACAGAATCATTGCTGATAACTGTATTTTTTGCAGCCAAAGTTTCACAAAAAAATAATCATATTTAAGGGTAGTTTACTCTTGGGTTTTTTTCGTTTTTTAGTGCGACCAGAGAAAGTATGAATGCGACCAAGCTATAAATTTACAGAGAATCACTGCTGCTAACTGCCTCTCTGATACCAAAGTTTCACAAAAAAATATTCATATTTAAGGGTAGTTGACTCTTGAGGTTTTTTCGTGTTTTAGTGCGACCAGAGAAAGTATGAATGCGACCAAGCTATAAATTGACACAGAATCACTGCTGGCAACTGTCTTTCTGCTACCAAAGTTTCCTAAAAGATATTCATACTTAAGGGTAGTTTACTCTTGAGGTTTTTTCGTTTTTTAATGCGACCAGAGAAACTGTTAATGCGACCAAGCTATAAATTTACAAAGAATCACTGCTGGCTACTGTCTTTCCGCTACCAAAGTTTCACAAAAATATATTCATATTTAAGGGTAGTTTAATCTTGGTGTTTTTTTCGTTTTTTAGTGCGACCAGAGAAAATGTGAATGCGACCAAGCTATAAATTTACACAGAATTACTGCTGGCAACTGTCTTTCTGCTACCAAAGTGTCACAAAAAAATATTTATATTTAAGGGTTGTTTACTCTTCAGGTTTTTTCGTTTTTGAATGCGACCAGAGAAACTATTAATGCGACCAGAGAAACTATTAATGCGACCAAGCTATAAATTTACACAGAATCACTGCCGGCACCAGTCTTTTTTCTACCAAAGTTTCACAAAGAAATATTCATATTTAAGGGTAGTTTACTCTTAAGGTTTTTTCGTTTTATAGTGCGACCATAGAAAGTATGAATGGGACCAAGCTATAAATTGACACAGAATCACTGCTGGCAACTGTCTTTCCGCTGCCAAAGTTTCACAAAAAAATATTTATATTTAAGGGTAGTTTACTCTTGGGGTTTTTTCGTTTTTTAGTGCGACCAGAGAAAGTATGAATGCGACCAAGCTATAAATTTACACGGAATCACTGCTGGTCGCACTAAAAAACGAAAAAACCTCAAGAGTAAACAACCCTTAAATATAAATATTTTTTTGTGACACTTTGGTAGCAGAAAGACAGTTACCAGCAGTAACTCTGTGTAAATTTATAGCTTGGTCGCATTCACATTTTCTCTGGTCGCACTGAAAAACGAAAAAACCTCAAGAGTAAACTACTCTTAAATACGAATATTTTTTTGTGAACCTTTGGTAGCGGAAAGACAGTGGCCAGCAGTGATTCTGCGTAAATTTAGAGCGTGGTCGCATTCACATTTTCTCTGGTCGCACTAAAAAATGAAAAAACCTCAAGAGTAAACAACCCTTAAATATGAAGATTTTTTAGTGAAACTTTGGTAACAGAAAGACAGTTACCAGCAGTGATTCTGTGTAAATTTATAGCTTGGTCGCATTGATACTTTCTCTGGTCGCACTAAAAAACAATAAAACCTCAAGAGTAAACTACCCTTAAATATGAATATTTTTTTGTGAAACTTTGGCAGCAAAAAGACTGTTACCGGCAGTGATTCTGTGTAAGTTTATAGCTTGGTCGCATTCATACTTTCTCTGGTCGCACTAAAAAACGAAAAAACCTCAAGAGTATACTACCCTTAAATATGAATATTTTTTGTGAAACTTTGGTAGCGGAAAGACAGTTACCAGCAGTGATTGTGTGTAAATTTATAGCTTGGTCGCGTTTATACTTTCTCTGGTCGCACTAAAAAACGAAAAAACCTCAAGAGTCAACTACCCTTAAAAATGAATATTTTTTTGTGAAACTTTGGTAGCGGAAAGACAGTAGACAGCAGTGATTCTGTGTGAATTTATAGCTTGGTCGCATTTATACTTTCTCTGGTCGCACTAAAAAACGAAAAAACCTCAAGAGTAAACTACCCTTAAATATGAATATTTTTTTTGTGAACCTTTGGTATCTGAAAGACAGTTAGCAGCACTGATTCTATGTAAATTTATAGCTTGGTCGCATCCACACTTTCTCTGGTCGCCCTAAAAAACGAAAAAACCCCAAGAGTAAACTACCCTTAAATATGAATATTTTTTGTGAAACTTTGGTAGCGGAAAGACAGTTACCAGCAGTGATTCTGTGTGAATTTATAGCTTGGTCGCATTCATACTTTCTCTGGTCGCACTAAAAAACGAAAAAACCTCAATAGTAAACTACCCTTAAATATGAATATTTTTCTGTGAAACTTTGGCAGCAAGAAGACTGTTACCGGCAGTGATTCTGTGTAAGCTTATAGCTTGGTCGCATTGATACTTTTTCTGGTCGCACTAAAAAAATGAAAAAACTTCAAGAATAAACTACCCCTAAATATGAATATTCTTTTGTGAAACTTTGGTAGCGGAAATACAGTTACCAGCAGTGATTCTGTGTGAATTTATAACTTGGTCGCATTCACATTTTCTCTGGTCGCACTAAAAAACGAATAAACCTTAAGAGTAAACAACCCTTAAATATAAATATTTTTTTGTGAAACTTTGGTAGCGGAAAGACAGTAGCCAGCACTGATTATGTGTAAATTTTTAGCTTGGTCGCATTGATACTTTTTCTGGTCGCACTAAAAAATGAAAAAACTTCAAGAATAAACTACCCCTAAATATGAATATTTCTTTGTGAAACTTTGGTAGCGGAAATACAGTAGCCAGCAGTGATTTTGTGTAAATTTATAGCTTGGTCGCATTCATACTTTCTCTGGTCGCACTAAAAAACGAAAAAACCTCAAGAGTAAACTACCCTTAAATATGAATATTTTTTTGTGAAACTTTGGTAGTGGAAAGACAGTAGCCAGCAGTGATTTTGTGTAAATTTATAGCTTGGTCGCATTGATACTTTTTCTGGTCGCACTAAAAAATGAAAAAACTTCAAGAATAAACTACCCCTAAATATGAATATTTCTTTGTGAAACTTTGGTAGCGGAAATACAGTAGTCAGCAGTGATTTTGTGTAAATTTATAGCTTGGTCGCATTCATACTTTCTCTGGTCGCACTAAAAAACGAAAAAACCTCAATAGTAAACTACCCTTAAATATAAATATTTTTTTGTGAAACTTTGGCAGCAAGAAGACTGTTACTGGCAGTGATTCTGTGTAAGTCTATAGCTTGGTCGCATTCATACTTTCTCTGGTCGCACTAAAAAACGAAAAAACCTCAAGAGTAAACTACCCTTAAATATGAATATTTTTTGTGAAACTTTGGTAGCGGAAAGACAGTTACTAGCAGTGATTCTGTGTAAATTTATAGCTTGGTCGCATTCACATTTTCTCTGGTCGCACTAAAAAACGAAAAAACCTCAAGAGTAAACAACCCTAAATATGAATATTTTTTAGTGAAACTTTGGTAGCAGAAAGACACTTACCAGCAATGATTCTGTGTAAATTTATAGCTTGGTCGCATTCACATTTTCTCTGGTCGCACTAAAAAACGAAAAAACCTCAAGAGTAAACAACCCTTAAATATGAATATTTTTTTGTGAAACATCGGTAGCGGATAGACAGTTACCAGCAGTGATTCTGCATTAATTTATAGCTTGGTCGTATTCATACTTTTTCTGGTCGCACTAAAAAACAAAAAAACCTCAAGAGTAAACTACCCTTAAATATGAATATTTTTTTGTGAAACTTCGGTAGCGGAAAGACAGTTGGCAGCAGTTATTGTGTGTAAATTTATAGCTTGGTCGCATTGATACTTTTTCTGGTCGCACTAAAAAACGAAAAAACCTCAAGAGTAAACAACCCTTAAATATGAATATTTTTTTGTGAAACTTTGGTAGCAGAAAGACAGTGGCCAGCAGTGATTCTGTGTAAATTTATAGCTTGGTCGCATTGATACTTTTTCTGGTCGCACTAAAAAACGAAAAAACTTCAAGAATAAACTACCCCTAAATATGAATATTTCTTTGTGAAACTTTGGTAGCGGAAATACAGTAGCCAGCAGTGATTTTGTGTAAATTTATAGCTTGGTCGCATTCATACTTTCTCTGGTCGCACTAAAAAACGAAAAAACCTCAATAGTAAACTACCCTTAACTATAAATATTTTTTTGTGAAACTTTGGCAGCAAGAAGACTGTTACTGGCAGTGATTCTGTGTAAGTTTATAGCTTGGTCGCATTCATACTTTCTTTGGTCGCACTAAAAAACGAAAAAACCTCAAGAGTAAACTACCCTTAAATATGAATATTTTTTGTGAAACTTTGGTAGCGGAAAGACAGTTACTAGCAGTGATTCTGTGTAAATTTATAGCTTGGTCGCATTCACATTTTCTCTGGTCGCACTAAAAAACGAAAAAACCTCAAGAGTAAACAACCCTAAATATGAATATTTTTTAGTGAAACTTTGGTAGCAGAAAGACAGTTACCAGCAATGATTCTGTGTAAATTTATAGCTTGGTCGCATTCACATTTTCTCTGGTCGCACTAAAAAACGAAAAAACCTCAAGAGTAAACAACCCTTAAATATGAATATTTTTTTGTGAAACATCGGTAGCGGAAAGACAGTTACCAGCAGTGATTCTGTATTAATTTATAGCTTGGTCGTATTCATACTTTTTCTGGTCGCACTAAAAAACAAAAAAACCTAAAGAGTAAACTACCCTTAAATATGAATATTTTTTTGTGAAACTTCGGTAGCGAAAGACAGTTGGCAGCAGTTATTGTGTGTAAATTTATAGCTTGGTCGCATTGATACTTTTTCTGGTCGCACTAAAAAACGAAAAAACCTCAAGAGTAAACAACCCTTAAATATGAATATTTTTTTGTGAAACTTTGGTAGCAGAAAGAGAGTGGCCAGCAGTGATTCTGTGTAAATTTATAGCTTGGTCGCATTGATACTTTTTCTGGTCGCACTAAAAAACGAAAAAACTTCAAGAATAAACTACCCCTAAATATGAATATTTTTTTGTGGAACTTTGGTAGCGGAAAGTCAGTAGCCAGCAGTGATTCTGTGTAAATTTATAGCTTGGTCGCATTTATACTTTCTCTGGTCGCACTAAAAAACGAAAAAACCTCAACAGTAAACTACCCTTAAATATGAATATTTTTTTGTGACATTTTGGCAGCAAAAAGATTTACCGGCAGTTATTCTGTGTAAGTTTATAGCTTGGTCGCATTCATACTTTCTCTGGTCGCACTAAAAAACAAAAAAACCTCAAGAGTAAACTACCCTTAAATATGAATATTTTTTTGTGAAACATCGGTAGCGGAAAGACAGTTACCAGCAGTGATTCTGTATTAATTTATAGCTTGGTCGTATTCATACTTTTTCTGGTCGCACTAAAAAACAAAAAAACCTCAAGAGTAAACTACCCTTAAATATGAATATTTTTTTGTGAAACTTCGGTAGCGGAAAGACAGTTGGCAGCAGTTATTGTGTGTAAATTTATAGCTTGGTCGCATTGATACTTTTTCTGGTCGCACTAAAAAAATGAAAAAACTTCAAGAATAAACTACCCCTAAATATGAATATTTTTTTGTGAAACTTTGGTAGCGGAAAGTCAGTAGCCAGCAGTGATTTTGTGTAAATTTATAGCTTGGTCGCATTCATACTTTTTCTGGTCGCACTAAAAAATGAAAAAACTTCAAGAATAAAATACCCCTAAATATGAATATTTTTTGTGAAACTTTGGTAGCGGAAAGTCAGTAGCCAGCAGTGATTTTGTGTAAATTTATAGCTTGGTCGCATTCATACTTTCTCTGGTCGCACTAAAAAACGAAAAAACCTCAAGAGTAAACTACCCTTAAATATGAATAGTTTTTTGTGAAACTTTGGTAGTGGAAAGACAGTAGCCAGCAGTGATTCTGTGTAAATTTATAGCTTGGTCGCATTTATACTTTCTCTGGTCGCACTAAAAAACGAAAAAACCTCAACAGTAAACTGCCCTTAAATATGAATATTTTTTTGTGACACTTTGGCAGCAAAAAGACTTACCGGCAGTTATTCTGTGTAAGTTTATAGCTTGGTCGCATTCATACTTTCTCTGGTCGCACTAAAAAACAAAAAAACCTCAAGAGTAAACTACCCTTAAATATGAATATTTTTTTGTTAAACATCGGTAGCGGAAAGACAGTTACCAGCAGTGATTCTGTATTAATTTATAGCTTGGTCGTATTCATACTTTTTCTCGTCGCACTAAAAAACAAAAAAACCTCAAGAGTAAACTACCCTTAAATATGAATATTTTTTTGTTAAACATCGGTAGCGGAAAGACAGTTGGCAGCAGTGATTGTGTGTAAATTTATAGCTTGGTCGTATTCATACTTTTTCTGGTCGCACTAAAAAACAAAAAAAACTCAAGAGTAAACTACCCTTAAATATGAATATTTTTTTGTGAAACTTCGGTAGCGAAAAGACAGTTACCAGCAGTGATTCTGTATAAAATTATAGCTTGGTCGTATTCATACTTTTTCTGGTCGCACTAAAAAACAAAAAAACCTCAAGAGTAAACTACCCTTAAATATGAATATTTTTTTGTGAAACTTCGGTAGCAGAAAGACAGTTACCAGCAGTGATTCTGTATAAATTTATAGCTTGGTCGCATTCATACTTTTTCTGGTCGCACTAAAAAACAAAAAAATCTCAAGAGTAAACTACCCTTAAATATGAATATTTTTTTGTGAAACTTCGGTAGCAGAAAGACAGTTACCAGAGGTGATTCTGTATAAATTTATAGCTTGGTCGTATTCATACTTTCTCTGGTCGCACTAAAAAACAAATAACCTCAAGAGTAAACTACCGTTAAATATGAATATTTTTTTGTGAAACTTCGGTAGCAGAAAGACAGTTACCAGCAGTGATTCTGTATAAATTTATAGCTTGGTCGCATTCATACTTTTTCTGGTCGCACTAAAAAACAAAAAAACCTCAAGAGTAAACTACCCTTAAATATGAATATTTTTTTGTGAAACTTCGGTAGCAGAAAGACAGTTACCAGCAGTGATTCTGTATAAATTTATAGCTTGGTCGCATTCATACTTTCTCTGGTCGCACTAAAAAACAAAAAAAAAACTCAAGAGTAAACTACCCTTAAATATGAATATTTTTTTGTGAAACTTCGGTAGCGGAAAGACAGTTACCAGCAGTGATTCTGTATAAATTTATAGCTTGGTCGCATTCATACTTTCTCTGGTCGCACTAAAAAACAAAAAAACCTCAGGAGTAAACTACCCTTAAATATGAATATTTTTTTGTGAAACTTCGGTAGCGGAAAGACAGTTACCAGCAGTGATTCTGTATAAATTAATAGCTTGATCGCATTCATACTTTTTCTGGTCGCACTAAAAAATGAAAAAACTTCAACAGTAAACTACCCCTAAATATTAATATTTTTTTGTGAAACTTGGGTAGCTGAAAGACAGTCACAAGCAGTGGTTCTGTGTAAATTTATAGCGTGGTCGCGTTCATACTTTTTCTGGTCGCACTAAAAAATGAAAAAACCTCAAGAGTAAACTACCCTTAAATATGAATATTTTTTTGTTAAACTTTGGTAGCTGAAAGATATGTACCAGCAGTGATTCTGTGTCAATTTATAGCTTGGTCGCATTGGTACTTTTTCTGGTCGCACTAAAAAATGAAAAAAATTCAAGAGTAAACTACCCCTAAATAGGGGTGTTTTTCAATACTTTTCTGGTAGCAGATGCGGCTGGTAGGTGGCATCCAAGATATAGAGTTTCATGGAAAAGTTTAGTCTATAAGTAGTCGGTCAGCTAAAATAACTAACTTTGGTCAGCAAATTACTTTTCCCCGTGAAACTTTTTGTTGCGATTTGCCAATTTACCGACACTGGCGGGTGTATTTTTTTGGGTGTTTTAAGACACGGAACATAACGAATTCACTTGAAGGACGGCATGAGATCGATTAAGAACCGGGCGGGTAGGAATAAGAAGATTTTCGGTTGTATTTGTAATGTCACTGACGTGCCGTGAGTAAACTAATGTATTTCATTTGAAATTTTCACACGGCATTCTCTGGTTGATCCGTGGACCTGTTGGGGCCGTACTGTTCGTGGCATGGTTATCTAAAGCAGGTCGTGGTTGAGCTTTCATCCCGAATCTGGTGGTCCAGTGAAATTGTCGACTTTACTTTACCGCATCGGTATGCGTGAAAATAGGCGTGTTAATGTGTCTAGTGTCGTTTTGTTATGCGCCACGTTTACGATCGGTCGTGTTTTTGTGTATCGCGCAACTTTTCCTATCTTTTCACGTTTCACATGTGGCTTTGTAGAAGGATGTATTCCACTCTATATTGTGTAACTTTCGTGTGGCACGTGCACGTCTTGTACGGTAAGATTGTTTCGTGTAAGTAATACCACCTGCACACATTTTACATGTGGACAAAGAAGGGAGCATTTCCCCGATCTCGTTCCATTTTCATGTGGTACCTGCACGTTATGGTGTGTTGGAGTGGCTCATGAATGTTTCCCAACTTCTCGCACTGCCATATGCTTCTGAAGAAGGTTTTATTACTCCATCTCGTGTCAGTTTCATATTATCCATGGAACATGTTGCGGTGACAAATAACCAAAAATAATATAATGTCACTCCAGGGGGCGTGTGCTTGAAATTTACTATTTTATGCGTATACAGGTGCAAAAGTTGGAGATGACGAACAATGCAATGAATTGGATGGCAGTAGCCGACATGTCGGGGATGAACTGAAAATTATTGTGGGAAAAACTTGAGTTTTGTAAACTTTTGTCATCTACTGATGTCCGTTTTTTCACACACTAAGAAGAGTGCAACCCGCTGTTGAAATCGTTTGTGGGATTTGTACAGTGGAACCGCTTTAACGTTAGGTCTCACAAAATTATCCCTCTCCAAGTTTTAACCACTTTCGAATTTCGGTTTCACATGTCACATCTAGCTTTAATACTGGAATACCCTGTACGTTCAGGATTACGATGATTTTGACATATAACATGACATTAAAGTGGCAGCATGTAGAAATTGCAAAATAAACCGTTTCTTTGGTTGTAGTGAATGAAACGCCCGCCGAAAATGTGTACTATTTAACAAAGTCGATCTCACAATTGCGTATCTAATGCGTTTTTACCACGAAGAAGTTAAAAAAAAAATTAAGTTTGTCATCATTTGTATTGTAATGTCGCTCTTCTGCAACAGCAGCTCAAGTCTTTGTGAAAAATTTCATACAACTCCAAGACGCTCCTTTAAACTAGAGCACGAACATGTAAATATGGAGACGATGACGAGGCAATTGTCACGCCGGCTAAGGAAAACGCATAGATTCCTTTCTGGCACTCTGTGCACCCATCAAACATAAAATTTACCAAGTGCCACGTTCGATGGCTTGACTTGGTATCGGCATGGTTTCTTCGCCGTCTGCGGTGGTGGTTATTGTTGCATTTGTGAGAAATAAATCGATGATGAGCTCGCAGCAAGGTTAAATTTTAATTGTGGATGCGACAGATTATCGGATTTACGCTACGTTATGCCGCTGCCAATCCATTATCGGTATGGTATATCGCTCGAAGGAAATTATCTTGATTGAACGTTACATCGACAAGTTCGCAATTTTTCAATGCAAACGTGGCAATGTGAAAGGTTTATAGTTTTTTTGTTGGCCATTTCCTTTTGACACCGCGCAAACGTATGCCGCTTTGCGGCTGCATCTGTAATACATGGCGACAACGATATTCCGACGTGTTCTTAATCGGCAATAACTAATGTACGCATGAAATTATGTTCAGGTAAAATGCCGTCGCCAATTTGAAAAACAGTTTGAATCACAAAATCGCCTGTGGTCGGTACAAAATGGAAGAGAATCTCATTTTCGTATTGGTATCTTTTCACACCGACTATTATTGATGGACTCTCCGAATGAACAGTGATTAAATTTAACGATTACAATTTCGGTGCTTCTGTTTATAGTCATTGGGATGCTTTCTCTCGAATAAACTTACCGCTGCTGAAAACCTAAACAGGTTGATCAACTTTACAATATGACATGTAACTGTCGTTTGTCAACGAACCATGGTCAAGTTCCTGTAATAGAAAATAGTTGAAATGTACAGTATAAGCTTGGCATTTCGGTATTTTTCGTGATCCAACATTGGATTAGCCATAAAATAGATGGAAAAATAGTGTGATTTTGTCGTACACATCTGCTCTGTCGTGTCGGGGAACACTGAATGATTTCCAAGAACATGTAAAACATCGGGATGAACAGATGGCGCAATATTTTGTTTGGCATGCGATTTACCCCAAAAATGGAATATATATATATATATATATATATATATATATATATATATATATATATATATATATATATATATATATATATATATATATATATATATATATATATATATATATATATATATGTGCCAAACAAAATATTGCGCCATCTGTTCATCCCGATGTTTTACATGTTCTTGGAAATCATTCAGTGTTCCCCGACACGACAGAGCAGATGTGTACGACAAAATCACACTATTTTTCCATCTATTTTATGGCTAATCCAATGTTGGATCACGAAAAATACCGAAATGCCAAGCTTATACTGTACATTTCAACTATTTTCTATTACAGGAACTTGACCATGGTTCGTTGACAAACGACAGTTACATGTCATATTGTAAAGTTGATCAACCTGTTTAGGTTTTCAGCAGCGGTAAGTTTATTCGAGAGAAAGCATCCCAATGACTATAAACAGAAGCACCGAAATTGTAATCGTTAAATTTAATCACTGTTCATTCGGAGAGTCCATCAATAATAGTCGGTGTGAAAAGATACCAATACGAAAATGAGATTCTCTTCCATTTTGTACCGACCACAGGCGATTTTGTGATTCAAACTGTTTTTCAAATTGGCGACGGCATTTTACCTGAACATAATTTCATGCGTACATTAGTTATTGCCGATTAAGAACACGTCGGAATATCGTTGTCGCCATGTATTACAGATGCAGCCGCAAAGCGGCATACGTTTGCGCGGTGTCAAAAGGAAATGGCCAACAAAAAAACTATAAACCTTTCACATTGCCACGTTTGCATTGAAAAATTGCGAACTTGTCGATGTAACGTTCAATCAAGATAATTTCCTTCGAGCGATATACCATACCGATAATGGATTGGCAGCGGCATAACGTAGCGTAAATCCGATAATCTGTCGCATCCACAATTAAAATTTAACCTTGCTGCGAGCTCATCATCGATTTATTTCTCACAAATGCAACAATAACCACCACCGCAGACGGCGAAGAAACCATGCCGATACCAAGTCAAGCCATCGAACGTGGCACTTGGTAAATTTTATGTTTGATGGGTGCACAGAGTGCCAGAAAGGAATCTATGCGTTTTCCTTAGCCGGCGTGACAATTGCCTCGTCATCGTCTCCATATTTACATGTTCGTGCTCTAGTTTAAAGGAGCGTCTTGGGAGTTGTATGAAATTTTTCACAAAGACTTGAGCTGCTGTTGCAGAAGAGCGACATTACAATACAAATGATGACAAACTTAATTTTTTTTTTAACTTCTTCGTGGTAAAAACGCATTAGATACGCAATTGTGAGATCGACTTTGTTAAATAGTACACATTTTCGGCGGGCGTTTCATTCACTACAACCAAAGAAACGGTTTATTTTGCAATTTCTACATGCTGCCACTTTAATGTCATGTTATATGTCAAAATCATCGTAATATATATATATATATATATATATATATATATATATATATATATATATATATATATATATATATATATATATATATATATATATATATATATATATATATATATATACCATGTATCGCAATTTGCCGGCATTCGCCACAACTTTTGATTGCAATTTTCGTGGTCTGCATAATCAACAATGTCCGCATGTAAATGTTCGTAAAAGCGTATCTTGCCTGCCCGAAAGTAAAACCCACGCCTAAACATTGTAGCTCATGTCAGTCTTGGTGTGTTCATTCTGGCGCATGCTATAGGATATTGCCATGTAAAAATTGATATTTTTAGGTTTGTCGATAATGAAACATAAAAAAAAATTTGGACCAGCTTCTGTCGCTGTAGCAGCATGAGCGGTAAAATTTCGTTGTCGGTTGTTCGTACTGGAAAGATGTATCTTGTAAATATGTGTGCATCGCATGCCGATCGTGGGATATTGCGATTGCATCCCGTCGTAACCATTGCACGACAAAGTAAACATGAAGCAGTATACACCTAGGGAATAAAAAATGAAACAGAACATTTAAAAAAGGTAACAATTTATTAAATTTTAATGATGCAAATAATATAATGCCGTGTCTTTTGAACATCTTGATTACAACCAAAAAGGTTGCAAAGATCACTTCCATTGAAGCAACATGTGTGTCGATTTGCTGATGGAAATTTCATTTGTTAATTAAATTATACAATGCAACCTGTGAACAGATAATGAATAAATCCTGAAATTTAAACGAAAAACATTCATGGCGTATGTTAATGGTGTAAATTGTGTTGGTTATTTTTACATTTGGTTAGTTGTTAAACCAATCATAAAACACATAAAAAATCACTTCATATAAACGCACAACAACGCACCGACTTGCAGACAATGCCTTTGGCGTTTCTGCTGCATCACATCGCGCATCGTGCGGTAGGTGAGCACCAAACGGTTCACCGTACGAAGCATGTTTTCAATGTTTTCGACGGTCGCGCGGCCCACTCTGTCAGACAGAAAGGCGGCACGCCTTTCGACGGCATCTGCGGCGTCCACGAAATAATACTGATTCAGGATCGGTCTTTCCAATTCGGGAGTGGCGGGCAGAGCCTCTGTGTAATAGTAGATTTGTCCGCTTATCCAGAAAGACCAATTTCCCCGACCGACGTTTCTATCGTTGGGAATGTTGGTTTTGAAAGAGGCCATGGCAAAGGTGCTGTTCAGAGTTTGAGGGTGGCGTGGGTGTGAACATGACGGCGGTGGGGCTCGTGTCCTCGACATTAACCGTGATGTTGTTCGCGGGTCCCCGTTGAGATGCCGAATCGACGTTGGTGCGTTGTAGAGAGACGATGGGAGAGAGCAGCGGCGGCGGCGGAACGATGCGACTGACGAGAGATGACGGTGTGTCCGTGTGTGCTGCCACCACACTGCGACGACCGCGAGACGAATCGTCCGACCTGCCCGCAGACGACGACGAAGCCGCATCGCTGCCGCCGCCGCTGCTTGCCTGCGACCTGCCCAGACGTAATTTGGCGGCCTTTGTGACGCGACCGCTTTGGCTGTCAAACTGTGATCTGACTTTCTTTGGCATGGTGGAATGTTTGTCTGATTGTGTCCGGGGAAAGCCCGAATGCAACAAAACGAGAATTTTGAAACCCGTAATATAGATATAACTTTACTGAATTAAACATAATTTAATTTGTTTTATTCATGAAAATAATTAAAAGTTATGGTATGTTTCGCTTACTCTCGCTGAATTATGTTCAATAAACAATATTGTTCATGCAATAAATCAAAGTTATACTTGTGTCATTTAATAGAGAAACAAAGGGGAAATAATAATGAAAAGTAGGTAATGCTAAAAAAGGACCTAATAGCATTGTTAACAATGTGTGATATTTTTCTGTAGTGTCCGGCCGGGTGGAGAAAGTATGTAGTTCTAAGTATTCTTTACCCCATACAGTCTATAAAGAAAACTTATTCAACAATAGAACGGGTGGCAATGCTTCATGAAATAAATATTAGCCTCTATATTTGCAAATGTATTTTAACATAAATTTAAGTTATCTCTGACACTCTAAGTTTTCTGATGTTGATTATGTTGAATATTCTAAGTAGTAATGAGTATAAGTACCCTTGTATGACATAAAATAATTTTCTGTGTAAATTTGTAGGTTGTTAGAATATTGAGTTAAATATTATGTTGATGCAATTGCTGTGAAGCTAACTTTATGAGACTATACAATTAATAGAGAAAATGTATATAAGCGAAAACATACAGAATGCACGGGAATATAAGCCTAATGCCGTCTTGTAGCGTTGGTATGTATAACGTATGCTCGATTAGGAACACGGGACTCTCTCCCTAATTAACCGGCGTTGGCGTCTTTCCCGGTTGTAAGGGGGTATCGGAAAGCGAGTGTATTTCGTATGAAAAATCAGACGGTCTCCCTATAGGCCGCTTTACACGATGCCAGTACCACGCATAAGTTACTTAAAAACGAGTACCGTATTTTAGTACTCGCCTGATGTAAACAGGTGTTTTAGTGTTCCAGTACAGTACTCGCTCCAGTAGCCATTCCAGTCAAGTAAATAGAATGGACTTCTATTTACTGGCGCAAGTGGTTACCCCACCCGGATCTTACTCGACTGTCTACAGTACTAAACACGTAAAGACAGCTGATGTTAGTGCTTTACCCGTTTTATTGTAAAGTCCTAGTCTTGTTGTTATTATTTTGATGATTGAAAATGAATTTAAAGTGGAGCGAGGATACAACAGTTTGTTTACAAAATTTGTAGAATTATACAGATAGCACAAATGCCTTTGGATTCTAAAAAAAAAAAGCTGCCTACAAAAATAAACAAGCTCGTGAATCCGCTATACAGAAAATTGTGGGCGAAATGGATGTAGCTGACTACATCTTCCGATCTAAAAACTTAAATAACAAATTTAAGAATAACGTATAATCAAGAAGTTGCAAAAATTGAGAAATCTGAACATTCAGGTTATGAATTTTTCTAAAGAAGAATTTATCGATATGATTTATGTGTTGGGCGCGAGTGATAAAAATTGTTTACTTGCAACTCGTCTTTATCACGAAAGATTTTCAAATAGAAGACAACCGAGTAGGAGGACCTTTGAGGAAATTATGCGGCGTTTTAATCAAACCGGTATTGTTGTTAAATACAGAAAAAGAAGAAAATCCATAGTTAATGAAGAAAACAAATTTGCCGTTGCATGAAGTGTAACTGAAAATCCTAATACAAGCCCTAGGGCCATGTACAGACAACTGAATATCAGTAGAAGGTTTATTCAAAGAATGCTGAAGATAAGCAAGTTTCACCCCTACCTAACTTAACAAGATATTTCTGCCAATGGAGTTTACGCAAATTAAATCAATACGTACACACGGCTATCACACGGCTATCATCACACGGCTATCATCCGACAAAATCTGTAACAAATATTTGCCGGTAAGTGGATTGGAAGAGATGGACCAGTCAGGTGGCCTCCTAGGTCCCCTGATTTAACCAAAATGGATTTTTTCTTATGGGGTTATATAAAGGATCAGGTATACAAAATACCACCTACTACGAAGAATGAAATGAAGACGAGAATAAAAAACGTTTTTCGCAGTGTACCTTCAAGCATGTTAACAAATCTTTCGGTAATTTACAAATGTGCATTGATCAAAACGGGAACCATTTTCAACATTTACTTTGATGACGTTTAACTAGTTTTTCTGTCACATATTATCTATTATTATCATTCTTTTGTAGTTGATAAATAGATAGATCGATGTTTATTCGCTCATAAATATAAACACAAGGGCCATAAAGGCGTAGAGTAAGTCATAATTATAACAATACATGTTCCATATAAAAACAAAACAAAATAAATTAAATAGATATAGTAAATAAAAAACGCAGAAAGTGAGTTTCACTGTTGATCATTAAAATGTTTTTAAAGTATTTATCTAAACTGTATAAAGATGGACCTTTTGGTTCAATTTTTTAAGGTAATCGTCTTATATTAAGTGGTACCTTATTGAATGTACGCATAACATTGTATTCAACATTTCTCTGCAGTCTTGCTATCCTAGCATATGGTGTTGCATAATTGTTTCTATACCTTGTTATATAATCATGTTCCCTAATATACTGACTGACTATTTCAAGATTTTATTTTATAAATATTACTTACTGTAACACATACATCGAATAACAGCTAATCATTTTTTCTTCAATTAAGTATCCTTTACAATGATCGGTTTGCTTTAGCTCTAATATGGCACGCATGCATGCGTTTCTGCGCAACAGAGATAATTAATGTCAACCGAGTCGCGTCACACCACTATGCCATATCGGATAATGGACTCAATAAAAGCGTGGATAGACATGAAAGCTGCTTCCTTGGATACCAACATTGAAAGAGTTCCTAAAATGTGAGTATATTTACTTATCTTTCTGGTTATGTGGCTTATATGCGCTTTTCAGTTTAATTTTAGTCTACACACAGGCCAATGAACCTAACCCATTCTGGTGTTTTCAGCACAGTTCTCTATCAGAATCCTAGCACTTCTTCGCGTGAGAGAAGGTGGAAGCCCACAAATATAGACGAAATGTACATTTTTTTATGCTGTTTTTATTCTGATGCCGCATGTCAAGAAGCAAAAAATAAATGATTACTGGTCAACTGATTCCCTTATTGCAACACCGATGTTCAATGAAACCATGCCTCAGATAGATATATCCTTCTTTTAAGCAATCTTCATTTTTCAAATGATGAAGAACAACATGGCACAAATGGCCGCCTTTTTAAGATTATACCACTTGTAGATCACTTGAAGTCGGCATTTTCTAAACTTATGTTTGCCTTTAGAAATCCCTGCATAGAAGAAAGCCTATTGCTGTTAAAGGGCCGCCTTGGTTTCAACCAATATATTCCCTCCAAACGTCATCGTTTTGGTGTGAAGTTTTTTGTTATATGCGACTGCAAGACTGGCTACGTATTAGATTTTATAATATATACGGGAGCATCAACAGATTATCAAGAATTCGAGGAAAACCTTGGTACTGGAGCGAATATAGTTTTAACGTTAATGGAGCTCTATTTGTACAATGGGCATAATTTGTTTATCAATAACTGGTATACGAGCCCCGTATTATTTTCACTACTTCATTAAGATGAAGTCAATTCCTGTGGCACAGTCAAATGTAATAGACTACAAATGCCACCGTTGAAAAAAACTGCAAGGAGGGGAAGTACAGATTTTATGTACAGAAAACCTACTAGCATTGAAATGGCGTGATAAGAGAGACATTGGAATGCTAACAACTTTTCATAGTGCAGATTTGGGAATTGTGAAAAATAAACGAGGTGAGGAAGCAAGAAAGCCGGTATCTATTTTAGATTATAATAAAACTATGGGAGCAGTCGATAAATGCGATATGTTGTACAGTTCCACAGAGACTATCCGAAGTCAATTAAATATTATAAAAAAATATCATTTCATCTATTAGATATGCCCATTCTAAATGCTCCTGTCCTATACGAACTGAAAGTTGGGAAAGAATACAAATTCTCGATTTCCAATTAGCACTTGTAAAAGAATTAAAAGCGGAGCATAAGAAATTGTCTACACGTATTGCAGGTTGCAGCAGAAACGAAGGACTAGAATCTCCATTACGAATAATCGAGAGACATTTTCCGAGTATAACAGAACAACGCAATGACAAAAATAACTCCATTCCCAGACGCTGTGTAGTTTGCGCAAAACGAACATAAAGAAAAGAAACTAAATATAAATGTGCTAAGTGTGATGTGCCCCTCTGTATCGTACCATGTTTGGAACATTTTCATACCCTCAAAAGGTACCGATAACTCAAAAAATAATGGGCAACAACTGCTTCATACTTGGTGGACTTTCGTGGAGCTCAGACTGTAAACGACATATGTGGTACATATGTTTACATTGGTATTAAATTTGGTTTGTTGGATTTTTTTGAAAAATGCAACCAAATTATTTTTTAATTTCTGCGTAAGTGAGTTTAATCAGAAATATAGGGACAGTCTTCAAGAAACCGAAGTAAAATTATAAGAACATTAAGAACAAACATTCCGATACCGAAGTGATCCTAAACACGTTGTATGATGCAAATTTTGTAAATCTCTTTAAAGAATAAAGACACAAGTCAAATACCTTAACGCAAATAGAAACGACATACCTAGCAGATGTGCCCGAGGAAAAGTCTATTCAGAACATTATTGATTTACCTAGTATTCATTATACTAATATAACAGTCTATGTAATAATATGGAAAAACTGAAAAGAAAAAAACATATTAATTTTAACAAACCCTTTCCTTCACATATAACATCTGAATTTATTTAATAAGTGTTAGTGTATGTAAAAGATATATGTAAATATTCTTTCAACAAATCTTATATTGTAAACTACCAAGTAATAGGGCAACACAACCAACCAGATGTCTTGAGGTGTAGATTATATGTATGTATGGATGTAATTTAAATTTCGATAGTGTAAAAATAGAACTAAAAAAGTGTGATATGTAAAAAAATAAGAAAACCTAAGAGTTTATTGATTATTACAACAACAACTTAAGAGTCACATCACTATTAACATCAACATTTGCTACATACTTGGTGGACTTTGGTAGAGCTTAGACTGTAAACGACTCAATATCTGGCACATATGTACGTAAAGATTCGATATTAAATTTGATTTGATATTTGATATCCAATCATTTCTGAACCAACCAACCAACCAACGTTTAGGGTCGTAGAGATAGCAAGCTGCCTACAAGTGGCCCCTCTGAATCTATGATGTTAATGATGGGTTGAATTGACACGTGTATTGAAGGCTTAGCGGTTTTCACTTGAGTCGTCATTCTAAAAGTAGCAGAACGAAAACCGGATCCTTTACTCTAGTATATCTGGTTCAGTAGGAACGAAACGTCTTCGAAAACAGCATTCTTTGCTTTTCTAAATGGTAAGTGAGCAGGCCCCTTGTCGAATCCTTCCGAGTTCAAGGTAAACCCCACCCTGTCTTCGGGATCGGCATCATAGACTATATGGCTCACAACATCTTTTATACGATCTTTGACCCACTTCTCTGGATCGTTGACATCATCAGGTATATCTTAAAGTTTAAAGCATACGCTTCGTCTATCAAGTTTAAACTTCTTATTGGAGTTCACTGTGTCTTAAGTATTTGGAATGCCATTGTTTTGTGCTACACCAACTGACTGTTGGCTAATTACCGAAGTTTAGATTTGTGTTTGTTAAAGACTAAAGTTTAGCAGATACTTGTTTTCACCTTCACTGTTGGTTAACGACTGAACCTTAGCGGGTGCTTCTCGTCTTAATATTCGACAGACAGAACAGACGGGACAGGCAGCTGTCTCACGGGACAGGCAACTGTCTCACAGGACAGGCAACTGTCTAACAAGCTGTCTAGCAGTTACTCCTTGGCAAAACACAAACGTTTTGAACAGACAATGGTACAGAACGTTCTGTATTTTTTATAATCGAATTTGGACAATTGGAGGATTTTGTATTTTCAGGTTGACACAAGGCTTCCGCATGTGTAATAGCACGTAATACCACAGCCAATCGCAGGAAAGCTAGTTTAGAATTTCAAAACCACGGATCATCATTGACTGTATGTATGTATATATATATATATATATATATATATATATATATATATATATATATATATATATATATATATATATATATATATATATATATATATATATATATATATATATATATATATATAAAGTCAACAACTCGTATCATCAGTTGGCTCCCATGTGTATTACCTGCAAGTGCATGACAGTTAACTCGGCTTTGTGATTTACGTTGCTTTTTGGCTGAATTATTAAGGTAAGTAATTAAATAAATGTATATAATTCAAATAGAATGTTCTTGTAATCTAGATTTTCATTAAATAAAAACTATTTTCTGTAACAACTCCTAGAATGAGAGTTTATTTAGGATGGTGTTGATACGTGTTATTACATATTTCTAAGTATTGTTGATAGGTGTTATTTTACATTGTAATAGGTGTACACCAAAAATACTGCGAGACGGGGTAAGCTTATGGTACAGATGTCACTGTCGAATAATGATGGGCATAACACAGTTCCAAATGCAATTCAAGATTCCATAACATCCGAAGATAATAGCAGTAATGAAGTTAGTAAAAACTCGCATTTTGCTACTAATATGTTGATGTCCTATGACAGTTTGAAAAATGTAGAAATAATCATAGAAGACCTTCCGGCGACTTCCAGAGAAGGAATTATTGGATGTGCTGAGAAAATTGTGTTGATGTCCTATGACAGTTTGGAAAATGTAGAAGTAATTATAGAAGATCTCCCGGAGACTCCCAGAGAGGAAATTCTTGGATGTGCTGAGAAAATTGTTTCTACTGTTCAAAATGTAAGTGAACTGTTGGCTCACAATGATTATATGTTCCTGATGCACTAGATTCGGATGTACTAGAAGATGAAACTGAAGTGACAATCAAGGTATGTATTTTCAAGATATTTTTTCTTCACAAGTTAACTAAAGATGTTGCAGGGAGTGTAGATCAAGAAGATGATGAACGGATTGCAGAAGACATAGAGGAATATAAGAATGAAGAAGCTGATGATCCAGATTTTGAGGCGGATGAAAATGTTTTAGATTCAAATTCACTCCAAACTTCTGCTGGAGAAGTCCATACTAAAAAAGACGGAATAAAAAGAAAAAAGGAAGTCTCAACCAGATGAATGGTCAAAGAGAGAAATCTAAACTTCTACTTGATTATTTAGATTACACGCGGGATAGAGATGGGCACGTTTTTCACAACAGGAAAAGAAACGCCAGAATTATGGGCCCCAAGTGCGAATCTCTCAAATGTATAAAGTATAAGACTAGATTTTGCAATACAATTACAGAAGATGAACGTCAGATCATATTTACAAAATTATGGAACGAAATTAGCTGGGATCAGAGAAAAATATACATTATCAGCTTGATACAAGTGAAATCGACCGAAAGACAGTTTGTAGAAGAGTCCAGACGTAGCACTACTTATGAATATTATCTGAAAGTTAAACATGAAAAGAAACAAGTATGCAAAAAATGTTTTTGTCTACATTAGGTCTAAATGATTGGATGGTTGCTAATTGGTGTTCGAAAAATGTAAATAGCATCATACCATCTACTGTAGTTTCCAATGGAAACAAGAAGTCCATTTGTCCAGTCTGCTAGAGATGTGAAAGTGAATGTGAAAAGAACAAACCGAAAACTTGGCAACATTTTTTCATGATCTACCTAAAATGCCATCTCACTATTGCAGGAAAGACTCACAAAAGTTATGCCTCGAATATAATTTCGAATACAAACCTAATCTCTATAGGATTTATAAAGAAAAAATGTTTAGCTGATCAGAAACTGCTCTTAAGTTGTACATATTTCTCTTTTGAGAATTCCAAATTAGCAATTTTTACACCGAAGAAGGATCAGTGTAATAGTTGTGTGGCTTTCAGAGCTGGAACTGTTAAGGAGAGAGAATATCGACGACATATCGAACTTAAAGATCTGGCGAGAAAAGTTAAAGATGTGGACAAAAAAGTCAATTGAGAGCTTATGCCATGCTTTTGTCATGGATCTACAACCGGTTAAAATGTGCCCCGTAAACAACGCAAACAAGTTTTATTTTAAAACGCGACTCAAGGTGCACAATTTTACAATTTCTGATCTGAAAAACCACGAATGCTCGAATTATTGGTGTAGCGAAATAGAAGCACACTCATGTTCTTCCCTGTTCACAACCATAATTATTGACCACCTCAATAGTTTCTGCAAAGACAATTTACCAGTAGTCTTATGGAATGATGTTTGTGGATACCAGAACAGAAACTCTGTACTCACACTCAAATGGAATATGACGCGGTTCACAACTTGATAGAGAGAAAAGTAAAAAATAAAAAAACTTTGTGCCCTATGATTACGTTAGAATAATAAGGGAAGCGAGGCAAAAACCAACTCCTCTCATAGCAAATTACATGACAAATACCGATTTCAGAAACTACGGTGATACAGATTTGATACGGTACGAGAGTATAAGACAGGGTCGCTCTGTAAATGACCCCACTGTATCAAATTTGAGAGCAATTCATTATTTTCCCAATGAACGAATAGGTCATACACTTCACTTCAATGACCAGTTACGAGATATGCCTCAAAGATTACGGGTAGTACGCAAAGATAAAAATCCATCGAAGCTGTTCCAAGCAAGGCTTAAAATAAAAAGCTGAGTTGTTTTTGTTTCATTTTGAATGTTCTAAAATATCTTAGTATTGTTTACTAAATACATATATTGTGGTTTCACGTTAGCATTTTTATTTTTGCTGAACATCTCAATAAAACCTACCAAATAATTAGTTATTCCTTGTTATGCAATATTACAATAACTCGTATACATAATATTTATATTCCAATAGCTCATATCATACAAAAGAATAATATCAGAGCTATTTGTACTTTTTTATTGGTATAAATAAATAAAGAAAAGTACTAAAACTCGGGACGCAGCAAGTGCGTTATGGTAGTGAATTTTCATAAGATTAAGATGTTTGATTTATAAAAAGAAAGGTACTACCAAAGGGATAAATAAAATACAAGATCTCTAGATAAATCTTTATTGTGGGTTAATTTAATAAAATAAACAAAATAAGTGACAATCGGGAATTTAATTTGTCTAAACAGCACAAAATGAAATATATATATATATATATATATATATATATATATATATATATATATATATATATATATATATATATATATATATATATATATATATATATATATATATATATATATATAAAATAAATTTGGTAAATTAGCAGTTTACCTCATGGAGGGTTTTGAGAATTTTTTTCCGAAACATGCTTAGGATTCTCCTAGGTGCATAACCCACAACAAACATTTCTTATAAACAACCTCTAAAAAAGTTACAGGACCAGGAGTTGATAAGGGTGTAGGGCGAGGAAAAGGAACTGTAAATATGAGTGGAAAAGCGAAAAAAATAATAATTAAACCTAGTACCCTTTGGTTCTGAGGCACACGTTCTTACCCCTGGATCAACGAGGCTCTATAAAATTCTTATCTCTTAAACATTTTTACTTTCGAAAAATATGTTAATATTTATAAAATGAAATAGGGACTATTGGAAAACTTTATGCTAATCTTTATTCTAAATATGTAGTTTATGGATATTAACTTTTTTTTCTTCAGTTTACATTTTTTTCTGCACAAAAATTTTAAGTTTTTATATTTGCAATACTGTTTTCTTACTCAATGATGTAGAGTACACTCAAAATGGACATGCAAATGATATTACCCTTTATAGCAGCTAAACAGTTTATTTGTGACACTAAACAAGCAACCAAAGTATTTTAAAATGCTTGAAATTATTTACTTGTATCTTTTTTTAAAAACATGGATTTTGATTTTTTATTATAGAAGAATATATAAACATATAAAATATTACACGAACAATTTTTAGTGAATTTTTATATATTACATATGCATTATATGGATTGTGTTACTTTACCTACTACGTCTAAATTTTTTTTTATGGCCTCAGCAGTCAATTATGCACAATATTCATCAGCAATTATACCACATGTTGTAATGAAATAAACAAAATATTGACATCCATAGAAAACAAATATAATGTATAAATTAAATATTTTTGAATTAAGAAAACAGATAGATCATTGCTACTAAATATTAAAAATGTTACCACATGATTTTCAGTTTTCTGTGGCATTATGTTTTTCAGAATAGGAAATATTTTTGATTTAAGAAAACAGATCATTGTTACTAACTATATAAAAGTGTTACCACATGATTTTCAGTTTTCTGTGGCAATATGGTTTTCAAATTAGAAAAATATATGTTAAGATATAATTTATATTAAAGTCTGAATTTTGTATTTTCAAACCCTTGTCAAATGCACTACGTTGTATATGGTTTTTTTTTCCCTTAGGGGTCGTCTGCGTCATAGCACCGCAGCCTTTGGTTTATTGTGCATGCCCATTGTCTTTTCTACTTTACACATTCCAAAAATCACTTCGCCTTGAACTAGTCTGCACAGTAATTGGCAAGGTGAATTTTTATATTGCCCTGTCTCCGGTCTAGACTCATCGTAGAGCAGTCTTTTACGGTCCTGAGCTTTACACTCGCATAAGATGTGCCGGGCTGGTTCCTTCCCCTAGCGGGAGTGTCTGCGCCCCATTTTATGCAAGTGTTTCTTGACGGCCATGTGTACCGTCAAGAGTCTTGTGGTGTTTCTGAGCTGTCCTCTGCTAAGATTTAGCAGCTCCACAGCTCTCTTTAAATTGGATTTCTCAATTACTGACTTCCCATGTGTGAGCCCTGGTCTGCCCAGTACACCTGATGTTCGTTTCTGATCCAGGACTTAATGGACCCCTTGGCAAAGCTGTTTGTCACGCCTAGAAACTGTTCTGGTACCATATGTGTATGTATGAGGAAATATTTTTCTGTGATCACTGTCGTATAATTTATCATATTAGCTATAACAGAAGCATTTGTAAGTTAGAAAATATTTTGAAACAGGTAGAAAAGTAAAACATTGGTACTTATTATGAAGAAACACTATAATCGGACTTCTAGTATTTTTGTCATTTAATGCCTTTCAAAATTGAAACAGTTTTATTAAGCTTTGGGTTATATTCAGAGATATGATATATAGCTGTAAATCATTGCTAGCCATTGTATACGTTGCAAAGTAGATTTAATTTCTATGTAATCATGGTTATCTGTGTAATCAGATATGTTAGAAGAGAAGCATTTATAAATTACTGCAAATACAATTGGTTTTATAACATATGCTATAAAGGAATGCAAAAGTAAGTTCGGAAAAGGAAATTGGATTTCATCAGTAAATGTAAACATATTTTACAAGACAGAGGTAAACAAACTAGAGAAATGTTTCACTTCGAACTCCACAGAAACGATTTGTTTGAGATGGAATAGAAGATATCAATGAAGAAAATAGTTTGAACTAGGTAGAAAAACAAAATATTTGAGGTAATTATGGAACAAAAATATAACCTGATTTCTAGTGTTTTATCGATTAACACTTTTCAAAGTGTGAACATCTTATTAACTTTGAGTTACATTCAGAGACATTCCTCATAGCGCAAAATAATTTCCAGCCATTGCATACTTTGTGACCGCCCAAATTGTTTATATAATCCCTCTCGGCTATAACCTACCTATTAAACTTCAAACACAACCAAGGTTATAATCTATTGGAAATATAGAGTAAAGTTACCGGTATTCTAGGTGGCCGGCAGCCTTTAGACAGTGGAGACGGCCGTGGGTTCCTTAAACACGATGTTAAGATAAAGGGGGCGCCACTTGATTGTTTTACACCCAGTATCGGATATTAAAGTAAGATGTTATCACACAATACCTCTCCTTAATCACCTGCAATCCAACTATAATCAAGAACTCGCTGAACTGCACTGGTAGCTGTACCTAAAACCAACCTGGGAGATACGTCGGACGTCAAACCCGTGACAAAAACTCTGCAGGACTGGATATTAAAATGTTGTAACTTACATTAACCTAAAAGAGGAAAGTACCCATGGGTGCATGTAAGTGGCATAAATATGCAACCATTAGATCCTCCTAATTAATATATGACACATACACATAAACTTATGCTCGCTTGTCCGATATGCCAGGGCTAATATAGCAGCAAATACACACTAGTTAAAACAGTATCACTGATTCGGGGATGAGAGAGTAAATGCAGACTAAATATAACACAAAGTACAAAAAAGAAATATAATAACATTCTGGTGTATTAAAAACACAATCAGATACTATAATAGGTCACACAATGAGTCAACGATAAATATATACACCTTCAAATATTAGGGCAAGCAAATTGAGAGTCATCTAAGCTACCGTAACCAATCTGGTTAACAAAATATCCTACGCTGTAACTAATTGTATGGTTTCCAGTTATAAAAAACTACTATCAATTATATGGATATCAATGACAAGACAAGTTGTATAATTAGTTAGCAAAAAGTATCACTACATTAAAATCAAGAAGCTACCACAAAACGTGTATATGTGTAGTTCACATACGCTTTTAAAATATCAGTATTAAGATCCTATATCTAGCTCAAATAATATTATCACTCTGTATAGTATGTGAAGCAAGCTGTACACCTTGGTAAAAATATCCTAATAATTACTGAGTCACCTACGCAAAATTCCGACCAATTATATCAATGTAAGCTTCAGAAAGCTCAAATAATAAACATGAAGCATTGCAAACTCTCAAGATACCTTTATCTGTCTGTTAATAGCAACGTAATCTACTAATCACCCTAATGACCAGTCAAAAGGAAGCTATTATATTCATAAATGCCGTTAAAAGGGTCAAAAGTAATATGTCTTTTATAAGCATACAGGCTACAACTTATCTGAACCATAAACTCTATATCCTGCCTTGGATCTCTCGGTTGACATTCGACTGTCTGGAAGTACAACTATGACAATCGATTACCACTACGACCTGCAAATGAATCCAAAGATGGTCTCCTTACCATACCATGCTTGTGACTCTGTACCATACGTAATTGGACCATTAATTTAAAACCAGAAACAATGAAATACACACCATAAAACATCCAGAGGCTACCCAACCATAGAAATTGCCTCTATTTACACAACACTAGATATTGCCAAACACCACGCCGCTTTAGGTGAAAGCAAGGACTTCAATTGCCTAACACTACATCCCTGTAAAATGCGAAACATCGGATATAGAGATATAAAAAAATAAATTCGCAAGTCTACATTACCTCTTGTTGAGGGTTATCGTGCCTCGATTTAATTAGACACTACTGATGTCGAGTGAGTCCTGTATAGGTTACCTGTTAACTCAACCTATTGTAGTCCAGCAAAGCGGCTATTCCATGCAATCTATGTAGGATATCTCTCAATTTCTTACAGTTATCTCAATTATGCGAATAAAAGCAAAGAAAGGAATTTTCTTGTACGGCAACAGGTTGAATGTTAAACATCGCAAGTGACAAGTGACAGCATGATCGTACCTTGTTGCCAGACATCAATTGAACGTGATTCTTACAATTCTATCTACGGACCTCGAGCCTATGCAACCAACCACATATCAACGAATACCATGCTGTTCGAAACTCTCCCAGCATGCGTATACTATTCCAGCCCAGGCCACTAACAGAGAAAATTATATCCTACATCCCCGTCTTCAATTATACTTAAGAAAATAAAAAAAAAAGTTGTAAATTACAAATACGTTTCAATTTAAAATATGATACGGATTTGGTAACAAATACGTTTTAATTTAAAATATGATACGGATTTGGTAATTCAAAATGTTTGGTTATTGTACCGCGATTATTGTTTGAATTATGTCATTAATAATTTTAAAAAAATATGTTAGGTCCATATGTTTTCATACTAACATAATTTTTATTATATCTGACAACCCTGCTTATTTATATTTAACTACCGTTGTCTGGCTTCCACGATTTTACATTTTTCGGGTCTAAAGTAATAAAAAACACATTAATACTCTAACTATCCTTGTCAACGTTGAATGTGCGAAATGCCTATGCAATTCAAACTGATGTCGTAGATTATTTATTTCTTACACATTATTTATTTCTTACACATTTTTCATTTTCGAACAACTTCTTTCCTCGTGGACCATTTAAGTTGAAATTTGGTTACCAACTTTATTTTGACATCTCCCTTATATGTGCAAATTTTGAATCACTGCAGTACTTCAAACAAAAAAAAAAATATTGCGTTTTAAAAATTTCCTTTACATTTTTTATACAAAAAATTAAACCTACGGTGCTCATCTTCGAACTCATCCAAGCCATTAACAAAATCAAGGTAACCTCCAAATTTAGTGAAGATCGGTCAAGTATTTTTTGAGTTATCAGTTGGATACATATATATATATATATATATATATATATATATATATATATATATATATATATATATATATATATATATATATATATATAAGCATATAAAAATCAAAACCGACCTTGGATATGGGTTCTAGAGGACCAAATTCGCGCTCATTTGAAGAAATTTTTCAAAAGTCTCACCATCGATACCTCTCTATTAGTGAATTTTCTTAATGAAAATTCACTAAAAAGACTGTTGTGCTAAAAACAAATCAGTTATCAAATACACAGGATTCTGAAGGTTTTTTTGGTTCCCCTGAAAAGTTACGATTCTGTTGATACGTGGTCTTGCCGTTAAACCATCGATATATCATTCAGACTTAGATTGTTTAGCGCCGGTTTCAAGCGATGAGGATTTGTACTCATTACTCATTTATTAGTGGTAAAAATTATACATTATGTCTTACAAAGAAGCTGTGCTTGTGCTTGTATCAACATAATTTTGTAAAAATCCTCAAATAATCAAACTGTCAAAACAATTTTATTTAGTGTCACTTTCTGAATTTTGATCAATCTTGCTTTTTCTTCCTTAAACATTTCTATAGCCGTTACAAAGATTTATTTTCACTCTCGCCTCACTATTTCTCTTCATTTCAACCAAACCTTCTTAAAAAACATAATTCTTTAGCACAGAAATTTTGACATAAGTACTAAAACATTGACATATATATATATATATATATATATATATATATATATATATATATATATATATATATATATATATATATATATATATATATATATATATATATATATATATAATTTAACGACGCAATGTTCGGTGTCTATTTTGCTATTTTGATAAACACACATTCCAGTATAAATAGGTTTGCGAGAATTTTTAGCGTAGAAGGCTTCATTTAAAAATTTTGGGACTCTAATCCAAATGCATTTGAAACAAGCCTTGCATATTTTCTACAGCATTTCCTCATTTCTTACGACATTCTGATCTTTCCATGAACAAAGAATTCCCATTGTAGTTTATTCTTCTAAAGAAATGGAAAACAATAATATACCTTGACAGCTTGGGTAATTACAGCTTTCCAAAGGGAGCTGAGAGAGCGTTCATCCGAATGTACCAAAGAACCAAATCCACTAGGTACAACAATGACATTGATAAACACAATGTACCCGTTGTCAGTGAATAGAAGACAAGCAAAGGCCTACAACATGCCAAACCACTTCTTTCCCCACAGACAATCAAAGGGATGACAGACACAGGCATGATCGAATATTGTGCAGGAGATGCTATTGAGTGGTGGATCAACGAGAGTCCAGTGCCCAATGAAGAGACCTCCAAAGTGATCAACCTGTTGTTTAAAGGGTGTCACGAACAAGTGACATTGTATAAATATAAATTGATTGGTCTGAAGCTAGGATTAAGAGGGGGATCGTTGTCCTGGAGAGAAGTAAGGTGACAATCAAAATTCCCATAGTTAGGATCCCTAAACAGTACAGGGAGCAGGCAGTAAAGCAGGTCCTTTTTCGGGATTACACATTTCCTAGCAATATGATCTCAAAGTGTTGACAGAAATAAAGAGCGTAATGGATCTCTCAATGACCTCAAAAGTTGCTATATTAAGACAAGTTAGAATCTTAATTAACGACATTGATCCAAAAAACAGGTACCCGTCACCACAAATGTGGATGAGGAAGTCACTCACCTAAAACACGCTCTAAGGCATGGAAACTTCGTCATCACAGACTACAAACATAACAGACCAACAACCACCAAACATAAAGAACACACTAATAAACGCCCTAAAAACATGATCTTTGAAGCAACCCTGTCGAAATACCCGACTGCGATGTGCAGACAGATCCTAGATAACCTAAACATCCATAAGTCACTATTGGATGAACTGGTTACCTTATACCCATTGCACGAACATGTAGAGGGGAAGTGCTATCACGCATTCAGTGGAGCACCAACCACACTATAATACAAAATAGGGGACGTAACAGTTTGTGCACACATTGCAAAGATCAAATATACAGAGCTCATAAACCAGTCAAGATTTAAGAGGAAATACCCATGGGGACCCCTGACGTACAATTTTCAGTTTAAAGACTTGAGAGGAGGGTTTTCAATGTGTGCTGGGTATGTGCTTGACTTTACAGATAATTATACAACAGTAGAAGAGGTAGAAGACTGTATAGTAACAATAGGATCATTCTGTGGATATGGGTTCTACCAAACAAAGGAGCTAACGGCGAGGAGAGTAGATGCTGAGCTGAAAAGATATAACCACTCTTAAGCCAATAAGAATAGTAGGGGCTGCAAACAAGAAAGTCAACGAGTTGGCCCAATACCAGGGATAAACCCTAGAGATAGAAGTCACTAAAGATTACTGGTGGAATGGAATATCTAACAACTGGAATAATCCAGCTAGTAATCCGATCCGATTACTCCTTAGAATCCACCAATGGAAACTATATAATAGAGACCCGAGTTGAACAATCACAGCTGAAACCATTCCCAGAGCTGTAAAATGCAACACTGATCTTATGCTGAATCATTTCGACTTTAAGAGAACTCTGGAAAACAGGGCCACGTTCTTTCTCTCCAACATGCCCACCTTGATAGGCAAAATACAAAACCAAGACTTGGAAGAACAATTATCTCAACAAATTCCTGGGCTCGAATGCATATTCAATGTCTCTCTCAGCTCGATTGCTAAGCTCCCAAATGGTTAATAACGAGGTGTACAACGCTAGTGTGCTTGCTTTCTTATATCCTTTTTGTAATCGGACCCCCACACCAAATGCCCAATATGCAACCAGATTCATCCTATCCAGTGGCTACCAAGTCGATTTCGGTGGGCGGTCAGCATATTCAACTATGATAAAAAGTGCTAGCACTACACACTCTTTGGCATGAAGATGAAGAGGCAAGATTAGAACAAGGATAACTTCCAACAGGGATCCTCCCCGGATACAGGATCACAGATGACCCCAACTCTGACACCAATAAGTAGCATCAGATACCTGGACGACAACAGACGTCTAATAGAAGAGGGGACGGAGGCGCGCCCGTATCTGTTTGGAACACTTCGTGGAATAGTAAGGGACTCATCTGTAATGCTACAATTGAGAAACACACTAGACAGGCACATGAGTGAGGGCAATACATCCTTCAAGAGTATGGTACCCATATTACTTTATGGGCCTCCACACATTGATGAACCTGCTTCCAAGAAAGTAAGATTGAGCATTCCTAATGTAAATGAGCTGTTAGAGAGAGAAGACATTTCCACTGCTTTTTTCCAAGAGGTTGATGAAGTAGATATATCAGAAAAAATGTAAAGACTTGTTTTCTTGGTATTGGAGTTATTAATCAGATGATAAATGATGATGTTTACAAAAGAGGAAAATGGAAATGAATAAAATATCGACTGCACATTCCCGGTAGCGGAAGAACAATAAACGCAGCATACAGTTTTATCGCAGTGTTGAAACGCTGCTTAGAGAGAACTGAAGTGAACGATCAAGTATTAGTGCTTACAATTTATCAACTGGACCTGTATTATCACAGAGAAATTGTAAGAGGCTACTGCAATTTAGGCAATTATAGATTAAGACGTAACATGTTACGTTTACAAACAGACCCCGCGAGAATAAAGTTGCCGAAGCAACATCTCTCGTTAGAAAAATCCATATATATCTGAAAATAGAGACGTTGAACCTTTAAAAGAGACAAGTAAGAAGATACCTCGCAGTGTTAAAACGCTACTTAGAGAGAACTGAAGTGAAAGCTCCAGTATTAGTTCTTACAATTTAATAACTGGACCTGTATTATCGGAGAGAAAGTGCAAGTGGCTACTGCAAATTAGGCAATTATAGATTAAAACGTAACATGTTACATTTACAAAAAGACGCCGCGAGAACAGAGTTTCCGAAGCAACATCTCCCGTTAGAAAAAATTCCATATATATTTGAAAATAGAGACAGTGAACCTTTAAAAAAGACAAAAGAGAAGATACCTTATACACGATTTAGTATAGCCAAAATGTTGGTGTTGCAAAGAAACGTGAAATTAATTTCAGAAGATCAGATATTCGTAATAACAACAGACAGAGGCGACAAGAACACCGTCAAACTATTTCCGAAAGAATCCTGCACGTGCAGTGCAAAGAAAGGATGCCACGATGTTGAAGCCGAACGTATATCAATTGGAATCGAAAAGCCACCTCAGAAGAAAATTAAATTATCAACAGTAATGAAGAGAAGACGCGGTTACAGGTTAGTTTTCTGCCAACTCTTTCATTTATAATCATGTACTTTTGCCTTCATATGTTTTCCCTTGCTTGTTTGCTAAGTGGCCATATATGGCGTGGCAAAGAGGGGTACTTCTTCAGTATTGATTTTGCACAAAACTTCATTTATGGTTGGTAATAGACTATTTGTTATTATTTAATGGAACAAAGAATCGTGTCAGACTGTCACTTCAGTATGCACAAGATTGTTGAGGATATAATCCGAGTAATTTTTACACAAATAGTTAATTGAAGTACATGTCCGGTCCGATTTCGGGATGCAGGATGTTTAAAAGTTTATATAACGTTTTCTGATATTATCTTAGAGAGTGTTCAACAGTGTCAATGAGCAATGACTGGTTGTCGCACCATCCTCTCCTGTGGGTAAGATATGTGTCAGCCGTTACAGTAAGTAGTAAAAAGTGTTAACTTTTATGTGACTGGGCACATTACAGTTTTGACAACCTTATTATATTTTACAGTGTATCTTGCACGTATAAGATCACTAGTAGTTTGTGGCACAGCGTCGTTATAAAAGTAAAGAGCAAAGCTCAATTTTATACCTATTTAAGCATACGGCATTCCATACGAACTTCATTTTAAAGATGATCTTTTACTAAGATACTGGGTTGGCAATGTTAAAATTTATCTGCTATAAAAAATATGCTGTAAGTTTTGGTAAATAAGTTGGCATCATTTATTTTCGTCCTGGCATCTACTGCGATATCCATCTGAAAGCAGTATTGTCAAATAATTTAATGTGTATGACACATAATGTTCTCGGTAATTTTGTTAGCGACGCATCGCAAGCGACTGTTCAATGTGGAGGTGTTGTCAAAACAGTCTTATACCAAATAGCGGAAAAGTGCAATCTCTATACCCGCCACTGGAATTAATGATTAAGTAGGATATGACTAGTGTTGACCATAGTCCGTATGTCACTCATAAGTGACATACTGGCCAAATTCAAAATTATTCGTATGATCGATTTCTAAGACAAGAGAGAGAAGCGCAACTATTGGGGGCATGACATATGAACTTTTTGTCTTATACGCTAATATAGTCGTTTCATCATAGGGTACTTTTTCTTAACAATTACAGTTTTAGGTAGCATCCGTTTCTCCTCTTCATAACGACATGGACACATTGTACATGAAGAAATACAGGTTTTTAATAAATCGGGTGTAGAATAGTAAGCGCACGGGGCAAAAATTTGTATAACTTTATTTAACTTCGATTGTAACTTTTGCTTTTTAAGATATAGGCTTAATATTCTATTTGTTTGTTATAGTCATTTGTTCTCATACAGTAAGTATAAAAAATCGAGGTTAGTTCATTATTTAAGATGACAAATAATAATATTTACATACGCTCATTCCAATAGTATAAATCAGCCATAACATCTTCATCCCTCATTTACCTCCAACGGTATTATTGAATGTTGGGAAATTTTTAAGTTTTGTATGCTATATAGCTACAAATTGTTCTTATTTGTTTTATTTCTATCTACATTTGAGATCTGGGACAAAAACAGAACCACGCAAACCCTTTGTTGTGGAAGCAGCACCTGGTGCTTCTAGACTTGAGTCGCAGTAAGAAAGCACTATGCTTGTGTCCACCTTAATGGCAGAACATCGTATAAAAGATAGATTTTTTCAAACTGTCGTTACGTTTACACCTATTTGTAAAGACCCGCACATATCATTAAGGAATCAAAGCGTGTATCAATTTTATGAAGGGTATACAGGTGAAATAAAGAAAAGGGACAAAAAGCTTGAGGAATATATATCCGAAAGAGAATGCATTACCCATGATAGAAATAGAGAAACAGTTAGCAATGTAGACGTATCAAAACGTTTCGAACAGACAATGGTATAGAAGTTCAGTATTTTGTTTTTGGAAGGCAGATATATCATTCAGACTTAGATTGTTTAGCGCAGGCTTTAAGCGATGAGGATTTGTACTTTAACGACACAATGTTCGATGCCTATTTTTCAATCTTGATAAACAGAGATTCCAGTATAAATAGGTTTATGAAAATTTTTAGCGTAGAAGGCTTCATTGAAAATTTTTTGGACTCTTATCCAAATGCATTTTAAACGCGACTTGCATATTTTATACAGCATTTCCTAATTTCTTACGACATCCTGATCTTTCCATTAACACAGAATACCCATTGTAGTGTTTATTCTTCTAAAGAAATGGAAAACAATAATATACCTTGACAGTTTGGGTAATTTCAGCTCTCCAAAGGGAGCTGATAAAGCGTTCATCCGAATGTACCAAAGATCCAGATCCACTAGGAGCAACAATGGCATTTGTAACGAAGTTACGTTATATATATATATATATATATATATATATATATATATATATATATATATATATATATATATATATATATATATATATATATACATATTTAGTTGTAAGTCCGGAGGTTGTGCCAAATGCACTTTGGTAAATATTTAATTTACCTTTAAGTATGGGATATCTTATTGAAGATTGCTCCCACACGGAAACATAAACTCCGTAGTTTATCTTGCTGTAAATATTAATTTAATTTACCCGTTTATTATTGCCCGAAGATGCATCAAGTTGATTCCCTGAATATAAAAGTGCTAAATGCACTTTATATTTAATTTGCTCGTTTATTATTGCCCGATGATGCATCTAATTAATGTTATTTGTAATACCGAATTTGTTAAAAATAACTTTATTTGATATTATATAGTTTACAGTCCGAACGCTATCTTAGATTTCGATCTACGCGTCTCACTGTACCGGAACAGGACAACGCTCCCCCTACTAACCAAGCTTGGTGAAAGCGATGGACTGCGAAAACTAATAAGAGGCTGCTATATAAGAATGCTCTCACTGTACACCAGCAGCCAGCAGTCAGTGTGCGGCCGGTAAATAGTTGGCTGGTGAGTGAGTAAGCCGTCCAGTGAGTATTAGGTAAGCAGCCGTTCTCTAGTGCCGCCGCAATCCAGTGTCGTCCAGGGGTAAAAGACATTTTCCTTTATTGGACCGTGTACGTCTGTGTCCAATGGTGAAGCTAAAATGTGCACGTCCTCTTTAGCTAAGCCGATCTTCCCTTCCCTTCTCTTGGGCCGTGAACGTCCGTGCCCCAAGTGTTTCCGCTAGGTGAAGCTAACGTGCGTACGTCATCTTTAGTGAAACCGACCTTCCCCTCCCGTTCTCTTGTGCCGTGTGCGACCGTGCTCTAAGTATTGCCACTAGGTAGAGCTGAGGTGCAAACGTCCTCTTCAGCCGAACCGACCCCTCCCCTATTTCCATCTTGGGCCGTGTAAATCCGTGCCTCAAGAAAGGCCCCGAGCTAGAGTTAACGTGCTAACGCTCTTGTTAGCTGAACCGTATCGTCTCCCTCCCTCCGTATCGCCGGTGCAAGGAGATCGGCGACGAGACCATTGTACATATTTCTATAGAAGCGTATATAAGTAGACTAGGCTTTGTGTTAAGTGTCAAGTTGTGTCCTCGTTAAAATAAATACAGTGTTTTGTGTACTTAACCCGTCATTTGTCGCTATATGGGCATTTTGCTCACGTTTGTTGGAATTTCTCGGCAATTTGGCGCTGCAGGCTAAAGGTGTTTTCCCCTTTCCTCTAGCTGAGTTTATGACCTTCCTAAAGCACGCGCATACCTTTATTTGTATAAAGCAGCAGTTAGTTAGGATTGAGAGCTAATCGATTGAAGTAGTCTTACGCTCATGAGCATTTTCCTCACTAAGCGACAAACGGCGTCGTAGAAATTTATATAGTGTAAGTGTTCTAGTCAGTGAGTGAGTGTATAATATAAACAGTTTTTGTTGCTTGAGAGAAACTCTCATACGTCATTAGCATGAGCGGTGGACAAAAACTTGTAAAATTGGCCTTACAGGCACAGGAAAAAAGTGAAGGTATGTAAATGTGTTGTAATTTATGATTATGTTTATACATAATTATCTATTGTAAATTTAGTTTCTGAATATACAAAGGTTTTATTGTTCTGAATATATTACATTTAATCACATAGTATTTTTCTTTTTTAGTTACACCACCACCATGGCTCATACAACAGTGTGAATTAGACACTACTTTCAACATCGAAGAAAAGATAGAGGGAAGTGAGCCTGATGCACCCTCCGAACATAGCGAGCATGTTACTAACTCTGAACAGTCTGCTGCAGATTCTTCAGAATCAGAATATGAAGATATGCAGCCCCGAATGCTTTTCTATTCTGGAAAAGATCAAACAACTTTACGGTCAATGCATCCACCAGATTTGCGCTCCAATGTTCAGACAGCAAGACAGAATATCGTGATAAAGTTACCGGGTGTAAAAGCAGTTTTGTAGTTTTATTAATCTAATGAAAACAGTTACTCATTTGTACAAAGTACCTAGCAGAAACACAATAAAAAACAGAGTTGACGAGAAGTATGAATCGGCATCAATTATGTTAAAGGACATTTTAAAGAATGTGCAATTTTTTATTCTAACTACTGACACATGGACTACTGATATGCAAACCAAAAGTTTCATGGGTATTACCATACATTACATTAAGGATCTTAAATTAACTTAAGTCACCATTGGGACAATAAAATTGTTTGAATCACATACAGCAGCATATCTTGGATCGCAATTAATTGAAACTTTGAATACATGGGAAATTAACCTTGATAAAGTAGTTTCTGTAGTTACAGATAATGCTGCAAATATTGTTAAGGCAGTTAATGATACATTTGGGAAAGCAAAACATGTACCACACACACACTTAATCTTCTTTGTGAAAATGATATGAACACACAAGGTCTTAATGAACTAATAGAAAAAGTTTGTTTGTTGTTTTTTTTTTAAAGAAGTGTAGAAGCAAGTGATTTACTTCGTAAAATGCAAAGGGAAGCTGGAATACCTGAAGGAAATTAAAAAAAGATTCTAGATGTTAAAACAAGGTGGAATTCCACATATTATATGGTGAGTAGATTTTTAGAACTTGCGCCTCAAATTAGTACCATTATCCGTTCAAATATAGGCGCACCAATAATGTTAAATGGCATTGACCTGGAACATTTAAAAGGAATAAGGAGATTGCTCTACCCTTTGGAGCAAATAACCAATGAAGTTAGTGGGCAAAATTACATAACAATTAGTAAAATCATCCCAATGGCAGCTTGTATTTTTGAAACATATGGGAATGAACAAACAAAATTAAATACGATATTGGAAAAAACTTAAGAACAGAACTATTAAAAGAGTTTCATAAGAGATTTACTGGTATTTTACTTTTGCCTCCTGAGTATTCCAGTAAGGAGTTTAAAGGGAGACCCCCTGGAACCGTGGGGAAAAATGACAGTTGTTTATCCAATTCTATTTAAAGTGGCAAGAACATATTTTTCTACAGTAGCAACTTCAGTTCCAAGTGAAGAACTTTTTTCCAAGACTGGTTCGACAGCAACGAAAAGCCGAAAGCGTTTAACTGCCAAAAGATTGTCTAAATTAGTATTTTTGAGTTCTCTTCCAAAAAGCTTACAAATAATGTAAATAACAAATATTTTTATATAAAAAAAGATTTAGGTTCAATAGTAAGTTTGGTTCGTCTTACGTATGTACCTGCTGAAATGTTTTTTTAAAGAAATAAATATTAATTTTGTAATGTGTGTTTCATTAACCTGTCGCAGTCTTAAAAACTCATTATAATAAACTTTTCTTTACCGCTCATCATATATACAATATTATTATTATTACAAATATATCTTCTCTCTCCCATCAACGTATCTTTTCCTTTTATGAAAATAAGATAAATTCTAAAATAATTTAAAAGGTGTAAAATTTGCCATTGCTTATCATCTCACTATCACTTCCTTATCTTCATTGATTGTAAAAGGAATTTAAAATTTACTGGATATTCAATTAATTGGTGAAATATGTTGTGAGCAGAAGCAAGTGTAGTATTTTGTTAGCTGTTAGTACTTTTCGTAGTGTTACGGATCAAATACTCACTTGCACAGAAAGTCCTGTTATTAGGTAACTTTCTTCCGAAAGGGATAAAACTGCTACAACATTGTTTACAGTGTAGAACCCCTCAAAAATCAAGGGTAAGCAAAACACTTATTAGTTAATATTAGAGGTGAAGGAGATATTTTGTCCGATTGCAGCGTTCTTGGAAATTACTTATACGTCCTGTAGCTCTAGGCAGGTATCCACTGTCAGTCACTTTTACCTTTTTGTGGTTTGTGTTGCCTATCAACCATATATTACCATGGAGATCAACCGTTTAGCGGGTGACGAACTCACTTATGAGCTTTTAGTTAGAGGGGGTGAAATAGGAAATACGGTCGCTCAGAAAACAACGCCCCTGAGACCAGCCCTTCGTCTCGAGGAAAGCCCTCCTATGACTCTACCAAAAGGCATTTTTGATGAGCGGAATAAACTTAATGTGTGTGTGCATCTAAGCTAGAGCAGCTAACTGCTGATATTGAAGAATTTGATCCTACTAATATGGCCACAATCAAAATTTAGTGACTGCTGAGTCCTGCGAACAGCCAAGTGGAAATGAGTCAAATGTCCCTAGACAGGGCTCATTAGGCTCGGATCTCCACCAGAGGCTAAACCAATTGATGCTTCATCAGTCCCCAATAGCTCAAGCCCCAGAACTTTATCCACCAGTTTCATTTCCTTTATCTACCCTGCTCCAGGCAGATGGCGGAACAAATGTGCAGTCACCATTTAATGGCCTGATGCCCAACTTTACCACATCTTTTCGCGGTGGATTTATAGAAGATGTAGAAGACGAGGCAGACGTTAGAGGCATACCTCGTCAAAGACTGATTCAACTTTCCCCAGAATTCTTAAAGGGCGATGCCTTAGTTTGGTTCCGAACCAGAAAATACCTTTTCAAGTCTTGGGAAGAATTGAAAGCTGGTCTTCGGGATGCCTTTCTGCCCAGATACTATGAGGAAACCTTAATAGAAGAAATTAAAAGACGAACTCAAGGTCCCGATGAAAAGTAGGTTATTTTTGTAGCTTGTATGCAAGCTCTTTTTAACAATTTGAGCCGCAAAGTTCCCGAACAGGAACAAGTTCGCCTTATCCGGAGGAATCTCCTGCCTCATTTTGTGACCCATCTGGCGTTCTGTGAAATTAAATCTGTCGATGATCTCCTACGATTGGATCATTCAATAAAAGATGCTCACTGGAGGGCGAGCCAGTATGTGCCACCAGTTACCGATAACAAACGTTTAGAAGAACCTGGCTTGGCATACAAACGGTCACAGAAGACTAAAACTGCAGCTCTTGTGCAGCTGGAAATGTTAACAGTCAGGTCATGTTAAGAAGGAGTGTAAGGTTACAACTGTTCCGATTTGCTCTAGGTGCGGAGAGCGTGGACTTGCTTCTTCCAACTGCCCTTGGTGTTCGGGAAACGCCGGGACGAGTCGCTAAAAGGTCGCTTAAATTCAGGAATACAGCATAACCTCTTTTATTTTCATTTTTATCTCATGTGTTGACGTGTTATTAATTACTTGTCACGAACGACGTGGCAAACCTATCTAAATAAACGATTTACATTTTAATTATTAAAAAATGTTTTTGTTAGTAATTGTAATCCCTGTGCAGTTTTGTGGGTAAGTCAGTCATATACAACTTTTAATTCAACATTTTATTCACAGTAGCTTTTGGAGAATTTTATCTGCTTCATCTGGCACTACAAAGGATTTTGTTAGATATCTTAAAGAATACAAAAATTTTTACAAATGTAAACTTACTAAAAATTGTTATGAAAAGTAAAAAATGTGGCAGTAATTTTGGCAAATGTCAAAGTATTTATATTATACAAATCACCTATTAGGTAAATGATTGTTGTAGTAGTATGTAATTGTAGTGTTGACGTTGGCTATGACTTAAAATCCTTCACCACTGTTTGCAAAATGATTGTTTATGTTTTGATTACAATTTCATCAAACCAAAGTAAGAGAGGATTGTGTTAAGTTATTATAGTGTTTGCTTTTTCATTTAATGTACTTTCTTCTTCATTTATGTAACACATTTTCAGAACAATTCTTTTGAAAAGGTTATTTTGACAACTTATATATTATTGAAATTGTCTAAATTGTCTGAAGTTTCATGTAAGTACATGTTGCCTTATCCCAACAGCACTTTGTCTGCACCCCGCACCGGAGGAGCGGATATCAATTTTGTTAGTCATAAATATATCGATATATTAAAAATATCGATTATTTTTATTCGATATATCGAATGTATCGATATCTTATTTCGATATATCATATGATTCCGTATATCGATAATATTTTTTTTAGTTTGCCATCCCTAGTTATAACATTCTACAACAGCACAAAAGGGGGGTGTTGATGTAGTAGATGAGCCAGCTCAATATACGGTTTCCAGAAACAGCTGCAGGTTGCCTTTGACAATATTTTGCTGTTTACTGAATATTAGCGGTATCAATTCTCAGATATTATACTCACAAAATACTGGGACAAAAGGAGAGCGTCGAATTTTCTTAAAAAATTATCGCTGGAGCTAATGAGACCACAGACACACGCAAGATTATCTGTGCCAAACTTATCAGTGAATCTAAGGATATCTATAAAAAAGCTTGGGGGGGTTGAGGAAGACGTCTCAGGACTTAGCGAAAATATGCAGGGTATGTGTTCATTGTGTCCGCGCTATATCTATACAAATAAAAAAACAAAGAAAATGTGTTGCAGGTGCAACAAAGATTTATGTAATGAGCATGCAGTATTTTTATCTCACCAATGTTTTCCTCCACCTGAGTCTTCATCATCCTCCTAAATTGAATTATATTTTTTGTCATGTATTCATATTTCTTGCATTTATTTTAGCAAAGCATTATTAACATTATTCATTATTATTTGAGTAAATTGTTATATAAAACTCGTTGTCATAATTAATTTCTATCCATCACCCATTATTGTTGGAGTAGTAAAATCTTGAGCAAAATGCTCACGCGTGACAAACCACGTTTTAAAGCGGGTAGCGACAAGTGACGAACCTTGTTTATATTCTTATAGCCAAATAGCTATCCAGAACATCATACCAAACCTGCACGGAGGAGTAAACCTTCAATAAACAAAAATCTGGCGACCGTGAAACATCAAATTTGTAAATAGACGTGGTCGTCGTCACATGAACACAAAGTACCCGTTGTCAGTAAATAGAAGACAAGCAAAGGCCTACAAGATGTCAAACCACTTCTTTCCCACAGACAAATAAAGGGATGACAGATAGGCGCAATCAAATATTGTGCAGGAAAGATGCTATTGAGTGGTGGATCAATGAGAGTCCAGGCCCAATGAATAAACTGCCAAAGTGATCAACCTGCTGTTTAAAGGGTGTTAAGAACAAGTGACTTTGTATAAATCATTTGATTGGTCTGAAGCTAGGATTAAGAGGGGGGATGGTTGTCCTGGAGAGAAGGAATGTGGCATCCAAAATTCCCATCGTTAGGGTCCCTAAACAGTACAGGGAGCAGGCAAAAAAGCAGGTCCTTTTTCGGGATTACACATTTCCTAGCAATATGATCGCAAAGGGAGTGTTGACAGAAATGAAGAGCGTAATGGATCTCTCAATGACCTTAATAGTGGCTATATCAAGACAAGTTAGAATCTTAATCAACGACCTTGATCCAAAAGAAATGTACTTACCCGTCACCACAAATATGGATGAGGAAGTCACTCGCCTAAAACACGCTCTAACACATGGAAACTTCGTCATCACAGACTACAAACACATAACAGACCAACAACCACCGAACATAAAGAACACACTAATAAACGTCCTAAGAAACATGATCTTTGAACAAACCCTGTCAAAATACACGACTGCGATGTGCAGTCAGATCCTAGATAACCTAAAAATACATGGATCACTGTTGGATAAACTAATTACCTTATACCCATTGCACGAACACGTAGAGAGGAAGTTCTATCCACGCATTAAATGGAGCACCAACTACACTGGAATACAGAATAGGGGACGTCACAGTTTGTCCACACAATGCAAAGATTAAATATAGAGAGGTCATAGACCAGTCAATATTTAACAGGAAATACCCATGGGGACCCCTGGCGTACAATTTAACCCTTTATAGGTCATTGGGAAATATATTTCCCACCGCCTCTGCAGGGAACGATCTTTGGTTCTTATAAATCCCAGTTAGTTTTAACGTCGCTTTATTGTATAAAGATCATAGAGCGCGCAACGATGTAGGAACGGTCACACCCATCCACTGTGGAGGGGACGAAGTGGGAATCATACATCCCAAAGAACATGTAGCGCTTCCCTTTTCTGGAAAACAGGTGGTTTTCAGTTTATAATTGTGATTTTTCTTTGCGTGTGAACTAATCATAAAGGTAACTATGCTTTATAATAAATATCTATTATATAGTTTTATGATTACATAGTTTTTAATACAAATGTATAAATATTTGTTTAACAGTATACATTTGTATTTAGAATCCGTGAATTATAGGTTAGGACATCACTTGTTTCTATAATTATTTTTTTCGTTCTCATAAACACAGACAACATCATATTATTGAATTGATGTTTATAAACGTATGTTTCAACACCCCCTATAAAATATTTAAATGAAAATCTTACAGCCCAGTTGTTATTCAAAGAAAATTATGATAATTTACAGCGGCGTGCTGTGGTAATTTTGCATACGGCAGCAATTTATTTATCACAACCATATCAACAATACAACAAAACAGTTTAAGTGTTCTGTACTATTTACAAGCCTTTTGGTACTTTTATGAAAGTTATTTAGATCGAAAAATTCTCTCAAACCCCAGAGAAAAATCTCGATTTCATAAAAAAATATAAATTTTTTTACGATTTCTTTTAAAATTTGTATATAAAGGTGTATTTTTTCCATTCTTTAGCTATGGCCGGGCTTTCATCAAGAGAACTTGAACGATTAGTGAATGAAGCAGCAATAACTGATGAACAGGCGATATATTCGGACATTGGCGGTGATTCGGATGCCGAAGATGGTCAGTTAGAAGCTCCTAAATCTCATTCTTTCAACTCATCTTTGCCCGGGACTTCTTGCGAAAAAGATTCACCTAAGGAAGACAGTGAATCTGGGTCAGATTATGTACCAGAGTCTACATATGATAGTGGCGATGAAGAAATCTGCGTTTCTGGTTTTCAAGAGTCGGAAGATAGCGATAGCGATACAAATGTTAATCCCAAAAACACATCACAGGAAACGTTTAACTGGTCTAAACAAACTGAAAATCCGAAAAATTACAACGACTGTGTATTTTCAGAACCGTTTGGCCCAACTGTGACCCCAGCAGACATTAACAGCCCCCTGCAATATTTTTTTCTATTTTTTTCTGAATTTCTTTTACTAGAAATTGTATTCCAGTCTAATTTATATGCCACCCAAAGGGGCCAACAACTTAATCTGTCAATTGAAGAGTTAAAGGCTTGGTTAGGAATTGTAATTTTCATGGGGTTTCATTCGTTACCTAGTATGAGGCATTACTGGTCCAGAGACGAAAATTTTCATTGTGAAAGAATAGCACGTGTAATGTCTATCAAGCGCTTTTTGAAAATTTTGAGGAACTTGCACTTAGCTGACAATACCAAAATGCCTTCAAGAGATTCTCCTGATTTTGATCGATTGTACAAATTGCGGCCTGTTTTGGACTACCTTGGAAAAAAATTTAAAGTTTCCTTCCGCCCTTCAAGATTTATTTCAGTTGAGGAAAGTATGGTGGCATTCAAAGGCCGATCTGCGATGAAACAATATATGCCACAGAAACCGATCAAAAGAGGGTTCAAGATATGGGTTATGTGTTGTGCTGTTACCGGGTATATGATTTCATTTGATGTGTACACTGGAAAGGACCGAACTGGTGCTGTTACATACAGTCTTGGTGAAAGAGTCGTTTTAAAACTGGTAGAGGCATTAGAAGGCATAGGATACTGCATTTTCTTTGACAATTTCTTTTCTTCTGTAAAATTAGCAGCGGAACTTCTAAAAAAGAAAATATTTTCCTGTGGGACGTTTCGTACCAACAGAAAATTTTTTCCTCATAATTACTTGAAGTCTAATAAAGAAATGAGAAAGTCAGATATGGATCATGCAATGTCAGGGGACATAAGTGTATCTAAATGGATGGACCGTGGTAGTAAGCCAGTATGTGTTTTGAGCACTATGCGTGATCCTTCAAAGAGTACAAAAGTAAAGAGGAGAAATGCGAAAGGGGAGCGTGAAGAAGTAAACTGTCCAGAATCAGTGTCTGATTATAATAAATATATGGGCGGCGTAGATAGAATGGATCAGCTGTTATCTGCCTACAATGTTGCACAAAAATCGAGGCGCTGGTGGATCAAAATTTTTTATTATTTCATTGACTGTGCAATAGTAAACGGTTATATTATTTACACGCAAAATATGAAAAATAACAAGCGAAAAGGTCTAAGTCATCTTCAATTCAGGTCGTTGTTAGTGAATGAACTAATAAACAAGTTTTGCTCAAAATCTAAACCAGGTTTTTCCCCTATGAGGGGCTACGGGAAAAAAAGGAGAAGTGGTACAGCTACAGTGGAGAACACTATACGCCATGTAAATGTCGGAACACATTTGCCTGAAAAGATCCCTACATGGAGAAGATGTGCTGGCTGTAGTACGAAACAAAAAGAAAAAAGAAGTAATGTGATTTGCAAAACTTGTCAAGTGGCGCTCTGCAAAAACTGTTTTTCGTCATTTCACACCTGATAAACTCTTTTTTTTTTTTGGCACCAATAATACCCATAATGTTTATTTTTATTTTTTGTCAATAATCCAGTTTTTAGTTATGTAGTAAATTCTTGCTTTCAGTTTTTAGAAAATAAACTCTTTCAAGTATCAAGTGGGAAATTATTAACCCAGTGCCCAATTAGAAATGTATTTCGTACAAAGTGACCTTTGGGATAAATATTTCCCACCCATTTTTTGAAAAAAAAACAACTTTTTCTCAAAATAGGCCTGTATTCATTGTTACAACTGGTTGTGGAATCTACCATCAAAAATTTAGCTCGAAATAATAATGGGAAGACTTTTGCCCTATAAAGGGTTAAAGTTTAAAGACTTGAGAGAAGTGTTTTCAATGTGTGCCGGGTATGTGCTAGGCATTACAGACAATAGTACAACAGTAGAAGATGTAGGAGAGTGTATAGTAGCAATAGGATCATTCAGTGGATATGGGTTATACCAAACAAAGGGGCTAAGGGTGAGGTGAGTAGATGCTGAGCTGAAAAGATATAACCACTCTAAACCAATGAGAATAGTAGGGGCTCCGGACAAGAAAGTCAACGAGTTCGCACAATACCAGTGATAAACCCTAGAGATAGAGTCACTAAAAATTACTGATGGAACAGAATATCTAATAACTGGAATAGTACAGTAATCTAGTAATCCGATTACTCCAATGAAAACTATGTAATAGAGACCAAAGTTGAGCAATCACAGCTGAAACCATTCCTAGAAGCTGTAGAATGCAACACTGATCTTATGCTGACTCACTTCGACTTCAAGAGGACTTTGAAAAACAGGGCCACATTCCTTCTCTCCAACATGCCCATCTTGATAAGCAAAATATAAAACCAATACTTTATCTGGAAGAACAATTGCCTCAACAAATTCCTGGGCTCGAATGCATATTCAATGTCTCTCTCAGCCCGATTGCTAAGCTCCCAAATGGTTAATAACGAGGTGTACAACGCTAGTGTGTTTACTTTCTTATAACCTTTTTGCAACTGGATCCCCACACCAAATGCCCAATATGCAACCAGATTCATCCTATCCAGTGGTTACCAAGTCAATTTCGGTGAGTAGTCAGGCATATTCATGTATGATGAAGTGTGCCAGCACTACACACTCATTGGTATGAATATGAATAAAGAAGAGACAAGATTAGAACAAGGAAAACTTCTAACAGGGATCCCACCCGGATACAGGATCACAGATAACCCCAACCCTGACACCCCAATAAGAAGCATCAGATACCTGGACGACAACAGAGATCTAATAGAAGAGGGTACGGAGAAGCGCACGTATCTGTTTGAAACAATTCGTGGAATAGGGAATGACCCATCTGTAATGCTACAATTGAGAAATACACTGGACAGGCACGTGAGTGAGGGCAACACATCCTGAAAGAATATGGTACCCGTATTACTTTATGGGAAGAGGAGCATGCCTGAAGGACTTCCACACATTGATGAACCTGCTTCCAAGAAAATAAGATCGAGCATTCCGAATGTAGATGAGCTGTTAGAGAGGGAAGAGGTTTTCACTGCTTTTTTCCAAGAGGATGATGAAGTACCTATATCAGAGTAAATGTAAAGACTTGTATTCTTGGTATTGGAGTTATTAATCACATGATAAATGATGATGTTTATAAAAGTGGAAAATGGCAATTAATAAAATATGGACTGTACATTCCCGGTAGCTGAAGAGCAATAAACGCAGCAAAAAGTTTTAACGCTGTGTTGAAACGCTGCTTAGAGAGAACTGAAGTGAAAGCTCAAGTATTAGTGATTTCAATTTATCAACTGGACCTGTATTATCAGAGGAAAATTGTAAGAGGCTACTGCAATTTAGGCAGTTATAGATTAAAACGTCACGTGTTACATTTACAAAAAGACCCCGCGAGAATAGAATTTTTGGAAGCAACATCTCCCGTTAGAAAAAAATATATACATTTGAAAATAGAGACGTTGAACCATTAAAAGAGACAAAAGAGAAGACACCTTATACACGATTTAGTATATCCAAAATGTTGGTGTTGGAAGGAAACGTGAAACTAAGTTCAGCAGATCAGATGTTCGTAATAACAGGCAGGGGCGACAAGAACACCGTCAAACTATTTCCGAAAGAATCCTGCACGTGCAGTGCAAAAAAAGGATGCCACCATGTTAAAGCCGCATGTATATCAATTGGAATCTCAAAGCCATCGAGAAGATATCTCGCAGTGTTAAAACGCTACTTAGAGAGAACTGAAGTGAAAGTTCAAGTATTAGTTCTAACAATTTATCAACTGGACCTGTATTATCGAAGAGAAATTGTAAGTGGCTACTGCAATTTAGGTAATTATAAATTAAAACGTAACATGTTACATTCACATAAAGACCCCGCGGGAACAGTGTTTCCGAAGCAATATTTCCCGTTAGAAAAAATTCCATATACATTTGAAAATAGAGACGTTGAACCCTTAAAAGAGAAGACACCTTATACACGATTTAGTATATCCAAAATGTTGGTGTTGGAAGGAAACGTGAAACTAAGTTCAGCAGATCAGATGTTCGTAATAACAGGGAGGGGCGACAAGAACACCGTCAAACTATTTCCGAAAGAATCCTGCACGTGCAGTGCAAAAAAGGATGCCACCATGTTAAAGCCGCATGTATATCAATTGGAATCTCAAAGCCATCGAGAAGATATCTCGCAGTGTTAAAACGCTACTTAGAGAGAACTGAAGTGAAAGTTCAAGTATTAGTTCTAACAATTTATCAACTGGACCTGTATTATCGAAGAGAAATTGTAAGTGGCTACTGCAATTTAGGTAATTATAAATTAAAACGTAACATGTTACATTCACATAAAGACCCCGCGGGAACAGTGTTTCCGAAGCAATATTTCCCGTTAGAAAAAATTCTATATACATTTGAAAATAGAGACGTTGAACCCTTAAAAGAGAAGACACCTTATACACGATTTAGTATATCCAAAATGTTGGTGTTGGAAGGAAACGTGAAACTAAGTTCAGCAGATCAGATGTTCGTAATAACAGGGAGGGGCGACAAGAACACCGTCAAACTATTTCCGAAAGAATCCTGCACGTGCAGTGCAAAAAAAGGATGCCGCCATGTTGAAGCCGCACGTATATCAATTGGAATCTCAAAGCCATCAAGAAGATATCTCGCAGTGTTAAAACGCTACTTAGAGAGAACTGAAGTGAAAGTTCAAGTATTAGTTCTAACAATTTATCAACTGGACCTGTATTATCGAAGAGAAATTGTAAGTGGCTACTGCAATTTAGGCAATTATAGATTAAAACGTAACATGTTACATTTACATAAAGACCCCGCGGGAACAGAGTTTCCGAAGCAATATTTCCCGTTAGAAAAAATTCCATGTATATTTGAAAATAGAGACGTTGAACATTTAAAAGAGACAAAAGAGAAGATACCTTATACACGATTTAGTATATCCAAAATGTTGGTGTTGCAAGGAAACGTGAAAGTTAGTTCAGAAGATCAGATGTTCGTAATAACAACAGACAGAGACGACAAGAACACCGTCAAACTATTACGGAAAGAATGCTGCACGTGCAGTGCAAAGAAAGGATGCCACCATGTTGAAGCCGCACGTATATCCGTTGGAATCGAAAAGCCATCGAGAAGATATCTCGCAGTGTTAAAACGCTGCTTAGAGAGAACTGAAGTGAAAGGTCAAGTATTAGTTCTAACAATTTATCAACTGGACCTGTATTATCGAAGAGAAATTTTAAGTGGCTACTGCAATTAAGGCAATTATAGATTAAAACGTAACATGTTACATTTACATAAAGACCCCGCGAGAACAGAGTTTCCGAAGCAACATTTCCCGTTAGAAAAAATTCCATGTATATTTGAAAATAGAGACGTTGAACCTTTAAAAGAGACAAAAGAGAAGAAAAAGAAGACCTTATACACGATTTAGTATATTCAAAATGTTGGCATTGCAAGGAAACGTGAAATTAAGTTCAGAAGATCAGATGTTCGTAATAATAGGCAGAGGCGACAAGAACACCGTCAAACTATTTCCGAAAGAATCCTGCACGTGCAGTGCAAAGAAAGGATGCCAACATGTTGAAACCGCACGTATTCCAATTGGGATCGAAAAACCATGTCAAAAGAAAATTAAATTATTAACAGTAATGAAAAGAAGACGAGGTTACAGGTTAGTTTTCTGCCAACTGTTTCATTTATAGTCATGTACTTTTGCTTTAATATGTTTATCTTTGGTTGTTTGCTAAGTGACCATATATACTGAAGAGGGGCACTTCTTCAGTATTGATTTTGCACAAAACCTCATTTAAGATTTGTAATATACTATTTGTTATTATTTATGCAACAAAGAATCGGGTCAGGATGTTACTGAAGTATGCACAAGATTTTTGAGGATATAATCTCAGAGTAATTTTTACACAAATAGTTCATAGAAGCACATGTCCGGTCCGATTTCGGGATGTGGGATGTTTAAGAGTTTATATAACGTTTTCTGCTATGATCTTAGAGAGTGTTCAACAGTGTCTATGAGTCAATGACTGGTGGTCGCACCATCCTCTCCTGTGGCTAAGATATGGGCTAGCCGTTACAGTAAGTAGTGAAAAGTGGTAACTTTTATGTGACTGGGCACATTACAGTTTTGACAACGTTATTAAATTTTACAGTGTATCTTGCACGTATAAGATCACTAGTAGTTTATGACACAGCGTCGTTTTAAAAGTAAACAGCAAAGCTCAATGTTATACCTATTTAAGCATACAGCATTCCATACGAACTTCATTTTAAAGATGATCCTTTAGTAAGATACTGGGTTGGCAATGTTAAAATTTATCTGCTATAAAAAACATGCTGTAAGTTTTGGTAAATAAGTTGGCATCATTTATTTTCGTCCTGGCATCTACTGCGATATCCATCTGAAAGCTGTATTGTCAAATAACTTAATGTGTATGACATATAATGTTCTCGGTAATTTTGTTAACAACGCATCGCAAGCTACTCTTAAATGTGGAGGTGTTGTCAAAACAGTCTTATACCAAATGGCGAAAAAGTGCAATCCATATATCCACCACTGGAGTTAATGATTAAGTAGCATATGACTAGTGTTGACCATAAGTGACATACTGACCAATTTAAAAATTATTCGTATGATCAATTTCTGAGACAAGAGAGAAGCGCAACTATTGGGAACATATGACATATAAACTTTCTGTCTTACACGCTTATATAGTCGTTTCGTCATAGAGTACTCTTTCTTAACAATCACCGTTTTAGCTAGTATCAAGAGTACAACAGTTTCTCCTCTTCACAACGTCTTGCATGAACACATTGTACGTGAAGATATACAGGTATTTAATAAATCGGGTGCAAAACAGTAGTGCACGTGGAAAAAAATTGTATAACTTTATTCAACTTCGATTGTAACTTTTGCTTTTTAAGATACAGGCTAAACATTCTATTTGTTTGTTATAGCGATTTGTTCTCATACAGTAAGTACAGAAAATCGAGGTTAGTTCATTATTTCTGATGACAAATAATAATATTTACATACACTCATTTCAATAGTATAAATCAGCCATAACAACTTCATCCCTCATTTACTCCCAACGGTATTATTGAATGTTGGGAAAATTTTAAGTTTTGTATTAGCTACAATTTGTTCTTATTTGTTTTATTTCTATCTACATTTCAGATCTAGCACAAAAACAGAACCAGACAACGTCTTTGTTGTGGAGGCAGCACCTGATGCTTCTGTGAGACTTGAGTCGCAGCAAGAAAGCACTATGCTTGTGCCCACGTTAATGGCAGAACATCGTATAAGGGATAGCTTTTTTCAACCTTTCATTACGTCTACCCCTATTCGTAAAGACCCGCAAATATCATTAAGGAATCAAAACGTGTATGTCTATGGAGGGTATATAGGTGAAACAAAGAAAAACGACAAAAAGCTTGATGAATATATCTCCGAGAGATGCATTACCCATGATAGAAATAAAGCAACAGTTAGCAAGTATCAAAAAGTTTCGAACAGACAATGGTACAGAACGTTTAGTATTTTGTTTTCGGAAGGCAGATATATCATTCAGACTTAGATTGTTCAGAGCCGGTTTCAAGCGATGAGGATTTGTACTTTAACGACACAATGTTCGATGCCTAGTTTTCTATCGTGATAAACAGACATTCCAGTATAAATATGTTTATGAGAATTTTTAGCGTAGAAGGCCTCATTTAAAATTTTTGGGACTCTTATCCAAATGCATTTGAAACGGGACTTGCATATTTTCTACAGCATTTACTACGACATCCTGATCATTCCATTAACAAAGAATACCCATTGTACAGTAGGGTGGGCCGAATTTTTTTTAGAAATGTTATTCGCCTTAGCACAAAAAATGTGCCTATTATTGCTCTAAATGCGCAGAAAAAATTGTAGGTCGGTAACTTAAAATTTCACCGGGTCCCAGGAACCCCAAAGACCCAATTAAAAAAAAATGGAAATGTTAATTCTCCGTTGTATGAAAAGTGTGCCTATTATTACTCTAAATGTACACAAAAAATTGCAGTTCGATAACTTAAAATTTTACCGGGCCCCAGGGGCCCCAAAATACTCAATATTTATTTTCTTTTTAATTTTTCACAGCCCCGTATAAAAAAATGTTTCTTTTGTCATCTTAGATAGGCACACAAAAAACCACCGTATAAAAACAATTTTTCACCGGGCCCCAACCGACAAAACTTTTTTATAATAATATAATGGATTAAAACAATAATTCAAACTACGCGGCACTGGAAAATGTGACGTAAGCACGCATCCGCTACTGATTTCAACAAAGACGAAGGTCACTTACTCACAGTCGTCAGTGATACAGTATGGTTCTAAACGTCGTGTCGTTGCGAATGTTGTGATTCGTTGTTCGAAGCGTTTGTGTGTGTGTTAGTTTAGGGATGGCCTCGGAAGCAAAGTCCATTAGCCACAAACTGTTGTACGAGACAGACAGAAATCAAAGAAGAAGGTCCACAATAATGAGTAACAAATCGGAGTTATGCGTATAATATATGACATCACTGTTATTCTATTACCCCAAATGACAAAATTGTGCTATACTAATTAATAAATATACTAAAATTAAGACTATAATATTTTGTTGGTACTTTTTTATTTTATTTATTATCTGGTAATTTATATACAATATATATTTATTGATTGGTTTTTTTTTAATATATTAGAAGATTTTCTCTATTTTAGTTATGTTTTTTTTTTGGCTTTTTTTTTGTTTTTTTTAAATATATATATATATATATATATATATATATATATATATATATATATATATATATATATATATATATATATATATATATATATATATATATATATATATATATATATATATATATTTGCCAGTTTTTTTTTTAATAAATCCAATATTTTAATGGGATTTAGACACAGGGTCACAAGAGTACGATTTAGGGAGCTGCTCCAAAAACATACATGAGGCTCCGGTAAGAGTCAGGTACAACAAAAGGAAAAGACAGTAGGAACTTAATTCTGTACTTATTACTATATACATAGTTCTTATCCTAGAGTTACATGTTTATCACTATATATACATACATTTTTACACCTACGCATATACAGTTCGAAGCGTTTAATTTGTATTGAGTTTTTATTGTATTTCCGTTTTCCAATAGTAAATTACAGTTATTTAAAATGCCGAAAAAACTAATTCAGACTAGAGCAGATAGTAGTTGTACCATATTCGGTTGTGCTAAAGATATCATACATGAAACTGACGTTCAGTTACCAATTTATGAAGATGTAATCAAATGCTACCAAAGTATTCGCCTTGAATTAAAAGGAGACGGCAAGTGTTTCGGATAAAGTCGCATTTAAAGTGGAACAGGTTTGGACTCGTCCATCACTCCCGTTCCTATTGTTAAACCTATATTGAGTTTTAATGAAAAATACCAACATCTAATAAAGCCATTAAAAAGTAGAAAATCACAGAGTTTGCTTACTAAAATCAAAGCATTTAAAAATAGTTCTAAGATATTGTTTGATATCTCTTCGTGTAAGTGGTTTAAGTTTTGGAGGGTGTGGCTGTGAAAAATCACGTAGGATTTCCGAAATTGAATGGCCATTTATAAATGATCAGAGAAATTAAAGAATTATGGTAATAGCTGGTGTAGATAAACTTGTTACAAAACGGCTTGAAAAACGTATGCAAAGAAAGGCCAAAGAACTTAAAAGATTTGATGCCACTAACGAGCCCATGTCTAGTACTTGTGGAGCCAGCTGTTTTGAGAATTCACCAGTTAAATTGGAGAAAAGTCACATTTCATCAGAAGGTAGTAGCGATGAAGAATTATAAAAAAAAATTTGTTGGATACTTCAACAAAAAACCAAATGAGAACATTTTTACATAATACGGCGAAGGCGGCTGATTTAACTGTAGCATTCAATAGAACTGTTGCGAAAATTGCTAATGCAGTTTTACAAGATTTGCATTTGATTTCGGAAACAAATACAGCAAAAGTGGTTGACAAGAATAAAATACGTCGGGAACTACATAAACACCGAAAACGTCTTCTAGAATCTGAAGCCGCAAATAAAATATTACAGGGTTTGTATTTTGATGGCCGTACGGATGAAACTATTCATCAGATAGAGGGTCGTCGTATTCAGGATCAGGATAAACAGATTTCTATGACAAAAGAACCTGGCAGTATTTACTTTGGCCATTTATCCTTGCATCTTTGGGTGAGTTGAATAAAAAGGCTTTTTTTTTCCAAACAAATATTTCATTCCTTGTCTCGACGCGTTTCGACGCTTTTAACTGGTCATCCTCAGAGGAATCTAGAATTTACAAAAGGCTTGTCAGAAAAAGTGAGTTTTACGGTAGGCTACTTCTGCGAGGGTACAACACAGGAATACAAGATAAAATGAGGTAACAACAACTAACCCCAACACTAACTCAAAAGTTAAAGGTTAAAACTGTCAAGCTACAAAGCTATAAAATATTACAGGTATACAGTCATAAACTACTACATGCAATAAAATGAAACAAATACAAGTCAAATTGAACTACAAGAAAAGCTAATTTGTCTTGAGATTTTTAATTATAATAAGTCTAACTCTAAAAGCTTATAAAACCCTAAAAAGTCTAAAAATTCTTTAAAACGCCATCCTTGGCAGGGTTTTTTAAGTTCAAGCTGAAGGCAACAATCGGAGCGAAAGCAAACAGCACAAACATTAGCAAGCCATGCAGCTGAGAAGAAACTTTCAGAGAACATTAAACCCATTGGCGGATGAGAATTGAAACAGAAGCGAATTTTTTTACTTTTTTATGAAACATGAAAACGTCAAAATGGCGAACCTACTTACTTGTCTTGTTAAACAGGACTGAAAAACTATACAGTTGAATGTCCAAGGAACATGTTTCATCTGTTGTTGATCCATTGGCATCAGAAGTGTTACTAACTCGGAAAGTAGCAACTTTTATTGAAATTAAGAATGAATTTTTGATTTTAACATGTAGAAGTTGAAATTTAAATAGACGTCTCACGTAACGACGAACACGAGCAGACCAAAGCATCCAAGCGCAAGATCGGTTTTAAAACCAAAAACGGAAATGACAAGTGACAACTGACAGAAGTGACGTATGGGCTAGGAAATGTCGAGACGCTAAAATCGAATGACAGTTCCGGAGTAGACCAAAACAACAAGACGTAAGATCGGCCTCGAAACCGAGAACGGAAAAACGACAACCGACAGAAGTGACAAATCGACTCGAAAATACACGGACATGAAAATCAAAATGACAGGTCTGGAAACCACGGAGCAGACCATCTCACAGAGTTATCTCATCGTCTACTTGAATGGTGTGTGGATTGGTGATCTGCTAGTTGACTATATAGGGTTGAGAAACTTGTGACGTCTGTATTGGAAACATTAAGTACGTTTTTGTTAGAACAATTAATATGTTTATAAATTTCCATCTCTTCAACAAAAAACTGTTCAATGCAAAAATTGGAAGGGTGCAGAATGTTTGCGTCATTTTATTTCCTGAAAGGGTGGCCTGACTCCCTTAAATGACAACCAAAGATTGAAGTGTTGTTATCGGGTTCATTTTTGCTTCATAGATGTTCAGCGATTCTCAAACTCAATGCTCTCCCTGTCCTGCCGACATCACTATCTTCAACCGCAGTGCATGATGTATAATGAGAGATAATTTTGAATATTTGTCATTTTTTCAATCCCAAAAAGAGAAAAATTCTGTTCAACAACATATCGAATTTGCAACGTCTCAAAGATGGGAATCCTCATCAATGTAATCTTAAGTTCAGTAACCATGTGTTCCATTATAGAATTAAGAACTTATCTTCATTTAATGATTTCGATTAACCCCAGTATAATCTGCTGAGGCAAGGCATAAAGTTCGCAATCTCACCAAGGCTCTCATCACAGTTAAAGATACTGAAGTATTTCTTAGAAGGTTCCGAGTTGAAAATGCAGAATTTGTGCGAGGACTAGTCTCGAATACAGTTTCAAAATTAAAAGCCTCCTTTTTCCCCATTCGATCCATTCAAGAGAGTGGTCTCGTCGTTGAGAGAAACGATTCATAACAATAGTCTTTTTTTTTGTCAAAGGCAGATAAGGGCCATTGTTTGGTCATCCTGAATAAAACAGATTATTTATCAAAAGTTTCAAATTTCCTTAACGAAAATGGCATATCGCTGAGCAGTTACGACCCCATGTCTTCGTTCGTTTCTAAGTTTAAGAAGGTCTTTGATAGATTCGTTCCGTCAATCTCAGATAATTATAAACAGTTATACCCGATGAATCAATTCATTCCCAGATTGTATGGCCTCCCTAAAATCCACAAAGAGGGTTGCCCTATCCGTCCAGTGGTTTCGTTCATAGGCTGCTTGTCATAAACTTTCTAAATGCTTATCGTCCATGTTGAGGTCTACCATAGAGTTTCAGTCACCATTTTCCATTAAGAACTCCTCAGAACTTGTTGATCGCTTGAGTAGAGTCCTAATGGGAGAAAATACAGTACTGGTTTTGTTCGACGTGTCCACTCTTCACTAGTGTTCCACTCAATCAGACTCTCATATTGTTAAAGGGGCTACTCAATAATTCATCCCTACGTAGAGATATTCAAAATGCTCTTCATTCGTTAGTAAACGCTTGCTTGTCGCAGAACTTCTTCAAATTCGATAATAAAGTCTATATACAAAAAAAAAGGTCTACCCATGGGAAATCCCCTTTCACCACTTTGTGCGGACATCTTTATGAGTTTCTTTGAGAAGGAAATGGTCTTCAAGGATTTCAGTTCATATTCCAATTTCATTGCTTCTTGGACTCGTTATGAAGACGACATTCTAGTGGTTTGGTCTGGCACCATTGAGCAGCTTCATCTGTTCCTGAACTGGTTGAACAGCTTACATGTCAACATCAATTTTACAATGGAGCTAGAAGTCGTCAATCAACTTCTTAGACCTCAAGCTACAAAGAAGAGGTAACTCAATAGTTTGATATCTACAGAAAACCCACTCAGACCGACCACCTTATACCGTGCAGGTCTTGTCATCATATGTCACACAAGAAGGCTTCTATCAGATTCTTGATCGATATATTGTTTAGAATCCCGTTGTCTAGGGAAAATTTCAAAAGAGCTAAATCTGATCAAACAGCTACCACTAATGAATATCCACTGAGACTAGTACATAAATTAGTCGAAAAGAAAAACCGCCAGTTGTTAAGGTCAATGAGTTCAAGTCTGCCCCCAAAACAATCAGAGATACTTTTATATTTTTCGTTTACTTTTTGTGGTTCTATTACCAACACTGTTACAAGAGCACTCAAGAAAGAATTTGTCAGGTTCTCGTTTAAGTCCACAAACACTGTAAAAATTTTGTTTATCCAGAATAAAGACAGTATTCCAATTCTCAAGACGTCAGGCGTATATTGTTTGACGTGGAATGAACCTGATTGCAACACAGTCTATGTCGGCAGGACAGGGAGAGCATTGAGTTTGAGAATCGCTGAACATCTAAGAAGCAGAAATCAACCCGATAACAACACTTCAATATTTGGTTGTCATTTAAGGGAGTCAGGCTACCCTTTCAGCAAAGAAAATGACGCAAAAATTGTGCATCCTTTCAATTTTGGCATTGAACAGTTTGTCATTGAAGAGATGAACATGTATAAACATATTAGTTGTTCTAACAAAAACGTACTTAATGTTTCCAATACAGACGTCACAAGTTTCTCAACCCTATATAGTCAACTAGCAGATCACCAATCCACACACCATTCAAGTAGACCATGAGATAACTCTGTGAGATGGTCTGCTCCGTGGTTTCCAGACCTGTCATTTTGATTTTCATGTCCGTGTATTTTCGAGTCGATTTGTCACTTATGTAAGTTGTCAGTTGTCGTTTTTCCGTTCTCGGTTTCGAGGCCGATCTTACGTCTTGTTGTTTTGGTCTACCCCGGACCTGTCATTCGATTTTAGCGTTTTGACATTTCCCAGTCGATACGTCACTTCTGTCAGTTGTCACTTGTCAATTCCGTTTTCGGTTTTAAAACCGATCTTGCGCCTGGATGTTTTGGTCCGCTCGTGTTCGTCGTCACGTGAGACGTCCGTTTTAATCTCAACTTCTACATGTTAAAACAAAAATTTATTCTTAATTTCAATAAAAGTTGCTACTTTCAGAGTTAGTAACACTTCTGATGCCAATGGATCAATCCTACAACAACAGATGAAGCATGTTCCTTGGACATTCACCTGTATAGTTCTTCAGTACTGTTTAACAAGACAAGTAAGTTCGCCATTTTGGCGTTTTTATGGTTCATAAAAAAGTAAAAAAATTCGCTACTGTTTCAATTCTCATTCGGTTAATGGGTTTAATGTTCTCTGAAAGTTTCTTCTCGGCTGCAGGGCTTGCTAATGTTTGTGCTGTTTGCTTTCGCTCCGATTGTTGCCTTCAGCTTGAACTTAAAAAAACCCTGCCAAGGGTGACGCTTCAAAGAATTTTTAGGGTTTTATGAGTTTTTAGAGTTAGACTTAATGTAATTTAAAACCTCAAGACAAATTAGCTTTTCTTGTTGTTCAATTTGACTTGTATTTGTTTCATTTTATTGCATGTAGTAGTTTATGACTGTATACCTGTAATATTTTATAGCTTTGTATCTTGACAGTATTCCTGTGTTGTACCCTCGCAGAAGTAGCCTACCGGAAAACTCAGCTTTTCTGACAAGCCTTTTGTAAATTCTAGATTTCCCAGTTAAAAGAGTCGAAAAGTGTCGGGACGAGGATTAAATTATTTGTTTGGAAAGAAAAGGCCTTTTTATTCAGCCCACCCAAAGATGTCACACCCCAAACATTTTGACGTTTAGGAGCAATATTTATCCTTGCAGCCTCCTGTTCGTTCTCACGATATAAAATATAATATTCTTGAGTATTTAACTAAGAAGGAAATAAACTAAACATTTTGTGGTTATCGGATGTGACGGTACCAACGTTAATACCGGATGGAAAGGAGGTGCAATCCGCCTAGTAGAAATCAGTATTGACAAACCTGTTCAATGGAGTATTTGCCTGCTTCACACTAATTAGTTACCTCTACGCCATTTACTACAAACTATAGGTGGACACACAAAGGGACCATGCACTTAGTCGGGACCTATTGGTTCACGTCTACCAGATTGTGAAAAGCTACCAATTGTATATTTTAAAAGAATAAATTGTGAATTACCACAAGTACCAGAGAAAGATCTAAGCACGGATCAGCAGTACCTATTTCAAATCTGTTGTGCAATTCGCAACGGAAAATGTTCTGATCAATTGGCGAGGAAATTTCCGAGAAAAATGGTCCATGCTCGATGGCTAACAATGGCCAACAGAATTTTAAGATTTTATGTAGCTACCTTAAATCCATCAGAAAATTTACAGATTTTAACAAGATACATTTTGAAAGTATATGCTCCAACTTAGTTCCAAGTTAAAACTAAGCCACTATTAATACACGGGGCAGTACATTTTTGGAAGGCCAGAAAAGCTTCAAGAGAGTTTCCAGATGAAGTAAAACAAATAGTGGACAAAGTTCTTGAAAATAACGGGTATTTCGCACATCCCGAAAATATTCTGGTATCGATGTTAATGGACTCACGTGAAATTATTAGAGAACTAGGTGTTCGGAGGATTCAGAATGTTAGGAAAAGAGTAACAAATGGAATTCGAATTTGCAAAGTACCTAGTATAAATTTTGATGCAGATTATACAAATTTAATAGACTGGCAATCCTGTACCATAACAGAGCCACACATGACAACGAAATATTGTGATAAAGATTTGCAAAATATTATAAAAGCAAAAATATACCGCAGTTTCTAAAGTTTCCCTGTCATACACAAGTTATTGAGCGCTGTGTAAAAACTCGTTACTGAGGCTTCACAAAAGGTTTGTGGTGAAGTATCAAGAGATGGGGATATAAGAGCCAAACTAGAAGCTATAGCAGACTTGCCAGTATTCACAATAAGGGCCAATACTTTAAAAAACAAAAAAGAAATTCTAACTAAAGCATATTATAAATTGGGCGGGCGGGCGGTTGGAACTCTAGGTGCAGATACCTCCCCGTGGTGAGTTCTGGGTAAATTTGGAATGTTGTGTGTTTTTACTATACAAAAATATCAAATTTAGCCAAAGACTGCACAACAAAATAAATATATACCTAGTTCTTTATGGTTATACAATTATACATATTGCTGATTCATGGGGTCGTGCTAAATATTTTCCAAATTCCTACTATTATTGATATTACTAACACTATTAAAAATCGAAAAATTACTAGCGTAATTTTTCGATTTTCGAAAAATTCTGACTTTAGGGACCTTGGGGGCCGGTGAAAAATTAGAGTACGGGCCTGATTTCAAAGTTTAATTTCTATGCTGGGTACACCACTTTTCCAAACTGAGGCATCTTAATTATAAAAAAAATCATTTTTTTTTCCGTCCATTTCGGCACGGTGTTTATTTTTGTAACGAAATGAAAAACAATAATATACTTTGTCAGCTTGGGTAATTTCAGCTGTCCAAAGGGAGAGCTAACGTTTATAAACTATCAAGTTTGTTGTGATAAACATAATATTAAATTCAACATTAAAGAATGGAAAATATACATACCGGGCGACATACCGATGCTACCTAATTTATATGATTGTGGAGCATACTGCTGTTTATTTGTGGAGATTTTGCTGTCCCACAACAAATAATTTTTTATATCATCATAGAGAAAAAGGTAGGATGTCATAAGAGAAGGCATATTAAATATAATCAGAGCAGGTAATATACAGCCACCAGAAATGCACGAACGTAAAGGTGGAGAAACATCTGCGCAGCCAGCAGAGATTTATATACTTGACATTAAATACAAAACGTCACCAAGCGAGCATTTACCTAAAATAGATTTTTTAGCCACTCTTATAGATAATTTTTGGGACGAAAATACTGAATCTGTATGCCACATAGAAGACAGGTGTGAAAATATAGGAGAAAGAATGGTACTATGCAATGTTGGCGATCACTGGTTTCACTTTTTATGCATCGGTATAGCTAGCAATGAGCACTCCACGTTCTTCAAATGTCCACAATGAATACCCGACCATGACAAGTTTCATTTCCAACTTGAGCGGCTAAATAGTTTTTCCGGCAGTTACAATACACTGAAATATAGCAAATCCCAAGAACACCTAAATGGGGTGTTCTGTCAGTCAACTTTTGGTAGGTAGTTGAGTATTATCTTAGAGCTAGTATACATCAGGCGTTTGGAAGCGCGCGCTTTGATAACGCGCGTTTTAAAGAACCAAGGAGTCTGCTTAGCATACACACAAACGCACGCTTTTGACCAAGCGCTCGCCGAACGCGCGTTGATTAATAAGTTTTGTTAGAACCCGCGTTATGCAGGCGTGTGCCGCCATGAGTTTATACATTTGACCGCGCTTTCGTGTGGAGTGGACGCACGTTTGGAAAAATTGAGACCGATCATTTTGATACTGATTTGTTTATCGACGAAATACAAAAAAAAAGTCTGGACGCAGCAAGTGCGTTATGGTAGTGAATTTTCATAGAAATGATCTGACACAAAATATTTTATTATAACTTTTTTTTCTTGTAACATAGAAATCTAAATTTTGGTGTATAGTTTACTTCTAATATCGTAAACCTACCTACCAAATTTGGTTATCATAGGTTTTTTATTTTTTAAGATAATTTTTTTTTCAAATGAAAACTCAAAATTTTTCCGGAAAACCTCGTCCGATTTTTCTGATTAACGAACTTATCAAAGCTATTTACAAAAAGAAGGTACATGCCAAATTATATCAAAATCTGCCCATTATTCTTGGAAAAAAAAAATTTTTTTCGAATGAAAACTAAAAATTTTCCCGGAAAACCTCGTCCGATTTTCCTGTCTAACAAACTTGTCAAAGCCATTTACAAAAGGAAGGTACATGCCAAATTTTATTAAAATCGGCTTATTACTTTTTGAGATAAGAATTTTTTTCGAATGAAAACTCATAATTTTCCCGGAAAACCTCATCCGATTTTCTTGACTAACGAACTTGTCAAAGTCATTTACAAAAGGAAGGTACATCAAATTGTATTAAAATCGGCTTATTACTTTTTGAAATAAGAATTTTTTTCGAATGAAAACTCAAAATTTTCCCGGAAAACCTCATCCGATTTTCCTGACTAACGAACTTATCCAAGCCATTTACAAAAGAAAGGTATATGCCAAATTTTATCAAAATCGGCCTATTCTTTTTTGAGTTATCGGTGTGATACATACATACATATATACATACATACATACATATATATATATATATATATATATATATATATATATATATATATATATATATATATATATATATATATATATATATATATATAACATATAAAAATTGAAACTGACCCCGGATATGGGTTCTAGGAGTCCTAGATCGCGCTCATTTGCAAAATTTTTTTTAAAATTCAAAAGTCGGGATCTCCCCATTAGTGAATTTTTTCTACGAAAATTCACTAAAAGGCCAGTTATTTGGGACATTAAAACTCCCGATTACAAAAATTTCAAGTATTGAAAAAACGTAATTGGGAAGTAATGGTGAACATTTTTTGTGATTTTGGAGATAGTTTGGAGAAAAATTAGAGGAGTAATTATTTATTGACATAGTTTTTGTTTGTTTTATTGTGAAATAAATGATATGAACCTTTGTAAATACCTACAATATGGTAATCTGCTTACAGGTACTCCCAGAGCTAACTCTAACCGATGATGATGACAGCTATGATGTTATGAAAGATCCAAGTTGATCGAAACCTATTGGGGGGACCTGCGCTGTTGGATGAAACTATGATGGAGATCGATGAGACATTCCACTTTCTAAAACTTTTGTAAATAATGGTATTGCCAAACTGAAACAGGAATCGTCTATGGAAGAGTTTGGTGAACACGTTAAAATAAAACATATTACCAAACACAAACTGTAGCCTAAACTTTAATGATATGAGCCTTTGTAAATATCTACAATATTGTAATCTGCTTACAAGTGCTCCCAGAGCTAGCTCTAACCGATTATGATGACGGCTATATGATGTTATGAAAGATCCAAGTTTATCGAAACCTATTGGGGGACCTGCGCTGTTGGATGAAACTTTGATGGAGATCGATGAGACATTCCACTTTCTAAAACTTTTGTAAATAATGGTATTGCAAACTGAAACAGGAACTATCTATGGAAGAGTTTGGCGAACACGTTAAAATAAAAGATATTACCAAAGACAAACTGTAGCCTAAACTTTAATGATATGAACCTTTGTAAATATCCACATTATTGTAATCTGCTAACAAGTACTCCCAGACCTAACTCTAACCGATGATGATGACGGCTATGATGTTATGAAAGATCCAAGTTGATCGAAACCTATTGGGGGACCTGCGCTGTTGGATGAAATTATGATGGAGATCGATGAGTCATTCCACTTTTATAAACTTCTGTAAATAATGGTATTGCCAAACTGAAACAGGAACTGTCTATGGAAGAGTTTGGTGAATACGTTAAAATAAAATATATTACCAAACACAAACTGTAGCCTAAACTTTAATGATATGAACCTTTGTAAATATCTACAATATTGTAATCTGCTTACAAGTGCTCCCAGAGCTAACTCTAACCGATGATGATGACGGCTATATGATGTTATGAAAGATCCAAGTTTATCGAAACCTATTGGGGGACCTGCGCTGTTGGATGAAACTATGATGGAGATCGACGAGACATTCCACTTTCTAAAACTTTTGCAAATAATGGTATTGCCAAACTGAAACAGGAACTGTCTATGGAAGAGTTTGGTGAATACGTTAAAATAAAATATATTACCAAACACAAACTGTAGCCTAAACTTTTTCTCTACATGATGTAGGACCAAACAAGAAATATATAAAGATGATATAATAAGTCCTTCGTACGACATCATTTAAAACTACGTTGCGGAATTTAACAGTGGATAATCAAATGTTATAGGTGACCAAGACCAATGTCTGAAGCGACACGAGAGAAAACATAAATTATGTTCATGGAATAATCTTAGAATATCGACCAATTGGGAGCAGAAGCATTATACATTTTATATGAATGTCTTTTGCATTGCTCATCACGATTTGGAAATAAGATGGATTCCGAAATGCTTGAACTCTGAACAAAAGCACGCTCGTTTAAGAATGTCGAAGAAAATGTATCACTCTTGTGAAAAGATTCCTCAAACTTTTTTTGTCGCCTTGTCACTCCAGACGAAACATGGGTATACCAATATAATCTATAGACTTAAGAACAGCAGCATTCGAATTATGCACAAACCAAGAAATTCTGCGTTCAAAAGTCAGCTGGCAAGGTGTTTGCTTCTATGTGCTGAGACAAAGATGAGCTACTTCTGCTAGATTTTCCGGAGCAAGATGGAATGTCACAAGGCATACAATAGAGTGCTTAGAACTAAAATACGCGAGAAAATTGGGAAAACGCCACATAAAAGTGTCCTAAAGTATGCTCTTTCGCAAGACAACACTTCTGCTCACTTTTTTTTTTAATTTCACTGCAAACGCTTATTGAAATTAGTTTTGGGCTAGTTCGTCGCCCGCTCTATTCTCAGGATTTATCACAATTAGGGTATTATTTATTCCCAAAGCTCATAACACATGTCAAGTGTATACTGAAGCCAAAAGCAAAATCACCTGAGTATCCACAAAATAATAATCTACAATTATGCGCTAGATACGTATTTCGACAACGAAAAAACTACATGTTACTGTTTTGTGTTTTTTCGTGTGATTCTGCTTTTTAGTGAATTTTCTTTAAAAAAATTTCTTCAAATGACCGCTATTTAGGACCCCTGGAACCCAAATCCGAGGTCAGTTTCAGACTTTTCATGTTTATATATATATATATATATATATATATATATATATATATATATATATATATATATATATATATATATATATATATATATATATATATATATATATATATGTTTATATATTTATGTGTCACACCTGTAACTAAAAAAATAATGGACCGATTTTGATAAAATTACGTGAGTACCTTCCTTTCGCGAGTGGCTTGGATAAGTTCGTTAGCCAGGAAAATCCGCCGAGGTTTTCCCGAAAAATTTTGTGTTTTCCTTCGAAGAAAAAAAAACGAAAAAAAAAATTATATCTCCGGAATTAACAAAGTAAGGGCAACGAAATTTGGTACACGGGTTTATATCATTATAGGTAACCTACCTACCAAAATTTAGCGCTGTAGATTAAAGGGCAAAAAAGTTACAGGCATTTAAAGAAAAATAAATTTGGGTTAACCTCAAAACGTCAAAGTCGCGATTTTAAACGTCAAAATTGTTAATATTTAGGCAATGAACCTGAAATTAATATGATATATGGAAGGAAAATGTCTCAAGAATAATGTTTTACAAAGCCTGAGCTCTTAGTTTCAATCGTCATTGTCCTTCATTTTACTAAAATATTCCCAGAAATTTCATTTCAAATACACCCTTTCTCTGATGCTTTAGCAGTAGTGTTGGCTATAGAATTTAGCGTTTAATGGTATATCATTTTTGTCGAATTTTCGTAAAAAATCATTAAAGCGCAATATATCCGTTATTATGCAAGTTATGAAAAAAAGTTGTATACATTAATTGTAGGGTGTCTTAAGCTACATCTTAAAAAATATTTCCACAATTACAGGCTGGCCCATAAATCGTTGGTGATTCAAATTTTCTTTTTTTAGTGAATTTTTTTAATCGATCACGCCCTATGTTATTGCATTTTTGTATTTTCCATCGAAATATAATACATATTTGTAAAAAAAGAAATTCGGAACGCAGCAAGTGCGTTATGGTAGCGAATTTTCATTAAATGCTTCAAATTTTGAATCAATTTGCTATTAACCTATAAGGTTGACCAGAAAACCTGTTTTTTCGGGAACAATTTAAGTTTACTTTCGGAAATTTTTGTACATTTTCAAAAAATAAAGTTATTTTGATGAAACATGGTACATTGGTTCTAATATATAGATTATACTGGTAACCAAATTTGGTGCCTGCTTTCTTTAAAACACATATTTGCTATTAAAAACATTTTAATGAAAATTCACTACCATAACGCACTTGCTGCGTCCAGAGTTTTTTTTATTATATATGAAAGGCAAACGATTTACGACAAACAACAGTCACAAATGAGCAGTTTAAAGTGGAAGATTAAACATTTCCTTAAATGCTTAATGAACGTTGTGCAAAATGTGTAAGGATTAAAGAATATTATGTTAAATAAATAAAATTTTGCTTTAAACAATTATTAAGCCTTCTATTGTAGGTTATTATAGTTACAATTTGTATCATAAGTTGCTTTTATTTTAATTGTAAATATTGACATATATCGCACAGATATTGTAAGACATCTGTCATTTTTATTTTATTTTCAAAACATTTTTTGAATAAAATACCGTACAAGAAAAACCTAATGACAGGTCGTCAAAAATCCAGCCAATTTCGTACGTACAAAAGCAGCACCACTTCCAAGTGGTAAGTGATTATCCCCTTACGTATGCTCTCACAGCTATATCTTCACAAAAGAAGGCATTGTTGTTGCAAGAAGGAAGGCTCAATTATACTGATGTTTATAGCGATAGCGAAAACGAAGAAACAAACTCTAGGACAATTGTTGTGGATGATATAGAATCAGAAGCAGGACCAAGCCAGGTTAATGACAATCCTAGTACTGATGGAGACGTTATCAAGATTGGCACTTACCTTTTAGTGAGATTAGAGACTGCTGCAGGGAAAAAGTCAAAAGAATATAAATATGTTGCTGTTTCCCAAAGTACAATTGATGACGACCATGAAATAAAGGTCATGTTTCTAGAATGCAAAAATAAGACTGGTCAAACCTTTCGTATTAATGAATATAACGTTTCATACATTAATGCAAGTCAAATTTTAAAATTGTGCCTGAACCTGTCATGGTAACCAATCCATATACCTTCTGAATCATTATATAAAAAAGTTGATGAACAAAAGCGGCATAGTTTGTCTTTATTTGCGAAGTGTATCTGCGATAGGTGGGGTCATTTGATGTCCCACCCGTCACACTTCTACTATAATTAATTCTTGACATAAAAATGGCATTTTATAACTTCTTCCAATAGTGAAGGCTGAAATGAACATTTGCCTTTATGATAGGGTAATTTTAAAGACAAATATAGTAGCAGTTAGAAAGAAATCAGTTATTCAAAATAAACAAAATTTAATTATCTGGTCAGACTCATGTGCTGGCCAGAATAAAAATTTCAATATGATTTGTATGTACCAGTTGATAATATTACTAGGCCTTTTCAAGAGTATAAACCATAAGTTTCCTGAGGTTGGCCACTCTCATTTAGACTCAGGTAGAGATTACGGCAGAATAGAAAAAATTCTGAGACGCCATGAAAAGATATTTACAGCAACACCGTTGTTAGAGACTAAGAGTGTCAATTTCTTTATTTTGTCTATGGTTATTTTTTCTGTGGGAGGATTTGCTTTCAATGTCATGTATTGATTTTTCTAGACAAAAAAAAAGTTATGTTTACGTTTTATATTCAAGTATACGCAAAAATGTTAGATTGATGTTAATTTACAAGCAATATACGTAGTGCTCAAGTATCCGTTTTAATCTGAAATACCCCAAGAGCTCAGTTATAATAGTCGAAGTCATTCGAGATTGGTAATTTCTTATTGACCCGACAACCCTCACCTTGTAAAAGCCGCTTCCAAGTAAACAACGTGCAGTATAGTTTTAAAAACGTAGAAACATTATCCAGTCAACTGGATCTTATACACAAAAAGAAAAATGGGTTAAATGAAACCGTGCGATTTAGATCGATTAAATGGATACGTGTTTGAAGATTTTGGATCTTACCTATATAAGGAAATGTATGATGTCTATACACCTTTTAAAAAGTCTGGACGCAGGAAGTGCGTTTTGGTAGCGAATTTTCGTTAAAATGTTTAATGTCAAATATGTATTGTTTTTAAACGGAGATTTGGTTGGCAGTATAACCTATATACTAGTAACAATGTGCCACATTTCATTAAGTACAAACATTTTCCGAAAATAAACTTAAAAACTTCCCGAAAAAACTGGTCCGATTTTCCTGGTCAATTAACCTCTTCAAGCTATTTACACACATGCCAAGGCATAATTGTTGTCAAACAGCTTTATGAGCCAAGTAGAATTTTTTTTATGAAATTTGTAAAAATTTCATTTACAAAAACTCACCATTTTTTTTTGGCCGAAATTGCCTTCAGTAATGTTACACTAAAGTACATTTTTCAGAAAATCTCGACAACTTTTATTTACAATACCTTACTAAACATTTACTGTTAATTATCAACATTTCACAAAAATGTTTTCTACGGAAACACTAAAAACATTTCTGCGAAAACTTTTCAAATTCAGCCACTATTTGAGAGTGCCTGTATACGGCAGCTCGATTTTTTCGACGAGTAATACAAACAAAAAGTTAACTGAATGCGCCGTTTCTGTAGGGCTCAGCTCTATTGGTACAAACGCACTTTTTCACTTTGTAATACGTGTTTGTGCAATGTGCCAAAAACGTGAAAAGTTGCAAAACAATTGAAATAACTCAAAAACGATGAACGATATAATTTTTTTTCTTACAACATTTCACAAAAATGTTACAAAAATGATTTCTACGGAAACACTAAAAACATTTCTGCGAAAACTTTTCAAATTCAGCCACTATTTGAGAGTGCCTGTATATGGCAGCTCGATTTTTTCGACGAGTAATACAAACAAAAAGCTAACTGAATGCGTCATTTCCGTTGGGCTCAGCTCTATTGGTACAAATGCCTTTTTTCACTTTTTAATACGTGTTTGTGCAAGGTGCCAAAAACGTGAAAAGATGCAAAACTATTGAAATAACTCAAAAACGATGAACGATATCATTTTTTTCGTTACAAACATGCATTATAACTTAATGGAAAATGCGAACACGCAATAACATAATGGGTGTTCTGTTAAAAAAGAAAATATATCACCAACGACTTATGGGCCAGCCTATGATTATCTAAATAAATTTGTAAGATGTAGCTCAAAACACCCTGTGTGTGTGTGTGTTTTGTTTCTTTAACGTCGGCCTATTTCCGCGACTATGGCCAATCACCGACGCCAGGGAGCAGTTTCACCTCACTATCCTAGAAATTTTGCCGAACCCCTGCCTTTCTGTAAGGAGGGTAGGGGTCTTTAACGTGTCCAACGCATGGACACGGGACCGAGGGCCTTACGCCCCCTCTGAAGGGCGGAACGTGCAGGCATTCAACTTGCTCAAATACAATGCCAGAACCTCGGTTGATGTTAATGTTACAGTTTGTACTGAAAAAGTGAAAGGAGTACCCTGGGATCGAACCGAGGACCATTCGGTTCAGAGGCACGCGTTCTTACCCCTGAACCACCGAGGTTTTATCAAAACACCATGTAATTAACGTATACAATTTTTGCTTGTATCTTGTATATAAACAAAAATATTAAGTTTTACCGTAGAAATGCGTCACCCTGTATATTTGTAAACAGACGAAAACCGAAAATTACCCCGTATATGGGTTTTAGGGGTTCTAGTTCGCGCTCATTTAAAGACATATTTTTAAAATTCATAAGTCTACATAAATTTGCTAAAATATAGACTATTAAACCATAAACTCTATAGCTGAAACTATTGCCAAAGCATAAGAAAGAGGGTCTATTTGAAATGGATTTTCCGAAAATATTTTAGTTAAATCAAGGGCAATGATGGTTGAAGCTGAAACTTAAGGCTTCGTAGAACACATCTATTACGACATTTCTTCTGCACAATCCCCATTTGTTTCAGAATATTTGTCCGAAAATTGCAAATTTTGACGTTTCAAATCGCGACTTTGACGTTTTAAGAAGAGAAATATAAAATTTGCAAAATATTTTTTCTGTTACTTCTTGACCTTTTTACGTGAAGAAAACTTAACCGTTGTGTGTAATATTCAATTGGTTTTCTTAGCCACATAAACTATTTTGTTCTTGTACTTTCCTTAGATCACCAGTGGCACCCATTTTTTTTCTTTAAATGCCTATAACTTTTTTTTAACGTAGATAACTGAATTTCGGCATGTGGCGTAAGGTTGATAGTGGAAACGTATATGCCAAATTTGGTTGTCATAGCTTTGTTATTTTCGGAGATACAAAAATTTTCCGAAAGAACACCCAAATTTTTCTCGGAAAACTAGTTCAATTTTCCTGGCTAACGAACTTATCCAATCCACTTACAAAAGGAAGGTACGTACCAAATTCCATGAAAATCGGCCCACTTTTTTTTTTGCGTTATCGATATATATATATATATATATATATATATATATATATATATATATATATATATATATATATATATATATATATATATATATATATATATATATATATATATATATATATATATATATATATATGTAAAGTTAAATAAGACCCTTTTGCCTATATGATAAAAAATAAGTTTATTTAAAACCAAAAGGTACGATTAAATATCAAGGTGATTACAACTAACGAACTATGAACGTTGCTAATGGTGAACAAGTAAAGAAGGACTCCAAGTCTAACATAATTGATACTTATAAACTAAGATTGATATTATGCGGTTTCCTAGTGAACTGTGTAACGCTTGAGGTGGATGTCGTGCTGAGTGGACGATATCGGAATGGATATCGTGGTCTTACGCAATACTAGGCAACATAACTCCTTCATCCCTAGTGTAAAATATGTTCTCGTTCTTTGTAGTAAGTTCTTCTGCTGCAGATCGCTTTCTTGACTGATGTAGCATGGCCTTCTTCTTAAACTTATGTATGGAGATGTAGCACAGGATGACCATTGAGATGGCAGTGATTAGGGTAGTTATTCCTATGCGTGTTGAATGTACCAAACGATGCAGTACGTTATTATGCTTCTTTTTCTCTATCTGACTTTTTAATTTGCTGGCTTCCTTGAGATGTAACGAATGGACTCTGATGGCATGTTGACGCTCTGGCTGTAAGGGTTGTATCAACTCGGGTACCCATGTAATGTTTGGACTGGTTTCTTCATAAGTAACTACTTTGTTATGTCTTTGATCAATACATTTTGTGACCTTTTCAAAAGATTGGCATTGTTCTGCTGTCTACAGATTTTTCACTGGTGTTTTCAGGTATAGGGAAGCAGGTGCTGTAAGGACTTTATGGTTTGGGTTGTTCTGGTAGTTTCCAACTTGGTGTTATTTGAAATACTACGGCGGCCTTATTATTCCGTTCCACGTTGCATCTAGAGTGATTTTTGATGAATCTAAATTTTTCTTTAGTTGACTGTTTATAATTCGGTTATTATAATTGTTTATGGAATTATTATTAATTTCATTATTAATCTGATACGCCTGGTATAATAATAATAATTTATAACAGTCTCTTATATAGTGTGAGATTGAACATAAAAGTAAAACCTATGGTAATGATTTAGGATTTTGGTGATTCCGACATAATCTTTGAAATAGCCATTAGTTTGGATGAGTTGAAGTTGAAGGAGTAGAGTTGTCCTCAGACATAGGCACAGCAGGCTCTAAAGAAGGAAATTTCTTTTTTGTTCTTTTGGTTTTATTTAGATGAGCCGTTTGCTTCCTCGAATGGACAAAAGTATTTTATTGAGGGGTTATTGTATAGGATCGGAATAAATTTTATAAAGGGGATCTGCCTTTCGGATTGGTGGTACTCTTACTGCAACGTTTTCCTCGTTTATCTGGATTTTTTGTTCTCGGGTTTCATTAAGTTTCTCGAGGCGCTCTGTTGCTTTTTGTTTTTCATAAATAGACTTGTATAATGGAAGTATGTCTTTTAGTCGTGTATTGTATTCTTCGAGAACTGTTTGACGGGGATCAATAGGTGGTATGTCATCATATAGGCCATAGAAGAGCTTGAAATGAGAGTAGCCTGTTGAAGAGTGTATCGATTGGTTGTAGATCAATACAGCTGTGATCATGAGAGACTGAGGACTTCCGTTTGGATTTTGAATTTTCAAGACACGTATTTTTTCTAGTAGTGTCGAATGTAAAAGTTCTACAATACTAAATTATTTAAAATATCACACACACACGCGCACACACACACACGCACGCGCCCACACACACACACACAGATATATATATATATATATATATATATATATATATATATATATATATATATATATATATATATATATATATATATATACAGTGTGGAACAGCCAAATGGAATAAATTCGATAACGGATAAATGAGGACGTGTTGGGAAAAACGCTTGGACACGTCGATTTGTATTTTTAACTGCGCATCTTTTTCAAGAAAAAAATAATTATTTAGGGTGCGTCATGTGACAGTGGCCAATACCAACTTTCTTATTTTAAATACAAGCCCCTGTATATTATTAATTTTTTGGATTCTTCAGAAAATTCTAGACATAATTCATGTACAATGTCCTATACCTATCTTCAACTGTTTCGGAAATATTAAGTATTTTCAGATTTATTACAAAAATTAACATTAAAAATAGAAAATTATTTTATTTCACAAATTCTAATAAGAAATACTGATTATTTCTTAATAATTTAAAAAAACAAAAAAAAATTTATGTCAATGTAGTAAATGTTCAAAATGCTCGCCACGAACATCTTGGCAACATGCTAATCTGGTATAGAAATGTCTTCTAACATTACTCAACATCTCAGGCGTGACTGATCTAATCGCAAGCGTGATTCGTCTTTTTAAGTCATCTAAGTTGAGGGGCTTAGTTTTGTATACAATACTTTTGACATATCCCCACAAAAAGTAGTCTAATAGCGACAGATCAGGAGATCGTGCTGGCCATTCTATCGATCCGCGCCTCCCTATCCACCGATTTGGAAAAATTTGGTTCAGGTACTGCCGGACATTGATTTGGTAATGGGGCGGTGCTCCATCTTGCTGAAACCATATTTTATTGGCAGGAACTTGTGGGTTTGCTGGATCTGGATATAAGTTTGTCAAAGTTGGCACGACATTATTTTGGAGCAGTTCTAAATATTTATCCCCATTCAAGTTGCCATCAATGAAAAAGGGACCTACGATATGATTTCCAACAATTCCTGCCCAAACATTAACTTTTTCAGGATATTGCGTATGTTCCTCTCTCATCCAATGAGGATTCTCATTAGACCAATAGCGGCAATTTTGACGATTAACATGACCGTGAAGTGTAAATGTGCTCTCATCAGAAAACAAAACATCTTCTAATTGGATCACATTGTTATCTAACATTGCCATCATTTGTTCACAAAAATACGTTCTCCTATCGAAATCGTCCTCCATGAGCTCCTGAGTTGGTATCATTTTATAGGGATGCATTTTACTTTCCTTTAATGTTCGAAAAATTGCTGTGTGGCTAACGTTGAATAGTTGGGCTGCTTGTCGACCAGAAGTATGTGGGTTTTCTTGAAACTCAAGCGTAATATCCAATTTCGTATCATCACTTACTGCATTGGCAGCTACTTTTTTTATCTGTCTCACATGACCAAGCTCGCGAAACTGCTTTTCTATTTTGCTAATTGTTCCTTGGGATACAGGCGGCAAATTTGGAAATTTTTCGTGAAATAAGCGAGACACTTCCATCTGTGTCCGTGTGTTATCTCCATAACCAATCATTTGTAGAATGGTTATTTTGTGCATTTCTGTTAAATGAACCATTTTTCTGATATTATTACGTACAGTTAATGAAATTCAAACGACAATAGCACTGACACTAATCACTACTGTCATGCAGGCAGACAACAAGTTGCTAAGGCTACGAGTTTTATACGAACAGAAAGAAAACTGTTTTTGTTTCATTTCATATCAGTCAAAAGAAACGCAGGAATGGTTTTTGTTTACTTTCTCATTATCAAGAGCTGAATGGGAAATAAGTATTGAATGCAATGTAGCGAATTTGTGAAATAAAATAATTTTCTATTTTTAATGTTAATTTTTGTAATAAATCTGAAAATACTTAATATTTCCGAAACAGTTGAAGATAGGTATAGAACATTGTACATGAATTATGTCTAGAATTTTCTGAAGAATCCAAAAAATTAATAATATACAGGGGCTTGTATTTAAAATAAGAAAGTTGGTATTGGCCACTGTCACATGACGCACCCTATATAAATTTTTTTTCTTGAAAAAGATGCGCAGTTAAAAATACAAATCGACGTGTCCAAGCGTTTTTCCCAACACGCCCTCATTTATCCGTTATCGAATTTATTCCATTTGGCTGTTCCACACTGTATATGGTGATTGCTGAGAAGTGCTCATTAGAATACCTCATTCGATTTGAGAGCTGAAAATTTGTATTAGGTAATTATAAGATATTCCCATTCAGATTAAAATAGTAGCATTACTTTAGCACTTCCGGTTATACCGGAAGTCGCCACCAACTTCGTTTTTTTAAATGAAATATCGTGTATATTTTTGGATTTTCAGAATGGCGATCCAATTTGGGATAGATTTTATGTAGTATTCTCTACACCTAGCGTTATTCGTTTTTGAAATATTGGCAATTTTTGAAAAATATTCGTTATCGCAAGTTAACTTTCTTGTTACCACACTTGACTTTTTAAAAGAATTTATTGATTATAGTTACATAAAATACTTATGAATAATAATAAAAAATGATAAATATAAATTATGACAGTTTAAAAGAGACTCAAGCAATAACAATGTAGGAATGTCCGTCCGTGGTCTGGTAACTTCCATATATAGTCTCTGGTGGGGCGTGGACCGAGAGGCGGTTTCCACCTAAGTTACAGTCTTGAAGGTGATCCTAGCAGGTGGCTGGTTGCTGAATTGAAGGTCTAGTTGTTTACCCATTTATGAATAGTCTATTCTTCTTATTGCGCTGCTTTTAATTAACCCATTCGTCAGCGACCTTGGGTGTTGAATCGGGATCTGTACTTCTTATATACATTGTATGAGTTGGCTATTGTTATCTCCTCCATCCTTTAGAGAACGAAGCCTATGGTTCGTTCCGAATAGTCATCGGGAATCCAGTAATTGGTTTGGAGTCAGCAGTTTTCGTTTTTGATTTTTGCCAGAAGTATCTTGAAGTTATTGTGATTATTGTTATTATTATCACAAGGTATAGTATAATTGTCCATACACTAGGGTGGTATATGGGCAAATCGATGGTTCCTGGAATTTTGCCATTGATGGATTGTAACTGGGATTTGATATTGTTCAAGTCGTGCAGTTGGACATTTTCTAATTTTAGTTCTGGTAATTTGTCTGGGAATATGGGTGCTTTATTTGTTACCAATTCGATGTTTGGGAGATTGAACGATTGTTGTGTTTCCGATGCCATTTGTACTGAACTAAATCTTTCGTTATTGATGATAAGTTGGCATTTGGGTTTCAGAGTCGCCAGTTTTGTTCCGCTGATTATTTTGGTTTCTTCATTTTCTTCGCAGCTAAGTTTGATTTTCGTTTCTTCGGGTGCCACTATTATGTATTGGGTATTGCCATATTTAGAGACTGTTGTTTTTGTTATTTTGACAAGTTCTTGCTTGCAATTGTTTATCGGTTTCTGGAAGTTGATCAGTTTAATTTCGCATGGGTTGTTTTCGTTAAGTGCTGTCGGGTTGTCATTTTCACAAAAGTATGTCTGGTCTTTTAGATTCCTACACTTTTCATTTCTGTAAGCGTAGTGTTTGCTGCTAAGGATTAGGTACTTGGTTCTAGGGACAATCATTCTGAAGGTATATGGATTTTTAGGGACTGGTAATGCATACAATTGATAATAAATATAATCTGATTTGTCTACTAAGGGTATATCTATTTGGAATATAATTTTAAAATCAATTTGAACGGTTTTTATGTTAAATATTTTTTCGTAAAGTGAAATGTCGGATTTTGTTATTAATCTTGATTTTGAGATATGGTTTTCAATATTCTCTAATTCTTTTGATATAAATTTCGGTTTAAGTATTGACGTATGATACGTGTTCAATTTTGAAAAAGTAATTGCATTTTCTGTTGTTAATATCATGTTTAGTACATTATTTAACAAATAACTGATTTGAGTGAGTAATTCCAAATGTTTTACTCTATGAAAATTTGTTAGTTGGTCGCTTTTTAGACTATCTATTGCATATTCCAAATCGTTTATTCTCGCTACTATGGCTTCTTGGTTATGGTTCAGGTTGTCTATTGTTTTATTGAACTCTGTTATAGCATCTATCATTAGGGATGTTTGTGAACTAAAAAGCTGATGTACTTGATTTTGATCTTTCTTCAAAATTTCAAGAGCTTTATATATTCTGTCGCCGTCATCTGCATCTAAGTTCCCAGTTATTGATTTGAATATCGATCCTAGTCCGTTTATTATACCTCTTTTGTTCCTAATCGTTCTTGGAAATATTCGATAAAATGTGTCATCAATATTGCTGATGGTGAAATTGATTGTTAAAATAAAATTTTTGTATTCTAATTTGTATTCTGCATTCATTACGCTTATTATGTTGTCAAAGTAAGTTTTTAGTCTGTTAAAGTCGTCGTATAGTTGTCTTAGGTCATGTATATGAATCATTCTCCATTTATTGTTTTCTGAAAAGGCTTGTCCCAGTTTGCGTGGCAGTATGCCTGGATTGTCTGTTAGGTCTTCTAATTGTGGTTTTACTCTGGTGAAGAGAATGAACCTGCAAGGCGAAGATTGCGTAAATGGGTGATTGTCTGTTCGTCAGTTCTGTGAGGGTTGTTGTCGGCTGAAATTAGTATGTCTCGTGTTGTTACTGCCGACATCCATAGCCTGTGGATATCTTCTAGTATTGTCATTAGGGTTGTACGTCGGTCTTCTCATTGAGAATTGATTTGAAGGGTTCCCCTGAAATTGTGGGTGAGACATTTGGGGTCTGTTTGAATTATGGTTAAAGGGTGCACGATAATTTTGTTGTTGGAAGGGTTTTTGAAATTGAATATTGTTAAAATTTGGGGTATTTCTTTGGAAAACTGGTTTTTGTTGTGCCTGTTATTGTTATTATTGTTGAAATTTGACCGTTGTAATAATCTGTCCCTATATTCATAATTTTCCTCGGAAAATATAAATTTTAAAGCTTGTTCTATGCTGTCCGGTCGAGTGGATCTGACCACCATACCGAGGGGGTTTTTTAATCCACCGATAAACGCTTTCAGTGTCTGTTGTCTGTACATGTTTTGTTTTAATCCTAAAATTCCCTCGTTACGTTCATTAGATATTAAATTAGAGATGAGTAATTGTTCAATGTGTCTGCAACGATTACTGAACGCTAAGGCATCCTCGTTATGTCTCTGTTTCAGTGTTAATAATTCGCCTAGTAAGCTAATTTCATCTCGCTGGTCGGTGAAGTTCTCAACAATTGCCCGTCTTAAGTCTACCCATGTGTTTATAATTTTAGTGTTAATAATTAACCTGGCTTGTGCAATTAGTTTCGTTTGAATATAATTTAATAGAAAATGGTTTAGATATAAATTTGGATTATCTGCATCATAGAATTGGTTCATTACTAGATCACAAGCTTTTAAGAAGTTCCCTACATTTTCAGGTTGTCCGTTAAATTCGGGGATTGCTTTAAGGTAAAACTCTTGGAATTGATTTGCCATATTTAAATTGTTTCTAGAATTATTTATATCGGGTTGTTCTACAATATCAATTTCGCCAATACTAATATTTCTTAATCTATATTCCAAATGTTCTAAATTATCAATATCGCTATCAGACATATAATATTATCAATATATGAGGAAATACAGTATATATATATATATATATATATATATATATATATATATATATATATATATATATATATATATATATATATATATATATATATAGGAAATAAAGGAAGCAAACAACTTACAGAATCGATGCTATTGCTGCTGTCTTCATGACGTCTCTCTTGATCGGTTCTTTGGCTGTTAAGCGTTGAAACGCAAAGAATCAATATACTTTTGGTTCTTCAGCACTATCCGTTGCGACTGCGCCAGTTAACTTTCTTGTTACCACACTTGACTTTTTAAAAGAATTTATTGATTATAGTTACATAAAATACTTATGAATAATAATAAAAAATGATAAATATAAATTATGACAGTTTAAAAGAGACTCAAGCAATAACAATGTAGGAATGTCCGTCCGTGGTCTGGTAACTTCCATATATAGTCTCTGGTGGGGCGTGGACCGAGAGGCGGTTTCCACCTAAGTTACAGTCTTGAAGGTGATCCTAGCAGGTGGCTGGTTGCTGAATTGAAGGTCTAGTTGTTTACCCATTTATGAATAGTCTATTCTTCTTATTGCGCTGCTTTTAATTAACCCATTCGTCAGCGACCTTGGGTGTTGAATCGGGATCTGTACTTCTTATATACATTGTATGAGTTGGCTATTGTTATCTCGCAGCTCTTTTCATAATTTGATGTACCTTTGTAAAGTGTGTATCTAGAAAATATATAAGACAACAGATTGCTGGTAATTATGCCTTTAATAATCATTGCAATGAAAATATATTTTTTATACAGGGTGTGCGTTTATAGCCTGACAAAATATGGAAATTCAAGCGGGTATAACTTGATTTTTTCAAATGGAACACCCTATATATTTCTATTTCAAAGCGTTCTACATACATAGTTCTGTAACTACTATTAATTATGTCCTATACCTAAATAGCATAATTTCTGAGATATCCACCACTCCAACGGGGAAGCTATATTGGAATTTATACATGAGCTCGTTTATGGAAAGAGTAGGCTTTCGTTGGAATGTCAGGCGGGAAAACTGAAATGACACATAGTTTAATTTAGTGACAGCAGTAAAATTAGTAGCTTGCTTTTTCTATAAGTTGCGATGGGAAGTAGAAAACGCTACGGTAATGAAGATATCAGGAATATGTTCATTATTCACGGTAACTGCAATAGGGTTATTGAAAGAACATGTACATTCAATGAAAAGTTTCCTCATTCGGCACCTTTGGGCAGACACCGGTTCAAGAGGCTTCAATCAAAGTTTTCAAGGTATGGAACTATAACATCAAGACGACTAATTTGTAGAGGCAAACTTGAAGATGAGGAAACATGCCAAGTCGTAGTTCTTGCATACTTTTATGCAATGCTAATAGATTCTATAAGAAATGGGTCTAGGGACTTGGACATGCCTTACTGGATCATTCAGCGAATATTGAAGAAGCACAAAATGCATAATTTCTCTTTTATTGTTGTGCAACATCTCCCTGACAACGACGACGAGAGGCGGATAAATTATTGTGAATACCTATTGATACGAGTGCAGGAAGATCCTATATTCTTGATCAAAATAATCTGGACTGATGAGTCTAATTTTGGCAGAGAGGGCTTGCGGAATATGAAAAATCAGCATTACTGGGCAGCTGAAAACCTGCATATGAGACGACCTAGGAATTTCCAGTAGATATTTAGTTGCAATGTTTTCTGCATGATAATGGACGACCAATTGTGTTTTTATACTTACGATGGCACGCTCACGTCAGAAGTATATTCAGATCCTGAGAACAGTGGTGATGCCAGTTGTGGACAGTCTGTCTGGAAATTCATCACTCGATTGTTGGTACCAGATGGACGGGGCTCCAGCGCACAATACCATGGGTGTGTATCATCAGTTGAATGGTATATTTGTTGACAGGTGGCTAGGCAGAAACGGCCCTTGGTGCTGGCCAGTAAGATCGCCGGACTTGACGCCTTGTGATTTTTATATGTGGGGTATAAAAAAGTGCAAGGTTTATGAGGTGCATGTCCAATCTAAAGAGGAACTAATCCAATGCATAACGGAAGCTTTTACAGAGCTGGGTCCAAAAGATATACGAAGAACGACCACCGCTGAAGTACATTCGAGAATTTCAGACTGTTTGAACCAAAACGGAAGTCAGATTGAACGATTCCTTTGAATTTTTCAGCTCTAGTTGCATCACAAGTTGTTGTCTTTCCTCTGTTCACTGTATATAATCTAATCTAGCTTAACTTTACTCTATAAATAAGAATTCAATTCATTCAATGTCACTGTATGATTGTCATGTTACTTTAATAGTTCTGCTATTACATTTTTACAATGATAAGTCCATAATAAATTCACGTTCTTTTTTTTTTAACATCGGTGCTCACAACTTGCTTAATGTTTGAGCTATGATGAATATGACAAGTGCGTTGGACTCGGGAAGTCAAATTACACAAGGGTCGGTGGTTTTTAATAAGGTTCGTTGACTAGGAAACTAGTTTCTTCGGGAATATTTTAAGTTTATTTTCGAAACATTTTTGTACACTAACAAACAAAGTTATTTTGATGATATACGGCATATTGTTTCTACTATATAGGTCATACTGGTAACCAAATTTAATGCCTGCTTTCCTAAAAAAACACATTTGCTATTTAAAACATTTTTATGAAAATTCACTACCATAACGCACTTGCTGCCTCCAGGCTGATTATTATTCTCAGATTGTTAGCAGGTCATCATGAATATAAAAAGAAACTAGATCACCCAATGCCATGAAAACATTGGAATTAAAACTCTCTGCTGCGATATTAAATATATCACTTCAGGAAAGTAAAAATATTTCAGAAATTATGCTATTCAAGAATAGGACATAGTTAATAGAAGTTACAGGGCTATGTATGTAGAATGCTTTGGAAGAGAAATATATAGGGTGTTCCATTTGAAAAAATCAAGTTATACCTGCTTGAATTTCTATATATTATCAGGCTATAAACGCACACCCTGTATAAAGAATAGATTTTCATTCCAATAATTTTGCAATACATAGTTACCAGCAATCTATTGTCCGAAAATATATTTTCTAGATTTACACTTTACAAAAATACATTAAATTATAAAATGGGCTGCGATAACGAATATTTTTCGAAAATTGCAAATATTTCAAAAACTAATAAGGCTAGGTGTAGAGAGTACTACATAATATCTATCCAAAATTGGATTTCCATTCTGAAAATGTAAAAGTATATAGCGTGTTTCATTTAAATAACGAAGTTGGTGGCAACTTCCGGTATAGCCGGAAGCGCTAGAGTAGTATACAAATTTTCAGCTCTCAAATCGGATGAGAAGGTCATAAAATTCTAATGAGCACTTCTCTTCAATCACCCTATATATATATATATATATATATATATATATATATATATATATATATATATATATATATATAATATATATATATATAATGAGCACTTCTCTTCAATCACCCTATATATATATATATATATATATATATATATATATATATATATATATATATATATATATATATATATATATTAGAGGGGGGTTTTTAGCCAATATAACTATTAACAATCATGCATATTTTTAGCCCGTTTGATGGCCATCTCTTAATATTAGTAAACATTCAGCTGCAGTGAAACTTATTTCTGCCAGAATTATTATGTAGGGCGTCGGTATATAGGCGAACACGGCTATCGATGATCATACATATTTCTGATCCGTCAACAGGTGCTTTTTTTTCTTGTCTTCCGCATTTCTGATTCTTATCATTGGAATAAAATAACTTGACATAGGTAAGGTGATTGTTTGCATTTTTACGTCGCTCCAATTATTTTGAATTTCCAGCAGGTAACGACGGGATGTTTTAATATGCAGGAATAATTGTCGTAAAATTTCATTTTTTATAAGGTCAATCTTAGGTTAAGAGAAAGCGTAGGGGAGGCTCCAGCCAAGTTAACTTAGATAACGCACTAAGCTGATAAACGAAACAGAAATAAGCAAAAACAAAAAACTTACAGCGTGATTATTTTCTCGCGTCGGAGTGTGAAAGGTCAAGGGGTAGGTCTCAGACATCGAAGCCACTAATTGCCCTTCTGGAGAAGATTGAAGTACATAAGTCAAGTATTAGAGTGGTTTTTGTAATAAAAATGTTGAGAGTAAAGCAATGTGATATTAGAATCGAGGGAGGGCGTCTAGGAGACAATTTAGATTTTGAATACACCGATGTTAATAAAGAAAACCAGACATTGGAATGTAAGCACTTGCTCGCTTAAAAAAATATACATATGGGACGCCGGTTGCCTCGGCGATACCAATATGTGGTCAAGGGAAAGCGTCTAGCGTTACGTGTACATTCTTTGTTATAAAGACAGAAGAAAAAAAAGACTGTTTGTCTGCGTGTCCTGACATATAATAAATTTGAAGAGTTGACATTTTAAAAGGTACGACCTTACCGAAATAAATGCTTTTCGAGTATTCAGCGCCGTACTAAGAAGATTTTTCCTGAATAATTTTGTTTTTTGACTTAAACAAGCTGAAAACATAATTAAAATCGTTACAAATAATACATCCTCTAATTTAGATTTGAAAATGGTTTTAAGTTTTGAAATAAAAATAACAGGGCCGTATTTAAAAAATTAAGTTAATGATGGTTTCTCGGTGACCAAGCTTCGTATTAAAAATCTGGGAACGCTATCTGATTTAGCTTAGAAAGTGACGATGAAATAGTGTCTTTCATTTTTTGATATCAATTTTCTATAAACTTAGAAGGTTGAATTTTGGTATGTGGTAAGGCCTTTCCCAAGGAAACATATTCACCAAATTTCATTAAAATAGCTTTGTAATTTTCGGAGAATTTTTTTTTTCGAATGAAAACAAAAAATTTTGGTAACTCAATTTTCTATAAATTTATAAGGTTGAGTTTTTGTACGTAGTAAGGCCTTTTCCAAGAAAACATTACCAAATTTCATTAAAATAGCTTTGTAATTTTCGGAGAAAAATTTTTTTTTAGAAAGAAAACCAAAAATTTTCCGGGAAACCTTGTCATATTTTCCTGGCTAACGAACTCATCCAAGCCATTAATAGAGGAAAGGCATTTGCCGAGTTTCGTCGAAATCAGTTTATTATTTTTTGAGTTATCGGTTGGATACATATATATATATATATATATATATATATATATATATATATATATATATATATATATATATATATATATATATATTGTCACGAAGTCGCTAATCCGTGAAGGATTATCTAGCCTAAGTAACAGTTATGATTGCTACCTCATAATACGTCATAAACTGCGATTAGTACATTTGCGACGACTGGAATATTTGCAACATTTTCAGCAGAGTAATAGGCGGAATCCGACACCGTGAACCGGAGAATTAGCAGGGGTGGGGGGCAATTACAGTCGACCAGGTAGGAGAATACAGTCTGCGAGGGATCAAAGGTTGTTTTCGCTGGGCGAATGCCACCGCAACCGCTGAAGGTCACAGCGTCGGGGAAGGAGAATGCAGAGAGTTTTAGCCGGACGAGAACGCCGACAGAATTTTCAGTTCTATAGTCAACAACTAGAGTGAACAAGCGAGTACGTCGGCTGCGAGCAAGAGGCATTTTCAAATACGTCAGGTTTAAGAGAAGAGTCCGCAGTAGGAAGAGAACAGTATACCGGTAAGACATTAGCAAGGCTGCCGATTCACGAGGCCATCGCCGCAGTTTGCTTTAATCAGCACCGTCGCCAGAGAGTAACCCAGGCAGGTGATAGTTTGATATTATATAGCGAGCCCGTGGTAGAATTGTTGAACGCCCCGTCGCGACGCGGGGGAACCTTCGGGAGGGTCAATTCAGCCCGCTGAGAGCAGGTGTCCGACGTCGTCACCGGGGGTCTCTCCGGCAGTGTTCGCGGGCTTTTCCTGGACGGCGGGGGATTACGGTCCCATGCCTCCGGCTCTCACGGAATCACAGGGGAGGTGACCGAGCGGGAGGTTTGTGTGTCAGGATTGTTGTAGTGAATGCAATATCAATTCCGAACAAGAGAGTCGGGGTGGGATACTCCTGGACTGTAGTAAATCCACGTTGCAGCGACTGCGTTGGCTTGGATTGAAGCAGCCCGGTGGCACTCTGTCCCCTGGTCTGGCTCGGGCTCACCGTATCGGCGGTGTCCGGGCGCTCCCCGTCCTCTCGAGGGCGGAACCGTTTCTTCTGTCTCCGATGACGGGCTTCTCTGGGAGCTGGGGGCTGCGTTCCGAAGTTTCGGTTTCCCCGGGACCGCGGAGACATTCGGCCGCACGAGGGTGTGGCGAGTCGTCCCTGTTGTAGTGATTGTATTATCAGAGACAGTCAAAAACAACTCTTCGGGTGGTCGCCGCCGTGCTTCTGAGGGAGGATTGTAACCAGGATATTCCTAGGCTGTAGTAGATTCGTATTGCAGCGACTGCGCTGGTCCGGATTGAAGCAGCCAGGCGGTGCCTTGCGTCCTAAGCTGTCCGCGGCCCCGTTCGGAAGGGGTGTAAATCCGGGAACAGGGGTGGGTATCTGCCGCACCGAGCAAGGTTCCCCGAGCGTGTGGATGAAGCGTATGGATGGTGGGCCGTAAATAATATTTTTTAATGCAATATATTTTATTACGCAGTTAGCTTGGCTTGATGTAGTGTCCGCCACACCCTGTCTGTTGCATGCCCGCTTGGGAATACCCGCTATCATTCACCACCCTGCAACGCCTAAATATTGCCGCTTAGTCTCGTGTACCCCGCGCGTAGTTTTGATTGGCAAGCCAAATAACCACCTCTGCCTGCTCGTAATTATTTAATTCTCTGGTATCAGGACTCCGTTATTTTCTTTTTTATATAGTTAGGGAATATATTTGATTTTAAATTACTCGATATTTCATTTAATCTGAGACAGAGTAACTTACAGCTAAACCCGGAAAAATGTCACTTCTCCCGGAAATCGCTGAAATATCTGGGACATGTGGTTGTGCTGGTGGCATCAGCACGGACCCAGAAAAAGTAGAAGCCATAAAAGCTATGCGGACTCCGCGAACCATAAGGGATGTCCACAGATTTTTGGGAGTCGCCTCCTGGTATCGCCGCTTCATTCCGCAGTTCTCGCGGTTGGTGACACCTAAGCTACTGAAGAAGAAGAACCATTGGAATTGGGGTGAAGAACAAGAACAGGTTTTTCAGGAACTGAAGAGGCTACTCACGGAGACGCCTATATTGACATGCCATGACTTCTCGAAGGAGTTCGTCTTGCAGACTGACGCCAGTGATAATGGCTTGGGCATAGCGCTGACTCAGAACATCGACGGGTCAGAAAAAGTCATAGCCTATGCCAGCCGAACGCTTAGCCCGGCTGAGAGAAATTACTCCGTGACAGAAAAAGAGTGCCTAGCCTTAGCGTGGGGCATTGAGAAAATGCGCCCCAACTTAGAAGGGTACCATTTTACGGTGTTGACGGACCACCAATCCCTTCGGTGGTTGCAGACCATTAAAACCCCAACGGGGCGGGTAGCCAGATGGAGTGGCTTTCTGCAGCAGTATGACTTCACGATAAAATACAGACGAGCCCTAAACCGGGTAGCCGACGCTCTTTCCCGTGCGCCGTTGGAAAACTATGGAGAGTCCGCAAAAGAAAATATCTGCTTCACGGAGGAGAAAGCGAGCTGTCCTTGGTACAAACATAGGCTGATCGAGGTGGAAAAGAACCCGTAGGCATTCCCTGATTATTCCATCAGGGGTGGGAGGTTATACCGACATTTTTGGGACGCATCCAACTTAAGCGAGCCCGAGCTGAGCGACCCCTGGAAGCTATTAATCCCTAAAAACGTACGTGGAAGAACTCTACGGGAAAACCACGACGAGCCAACCGCCGGGCATATGGGTATTTCCAAAACCATTGCCCAGATAGCCGGCCATTACTACTGACCAGGGATGTTTCGGGAAGTCGCTTGCTATGTAAGGCAATGTAACCGCTGCCAGAGAATCAAAGTCTCCCAACAACAGACCCCGGGGAAAATACAACCCTCCTCGAACAAAGCACCAGGGGAAACCGCCTGCGTAGATTTGGTAGGCCCTCTACCGCGGTCCAAGAACGGGCACAATTTTATCATCGTCGCCCAAGATCGCTTTACGAAATGGGTTGAATGTCGGCTGTTGAGGAACGCCACCGCCCCCGCCGTCAACAAAGCATTATTTGGAATGATAATCACCAAGTTTGGCTGACCGAAGACCCTAATCTCAGATAACGGGAAACAATTCGTGTCTCATGAGCATAAAGCCTGGTTATAGGAGTGGAGGATAACCCAGAGATTAATCCCAGTGTAATGCAGTGGAAAGCGCCAACCGCACCCTCAAAACCATGGTCGCACAGTTCTGCGAGCATGATCAGCGACAATGGGATAAAAGGCTGCCTAAATTGGGGTTCGCCATTAACCCGGCCAAACAGGAATCGACCGGTTTCACCCCCGTATTCCTGAATTTCGGTCGAGAATTGACCGTGTCATAAGCCGTACATGAAACACGATTAGAAGGTCAGTTAGAAGATAGAGATGCGACGCCGGAAGAAATCTAATACCGCCACGACCGTTTAAAGAAGCTCCGAGAGACGTTCAAGCTGGTGCGACTAAATCTGTCCAAGCGTTCACCCAACAAAGTCATCACTACGATATGCGCCGTAGGGAATGGCGCTGCAAAGTCGGTGAACAGGTGCTACGCCGAGAATACGCGCTATCTTCGGGTGCTAGTGGCTTCGCTGTAAAACTAGCGGCAAAATATTCCGGACCCTACACGGTGGTCAAAGTGGTGTTCCCGGTGCTCTATGACCTTCGCGACATCAAGTCCAAGCTGCCGCGGTGTATACATATTAAAGATCTTAAAAAGTTCCATCCTCCTACAGATGCCGAGAGGCCGACTGCCGGGAGAACCGCCGCGCGGGGCTGCCGTTCCCCAGGTATTTCACATGACGGTGTAGGCCGCTCAGGCGGAAGATAGGAGGGAGCAACGATTGAAGGTAGTCCGGGAAGCCGCCGAACAATTGCGTCGAGAAAACGAGTACCTGGAGCTGCGCTCGCTGGGAGCGGGAGCCTTTGGAGAGGTGAACTGGCGAGTGCAAAAACAACCGGCGAATTCGTGGCGTTGAAGAGGGTTAGGGCCAGTTTAGATATTAGACAGGCCGAAGTTCGAGCCATGGAAGGGCTCGCATATCCCAACGTCGTCAGCCTCATTGACAAGATACCCGGACCCAACCATCACATGTTTGTATTAGAGTGAATGAAAGTAGATGTGGGGCCAGTACTTACTGCATAAAAGAGGCCCGTACAGGGGCACCCCCTTGCTGACCGCGCTGCGGCCACTTTCCTGGGGGCTGGACTATTGCCCCCATCGCGGAGTGATCCACCGGGACATAAAACCCGGGAAGCTCGTGGTACGGGGGGAGATCCTCAAGTTGGCGGACTTCGGGGTGGCCACGCCACTTGACCCCACACAGACCCACCTCAACAAGCTTTGCTGGTACCCCGGGATATATGGCTCCAGAGGTCATGATGCGGCGGCCATACAGCACCGAAGTAGACATCTGGTCTGCTGCGGTAGCGGCCACCGAAATGGCCGGAGGACCCAATCCGTTCCCGCCGCCTGGAGGCGGCGGCGGACTGCTGGAAGTTCCGCAACACGAGAGCCAGTATAAAGGCCCCGAACTAAAATCACTGCCTCGACCCTGAGACGTAATGGGAGAGTGTCTGTCCACAAATCAATTGACAATACCGTCAGCAGGGCAAATCCTAACCACCCTGAGACAGGTAGAGGAATCGGGAACCGGACTGTACACCCCGGCCGAATCCGTCTCCGACTCACTCCGTGCGGAAACCGTAAATGCACCGGCTACCCCGTCACAAGAAAACATCCAGGAGGTCGAAAGAGCGTCGACACTAGTGCCGGCAAAAGAGGTGCCACCCAGGGCGGCCGAAGAGAACACCAAGTGCCCGCTGGAGGTTGCGCCTACGACGGCATACTATTTGCGAGAACGACCGCGGCCAAGGATGTGGGGAGACTCCTTCCTGGCCCAATTGCAACGTCACGTTCCTAAGGGCTTCCACAAACCAGTCATCAGACAAAGAATGCGACTACCAAACGGCACGTTACAACGAGTATGCATCCCCGTGTGTAGGAAGCCATGAACTAACAGCGCAAGGCACCCATGACCGTTTATTTTTGATTTTAGCCACAGAGGGAACGTCCGGGAACTATCATGGCAACGCTGGCATTGTACGACAACTGGTCATCAATGGAGGAATTGAGGGAGCCGTTGTCGCGGGTCTCACCGGAGCCATAAAGGCGAGTGGGCGCTATGTCCCGAGAGTGTCCCTGTCAGAACCCGGAGAGGCCGCCGATGGGCCCTAAGACGAGATGTTGCACCAAGGCTACCCAATGTGTCCCGCGGGTTACTCACGTAGGGACACAATGTGACCTAGTACGAGAAGATAGGAACCACAGGGGTTCCCAACGCGATGAACCCCGATATATGGAAACCAGCTCATGGGCTACACAGTGCTGCCAGGGCAGGCATTATCACCTGATACCAGCTGGGACACCATGGATCCGGCGGAGAGGATCACGACCGGCATCGCGCCATGGCAACGTTGGCTGCACCCGGCGACCGTCTTACAGACAGTAAGTGTAGTTTTGTTCTTAGTAAAAGAATATAAAAATCTTGTTTTTTAAACATTTAAAACCACAGCACCACAATTATCGAATAACTTTGAGGACTCTACGGTGAAATGCTTTTTTTTCGATATCTAATTAATATTGAACATAAAATTTCACACCAGTTTTGCGGCGCCACGCAGTTTTCTTTGGAAAAATAGGTTTATTGATTTACTTGATCTTTTTAACATCTACACGAATTTAACCCTGCGGAACGCGCGACCTGTGAGGTCCGGCCAAATACACCGTTCTCTCGCATTCACAAATCACGTGATCTCTTGATGGGCGTGGGGGTACGTGTTATGCCTACTTTGCCTTGTGTTCTCGACGCACAGTTCAGTAGTTTACTTGTATAGTGGGTGGTGCACGTCTGTTAGCTTATAAGACCTGTCAGGTCCATTGCGTGTTCCAGGTAATTTATTTATTTTTAATTTATTTTTATATTTCAGAGTAGGTTTCATCAATTTATTGTATAAATTGAACTTATAGAAGAACAAAATTATTTTTAAATGATTTATACGGCGATCTAACAGCAAAGCCCTGTGAGGTCATTGCGCGATTCGATGTTATATTTATTTACTCTCTCATTCTTTACAGTAAATATGGCTGAAAAACAGATGTATAACCTAGACAACCCCGTGGATATTGAAGAGCTTCATCGTCTGTTATTCGACGAGGATGAATGTGATCAAGATATCCCGGTTAGCGACGAAGATGAACTAGAGGAAGAGATTGTAGAAGACAGAGAGGGTAATTCGGAATCTGAGCAGAGTGACAGCCGGGAGGAGGGTGATGACGTATCAAATGCTGAAAATGGACGTGAAAATGCATTGTCTGACATAAGTAATAGAAATGCGGACCATCAACCAGGTGATGAAGATCAATACTTTTCTGCGATTAGGAAGGAGAAAGGCAACGTCCTTACTATTTGTCGATGGAAGAAAACGCCACTGCGTCTGAAACGAGGAAAACAGAACAAGCTTTCAGGTAACATGGGGGCTGTCATTGGTACTGCTCGTAACGCGAAAACTCCCATAGAAGCATGGGAAAACTTTTTTGATTATTCGATGTTAGAGATGATTGTGACTTATACAAATCAATATATCGAACAAGTAGAGAGGCCGAAATTCAAGAGAGAACGAGACGCCCGTACAACAGATGTGATCGAGATAAAAGCCCTCATCGGTCTACTATACTTAGCTGGACGATTTCGGGCACATCGCCTCAACACACTTGATCTGTGGGATAGCAGTGGGCACGGTGTAGAGATTTTTGCATTAGTTATGAGCAGGAAACGTTTTCTATTTCTTTTAAAATGCTTAAGATTTGACGATAAATTATCGAGAAATGAGCGGATCAAAAACGATCGTCTGTGCCATATACGAGAGCTGTTTGATAAATTTGTACAGAACTGCCAGAAATGTTATTCACCGGGGCCAGACGTGACAGTAGATGAAAAGCTCGAAGGCTTTAAAGGCAGATGCCCATTTGTCCAATATATACCTTCTAAACCACGAAAATACGGTCTAAAAATTTACGCCGCAGTCGATAGTAGTGCATTTTATGCCTACAATTTAGAAATTTATGCTGGTAAACAACCTGAGATGTCGCCGTTTGCCGTAAGTAACAGTCCGACAGATGTTGTAAGGAGACTTGTGGCACCATTATATAAAAGTGGGAGGAATATCACCATGGATAACTGGTTTTCTGATGTATCCCTAGCGGAAGAATTAGCTGACAAAGGACTCAGTATAGTAGGAACGCTAAGAAAAAATAAATCGCAAATTCCTACAGATTTCAAAAATATCACTGGACGAGAAGTAAAATCAAGTCTATTTGGCTTTCGACAAAAATTAACTATGGTTTCGTATGTTCCCAAGGCAAAGAAAAATGTCATACTTATTTCTAGTATGCACCAAGATGCTGCTATAGATGAAGACACTGGAGAAAAGAAGAAACCGGAAATAATAAGTTACTACAATAAACACAAGGTTGGTGTTGATACTAATGATCAGATGTGCGAAACCTACAGTGTTATTCGTAATTCGAGGCGATGGCCGATGATTATATTCTATTCTATGCTAAATATGGCAGGAATTAATTCTCAGGTTATTCTTGCCGGAAATAAAATAAATACGAAGAGAAGACGTGAATTTCTGAAGAAACTGGGAGAAGAGTTGGTGAAGGAACATCTGGAGCGACGAATTTCAAATACAAGGGGCATTTCTCTTACCCTTCAACATAAAATGGAAAAACTATCAAGCACACTGGAAAACAATTCTGCTCTAGGAAACTCTGCTAACACTGATAATGATTATCAACAGAATGAGCAAGATATCGCACATACAGGCGATAGAGATCAAAGTTCACAAACTGACATAAAGGTCCAAGAAATTGGATTACGGCCAAGGCCAGAACTACTGGAGGATACATTGTCTAACACAACAAAACGGGGTGTAAAACGTAAAAAATGCAGACCATGTCAGGTTTTGAAGCAAGAGAAATCGACAAGGTTCAGTTGCAAATTTTGTGACATTTATTTATGTTTACAGCATTCCACTGTTATCTGTGATAACTGTGCCAATAAACTTAAAGACACATACAATAAATAAACAATCTTTCTCTCTTTAGTTTTTGAGTATTCTACTGTACATTTTCATTACAAGTGTCGATTTAAGTTCCAATAATGAAAAAAGCATTATGTTTTGTCAGTAATAAAATACTTTAATATTATTAACGTTTATTTTCTAAAATGTGCCTTTAGTTGATTAAAATGACTATTTCAATTACAATTTGAGTTTTCTTGCAATCCGTGTTGGCTTATGATGAATGTGTGCAGAACTTATAGTGTTAGACCTGTCAGGTCATTGCGCATGCCCAAGATGATATACGATTGCGCGTACCGTAGGGTTAAAAGTGAATGTATTAACTTTATTTTGTTTTAATTATTAGTAGTTTAATATTATGTTTGTACATTAGTGTGAAGATATATTTACTTGATTGTACTAGAACTTCCTTACTTTTGCAGATGGTACAAGGCAACAGCAAACGAAAAGAAGTTTCAATGGTGCAAAAAGAACCCGAACAACTTACGCAAAATGGCAGTTAAAGGAACTGGAAGAAGTGTTCAGGAAAAATTATTACTTAGATAAAGTAGAAAGGAAAGAACTGGCCCTAAAGCTAAACTTAACAGAACGTCAACTTAAAATATGGTTTAATAACAGAAGGATGAAGAAGAAGCAGAATGTAAGTAGTGTCAGTTCCTCATCTACGGTCGAGTCAACGCCACAATCCTCTCCTATTTCAGCAACACCTTCAAATGACGTTGCGACAGGAAACCCATACCATTGTTACAGTGGTGACTGGACCATTACAACAATAGTCGCCTCAAAGAGCACTTTCGGGTTATCAGATAAACGTTACACCAGAATATAATAACCGCAATAATTACCACAATTTCTACTTTGATTTCAGTTTTGACGCGCTTCAAATTACCGACCACTTAGCTAATGAATAACCGCCTGTAAATCTTTCCATGCACCAGTATTCTCACGACACAGCTGATGAAACTCACCCATGCACATTTACCACACTATAAGTTAAATATGTTTTTAAAATAACATTGTTGTGGTCGACATTTGGCGTAAATACGTTTTTAAATATTTAATAAAACATACAAATGTTAGATACGTAAAAGATACGCCACTCTAATGATAGTAAACTTATGAAAAAACATGGCCGGCTTGACACACACATGAATTAGATAAATTTGAGAGACTGTACCAAGGGAAAGGAATAAAAATTGTCTATAGTAAAAGCTGGATGATGTTTAGACTTCAGTTACTTGAAGACGAAGACACAAGACTAAAAGGAGTAACACGAAACAACCTTTATGAAACTTAGATAATCTGATATACAAAACAAAATTGGGCATTGATCTCTAGGACCTAGGGAATCACATAAAAGCCAAGCAATTGGTTGTGAAGCATGAGGGGGCAAAGGCCAAATGTCCAGCTGCTCCCGCTTACTCTATCTAATCGACGATGCCAAAATATACATGTAACATAAACTTAATCACTGTGAAAAGAATTATAGATAGTATACTCTTGATTATATGTGTGCGGATTATAGTAGAAACGCTGAGAAGCCCCCACATCCGGAATTTTTTTACGTTAATTGTGATTACAGTTTCACACGAGATCTCATTACGAAATTGGATATTACGCTTGAGTTTCAAGAAAACCCACATACTTCTGGTCGACAAGCAGCCCAACTATTCAACGTTAGCCACACAGCAATTTTTCGAACATTAAAGGAAAGTAAAATGCATCCCTATAAAATGATACCAACTCAGGAGCTCATGGAGGACGATTTCGATAGGAGAACGTATTTTTGTGAACAAATGATGGCAATGTTAGATAACAATGTGATCCAATTAGAAGATGTTTTGTTTTCTGATGAGAGCACATTTACACTTCACGGTCATGTTAATCGTCAAAATTGCCGCTATTGGTCTAATGAGAATCCTCATTGGATGAGAGAGGAACATACGCAATATCCTGAAAAAGTTAATGTTTGGGCAGGAATTGTTGGAAATCATATCGTAGGTCCCTTTTTCATTGATGGCAACTTGAATGGGGATAAATATTTAGAACTGCTCCAAAATAATGTCGTGCCAACTTTGACAAACTTATATCCAGATCCAGCAAACCCACAAGTTCCTGCCAATAAAATATGGTTTCAGCAAGATGGAGCACCGCCCCATTACCAAATCAATGTCCGGCAGTACCTGAACCAAATTTTTCCAAATCGGTGGATAGGGAGGCGCGGATCGATAGAATGGCCAGCACGATCTCCTGATCTGTCGCTATTAGACTACTTTTTGTGGGGATATGTCAAAAGTATTGTATACAAAACTAAGCCCCTCAACTTAGATGACTTAAAAAGACGAATCACGCTTGCGATTAGATCAGTCACGCCTGAGATGTTGAGTAATGTTAGAAGACATTTCTATACCAGATTAGCATGTTGCCAAGATGTTCGTGGCGAGCATTTTGAACATTTACTACATTGACATTAATTTTTTTTTTGTTTTTTTAAATTATTAAGAAATAATCAGTATTTCTTATTAGAATTTGTGAAATAAAATAATTTTGTATTTTTAATGTTAATTTTTGTAATAAATCTGAAAATACTTAATATTTCCGAAACAGTTGAAGATAGGTATAGGACATTGTACATGAATTATGTCTAGAATTCTCTGAAGAATCCAAAAAATTAATAATATACAGGGGCTTGTATTTAAAATAAGAAAGTTGGTATTGGCCACTGTCACATGACGCACCCTATATAATTTTTTTTTCTTGAAAAAGATGCGCAGTTAAAAATACAAATCGACGTGTCCAAGCGTTTTTCCCAACACGTCCTCATTTATCCGTTATCGAATTTATTCCATTTGGCTGTTCCACACTGTATATAAATTAAAACTGACCCCGGATATGGGTTCTAGGGGTCCTGGTACGCGCTCAATTAAAAAAAAATTGCAGTCTCACTATCGATACCTCTCTATTAGTGATTTTTTAAAATAAAAATTCACTAAAACCTGCGAAACAAGGACCGAGCGTGGTACGTGGAAAAAGTTGTAAGTGAATGTTTTTATTTGTTTCGTTTTAGTGAATTTTCGTAGAAAAAATTCACTAATGGGGAGATCCCGACTTTTGAATTTTGAAAAAATTTTTGCAAATGAGCGCGAACTAGGACCCCTAGAACCCATATCCGGGGTCAGTTTCAATTTTTATATGTTTATATATATATATATTTATATATATATATATATATATATTTATATATATATATATGTATCACACCGATAACTCAAAAAATAATGGGCCGATTTTGATAAAATTTGGCATGTACCTTTCTTTTGTTAATAGCTTGGATAAGTTCGTTAGTCAGGAAAATCGGACGAGGTTTTCCGGAAAAATTTTGAGTTTTCATTCGAAAAAAATTCATATCTCAAAAAGTAATAAGCCGATTTTAATAAAATTTGGCACATACCTTCCTTTTGTAAATGGCTTTGACATGTTTGTTACTCAGGAAAATCGGACGAGGTTTTCCGGGAAAATTTTAAGTTTTCATTCGAAAAAAATTCATATCTCAAAAAGTAATAAGCCGATTTTAATAAAATTTGGCACATACCTTACTTTTGTAAATGGCTTTGACATGTTTGTTAGTCAAGAAAATCGGACGAGGTTTTCCTGGAAAAATTTTGAGTTTTCATTTGAAAAAATTTTTTATCTTAAAAAATATAAAATCTATGATAACCAAATTTGGTAGGTAGGTTTACGATATAAAAAGTAAACTATACACCAAAATTTAGATTTCTATGTTACAAGAAAAAAAAGTTATAATAAAATATTTTGTGCCAGATCATTTCTATGAAAATTCACTACCATAACGCACTTGCTGCGTCCCGAGCTTTTATTTTAGGAGCAGATCTGTAAGTGTAAATATGCATGCAGAAATATCGGTTGTGCTGTTAAGAAGAATATGTATAGACAATTCTACAGATTAAACCATGCAGAACGAAATGCCTTATTAGTCAGAAGCATAACTTTATGCGACATTAAACGCCATATTACATCAGAAGATGTTAGTAGACGGCACATTTATGTATACTGTTACCGACAATGGTACGAAGTTTACTGTATGTCAAAAAACGTTGTGTTCCATTTATGAGGTAACCCCACGCAGAATTCAGATTCTTCATGAGAAAATAAAAAATATTGATTCTGTGGAAGATAGGCGATGAAAACATTTAAATAGACTACACAGACATGAAGAATATCTTATAAACTTAGTGAGAGAACGCATTAAATCGTTTGAGTCCAGCAGAAATGAGCGACGCTAACTAAATGTTTGCAACTCTCCATACACTGGTCCACTATTATGTGTTCTTTGATAGGCGTGGTTTAGCTCTGGTCAAAACTTGGCCATAGTCTTCTTATGCTGTGACTTGGGTAGGCAAACAGTTTTGCAGCGTTGTGTGTTGATATAGTATGAATATATTATAATATAACTATTATTATACCTATCCTTTTACTCTGACTTAGCAATTAAATTCACTAAAATTATATATAAATTTAAAAAAAAGTGAACCGCATTTTTATTGAAAAAGTATGTAAGTAAATTTAGCTTGAAAAAAAAGAATGTTTTTTAGCATTTTTAAGTCCAATTTTAACAAAACCAATAAAACACAAAGAAAATAATTGTTTCTCGATACCTATTTGATATATATATATATATATATATATATATATATATATATATATATATATATATATATATATATATATATATATATATATATATATATATATATATATATATATATATCCGCCCTTGGACATGCTGTATGCTATAAATTGTTCGTTGATTTACCATTTACCTGTGTCCATGTCATAATGTTAATTAGGTAATGATAATTTGTAAATTATAAAGATATTTTGTGTAGCATTTCTACGGTATGTCGCAATAGATTTTATAATAAATAAATATTGGGAGTTAAGCTCACGGATATTTGTAAGAATTCAGCGTGTGGTTGTTAGAAAAACGTAAGGCCTGAGAAGCTAACTGTACCAATATTATATTACAAAAGTGTTATTCTGCTAATCGCGTGGAAAGCGATATAAACCAAGAACTCACTTGTGGCATAAAACAGTATGGGATCTTACCTTTGATTATTTTATCCATAATTAAATAATTACCTGAAGTAGACAGCTCGTGATCTCATCGTGGCAGGCTCCTAAATTGTGGTAGAAAAATACATACCCTTTTCCCTTCTTACTATTGTAGACCTTCAATTCTTATATTTACTGGGTAAGGACAGAAGAGAGAAAGGAAAATCACATTTCGACTTAACATAGTGTATTGCGTTATTCCATAAGTGTACATGGCATTTACGAGGACACACTGCTAATGAAAATGCTGACGTCACGAGGGCAAACCGAAAATGTCTTACAATAGATCAAGAACGCGTTACCCAAAGGACCTGCAATGACCGCTGGTTCCCTGTTTATACAATGACGAGCCGTTACTGACTTGCAACGAGCGTCCACCCCTCTGAGCTGAGCAATACTAGAACATTTATGGTTTCCGTTATTTGGATATTAGAATTAATTGGTTTTCAGTTATAAATTTCAGTTTTACCCTTAAGTTTTTTTATTCTTCATTTCATTTACTTTATGGTATTTTCCTAGATGGATAACCACAAATATAGAGTGCTCAGAAAAGATGGTGTCACGCAATCACAATCTGTCAGTTACTTGTCTTCCCGCGGCGCAGTTTAAATCAACCAAATAGCATATATAAAGTTCACCCTTTCATTTGTCTCGGTACCTGTAGTTTCCGCGAGTATCGCTTAGGGATGGTTTGGTGTGCTGAGCTCTACGGTCTTAACGAAGGTACCGTCGCAAATTACGGGGCTCATCCACATGGGTGTCTATTTATTTACCAGCTTCTGTCGATGTCCAGCCTGGTAGTTATTCTGCAAATTACAGCTAAATTGCCATTTGTATTTCACACCTGCACTCATGTGGCCCCACATGACGTGGAAGTTTTGGTTTGCCGAGCTGTACGGTCTTTGTTGATTATGGTTTTTGGGTGCCGAGCTATACGGTCTTTGTTTGTACATTTGTGCAGTACATGACGTAGAAGTTTCATTAAGCTATGTTAGGTTTATTATGAGGGGTAGGCAATTGCGGAAAGACATAGTGAGAAGTCCTCACAATAACATTTCATGAATCTAATTTAAAATAGGTCACCGAGCATACATTACAAGGTCCCTTTCTTGTTTTAATCTATATGCCCCCTTTCCGTTCTGCTTTCAAGTAAACCATCATTTAAACTCTAAACCTGGACGAGACATGAGGAGGATGGCCCGTGAGACGTCGGGATACTGACACCAACCTAAATCGTTTAAGAGTAATGTGTCCTGACGTACAGCACATTGAGTAAACATGAGGCAGATAAATGTATTGCTTAAAATTATTTAAAGTAATGTGTCCTGACTCATAACATATTAAGTAAACACAGATAAAGCGGTTAGCTTACGCGCTGGGTACGTCCTTCACCTACCGAAACGAAACACACCAGTGAAGCCAGAGAAGTAGTGCCCAAGCCTGTATGTAGTATGGACCAGTTTCCACAAGTAAGGGCAACAACATTCAATGAATTTTTGATACAAATTAGTTTTGAAATGTATACTTTTTAAATTGTGTTTTTGCAAGCACAAAGCTAAGGCTTCCTTGTACAACACATTGTATAATTTTTGGGCAACTATGTTACTATTACTATTACAAATATATGTTTCTTATTTACACAGTTTCAGCAGAATTTTTATTTTCAAAATTGTGTCACTGTTACCATACTGCTACGTTATGAAAATTTGAACGTTTTTCTCAGCGACATGAACTTTTCGAGTTATTGTGGCATATTTTATGCACGAGCGGTTGACCTTTAGATGATTTTAAAAGATCTGTGCTCGAGGTCATGCTTACGAGTAAAATTTGTTGCTCTTTCGATTTTTGTGATGAAAATTATAGGTTCCAATTCGAAAATTTTACGTTGACCTGGATTTACCTCTAACTTTTAGAGCAATTGTGGCAGCTTCTTGTAAATGAGCGTTCGACATGCAGATGACCTTAAAAAGCCACTCCTCTTGAAGCAGTTTTACCCAAAAACAACTCAAAGCGTTCCTTTGTCGCGTAACTGTGTGCCAAATTTGAAGATGGTATCTCAATTGTTTCGAAAGTTATTGCGCGTACTAACAGACAGACGTACAGGCCGACAGACCGAAAGATAAAACAATGTTCCAGAATAAAGTTTTGTATATGTTTTGAGACTTGTTCGTACTTTCTGTCATGAATATCCCACTTCTACATATTCTATCCCCATTTTATTGTAGTACAGAGTACCAGTTGTTTGATGAAATTGAAAACTTTCTAATAAACAAACCCTAAAACGTTATATTACTCGAGTTTTAATGAAAAAATGTAAATTTTCACCAAATCACCCCCATTCACTCCTGCCCCCTAGGGCGATTTTACCCAAAAACAATCCGAACCGTTCGTTTGTCGGGTACTAACTGTCGACTAATTGTAAATACGATATCTTAATTGTTCTAAAGTTATTACGGTTACTAACAGACAGACATACAGACCAACAGACAAAAAATTACTTTAGTTCCCGAATCATATTTTCTATAGCTTTTGACCCTTTTTACAATGTTCAAGTGAAAATTTTTTATTTTAATTTATGTCACAGATACCATACTTCTACAGGTAATGACGACGTGGTACTAATTATTTCAATATCTTCACTGCCAGTAAAGCTTTTCTATATGTAAATAACAACTAAGAGCATTTTGTGCTCAGTAAAAGAATATAAATTTCTTGTTTTTTAAACATTTAAAACCACAGCACCACAATGATCGAATAACTTTGAGGACTCTACTGCGAAATGCTTTTTTACTCGATATCTAATTAATATTGAACATAAAATTTCACACCAGTTTTGCTGCGCCACGCAGTCTTCTTTGGAAAAATAGGTTTATTGATTTACTTGATCTTTCTAACATCTACACGAGTTTAAAAGTGAATGTATTAACTTTATTTTGTTTTAATTGTTAGTACTTTAATATTATGTTTGTACAATAGTGTGAAGATATATTTCTTGATTGAACTAGAACTTCCTTAGTTTTTCAGATGGTAAAAGGCAACAGCAATCTCAGCAGCAAACGAAAAGAAGTTTCAATGGTGCAAAAAGAACCCGAACAACGCAAAATGACAGTTAGGAGCTGGAAGAAGTGTTCAGGAAAAATTATTACTTAGATAAAGTGGAAAGGAAAACTAAACTTAACAGAACGTCAACTTAAAATCTGGTTCAATAACAGAAGGATGAAGAAGCGGCAGAATGTAAGTAGTGTCAGTTCCTCATCTACGGTCGAGTCAACGCCACAAGCCTCTCCTATTTCAGCAACACCTTCAAATGACGTTGCAACAGGAAACCCATACCATTTTTACAGTGGTGACTGGACCATTACAACAATATTCGCCTCAAAGAGCACCTTCGGATTATCAGATAAACGTTACACTAGAATATACTAACCGCAATAATTACCACAATTTCTACTTTGATTCCAGTTTTGAGGCGCTTCAAATTACCGACCACTTAGCTAATGAATAACCGCCTGTAAATCTTTCCATGTACCAGTATTCTCACGACACAGCTGATAAAACTCACCCATGCACATTTACCACACTGTAAGTTAAATATGTTTTTAAAATAACATTGTTGTGGTCGACATTTGGCGTAAATACGTTTTTAAATATTTAATAAAACATACAAATGGCCGGCTTGACAGACACATGAATTAGAAAATTTTGAGAGACTAACCAAGGGAGGATGATGTTTAGACTTCAGTTACTTGAAGACGAAGACACAAGACTAAAAGGAGTAACACGAAACAACCTTTATGAAACTTAGATAATCTGATATACAAAAAAATTTGGGCATTGATCTCTAGGACCTAGGGAATCACATAAAAGCCAAGCAATTGATTGTGAAGCTTGCGGGGGCAAAGGCCAAATGTCCAGCTGCTCCCACTTACTCTATCTAATCGACGATGCCAAAATATACATGTAACATAAACTTAATCACTGTGAAAAGAATTATAGATAGTATACTCTCGATTATATGTGTGCGGATTATAGTAGAAACGCTGAGAAGGACCCACATCCGGAATTTTTTTATTTTAATTGTGACTATAGTGTGACATGATCTCATTCGAGATTGCATTGGTGACAGAGGTAAACATTTTCTGAAAAGGACATAGCTGTTAAACATTCTGTAACCTATATATATATATATATATATATATATATATATATATATATATATATATATATATATATATATATATATATATATTGATATGGTTTCTACAAGGGGAAGATAATAAGAACATACATGCAAGCCAAGAATACACTTTAAAACAACTCATACAAAACCTAACACAAACAAGAACTTACTTCTGGTGTGTACGATGTCTTGGCAGCCAAAAATAATTATCAAAATTGATTCCCAAATATATATATATATATATATATATATATATATATATATATATATATATATATATATATATATATATATATATATATATATATATATATATATGATAATTATTTTTGGCTGCCAAGACATCGTACACACCAGAAGTAAGTTCTTGTTTGTGTTAGGTTTTGTATGAGTTGTTAAGGTGTTTAAAAAAAATAAGGTGAGGCAAGTGTAAATTGTTTTGTAGAAATTGTTTAAATAGTGTAAGGTGTTATTGTTCCTAATTTTAAGAATATAATATAAAAGGACTCTAAAGCAAGAGAATGTAAATATTGGACAATACAAACTGTATAAGTAGTTTTTAGGTAGGTTAAGATGTTCATGTTTGGTAGAATTAGGGAATTTATGGTGTTAATATTGTCACGCCACTTGTGAACACCCTGTATATAATAATCATGGTTCACCATTCTTACAAGAGGTGCATTTCTTAACTCCTACAGTTCTCACGCTAAGACCCTTAAAATCATAAATCCCAACCAGACCTAGAAACCAAACAGGATGCAAATGTTGAATTTCCCAGACCAACGCCTATATCTTTTTTACATTTCTTTTATTTTTCCTGCTATGAGGTTAATGCATATGACTAGACTAGATTCTCTCCCTAATAGATTACCAGGCCACAGGATGCGGCAGAGATATATTTTTATCACGGTAACATAGTATTTTTTGTGCGGTTAAAACGTGACTGCATGGGGTCAGAGTATGGAACGATGATTAATTTTTTCTGTCTTTGACGGGGGGCTCTGTGTCATTATGTACTTAGACCTGATTGGTCGAGACAGTTGTAAATGCGTCAGAAAGACTACACCCTAGAAAAGCCCCTCTTAACCATTTTTAGACACAGTTGTTCTTGTATGTTGGCATAAGTTACTAAATTTCGATTATACTTGTATCGCGTGTGTGTCTCCCAGAAATGTTCTTAGGATTGTAAGTATTAGTTTAAGTTCTTTACCATTTTTTATGTCTTTTTCATAAGTGTATTTAGATCTTGTACAAGCTCTACATTTATCAGTTTACTTAATAAATAGTGTTTAAATCTACTGCTGTGTTTGCATCATACACTTATTGATATTTATAATCTTTAGCTATATGAATCTTTTCGTATTCCAGTTAAATTCTTAAGTCGCTCATATAATTACAACCCCGCGAACTAGCTATTTAAATATTTTACTCACTTCGTTAAAATCCCCCTTTAGAGTCTCGTTGATACGAGCTCAACCTTGCCACATCTTACCCCAAGTTTATCTCTAATCTTACGTAGATTTGTAATAATTAAATTAAGCTATCTTGTAATTATTGATCTCATCCCGGAAATCTCGCGAGCTACGGCCCTGGTGTGGCAATATTTATTAGAATTAAGCTTGTCAAAATTTCATGTAACCTAACTATAAGTCAGCTGTTCAGTTTCGACAAATGTTAAACTGGCAATAAAATTATCGTATAGGTTAACAGATGAGAACAAAATGTCAAACTGACAGGGACCAACAATGAGAACTATGTATCCGGGGAGATAATGAAAGAGGATTATTGTGTGATTTTTTTGTTATGATGAAAAGATTTGGAAGAAGGCCAAAAGCAGTTTTTAATTAGTTACGCTGGTTATGGAAAAAAATAAGGGGGAATTTTTTTGGTAGTGAGAAAAAGCAGATGGAAATTTTTATTAAAAATTAATTGATTGAATTTTTTGATATTAAGAAGAAACAGATTGGAATTTTTGGGAAAAAGTAAACATTAAAATTTTTAGAGAAAGAATTGATTGGATTAAGATTCTCTTGACTGTATGTCAAAGAGTGACATAGGAGAAAAAGGACACTCCTAATAAATTAATTTTGAAGGGTAAAAACTTGAGTGCGACAATAGTGAAAGGACCAATCTACGCAGCTAAGACCTTCCAGACCATATACAAAGTAAGTGTTTCATAAATAAACTTATATATATATATATATATATATATATATATATATATATATATATATATATATATATATATATATATATATATATATATATATATACTTCGCTTAGAAGACAAAGATAATTCTTACATAAACATTCAATTGACAAAACCACCAGAATTGTGTATAGAACTGCATCAAAGAGTTCATCACAAAAAAGTAACATCGGTGTGAACGTTAAACGAAAAGCAAATTAAAAATAGTAGGTAGTAATTAGAAATTTGTTATCTATGTTAATTTTAATAAACAGTCAAGTTTTGTGATCATTGGAACCTTTGATTTATTTTGTTTTTATACATATATAAGTATTTGGGAGGAATATCTAAAATCAGATAGGGCAATATATTTCAAAATTTTAAAAAATAAACAAATATATTTCGGATTTATAAACAACAGGTTCAGTGTTTTAAAGATCTAACTATACCTTTGGAAATAATAATAAAAATTTTGATAGGGCTTGAACCCACTAGCTAAATAAGCTCCCTGATTTGAGAGTAAAATTTATTCATGCAATCTAATTTATGTGGCATACAGCAATAAAAGACAGTGGATATACCAGGTTGTAAGGTTTTCCGGAAAAATTTTGAGTTTTCTTTCGAAAAAAATTTTTTCTTCGAAAATTACAAAGATATTTCGATGAAATTTGCTGTACATATTGCTTTGGGAAAGACCTAACTATGTGCCAAAATTCTGCTTTGTAGGTTTACAAAAAATTGAGATATTCAAATTTGAAACATTATTTTTAATATCACCGCGTTTCATTGACAATGGCAAACCTGGCTCATATGAGATCTAGTATGTCGTTGCCCGGCAACGGAACATTTGATATTATTGCGCAGGTCTGTTACACGCTTTAACTGACGTTTATCGTGATATTAGATTGTTTATATGTTTATGTGTTTCAGTCGACAAATTATTTGTGTTATTTGGGAAATTTTTATATACAAGTGCAAATTATTCCTTTATTAATGTGAGTGCGTGGACTAAACAGTGTTTGTTATGTTTTATCAACACATATAAAGGATCGAAGTTTTACAAAAAGGGCTGATATGCAACAGGTTAGTTATTTTCTCTCTGATATAAGAAAACTATTCATATTTGGTCTGTTAATGGAAATTATTAGTAAATATAACAAAATCCATGGCTACAAAATCTTAATCTTAGGGTCCATAGAAAATAAAAGTGAATAATCTCAAGAAACTTTACCAAAAATTAAATAAATGTTGTCCTTCCTGAGTGAAACTGCTCCATACTAAATAGACATAGCAGCGAAACCGGTCACAGAAATGTTAAAGAACATATAGAATTCAAAAGCGCCACTTGCTCCAGTTAGCTTAGGCACTGGCTATGTCCTTCATTTACAGAAAAGAAAATCAATATTAGTGAAGCCAGAGAAATAGCCTCAACGTCTGTATTTAGTATTTACCTAGGTAGAAGATTTTTTTTACATTTTTAACTGTTAAATTATCACTATAATTTTACATCACAAATGCCCAGTTTCACAAAGCTCGATTAAATATTTAACGGTCCGTTATGTCACTTTTGATTCAATTTTGATAGATTCTTTTCACAAAATTTCATTTCTGTTTCTACGCAAAATCTGATAAATATATACATAAAAATTAAACAAAACATAATTAGAAATATGTATTTAATTAAAATATATACATTTTCTTACAACTATTTATATATTTTTATATTTTAGAATGTCTGACACATCATTGTCATCGCTTTCAGAAGAAGAATCGCCAAGAAGGTTTCGGTTTCTAAGGGAAAGAAAAAATCCCTTCTAAATATATAACGAAAATGACTTTAAGCACCGTTTTCGATTTTCCAAAGAAGCCACTATGGAGTTGCTTCACATTTTTGGTCCAGAACTAGAACCAGCAACTCACAGAAACAGGGCAGTGACATCAATGAATCAAATGCTAATTACATTGCAGTTTTATGCTACAGGGAGCTTCCAGCAGGTAATTGGTGACATTTTTTAAGTGTCGACGGCCACGGTATGCAGAGTAGTCAATAAAGTGACTATTAAAATTTCTTCTATGAGTGAAACATTTACAAAGATGCCACAAGAAGAAGAAATTCAGAAAACAGTGCTGGATTTCTTTACAATAGCGAGATTTCCCTGCGTAATAGGTGCAGTTGACTGTACTCATATAAAGATACAATCACCTGGGGGAGACAGTTCAGAAATATCCAGAAATCGAGAAGGGTTTTTTTTCTATAAATACGCAAATGGTAGTAAATAAAAATTTACAAATAATATATGTCATTGCTAGGTGGCCTTGATCGGTGCATGACAGCACTATATTTAACGATTCTCCACTGCCATCTGATTTTGAGAGGGGTTTATATGGGAGCAATTTCCTGCTCGGAGATAGTGGATACCCATGTAGGAGGTATTTATTAACACCCACATTGCGACCCCAGACCCATGCCGAGATAGCGTATAATGCAGCTCATATCAAACAAGAAATACCATCGAACGGTGTTTTGGAGTACTGAAACGACGCTTTCCTTGCCTTCAACATGGTATGGCTTTACAAACAGAAAGAGTGTTAAGAGTTATAGTGGCCTGCTGTATTTTCCATAACTTGGCAGTTGAATTTGATGATGAAGAGCTGCCTGATGATGTCTTTGGTGAAGCTGCGTCTTTAGTCAAGGCATGGAGAGTACAACAGCAACACACCAAAATGATTATGTAAGAAAACCACTTATAAACACAGGGTTTCAATAATATTATATAATAGCAAGGTACCTACATGGTTAGGTATGACAAGTAGAAATAACAGAAACACGATGAAATTTCATAGGATATACTTACCTTTTAAGCTCAGTCTCAGTATCTGAAATCACCCAGCTATGTTTTGGTGAGCAGAAGATAAATACTAAAGATGAGCAAATGTATCTGTATTTAAGTTGGCGATTTCAGTGCATAATATATCAGTATGCACTTCATTTTTGTGAATTTTTGTATCAAAAATCCACAAATAGGGAGATCACGACCTTCGAGTTTTGATATATATATATATATATATATATATATATATATATATATATATATATATATATATATATATATATATATATATATATATATATATATATATATATATATATATTTGTGTGTGTGTGTGTCAAACAGGCGGTTAAATTAGCAAGGTTTTGTAGAATTTCATGCTCGTTCCAAATATGACTTTTATTTTGCCCTGCGTCTTATTTTGAAAGTTAGTTATTTTGAAAACAACAAAATTTGTCGATTGAGTTTTTCTTTAATATCTAAGTAGGCGTTAATCTGACATGTCTAAGACTTGCACATTATCAGGACACTTTTTACAGAGTAATCTTTTTGTGCTATTCTCAACTTTGGATTGTCATTTGTTTTTGAGCTACAGGTATCAACGTTTGTTTTTATTATGGCAGCCATATTGGATTTTTTGCTCATGTGATAGCCTATGAAAAGAGTTGTCCAATAATGTACAACACGCTTGAGAAATCTTGTAATTGCACTGACAATTTTGAGAAAAACCGTTTTGAGGATAGTAGCCTATGAAATCCAATACCAGAAAACAAATGACAAAAAAAGTGTTCAAAAAGCAGGAAGTTTCATTAAAATCAATCCAGTGGTTTTGAGATTATTTATAAAAAATTAAAAAAAATAATTAAAATTCAACTCCCTGTTCGGCAGCAGAAAATCGTTTCCTACATTCTTGGAGAAGTGCTTCTTTTAGTGAAATACCTAAGGTGTCGTTTACATCACATTCAATGTGTTAAACTTCTTTTTCCAAATTATACGTGAGAGGGATTACAAGACTCGAACTAATATACTTTTGACCACAAATTTCTGTTGTTACTGCTTCTAACGTCTTTAGAAGTTCAATGATTTTATTCAGTTCAAAAACTTCCTTGGCTGTAACCATTGTGGGGGCAAAAGGATGTCTGTTCACTATGGTATTTATGTATTCCCGCAGTTCAAGAAAACGATTAATCATGTAGTATGTGGAATTCCAGCGGGTGGACACCTCTTGCATAATTTTTTTTTTCAGGTTTATGGTCGCTTGTTTGTGCCTTCCGTAATTCATCAGCAGCTACTACTGAATGCCTAAACCACGTTACAAATGTTTTAATTTAGATATAACTGATCACAATTCCGAAATAGATTTTATAGCTCTGTCAACAACTAAATTTATTTGATGAGCAAAGCAATGAATGTGCCTTTTTTTGGAAAACGTTTCCTCAATAGCTTTTGTCATATTGGCCGCTCCATCCGTAACAACAGTAGTAACTTTAGTTTCTAGGATACCCCATTCCTCACATATACGTTTTAACACTCCTGAAATGTATTCGGCTGTATGCTGTTCATCTAAAAGATATACACCTAAGTCAACAGAATTTATGGAATTGTTATCTTCAAAGTGCATAGTAACACTAATAAAACTTCTACATTGCATATCTGTCCATATATCTGTCGCCAAACAATAGCAAGACAATTTTTTTAATTTGCAAACGATATGCATTTGCAACAGGATTTGTGGGATACGTAACGATGTTTCGATGATTACAAGTAACATCGATGTTAAAAATATAACATCGAAATTACAACATCGATGTTTTAAACATCGATGTTCAATGGAAAACATCGATATTCCAAAAACATCGATGTTAGGTGCCCATCCCTAATACCTATATATGAGTTCAATCAAAACTTTCTAGGCAGATAGGCACTCTTTTGCAAAGTACCTAGTTGACAACACCATGAATTAATTCTTGATGATTCTTTCGGGCAACCGAATTGAACTGACTCATTAGTTTAAAAGATTTTGAATTTATTTTGATAGTGGCAGTTTTAAAACGCTGCCAAATAAATATTACAGTTATTTGAAGTTTTACTTAATTTAAAAGAGCCTCGGTTGTTCAGTGGTAAGAAGTGTGCCTCTGAACCGAAGGGTACTGGGTTCGATCCCAGGGTTCTCCTTTCACTTTTTTAATACATACTGTACAATTAACATCAACTGAGGTTGTGGCATTGTATTTGAGCAAGTTGAATGCCTGCACGTTCCGCCCTTCGGAGGGGGCGTAAATCCGTCGGTCCCGTGTCCAGTCGACACGTTAAAGACACTACCCTCCTGACAGAAAGGCAGCAGTTCGGCAAAATTTCCAGGATAGTGAAGTGAAACTGCTCCCTGGGGTCGGTGGTTGTCCATAGTCGCCGAAATAGGCCGACGTTAAAGAAAAAAAACACACACTTAATTTAAAGTATTTAAACTGTTAATTAAATATGTTTATTGACATAAGATATTAGTAATTTTGCAATTATTTTTATTTATTAACAGCCTTTTACCATAGTCAATAACTTATGCGAACCCCTTAAAAATGAATTTAATACCTGCTGGATGTTAGCTGTAGAAAATGCTTTTTTTTTTCATTGCAAGCACGCTAATATGATTTTTAAAACATACACATTTTGGTATATTTTGACGAACTCACATCCACATTTTTGTTATTTGAGAAGTTAAATTTTTACAAAGTTTTAACAATCTAAAAAGCAATTTAGATGTCCTTGTATATTATTTTCATTTGTAACATCTTATAAATGATTGCCCAGAACAAGATGCTAAAGAAATAAGTATCCATTAAATATAAAGATACAAACTTTGTCAAAACAGCCTTTAAAGATGTTATACGAAGTAAGTGTAACTTCATATTAAAATACCCAAAATTCATTAAGATTAATATTCTCACAGGCAATTTGCTCATCCCTCTGTGCACAAGTACTTCAAAATCTGTAAACACCGAAGAACTAGTAGCGGAAAATAACTCAGTCTTAAATACTGATTTTGTAAAGCCACAAGCTTCAAGAGAGTCAAGCAAAGCAAAGTACAAACGAAAACCTGATAACTGCTTTTTCTGTGAGCATGAAGTACTTTGTTTTGCCAGACATATAATAAGAAACCACTCGTTAGAAATATAAGTTCAACGTATTCTCGCTAAACCACCAGGAAGTAAAGAAAGAAGAAAACTAATTGATTTAGTTCGAAAACGTGGTAACTATGTAAGAAATTCAGCATGTTTATTTAAGCCCGTAAGAGCGTCTTCAAATCCTTCTAGAAATATATTGCCTTGTACTATTTGGCTAGATTTTTTTTTCAGCTAAGAGTCTTTACAGACATTGAAAAATATGTAATGGGGGATCTTCAGGTAATGCACAGTCTGAAGGACAAAACTTACTAGTTGCATGCATAAATGTTGATAAGAAATTAAAAGAAGAATTATTTCTTCACATGCGGGCTGACAAAGTCAGTTTGGAAGCAAAATCCGATAATTTTATTTGCGCGTTTGCTTCAATGTTTGAAGACACATTACAGAATCATTTAGTGCTGTCGCATCTCGAAAAATGAGGGAGCTTTCAATAATTTTAATTGAGATCAAGAAACTCAATCCATCAATAACAAATTGACACAAACAAATATTTTGACCTTTTTGTTAAAGCAACTAAAATACTTGCCAAATACGATGATGTTAATGATATATTGATATATCAGGAGAGTTTTCTCTCATGGTGATCCCCCACTCACTTACAACATTTAGAGAAGCTTTAGCTGCATTCAATCATCTTTTACAGTCTTACGGTCTTGATCAGATCTTAAAGGCCGAAAACATCTTGTCTAACGTGTTCGTGAGAGAGTCAGTTAACGCTGGTGACATTCCCGCTTGTAGAAAGCTTTTCGACACATCAATGTACACCGTGGCGAATGGTTTAAAGGATAGACTTGGACTCATCATCAGAGGACCTCGTCCCGGGAACGGAAAGACTGACATCCTTTCCACCACCGGGGCCCAGGTGTGGACCAGAATGGATGATGGGCTTGGGACGATCGCTAAAGCGGCGCAGTCGCACTATCGTCAGAGCGATGATACGCTTAGAAGCCTGCCTACGACTACCGATCCTTCTGTGGTTGGCCTCGTTGACCTTGGTGCTGCTGTGTCTGCTATTGATCAGCAACTATGTCAAGAACACCTCGTCCCATATCTTTCCCAACACAACAACACCTTCACCAAACCATACAACGACGCCCACGCCATGGTGAAGGGGCTTCAGCCTCCTGGTGTACGTCCCTTGGCAGACAATGCCAAGTGGGGGGCTTATGTCAATGTGGTAGCCAAAATCTTCTCCACATTGAGACTCCAACAACACCCCCCAGTCACCCCCCTAACGACGTTGGACAGTTTGGATCTGACCTTCGTCAATACTTTAGAGGTCATACCGAAGATAATGGCCGGTGAGTGGCCTGCACATCTGGCCATCAAACCAATGGGGGATGCATTTCAGGATTGGGAGCTGAAGGCCCTGGAGGCCACCAAAGCCACGTTCAAAATCAAGTACAGTGGTGACAATTGTCTGAGGGATGGTGGCAACATCGTTTCGAGCAGGGAGGATGAGGAATTCATTATCATGGAATCCTCTTGTGTTTCTTCGACCTCTTTGCCTGCATAGGGTCACAATACAACGATGTCTACCCTTTTCCTAGTGGAGCAGTCCAAGGTGCTCCAGTGAAACCTCAGTGTCAGTCGCTGGTGGAGGTTCCAAAATGTCAACCGGAACCTGTCACCGCAATTATGGGAACAGATCCTTCTGTAGGGTTGGGAGACGAGCTGGACCCAGTGAGATGTTATCTATATGAGTTCGCTGTCAACACACACACACACACACACAGATATATATATATATATATATATATATATATATATATATATATATATATATATATATATATATATATATATATATATATATATATATATATATATATATATATATATATATATATATATATATATATATATATATATATATATATGGTTCTCTTACTTGTGCCATGAATATGGCGACATCACTGAAGCAGTGCTATGATGTAGCCTTAAAATTTGAAGGGTGCAGAAAAATAACAGGCTTTGTCACATGGACGGTCCCAAGCCCGCCTGAGAAAGGAGGGGGGCCATACCGTAACCCTACCTAGCCATGTCTTAGGAGGGCCGGGAATGCTTGCCTTAATTGGCCGGCATTGCGAGGAGAGCCCTCTATAAAAAAACACACATCGCAAGGTCGTTGGCGGGTTGGTGCCGAAGCGATGATGCTTTGGGCCGATATGGCCGGGCATTGACAGGATGGTAATTCTGTCTCTAACGTAATCCTCCCCAGGGAAACCGGGCGACCTCCCTGTGTACAATGCCTCTCCATGGGATGCGGGGCTCTTCCATGGAGGTTAATTTCTCCCTTGCTGCTCGTGGGATCAAATATGGACACGATTGACACAGACCCAAACGAGATGGGTAATAATACTCTCGATCTCCAGGCAACTGGAGAACCCATGGAGGTAGAGATTGGGGTTATCCCCTCTCTTACCGCCAAACCGATGGAGGGGGGACGGGAACCATCCTGTCCCTATCCTCCACATCTCCGTCGTCCGATGAAGTGCGGGAGCGTTTAAAGTCTCCCGTGGGCCACAAGGAGGAGCGGAAGAAAAGACAACGACTGCATGGATCCGCAAGGAGACAGCTCAGTCGACTGCTCAAGGCGGGAGTGTCATATTCAACCGCCTTGAGTCAGGTACTTACGGAGTCCCGCCGGTCTCAGGTGAGGGCTGGGGGCTCTGAGGGGTCGGTAAAACGACGCGAGGAGCCTGATGCCGCCACGGAGGGGGCCGTCAGCGGAAAGCGACTCCAGTCGGACGGCAGCACACCACAACAGAGGGCTAAAAAGCGAGAGGGTGCTGTCAGGAAAACGTTTAGTGAGGTGAATGGAGGGATGATAGTGGGCATTATCCACTCTGAATATCCCTCCTCATCACTGAATAATGAACAACTGCTGTTACTGCAGGGGTCTATATTGAAGGCTGTGCAGAGCAGTTCAGACGAAGAACCAAATCCGGCGCTGTGCAAATCGACCCGGACCCCTTATTAATTGCGAGGACGAGGCCAGCTCACACTGGCTGGAGCGAGTAGTCGGGGGGCTCCAGCCGTGGGAGGGGGCTCGTCTTGAGCTGGTGAGAGGGCAGGATCTCCCCAAGCCTCACGTCTGTGTGGCATATATCCCGGACGGGGTGGAGTCGTCATTGACACCCGAGGATGTGCTCACCAGACTGAGACGTATGAATGGTGGCCTGAACACTCGGGAGTGGACTGTACTACACCGAGTAGCGACGGGACCATCAGGACAGACATGGACATTTTCGGTCGACGAAATGTCTATGGGCACGCTGGAGGGAATTGGCTTCAGACCATTCTTTGGCTTCGGACGGGTCTTGTTCCGGCCGAGGGTGAGGGGGTCTGCAGCTGAGCCTAAACCCACAGCCTCTGCTACCAACATCGCGTGTCAGCCTGAGGCGACAGGAGCGGGCCCTTCCGGAAGTGGTGGGGGATCAATCCCCCCGTCTATACCCTCGTGTAGTGGCACCGCAGTGGGAGGTAAAACCACCATAAAAACTGGCCCCAATAGAGGAGGTGGCACGATACAACCTTCACTGGAACCTCTAGAGGGAAACATCAGGGGAAAGGAAAGTCCACCCCTGGGACGACTACCAAAGGTAGACCCTCCCATAGGAAGCTTGATAATCGAGCTTCTAAAAAGGAGGAGGAACCTGCACCCTAAAGCCCTTTCCTTTCAAACTCCTAAACCTATTCCTTTATCCTTCACACACACATTATATTTTTACCCCCATGTCCACCAATATTAGGTACATTCAAGCAAATTTGCATCATGCTAAGGCTGCGACATACCTCCTTAGCATGAAATTAAAGAGGAGCACATAGATATTGTTCTTCTCCAAGAGCCCTGGACCGCCAATTCGGAACGAACTAAAGGGCTGGGTAACACTTCTGGTAAGATAGTAGAGGTGGCCACTGGTACCAACCCCAGAGCCTGTATCTGGACCAGAAACAACTTGCAGTATTTTACACTTTCAGAATACTGCACCAAGGAGATGGCAGCCATCCATATCGATCACATCTGGGGGGACCAGGCTGGAAGTAGTGGCCTGTTCGGCCCATTTCCCTGGAGACAGAGATGCAGAACAACCCCTCCAGCAGAGGTGCGGAAATTGATCGCCTACTGCAAGAGGAACAACTATCACCTTATAATGGGGTGTGATGCGAACTCCCATCACTTGATTTGGGGGAGCACGGACACTAACAGGCGAGGTGAGTCACTATTTGAATACATATTAGGGGAGGAGCTGGTTGTCAACAACATAGGCTCGGAACCCACCTTTCTTACGGCTAATCGGAGAGAGGTTCTAGATCTCACGATCAGCTCAAGGCTGTTGAGCTCAAAAATCCTCAAATGAGGGGTGCCGTCTGAACCCTCATGTTCTGACCATGCCCATATCCTATTTGAGATTGTAACAGGCCCTATACCTGTGGAGGAGTATCGTGACCCGAGGAGGACGGATTGGGAGGGGTACAAGCAATCCCTCGCCGCCAGACTTGGGGACCACTAACATTAGAAGGCACATGATCCTCACATGCGAAAAAACAGAAAGCATATGGGAACTAGTAAGACAATTGGTAAAAAAACTGTTACCTCACCAACTGAAGTCATCTACAGAGGCTACGGTCGGAATACCCCGGAAGCCAATTTAGCAAACTACCTTCCTACATTGGCAAACAGCACAATCTATAACTCCTTCATATCGTACCGCAAGGGCGAACGAATGTCGGTCAATTATAAATATTCTTACCTCGCAAGACTCAAATCAAGAATTTACAAAGAGTACGCTTGGCATCTTGGTAACGGAAACCTCTCCCATTTTGAAGACGTATGGTGTCCAAAAACAGTGCTGCTTAGATTGAAGAAAAATACCTATTTTTTTCAGTTTTTAAATGTTAACTATTTAGAAGACAATAACTGACTGTATTTGGCGTGTAAACCTTCTCTTTCTTGCTAAACGTTGTCAATTCCAATTATATATTGTATATAATTATGTGCAAATATTGTGTATGTAAATTTGTACGTATTTGTATTTTGAAGTTGATATAAGTTATTTATTATTAATATTACTATAACTTGTATTGATTACATGACAGTTATAATAAAAACACACACACACAACGCGCGCGCGCGCACACACACAAGGATACGCCCGCAAGGTGCTCATCAGTAAATTTGGGGAAGGAATTACCCGCAAAAATGGCCCACACCGTTGGACATTGGGCAAGCACGATTCACATCCTGACTCTAGCCAACATCTCAGGGCTCAAGACGGTGTCCGACCCACTGCATACAGGGGGGTTCACAATCTCTTTGGCATCAGACACCATACTCAGGTTCTCGGCAATGCCTGCAGGCACACATCGGCTGGCCATTGCGTATTAAGCCGCAAAGCGCCTTACCAGGTCCCAGCTTGCCAGACTGTGTCCTGGGGTTAAAGACCTTATCACCATACCAGAGGCCAGGAGAACTGCCATGTGGAACAGAGCTGCCTACCACGTCGGTGCATCTTATTTGACTGGGAATGCCAGGGCCGAATATAACGACATGGACAACGACCAATATTTAGGCCGCATCATTTTTCCTAAGCCTACGCTAGCAATGTCTCCGCATCTTACGGCTCAGAAAACCGAGAGTTTTGAAGACTACGATCCCCAATGGGTTAGTCTTCTAAACTCCTTCAAGATGAAAGCAGTCTCGAACTCGGCGGATGCCATGAAAAGTATATCAGAAATGACATCGTTGGTTTCTGACCAAGACATGGCAACAACGCGCACTGTTTTTCAGTAAATGACTACCAAGACCCCGATGTTAGCCGTTTACCTCAGGACACGACAAGGGGTAGCAGAGACGAAGGCGGAGGCAGACCGGGCCATGGATACAACCTGAGACGCCGATATTGGCACTAACTTCGACTGACCTTAGGCCAAGCCCTGCTTGCTCCTACGCCTTACTGTCTTAATGTTAAGAATAGTTTTTAGTTATTGTTTTGTACAGGGATTGTTTATTTTGTTCATTTGATGTTGTCTATTGAATGTACCTTACTTTTGAAACATAGAATAACTTCTGTTCCTTTCTTGTGATGATCCCATCCTTTTTGTTATGAATAACGTTTATGTTTGTATCGGTGTTTGTATTTATGTTTTTGTTTATGCTTATGAACGTTGTCCCTGCGTAGTGTTAGTTGTTGCTATATGTGATCACGACATTGACAAGTCTGAACAAATCAGTATTATTTTGTAGAATATCATAGTTGTTTTGTGAACATTTATTTTTGTAAAAACAACCTTGCGACACTGTACCACAAAAAGTAATGTCACACAATCTTGAACATACCCTCAGATGTGACTGTTCGTGGCTGCAAACAAACAAACACATACCCACAAATATATATATATATATATATATATATATATATATATATATATATATATATATATATATATATATGAGGGTGGGTCAATAAGTCCGTAACTTTTTGAATTTCCCGCCTCTTCACAGGAAGGGCAACACTGCTCCTGTAACAAGCATCTGTCAGTTGACACATGTCAAATTTTGAACAAGCTGCGTCATTTAGTTTCTGTTAGATAGCCATTAAAAGCAGACAAACTCTTGAGTTATAACGAAAATGTAGAAAAGTGAATTTCGTGTGCTCATCAAACATTATGTTATGCGGAAAAAAACCATCACTCAAACTAAGGCTAAGCTTGATAAATACTATGGGGACCCTGTACCATCAATTTCCATGGTAAAAAAGTGGTTTATCGAATTTCGTTGCGGCCGTACAAGCACAAATGACGCCGAACCTTCTGGACGCCCAGTTGAGGTCGCTACACCCGAAACAATTGAAAAAATTCACGATATTGTGTTGGCCGATCGGAGATTGAAAGTGTGGGAGATTGCGGAAGCCATAGGCATATCACATGGCTCAGTGGTTTCGATTTTGCATGATCACTTGGGTATGAGAAAGCTATCCGTAAGATGGGTGCCGCGTTTGCTCACAATCGACCACAAACGCAATCGTGTGACAACTTCGAAGGAGTGTTTGGCGTTGTTCAAGCAATAGGGACGAGTTTTTGCGCCGTTTCGGAATCGTGGACGAAACATGGATCCACCACAACACACCAGAGTCCAAGCAGCAGTCAAAACAGTGGGTTTCTCCGTGCGAATCGCCGCCGAAGAAGGCCACGGTGGGCTTGTCAGCCAATACAGTCATGGCTACCGTTTTTTTGGGATGCACGCGGTATAATCCACATTGATTACCTTTAAAAGGGAATAACATTCCATGGCATTCCATTGTTTGTAGTGTAGTTGCCATAGTATAAACTATAAATCTAGTGCACCTGGTGACTCTAAAAAACAATATTGGAATTGGATCTGGATTCTGCAGCTCTTATCTTTTGAACGTTATAAACGTTATAAGTGTGTTTTATAAGTATCTTTGTTTTGTATTATTTAAGGAAAAATTTTCCTTAATTGTTATGCTTATTGTGTGTGCTATTGTCGTTCTTATTGTTAATTTTTTGACGTACATGAACATCCCTGTGTCATTCAGGTGACATTGGTCTGTTTCATTGTTAATATATACATTATACATTATACATTAATGTTATACCAACTTATTGGACCGATTCAAAGACGATGTGAAGAAAAAACGACCGCATTTAGCCAAGAAAAAAGTTATTTACCAAGACAATGCAAGGGTGCACACGTGTGTAGTCTCCATGACGAAATTGCATACATTAGGCTACGAATTGCTCTCTCATCCGCCCTATTCTCCGGATTTAGCCCCGAGTGACTATTTATTTCATAATGATGAAATCATCTCACAAACAAATACCTATTTTGTTTGATTGATTACCTCGACAAATCTTTTTGGAAGGGACAAAAAAATTGGAGAGACGTTGGACGAAATGTATAGAGCTCAAAGGAGACTATGTTAAAAAATAAAATGATTTTTTGTCAAAAAACCTGTTTCCTTAAAAAAGTCACGGACTTATTGACCTGCCCTCGTATATATATATATATATATATATATATATATATATATATATATATATATATATATATATATATATATATATATATATATATATATATATATATATATACACACACACGCGAAAATTTTAAAGCACTTTGTGATAAGACAATATGTTATGAAAATCTATGATCCTTTTTATGTATCCACTCGATTTAAAAAATTACATACTCTAAAAGCTAGTTTGTAAAATTATGCAATAAATCCTCGTAACATCAGTCCTTTGGCGTGTCACAATCACTAAAACGCCTAATAAAGTGGTTGTATAAACAAATATCCTGTATTTATTGTTAATATTTTTATTTCTATACATTATTTAATATATGTTTAAAAAACATTTCACAGATGTATTAATAGAATCTGTAATAATCTGTTTAAAAAAAATGAACAAACTTTGTCATCGCTTTTACCCATCAGTCCTTTGTGCCAAGTTAAAATTTGAAATTCCCGCAAAATATTGCCGAACGTTGATCAATTCATTGTAGAGTTTAAATGTTAGTGGTGAAGTGAGATGTAAAGCGCGCCACATTGACGGCAGTCATTACTAGCGTCAGTGCTAGCGTCATTTTTACCGCGTGTGTTTATGCTGGGCCACTCAAGTTTTCAGTACTCTGGTGAGTCTTTATTTTCTTTAGTGGCTACGTTTTGTTTTAATTTATGCATGATTACATGTGATTTGTATAGATATATCATCTTAATCATAAAACTAAAGTTAAAACATTAAGTTTCGATTATAACCTCAAATTAATGTGCAATTCATCAGTCCGCTGTCGTCAGTCCGTTGTCTTGACTTGCGCCAAAGGACTGACGTATTTCCAGGGTACTGATGTTCCATATATTTTAGATCTTTCTACTATATGTTAAAGTACTAAATAACTTATTTTACTTATTTCAGACTATAGACATTATGCCGCCGCCTAAAAAGAAACAAAAATTGTTGAGAGAAGCGGTGTTAAAAAATAAAAGAGAAGCCGAAAAAGCTCGTTTGCTGAGAATTAAAAGTGACCCCAATAAATTAGCAGAATGCAAAGAGAAACGAAGGTTACAGTACTTAAAAAAAGAAGAAAAAGGTCAAGGAAAATCGATTAAACAAATGACACCTCGAGAGCAGCGAATAAGTAGAAAAAATTTGAAACAATATTCATTAAAGTACAGGCAAAAGCTAAGTTTGAACTAAAATACAAATAAGGTTTTATGTCAGAATACACCTCCAGCCAGTGACGAAGAAGGCCCACCAGTCCTTGTAGAAAATAGACCTGTCATCATTAACGAAGACCAAAGAGCAAAAGAAGCAAGAAAGGGAAGTCAAATACAGTGAAAAGACAGAAACAAGCAATTAAAGGAAATGAGTACTATTATTGCAAAACTTAAAACTAAATTGAATACTGAACGACAAAAGTATAAACGGATTAAAAAATTTTTTAAAGAAGGTCAAGAACTCGGTTGAAAAAACGCCAAAAACGAGACTTGAAGAATTGAGTGAGGATGTAACTAAAAGGAAAGAATTTGTAAAGAAACCTCTTTTTGGTGAAGCCATGAAAAGTCAACTAGAAGAAAACTACGAAAAAATTAAAAGCCATTAAAAAATCGAAAGCGTTATCTGGAAGTTTAGTAGAGAAATATAAACTATGGAAATTCAAAAACAAAGTAGTCACCTATAAAAAAACTAAAAACAACCTTGCAAAATTAAAAACAAAGAATCGCAAAATGCAGTTGCGAAGATTGGTTGAGGAATTTTTAGAAGATGACGCTAATACCCGTCTTGCAGCCGGAAAGAAAGAATGTATATCTCGACGACAAATTAAAAAGCAAAAGCGGTATTTGCTTGATAATATGAAAAATCTCCACAAGAAGTGTTTGAAAACTATTCCATTTGTAATCAGTTAGACCCTATTTAATCGGCTACTGCCATTTTGGGTCGTACCACCTAGTTTATTAAACCGTGATACATGTGCCTGCACAATCCACGAAAACATGGACCTCAAACTTGCGGCTTTAAAAAATGCAAAAATTGTTACATCAGTCAGAAATCCTCAAAGTATGCTAGACACTCTTTGCTGTATTCGATACGCTGAAGGATGTTTGGAGAGAACGTGTGAGGATTGTTGCGTCAAGACTTTAACATACGATGAATTTGATAATTTAAAGCCGATTCTATTGAAACAGTGGGTACATAAAAAGGAGGCATTCATTGATCCCAAGACAAAAAAAGAACAGTTTGTGACGAAATACAAAACAAAGACGCAGCAAGTGCGTTATGGTAATGAATTTTCATAGAAATGATCTGGCACCAAATATTTTATTGTAACTTTTTTTTTCTTGCAACATATAAATCTAAATTTTTGTGTATAGTTTGCTTTTTATATCGTAAACCTACATACCAAATTTGGTTATCATAGCTTTTTTATTTTTTGAGATAAAATTTTTTTTCGATTGAAAACTCAAAATTTTCCCGGAAAACCTCGTCAGATTTTCCTGACTAACGAGCTTATCCAAGCCACTTACAAAAGGAAGGTACATGGCAAATTTAATCAAAATCGGCCCATTATTTTTTGAGTTATCGGTGTGATACACACACACACATATATATATATATATATATATATATATATATATATATATATATATATATATATATATATATATATATATATATATATATATATATATATATATATATATATATATATATATATATAGTGAAACTGACACCGGATATGGGTTCTAGGGGTCCTAGTTCGCGCTCATTTGCAAAATTTTTTCAAAATTCAAAAGTCGGGATCTCCCCATTAGTGAATTTTTTCTACGAAAATTCACTAAAAAGAAACAGAAAATCTTACTCAGAGAACTTATTTTAAAACTTGAAGATGATATATTTTTTTCCTTCATGTTTATTACATAGTTCACCAGTACAACCAAATTAAACACCTAAAGGAGTCTTTATCTGAAAATGATGCCTTAGTACACATGGACTTTTCAGAAAATTTCTGTACTAAATACAATGAAATACAATCCTTTCATTTCGGCGGTTCGCGTTCTCAACTTTCGCTACATACTGTTGTTGTGTACCTAAAAAACTCAGTTACTTCGTATTGCACAATGTGATCAAATTTGTCCCATTATGTGGGAGCAATTTGGGCCCATCTGCAACCAGTGCTAAAGTCATTAAGTCCAAACGTTCACCATATTCACTTTCTCAGTGATGGTTCTGTAACTCAATACAGGAACAAGACCATATTTTATGTGTTGGGCTGTATGTTGTCACAAATGTATCCTAACATTATGAGGTACACGTGGAACTATCATGAGGCCGGTCACGGCAAGGGAGCACCGGATGGTATAAGGGCCATCTGTAAGCGAACTGCCGAACATGTAATCGCTACAGGTGATATAACTGACTTGAAAAAGTTCGTTGCTGTCATTCGCGAGAGATGTCATGGTATACGCGCATATGTGATTGAAGACCGTAAGATCGAGCAAATGAACTCCGCAATCAACGAGAACTCCTCTAAATTTATCGCTTTTAAGGGGACCCTTAATGTGCACCAGGTTACCGGCTCTGTTTATTTGCCAAACCAACTTACAATGAAGTCACTTAGTTGTTTCTGTGACCCTGGTGGATGCCACCACTACAAGCTAGGATACATTAGGTATGAAAGGGAACTGCCAGATACATGATATATAAATTTCGACCGTATTCTCTGACTCTGACGACGATACTCTGCCTCTATCTACCTACGCAAAAAACAACGGTAGCAGCTCTAATTACAAATGTGATCTATCCGTGCCAGGAGTTAGTGACTACAGAAAAGAAACTCAAAATGATTATAGCAGTGGTGATTATGTTTTGATTAAATACATAGTCAAATGAGCAGAATATCATTATGCAGGGATCTGTTCTTCTGTCTATAATGAAGATGGTGAATTGAGAGTAACTTTTCTTAAAATCTGCAATGATGATGATACTCTGTTTAAATTAGACGAAAACGATGTGTCAGATATATCAATGGACCAAGTAATAAAAAAGCTTCCTGTACCAAATCTTGTTACAAAAGGGAATGGGGTATTTTATCAAAATTTTATTTATAAAGAGAAGATTGATGTTTTTGAAAAGTAATTTTTATTGATATGTTAACGAATTTGAATTTAGAAGCATTTATTATTGTTGCAGCATAAGAGCTGATTTTTGTTTATTTTTGTATCTAAGAGTCATTAGGGGAAAGGAGAGTAAGACGGCGAGGCGGGTAAGATGACGAATCGTCATTTTTTTGAAAATGTTGATAGATGGCACTACTATAAAAAACTGAAGTGTTTCCTGTTCTTAAGGAGGATGATATAGTTAGGGCAATCAAATATGACGAATTAATAATCACATATACAAATAAATTATGCCTTAAATACAGGACAAAATATCAGCATGATATGATTAGGGCAAGGATAAGACTTTTGGGTAGGTTCTTTTTAGAAATAAAAAAAATTAATCCTGCGATAAAAGATTTTGCCTCCATTTATTCACCTAAAAATTATGATGATGTACTTAGTGCTGTCAACATTGTTGCACATTTAACAGATGACTGCAGCAAATATGAGTCGCCAGCAGTGGCTTTTAACTTGGAAACTTTCATTAAAAAGATAGGTAATCTGTTAATAACCGAATGTATAAAAAAATCTAACAAGGAACAAAAAGATGATACTGAAAACTTTCAGAGGAGGATTACAGCACATCTGTAAATCGAACTGTTCAGGAAACTCAGTCTGAGATAAAAAAAAAAACAAAGACATATAAAACTCCCCAAAAAGGAAGATATTAAAGCTTTAAATAAATATTTAAATGCAAATAGATGAGAAATGTATAAGAAATTATTGGATTCGTTTGATTTTATAATATGGAAAAAATTGGCATCATGTACGCTTACATCAATTCAATTATTTAATAGGCCGAGAGCTGGTGAAATTGAGAGGATAACTATTTCGGATTTCAGTTCCTTCTGTACTATAGATGAGACAACAGACCATGAAATTTTCACCAAACTAACTTAAGATTCTCAAGAGGCAGCTAAACAATATGTCCGCTTCATGATTCGTGGTAAGCTTGGAAGAGGTATACCTGTTCTCTTACATAAACAACTTTTTGAAAGTGTAAACTTAATTATTAGACACAGAAAACAGGTCAGAGTTCCTGATAACAATGAGTATGTTTTTGGGCTGCCAGGTGATGGCCAGAAATTTTTAAGTGCATGTGAGCTTCTAAGAACGTTTTCAGTTCAGTGTGGTGCTCAGACTCCATCAAGTTTACGAGGAACCGAATTGAGGAACACATAGCTACCCAGTCTACATTACTCGACTTGCAAGAAAATTAAGTGTCTGATTTGGCTAATTTCCTCGGCCATGCTGAAAAAGTACATCGAGAGCATTATCGGCTCCAATAGCCACAAGAGAAATAAGAAACATGTCACGATTACTAGAAATAGCCCAAGGAAAAGATTGTACTAAAGCTAATATATATTGTGATGGCAATAATAATGACTATAATAAAGAAAATTTAGAAAATCATAATAGACATAATATGTGCTTAGGAAATGGGGACACACTTAGAAAGAAAAGAAAACATAATTCTGAAGGAAATATGGTTAGTTCAAAGATTTAAAAACGTTCAAGTAAGTAGTACGCTGAATTCGTAAGTATTTTCTTGGTATGCGAACCTTTTTTTTTCACTTTCATTTTTGGAAATGTTTTGTCTTGCCTATGCCATTATATTAGACAGTTTTGTGCATTAATAATATATTTACTTCCCCTGACAAACTTTCTTCAACGTTGGTTGAATTATAAAACGTATAGAGCTCAGAGTTTAATCATCTTGCTAAAACAGATCTTCAGTTTTCAATTTATAGTTTTTTCGTAATCATTATTAATCTTTAAATTTTTTAGCTTCGCCCATGGGAAACATTAAACGAGTCCCATGGAGTACCCCAGAAAGAAGTAAGACACGACAAATGTTCAGTCAAGAAGTAACAAGTGGTCGTTTACCGTCATTGACAGCATGTGTTCAGGCTGTTTCTCTTAATATGGAACTGAAAAATCGTACCCCGGTTCAACTAAAAACATGGTAAAAAACGCATAACTATTTAAGTCATGAATTATTATAAATTTATTCAGCAAAACTAATAATCTCAATATTTCTTATTTATCTACATGTTTTTTTAAGTTTTTTATCTGTTCAGGACCAAGTTTATGTTTCAATACGTAATTCTTAATTATTTATTTTGTTTTACTTAGTTTAAAAATTATTTTTGTTGGAGGTAAGTTTAAAGAAATGATATTGTACTGAAACAGTGCACTACTGTTAGAATTTTTCAATTATATTGTTTTTTATGTGATTATTGTTTACTGAACTAATGTACTAGAAAATATTTATTCTTTAAGTTTTATTAGAGTTTTATCTTCGTTCTCTTTAAGTTTATTTTTATGACTTGTTTTTTTTTTAAGTTTTATTGGAGTTATATCTTCCTTGTCTTTATTTTTATAATAGTCAAGTTAATTTTACCAAACTAACACTGTAAAATTGTTTATTTATATATTTGTTCTGATCCTGTTTTTGTTTTCATGAAAATGAATTTAAGTATTTGATTTCAAGAACTCGAGGTGTTTCTATAGTGTGTTTTATTTGCCAACCTGATTAACCCTGATCCTGAACTACTTATTTTTTATGTAATATGTTGAGGGTAAAGAAATGTTAACGCAAGTTTAAGGCAATGTATGTGGCGGACTAATAAATGAAGGTTCGGCTAACGCAATCTCTCTATCTTTAGAAAGCAAATTGACAGAAACTGAATCAGCGCCAGAAACTCTATCAAATGATATATGTCCTGACACTGTTAATATACCAAAACAAATTCAATCCATATATGAAAACAATAGCAAATCGTTCTCAACTACTCTTCCTCTAAGCTCTAAAAATATGATGGGAAAGGATTTTATTAGACCAACTTATAAATCTTGCAATTTTAAAGAAGGTGTATTTATTTTAAGTGAGGAAGAATTCAACAACATATGCCGCCAGCGCAAGCTTTTGCCTGGAATGTATTCACTACTGATCCAAGGGAAATTTAAGTCTGTCAACTACACTTGTCAATTATATTTTAAGCAAAAAAACCATATAAAATCAAAATATCAAATAAAAATATATGCCTATTGTAACCACCTATGTAAAAGATTTATTTTAAATGTTGAAAATATTTCTATTACTGGTACGCATTTTGTAACCGTATACAGTTCATTTGAAGACTTTAATCATGTAACAGACATATCAAAACAACGTGAGCATTGTGAGAAACGAAATGTTAAATTTAAAGCCAACTGAAAAAAGAGAAGATGATGTACTAAAATTGACAAAACTAAGTTTTTCCAAAATGAACCACGGAAAAGTAAGATTAGATTTTGTATACAGAAAAATAAGATCTGAACAAGTGGCTTTCAACGATCGTAATCAAAATGATCTTCTTGATATTATAAGTACACTTGGAGAACACCCAAATCACCACAACACATATTTCAGAGACCTGACGATCGTTTCGTTCCAGAATTTTTCTTCCTCTGAAGATGTTGACTTGGTCAACGAAACGGTCGTAAGGTCTCTGAAATATGTGTTGTGGTGATTTGGGTGTTCTCCAAGTGTACTTATTAGTGCTCATCACAGGTTCCAGTTTTCACATAGTGTCCTTGATATTATACTGATGCAAAGAGAACATAAGAATTATATTCAGCAGGTAGGTACTCCGTTTCATGTTTATGTATTCAGCAATGAACAGCTAAATATAGTGTTAAAATTGAATAGCCCAGTTTTATATTTGGACGCAACAGGCTCGAGTTTGAACAAAAAAGGGCATACGGCATTATGCCGGATGTGTACAAATTTCTAACTCTAAAAGAGTATGTCCGGTTGTTGAGATGGTATCTTGTCACGACGCGGGCTCAGTCGGCACTTGGCTTTTCAAATTTAAAATATTTTGTCTTTCAAACGTAAAACAGTGGCCCATATTTTCAAAAGTCGTTACTGACTTCAGTTTCGCTTTTATAAACGCTGTCTCTTCTAGGTGGAATAATATCGAATTACATTCTTATTTGACATAACAGGCTCCAATTTACTCTGCCATTCCATTGTAAAAATGCACCTTTGTTGTTTTCATATGTTCAGATTAATGGCAGATGATATTAACACACTATTTGAGGACACAAATGTGCAAGGCCAGATGAAAGAAATAATTGCCGTTTCATTTAATATTCACAATTGGGAATTATACAATATCTGGTTTAGAAACTTTGTATTATTGACAGTTTGTAAGACTAGGTGTCACTTGTTTGAATCTGCCTTTTCTGAAATTATGGAAATTGCCTCCGACAAAAATGTTTCGGCCCTAGATGAAAATATGTGCGCCCCTAAATCTATAGATGTCGCAAAAAGAACTGCCATAGATGTATTGTATTTTTCAAGCCCCTTTTTTGCATTTTTCAAACGTTGTGGAGGATACCAAAATCCTCTTAATAGAAGATAATGACAAAAACGCGAACCGCTATTATAATCCCAATTTCTGCACACCTTTCTAAGAAAATATACTGCGTATCTACCTATGTGGAGTGGACTTTTGTTAGAAAATGAACGTATAAGTAATGCACCTGTGGACAAATGGTTCTCAATTTTAAAGAATAATTTACCAAAAAAAAGTAATGCGTCAGAAATGTAGCTGCATTCTTCGACGTGTTAGAAAACATGTAGTATTTCTTTATAAAGAATTTAATTTATCAATTAACAGAAACCGTTGTACTAAAAGGTTTGAGAAAAACAACGGACTAACCTGTCAAGAAATATGGAAGCCAAAAAAAGAAGGTAAGGTTACACATTTTCAAGGTAATTTATTAAAAACAGCATTGGAACTAAAGAAAATAGACAAAGTAACACTAGTGGCTGCTTAAGCTGCCTTCATTGTAAGGAAGGGGCATTAGACGTTACAGCAGACTGGGTAGCTTGTGACGACTGCGTACATCAAATATGTGTAGAAAATTAGTCTGAAATTAGCTTTTATGGCTCATTTATTTCCATATATTGTCTTACAAAAGACATAAAATGTGACGAAGAAAAATGTCAATACGTGAACAAGATGTTAACAATAGATGAAATTCAGAGTATAGATATAATAACGCGTGCGCAAAGACAGAGTGAAATCTGGAGGCAAGAAAGATGCATCAGAGTCACAGTTTCAAATTTTGGGGCCATTTGCAAAGCCAAATCGTCAAATGCTTTACAAAATATTGCGAGAAGAATTTCAGGAGGAAAAAGCTATACAAAATGTAGCCACCATAACACACGGAATTAAGAATGAAAAAGAAGCGCTTAAAGCTTACGAAAAAATAAATAAAACCGTTTGCGTACCTTCTGGCCTTCAAATACATCCAAAATTCCAATACTTAGCATGTTCTCCAGATGGTTTAGTGGGATGTAATGGAATTGTGCAAATAAAATGTCCATATTTAGCTAAAAACTTTTCTCCTAAAGTAGCAGTTAAAAACCGCCGTATAAAGTATTGTAATAGCCAGCATGGAAAATTAAACAAGAGACATCAACATTATTATCAACTACAAGGGTTACTTAATATTTGTGGCAGAGAGTGGTTCGACTTTGTAATATAGAAAGAATATTTAAGGACACCAAGTTCTGGAATGAAATGTTTTCCAAATTAAAAGATTTTTATTTAAATTTTTTACAATTGCTAGCAACGAAAGAAAAAATACATAAAAATGAAGTTAACGGAAAATTTAATATTTTAGAAAACGGTTAGGTTAATGATCCTAACTATTACACAAACCTTTACAAAAACTATTACATTACGTTCCATAAATAATTTTTGTGACGTTAAAGAAATAGGATATGGAGATTACTGTTTGCTGGCATCTACAGAATTTTTATCAAATTTTGTACTTGACATATGTCTTAATATACTAAATAAATCTGCTAGACAATTTTACCAATTGCTAACAGTTAATATGGCCACAAATATACCAGACTCTGGTAATCAAGACACTCCTTATTATGGTTTATTCAACTTGAATTTACAAAATAAAATACTTATACTTCCATACCATCAAAACAATAACCATTTTTGTTTATCAATCGTAAATATCCATCAAAAACAGTTTCATTTTATAAATCCATATAACAGTACAAAAACAGAAAGTGAAAAATATTTCAACAAATTTGCAAAGTTTTTGGAGTTTTATTCTTCAATAAGAAAAGACGAAATATGGAACCCTGAAAAAATTCACACTTTTGACATTTGTGTTAGTAAACATGTGAAACAAGATGATGGTTATAACTGTGGTGCGTATGTTATATATTTTTTCCATCAAATTTTATCTAAAAAGTCACTTGAAGAATCAGTAGACATTAATGCTTACAGAAAAAATTGAGGCAACTAATCATCGCAAAACCCGATAATGTTTCAAATATGCTTGTTTTGTGGGATTTACGTTTCAAACACTGAAAGCGATGTCCACTGTTGTAAATTTTGTAACAGCTATTTTCATAGAAGATGTCTTGTTAATAGCATATACCAGCTAATAATAATAAATTTATATATATATATATATATATATATATATATATATATATATATATATATATATATATATATATATATATATATATATATATATATATATATATATATATATATATATATATATATATATATATATATGGACACAAAAAGCATTTTAAACAGTTTATGCTAAAACATAAATTTTATGCTTTAGTGTGCACCAGGGACTTGATAATATTTTTTGTTTTTACGTCGTTCTCACAACAACTACAAAACCTATAAAGAGAACATATTGCCAAAATGTCTTAATTGCAATCATGATGTTAATAAGCATTGATTAGTTAAAAAATAATAATACATATGTAGAAAACCTGACAATCCGAGTGTCTTTATGCTTTATTTGTCAATTTAGCAAAGGACGACAAAAAATAATTTTGGTGTAGTATTACACAATAGGGCCTTGGTAAAAATTTCGTATTATGAACTTGGTACATCTATAAATGGCAAATAATAATAAAACTTTGGAAGACGTGGAAGCTATCCCGATGTGCATGTGCATTTTTTTTTCTTTTGCAAAGTAACAAAAAATAAATGGTGCGGACTATTATACAACAGGGTCTTGGTTATCATTTCTGTTTTTATGTTTTTGGCATTTTAACTTTAAAAGCCAAAAAATAATACCCACTTGAAAATTGTTATATTTGCCATCCTGAGGTTTAGATGCATTTTTTCACTTTTGTAAAGGGTGATACAAATAATTTGCAAGCTTATTATACACTAGGGCCTTGGTAATCATTTTTTGTTTTGTATGTTTGTGGCACATTTACTGTAAATATAAAAAAATAATACATATTTCGGAAACGTTTTAATTGCTATCCCGATCATCTTATGCATTTTTTCTCACTTTTGCAAAACGTGACAAAAGATGATTTTCATGGTAAATCACACATAAGGGCAGTAGTAATATTTTTTAGTTTTTATGATTTTGGCACATTAACTGCAAATGCATTTTTCTCACTTTTGCAAAAGGTGACAAACATATTTTGCATTTCTTATTATACATTTGGGCCTTTGTGATCATTTTTCGTTTTGGTGAATTAAAAAAAAACTAATGGGGAGATCCGTGTATATATATATATATATATATATATATATATATATATATATATATATATATATATATATATATATATATATATATATATATATATATATATATATATACAGGGTGTTTCATCAGCAAACCGACATAGCTGAATGGAAGGTGTATTTTTTCAAGGCGATTCAGGATCCGGTATTGAAATTTTTGTGAGGCCCTTCGTTTCGATGTTACAGGGTGATTCATGTATTTTGTCGAAATTTTTGATGATCAGTATCTTTTGAACGAATTGATGGAATTGAATGAAATTTTGTACGTATGCTCTGTCAATGACACTCAATGCACTGCATTTCCCGCCGATTCGAAAAAATGCAGTGGCGTACATAATTTTCTGACCACCTTGGGTTTTGTTAAAAAGATCACCCTGTATGCATTTTATTTAAATGTTTATCCCATCTGAGAAAACTACATGAGAATAGCTACTATTCTGGCAAAAAAAAATGTTTGGCACCATCAACTGAAACGAGAAAAGATAGGTAGACTTTATCTAATCAAAAACGAAAATCCCGATAGTGAGCAATGGAAAAGTATTCATTTTTGTTTAATATCTGACATTTCCTGTCAGTAGATGTCAGATTTGATTCACTTGCCTCTCTCACTTATTAAGCGTTTGTTGATTTACTTAATTTAATAATCACTGACTGGTAAAAGCTTGCTGAAGTGATATTTATTTGGTGTTTAAAATGCCGTATCATTATTCCAACGCAGAATATGCTGACATTTTGTTTATTTACGGATTTGCCGATGCCAATGGAAGGGCTGCCGAACGAGAGTACCGAAGACGGTACCCCGAACGCCGTGTGCCACATCATGAAACTTTCTCCAGGGTGTTCCAATTTTCAAGGGAACACGGAAAGTTTCCCTCGAAATCCATTAGAGAACGACCCATCAGACAAGACGCAACTCAGGTTCGTTTTTTGGTTGCTTCTCGATATTATTCATTGCTCATTATCAGGATATTTAAATTTTTAGGTAGAAAGCATCATTCAGATGGTTCAACAGAATCCCCAAACAAGCACGAGAAGAATAAGTGCTGCTGTTGGAGTCCCTCATTCACAAGTTTGGAGGATAATCAAAAAGGAACGTCTCCATCCGTATCATATGCAGAAAGTCCAGAGGCTCGAAGAAGGTGACGAAGTTGCTAGACGGGCATTGTGTCGGTGGATTGTAGGACATAGACGCAATATTCCTAGAATTCTTTTCACCGATGAAGCCCGGTTCACGAGAGATGGGGTGTTTAATACTCGAAATTCACATGTTTGGTCACATCAGAACCCCCATGCAACGAGAACGACTCAGTCGCAGCATAGATTTTCTGAGAATGTGTGGTGTGGCCTAATTGGTGACAAACTGATTGGACCCCACTTTTTCGAATCAAGATTGACTGGAGAGATCTATGGCAATTTTCTACAAAATGAGCTGCCTGGTTACTTGGAAAACAGGAACGTGAATGAGAGGGGACTGATCTTTCAACATGATGGAGCGCCGCCCCATTTTTCCTTAGCTGTCCGAAATCATCTTGACACAAGGTATCCAAACAGGTGGATAGGTCGTGGAGGTCCCTATGCTTGGCCCCCCAGGTCGCCTGACCTAACACCAGTAGATTATTTCTTGTGGGGTTACATGAAAGCCATTGTTTATCAAGATGAAGTGGACACAGGTGAGGAGCTGAGACGCAGAATTATCGCGGCAGCTGACCAAATAAGAGGCAACCCTGAGGCGATCAGTAGGGCAACCGAAGATTTAATGAAAAGGTCAAGGAAATGTCTCGAGTTTGATGGCGGCCTGTTTGAACATCGTCTTCACTGAACTGAATTTTTTTTCCAACATGTTTTGATGTTTTTCTTTATGTTTCATTTATGTACTTTTGTTTGGAAAAAAATATAATTTCTCCGTTGAGTTGTCTTTTTTTTTTGATTTTCACTTATGTTTAGCTAACAAAAATCTAGAATGGTGCCTAATGATACCTGAATCAGTAGAAAAAACGAATTTATTTGAAATAAATACAAAATACGTACCTTTTAGGAAATCACATATGATTTGTCGAAAATTACGAACAAACATGATTTGAAATCCTAAAAGCAATCAAAGTCTACCTATCTTTTCTCGTTTCAGTTGATGGTGCCAAACATTTTTTTTTGCCAGAATAGTAGCTATTCTCATGTAGTTTTCTCAGATGGGATAAACATTTAAATAAAATGCATACAGGGTGATCTTTTTAACAAAACCCAAGGTGGTCAGAAAATTATGTACGCCACTGCATTTTTTCGAATCGGCGGGAAATGCAGTGCATTGAGTGTCATTGACAGAGCATACCTACAAAATTTCATTCAATTCCATCAATTCGTTCAAAAGATACTGATCATCAAAAATTTCGACAAAATACATGATTCACCCTGTAACATCGAAACGAAGGGCCTCACAAAAATTTCAATACCGGATCCTGAATCGCCTTGAAAAAATACACCTACCATTCGGCTATGTCGGTTTGCTGATGAAACACCCTGTATATATATATATATATATATATATATATATATATATATATATATATATATATATATAGTACCGATACGATAACTCAAAAATAATGGACCGATCTTGGTCAAATTTGGTGAGTACTTCATACACAAGGGCCTTAGTAATCATTTTTTATGATTTTGGCACATCTACTGCAAATATAAAAAAAGAATTCATATTTCGGAACGTCTTAATTGCTATCCCGATCTTCATATGCATTTTTCTCAGTTTTGCAAGGGGTGACAAAAATTAATTTGCGTATCTTATTATACAGAAGGGCCTTGGTAAATATTTTTTGTTTTTATGATTTTGGCACATCTACTGTAAATATCAAAAAATAATTAATATTTCGGAAACGTCTTAATGGCTATCCCGATGTTCATATGCATTTTTCTCACTTTTGCAAAAGGTAACAAAAAATAATTTGCGGATCTTATTATAAACTAGGGCCTTGGTAATTATTTCTTGTTTTTATGATTTTGGTACATCCACTGCAAATATCCAAAAATAATACATATTTGAAAAACGTGGTAGTTGCTAACACGAATTTCTTATGCATTTTTTTCACTTTTGCAAAAGGTGACAAAAATAATTTGCATGGTTTTTCATACATAAGGGCCTTAGTAATATATTTTGTTTTTATGATTTTGGCACATTAACTGCAAATGCGAAAAAAAAATATTTCAGAAACGTCTTAATTGCTCTCCCGATATTCATATGCATTTTTCTCACTTTTGCAAAGGGTAACAAAAAATAATTTGCATATCTTATTATACACTAGGGCCGTGGTAATCATTCTTTGTTTTTATGATTTTGGCACATCTGCTGCAAATATCAAAAAAGGTATCATATTTCGGAAACGTCTTAATTGCTATCCCGATCTTCATATGCATTTTTCTCACTTTTGCGAAAGGTGACAAAAAATAATTTGCGTATCCTATTATACACTAGGGCCTTGGTAATCATTTTTTTTTATGATTTTGGCACATCCACTGCAAAAATCAAAAAATAATTCATATTTCGGAAACGTCTTAATTCCTATCCCGATCTTCATATGCATTTTTCTCATTTTTGCAAAGGGTGGCAAAAAATAATTTGCGTATATTATTATACACTATGGCCTTGGTAGACATTTTTTGTTTTTATGATTTTGGCACATCTACTGCAAATATCAAAAAATAGTTCATATTTCGGAAACGTCTTAATTGCTATCCCAAATTTCATATGCATTTTTCTCACTTTTGCAAAGGATGACAAAAAAAAAATCTGCATATCTTATTATACACGAGGGCCGTGGTAATCATTTTTTGTTTTAATGATTTTGGCACATCTACTGCAAATATCAAAAAATAATTCATATTTCGGAAAGGTCTTAATTGCTATCCCGATCCTTCATATGTACATTTCTCACGTTTGCAAAGGGTGACAAAAAATAATTTGCATATCTAATTGGGGCCTTGGTAATCATATTTTGTTTTTATGATTTTGGCACATCCACTGCAAATATCCAAAAATAATACATATTTGAAAAAAGTGGAAGTTGCTATCACGAACTTCTTATGCACTTTTTTTCACTTTTGCAAAAAGTGACAAAAAAATAATTTGCATGGTTTTTGATACAAAAGGGCCTTGGTAATCATTTTTTTGTTTTTATGATTTTGGCACATCTACTGAAAATATCCAAAAATAATACATATTTGAAAAACGTTGCAATTGCTATCACGAACTTCTTATGCATTTTTTTCACTTTGGCAAAAGGTGACAAAAAATAATTTGCATGGTTTTTCATACATAAGTTAATAATTCTCTGTTTTTATGATCTTGGCACATCTACTGCAATATCAAAAAAATATTCATATTTCGGAAACGTCTTAATTGCTATCCCGATTTTCACATGCATTTTTCTCACTTTTGCAAAGGTTGACAAAAATAATTTGCGTATCTTATTATACACTAGGACATTGGTAGTCATTTTTTGTTTTTATGGTTTTGGTACATCTACTGCAAATATCAAAAAAGAATTCATATTTCGGAAACGTCTTAATTGCTATCTCGATTTTCACATGCATTTTTCTCACTTTTGCAAAGGTTGACAAAAATAATTTGCGTATCTTATTATACACTAGGGCTTTGGTAGTCATTTTTTGTTTTTATGGTTTTGGTACATCTACTGCAAATATCAAAAAAGAATTCATATTTCGGAAACGTCTTAATTGCTATCCCGATTTTCACATGCATTTTTCTCACGTTTGCAAATGGTGGCAAAAAATAATATGCGTATCTTATTATACACTAGGGCCTTGGTAGTCATTTTTTGTTTTTATGATTTTGGCACATCTACTGCAAATATCAAAAAATAATTCATATTTCGGAAACGTCGTAATTGCTATCCCGATCTTCATATGCATTTTCTGGCTTTTGCAAAGGGTGACAAAAAATAATTTGCATATATCGCACTCCGGCGAGAACAGTGTCACAACTCAAAAAATACGAATTCTGAGCTTATAACAGCAATGAATGCGTATTTTGTATCCCCACGTGCACGAAAAATGACACATCTCTAAGTCCTAATCTATCCGCTAGGAGGCAGTTGTGTCAGTTTTACTCTTAGGCTAATTCACGTTCATCACTGCAAGAACAGTGTCACTTCAGTGTTGTTACAAGAAGGTGCGCATGTTGTCGGTCAAGAAAAGCGTAACATTCGAGTTGTGACAGTTTTCGTGCAGTAAGGTAAGTGAAATATAATTTTTGATATTGTCATAAGCATAAAAGTGTCAGTTTTCTTGAATCAATTATCCCTAAATCTATTTTCTTGTTCCGTTGTATTTCGATTTGTGCCACTTTTCTTGATTGAAAGTGTTAGTGTTTTGTGTTATGTCACTTTTCTTGAATCAATTATCACTATATCTATTGATTTGTACCGTTTTATTTCGATTTGTGCCACTTTTCCTGATGGAGACGGTCAGTGTTTGTATCACTTTTCTTGAATGAATGATCTCTAAATGTATGTTATTGTATTGTTTTATTTCGACTTGTCTCACTTTTCCTGACTTAGAATATCGGTATTTTGTGTTGTCACTTTTCTTAATTCAAAAGTACGTCTCACATTGTAGTCACCTAACCTTGTAATTTCGAATAATATTACTCTAGGAAATAAACATCAATAATGTAGCTTGAAATTTATTTGTTGTAGATTCGTTATGAACCCAGAGCAAGGATACCGAGGTAGAAAAATGCTAGCAGCTGCTATTGCTGCTGCTGCTGAAATTGAAAAAGGACTAAATGGAGACTTTCAGCAATTGAAACATACGTGTCTAGTGTCTGAAATCTCCACGAAAATCCCGAAAAGTGGGCAGAGTTGTGAATTAAAAAACGAGGAAGGAAGCAAAAAACTTAAAACTTCTGACATGGAAGTCGAAGAAACCTGCTTGATTGGTGAAGTGGAGAACACTTTAGAAAGCGTGAAACCTAACAGAGACCTCGGCGAAAAAAGTCTGCAAACTGAGACAAACGACGACGAAAGTCAGATTTATGAAGAGAATAATATAGAAGAAAGCGAAGGACAAGAAAATGTGATTGAAGTGCCGGAGTTTTACAAAGTGATAGTACAGGAAGATCAAACAACACATTTTAGACCAAAGTACGGTGAAGAAGAAACCACAGAACAAGAAAGTGCCACGAAAGAGACGGAATTGAACAACGACACAGTACCAGAAGATAAAGAATCACATTCTAAATGGCAGTGTGTTGAAAATCTGCATACAATGCGATTGAGGCTCCAACGGGTTAAACCAAGTCCACAACAAAAAGAATCATTAGATGAAAGTGCAGATGATTCAGACATAGATCCAGATTTTCATTATACATCATCTCCTTATTCTGAAAACACGTCCGAGTCATCAGGATTGGAAGAGAATGAGAATATTATTACTAACGAGACAGAAGGTGCCGAATCAGACAATACCCAAACAGATAATAAGCGAAAAGGTAAGAAAAGGAAAGCCAATCCAGTTGAGTGGAAGAAGACTAAAGCAAAATTTCTCCGAAATGCTGGAAAACCTTATACATCATCATCAATTCGCAAAACAGAAATGCAGGCAAGAAAGGTACGGCCAGCGTGTGGTGAAAAATGTAAGCTAAAATGTTCAAGCAAAATAGAAGAAAATAAAAGGCCCGAAATATTTGAAAATTACTGGTCACTCGAGAGTCTTAAATCCCAACGAGAATTTATTTGTAGAAGTATGACCGCCGTTAGACCTCAGTATCAGTACAAAAAAGAAGGAAGTAGGCGCCAATGTAACCATGCATTCCATTTCGTAATCAACGAAGTAAACGTACGTGTTTGCAAATTTTTCTTTATGGCCACGCTGGACATCAACAACCGAGTTATTAGAACTGTAGTAACCAAATTAAACGAAGGATTTCTTCAAGAAGATCTAAGAGGTAAACACGGACACCACTTTAAAGTAGATTCTGCAATAAAAGATGGTGTTGTTGCTCATATTAATACTATCCCAAGAATTGACAGTCATTACCTGCGCGCGCAAACTACTCGGGAGTTTATAGAGGGTGGAAAAAGCCTGGCTGATTTACACCGTGACTACAAAAACGAGTGCATTGAAAAAAACCTTCCGTTTGCAAATCTGACGATGTACTCCCGAATTTTCAATACCAATTTTAACATCTCTTTTTTCACCCCCAAAAAAGATCAGTGCGACTTATGCAGCTCGTATAACAACGCAAGGGTAGAAGAAAAAGAAGCGATACAAGAGAAATATGATAAACATTTGAAGGAGAAAGTTTTGTCAAGAGCAGAAAAAGAAGAGGACAAAAAGAAGGCAAAAGAAAGCGAAGGAAAAATTATAGTCGCCACTTACGATCTCCAAGCGGTGCTGCCAGCACCAAGAGGAGATACGTCTACCTTTTATTATAAAAGCAAAATCAACAGCTACAACTTAACTATAAATGAACTTCAGTCAGATAAAGTCGAGTGCTTTTTTTGGCATGAAGGTCAAGGAAATCGAGGTGCAATAGAAATCGGCACTTGCATTCTGAAATACTTAGAAGAAAAAGCTAACACCAGAAACGACGATAACCTTGAAATTGTTTTCTACTCCGATAATTGTTGTGGCCAGCAAAAGAACAAATTCATAATGGGCATGTATCTGTACGCTGTGCAAAAATTTAAAATCAAATCGATCACACATAAATTTTTGATCAGGGGACACACACAAAATGAAGGAGACAATGTGCACTCTGTCATAGAGAAGTCAATTAAAAGAGCTCTTAAATCGGGTCCCATCTATATTCCTACCGATTACGTCAGATTAATTCGGTCTGCCAGGAAAACTGGAAATCCGTATAAAGTAACAGAATTGAGTTACGAGGATTTTGTCGACTTAAAAAAACTCTCTGAACAGATAGGTTCAAATTTTAACAAAACATCAAACAACGAACAAATAAAAACTAGCGAACTAAAAGTATTTAAAGTGCAGAAGACTGATCCCGGCATTATTTTTGTGAAAACTACATACGAACAAAAAGATTATGGGCAGATCAATGTCAATAATACCAGGAGAAGGCAAGAGAGCATCTCTACAATAAAGTGCGTTCCGGCATATAAGAAAAAAATGGAGATTTCTGCCATAAAGAAAGCTCATATTGAATCACTTATCTCAGCAAAAAGTATTCCCACGTTGTATAAGCCCATTTATGACTCGATGTTTGTATAAATTGTGTACTACTTTATTTTCATGTAATATTTTGTATTTTAACCCAGATATTCCCAACGTTCTATATGTAGGACGCTTTACAAATATGCTCCTAGATTCAATAGGAAACGTGTTAGTGGCGACATCTTGTGGTAACATGTAGAACTATAGGTAGTCTAGTGAACTTTGTTACCAACATACACAGATTGCTGTCAAAAGTGTTTTACAAGTGCATTGAAAATGGACAAAATGGTTGATAGTAATTTCAGTGACTATGGAATATGTTTTGAAAGGTAAATATCATCATTGCTATTACAAATTTTGCATAAATGTACTCCCTAAGGATGCTGCAAATACTAGTTACTAATATATTTTTAATTGGGTTCATTTTGTGATTATATTGGGGTTAGAAACATGACCGTCCTATATGTAGGACGTTGGGAATATGCATTACGATTTTCCACTTTTCAGGGGCCTATCATTGAATGAAGTGATTGCACTTCTTGAGGAAGACGATGACTTGGAAAACATTAGTCAGGCTGATGTCACCATTTTACCGCCAGAAAATGCAAATGACAACATAACCGACGAAGACTCAGGTGAAGAAGACAACATAAATTTGTCGAACCTCCCCGCCAGTCAACTGCGAGCACCTGCTGAAGTTGAATTTGCTTGTCACACAGGTGAAATATTAGCTGGTAATAACTTCTAATATATGTACTTACTGAAATGATCTTATTATTTCAGCGCCAGAAGTAAATATAGATTCAGAGGATGATCCAGAGGATAACCTACCCCTGTCACATTTTATAGCTCGTAAGAATGCAAAAAGAAAAGCATATCATTGGTCAAGTGGGGATATCTCTTCAGTTTCCAGATGGGTAAATGATGAACCAGCAGCAGCTCCTAGCTCACAGTCTCCGCTTGCGTTATTTGAAGAATTTTTTGACGATGATATTTTTGATCTAATGGAAATAGAGACTAATAGATATGCTAGCAGCCATAATCAACCGGCCAACATAACAAAAAAGGAGCTGAAAGCATTTATTGGTGTGTTGATTTTGAGCGGCTATAATGTATTGCCCCGAAGAAGACTGTACTGGGAACGTAGCCGAGATACTCACAGTGAACTGGTTTCAAACGCTATTTCCCGAAATAGGTTTGAATTTATTATGAGCAATATACATTTTATAGACAATAACACCATCAATGCATTGCCTGACAAATTTGCAAAAGTTAGACCGCTATATGTACATCTGAATAAAAAATTTATTGAGAAGGGCCCGTTGCAGGAAAATCATAGCATCGACGAATCCATGGTTCCATATTTTGGCCGCCATGGATGTAAACAATACATCCATGGTAAGCCTATTCGATACGGCTATAAAATATGGATGGGTTGTACTCGGCTGGGATATGTGAATTGGATGGAGCCATATCAGGGTGCAGCCACCCATGTTTCAGAGAAATATAAAGAATACGGTGTAGGTGCAGGTGTAGTTCTCACCTATGCTGACGTCTTGCATAGTAAATGGCCCGATAAGAATTTTCATTTATACTTTGATAATTTTTTTTCATCTCTACATCTCCTCAATTTGTTATCCAGCAAACATACGCGAGCTACTGGTACAATTCGAAAGAATAGATTGCTGGGAAACCCATTTCCTGATGATGTTTCACTCAAGAAAGCTCCACGTGGGACATTCCATTCAAAGAAAACAAATGAAAATATTATCGCTGTACAGTGGAACGATAATAACATTGTTACAATGTGCTCGAATTCTGTAGGCATAACACCACTTCATTCGGTAAGAAGATATTCTTATAAAGAGAAGAAGAATATATCTGTTGATCAACCCCACATAGTAAATGTCTACAACCAAAATATGGGCGGTGTGGACCGTTGTGATCAGAATGTAAGCCTATATAGGACATCGATACGCGGTAAAAAGTGGTATTTTCCGCTCATAATGCAAGCGGTGGATTTAGCTGTACATAATGCATGGCAGTTGCATAAAATCTATGCTGATAAACAAAATCAGTTGGACCACTTGTCATTCCGAAGACAAATAGCGTTGTCTATACTTCAGACAAATCTGAAAGAAAAAGGCCGTAATTCTACAGGCAGACCAAATTCTAATGAAAATCTAGGAATCAGATATGATAACATTGGGCATTTTGTTATACCCCAGGACACTCAAACTAGATGTCGCCACTGTCACTCTAAAACCACCACTAGATGTGTAAAATGTAACAGCGGTTTACATGTAAAATGTTTCCTGGCATACCATACTTTGAAAGTCTAGCAGTATTCCTAGTGCCCAACGTCCTATATATAGGACGGCCCTTTTTTCAAAAACTAATAATTTTTTCTTCAACTTTATGTATGATGTAGCTTTGTAAGTTCAAAATAAATGCATTTTATAGCAAGATTAGTTATTTTCTTGACAAAAAATGTTTTGGGCATATCTGGGTTAAATAAGCTAATAAAGCACTTAATTTAAACTTCCTTCTTTTATTCTAATTAAGTGGGCTTGGAAAGTGACATAAGTATTACTCAAGGGGTCACAACAAAGAACAACTGATTTTAGAAAAGCAAGAAAAGTGACATAACTCAGAGACCTGACCTAACCTGACCTGGTAACACCACATATTTAACAAAAACTGATTTACAGGTCCATGATATTATTCTATAGATTATAATTGAATTTACTACCAAAAATAACTACTTGAAATTTAAAAGGATCTTATACTATTTCAATATGAGTTTTGTAGTTTTCTTTTATTTGTTATTTCTCAAATACTGCATTTTTGAGTTGTGTCACTGTTCTTGCCGGGGTGCGATATTATTATACACTAGGGCCTTGGTAATCATGTTTTTGTTTTTATCATTTTGGCACATCTACTGCAAATGCGAAAAAATTATACATATTTGGAAAACGTCTTAATTGCTATCCCGATCTTCATATGCATTTTACTCACCTTTTCAAAAGGTGACAAAAAATAATTTGCACATCATACACTAGAGCCTTAGTAATCATTTTTGGAGTATTTGTTTTGGCACATCTACTGCAAATATCAAAAAATAATTTATATTTCGGAAACGTCTTCATTGCTATCCCGGTTTTCAGATGCATTTTTCTCACTTTTGCAAAGGGTGACAAAAAATAATTTGCGTATCTTATTATACACTAGGGCCTTGGTAATCATTTTTTGTTTTTATGATTTTGGCACATCTACTGCAAATATCAAAAAAGAATTCACATTTCGGAAACGTCTTAATTGCTATCCCGATCTTCGTTTTTGCGATTTTGGCACATCAACTGCAAATGCGAAAAAATAAACGTGGTAGTAGTTATTCCGATCTTTATACGCATTTTTTAAATTTTGCAAAAAGTGACAAAAAATAATTTGCATGAGTTATTATACATTAGGGCCTTGGTAATAGTTTTGCGCTTTTATGATTTTGCACATTAACTGTAAATATCAAAAAATAAGTCATATTTGAAAAAACTTTGTGATAAGTATCCCGATGTTCAAATGATTTTATTTTATTTTCCAGAGGCTGACACAAAATAATTTGCTAGGTTGCTATACACTAGGTTTTTGGTAACTTGTTTTAATGTCTATTTTTATATTAGGGCCTTGGCTTGATTGTCCAATATTTGTCATTTGGGCACATGTAACCAAAATAAAAAATAATACATACTTAAATTCAGTTTTCCTCTATGACTATGTTAATAGTTAGTATTTGGTTTAGTGTTTGCAACACTTAAGACAAATTCCTCTTTCTTCGGTAAGGTGCAGTAGCATATAGCAATCTATGGCTGGCATCTATAGCTAGCCATAAATTTACTACGTTGAATCCGCTTCATTGATATTGTGATCGCGACGATCCATCCCGCTTTCTGCTGACCCTACGTGTAAATCTGTGGCTGGGAATTTATGGATATCTTCACGCAAACCGGGAATGCTTGCCTTAACTGGCCGGCATTGCGAGGGGAGACCTCTATAAAAAAACACATCACAAGGTCGTTATAAAAAATAATACATACTTAAAATCAGTTTTCCTCCATGACTATGTTAATAGTAAGTAATTGGTTTAGTGTTATTATGTTATTGCAAAACACTTAAGACAAATTCCTCTTTCTTCGGTAAGGTGCAGTAGCATATAGCAATCTATGGCTGGCATCTATGGCTAGCCATAAAATTACTACGTTGAATCCGCTTCAGTGATATTGTGATCGCGACGATCCTTCCCGCTTTCTGCTGACCCTACGTGTAAATCTATGGCTGGGAATTTATAGATACTTCACGCGAACCGGGAATGCTTGCCTTAACTGGCCAGCATTGCGAGGAGAGACCTCTATAATAAATAAAAACGAATCACAATGTCGTTGGCGGTTTGTTGCCGAAGCGATGATGCTTTTGGCCGATATGGCCGGGCATTGGCAGTTTGATGATTTTGCCTGTAACGTAATCCTCCCTAGCGAAACCGGGCGACCTCCCTGTGCATAGATGCCTCTACATGGGAGGGGGGCTCTTCCATGGAGGTTAACCACAATTTTCCCTAGCTGCTCGTGGGATCAGAACATGGACACGACAGACACAAACCCAAACGAGATGGGTAATAATATTCTTGATCTCCAGGCAACTGGAGAACCCATGGAGGTAGAAATGGAGGTTGTCCCCTCTCTTACTTCCAAACCAATGGCGGGGCGGGGGCCATCCTCTCCATATCCTCCACATCTCCGTCCTCAGGTGAGGAGCGGGAGCTTCTAAAGTCTCCCGTGCACCACACGGAGGAGCGGAGGAAAAGACAACGACTGCCTGGATCCGCAAGGAGACAGCTTGGTCGACTGCTCAGGGCGGGTGTGCCATATTCAATCGCCTTGGGTCAGGTACTAACGAAGGTCTGGTCCCGCCGCTCTCGGGTGGGGGCTAAGGACTCATGAGAGTACGATGAAACGACCCGAGGAGTCTGATGCCGCCACTGAGGGTGCCGTCAGCGGAAAACGACTCCGGTCAGGCGGCAGCACACCACAACAGAGGGCAAAAAAGCCCCGAGAGGGTGCTGTCAGGAAGAAGTTCAGTGAGGTGACTGGAGGCATGAGAGTGGGCATTATCCACTCTGAATATCCCTCCTCCTCACTGAATAAAGAACAACTGCTGCTACTGCAGGGGGCTATTTTGAAGGCTGTGCAGTGCAGTTCAGACAAAGAGCCAAATATAAGGTTCCGGGGCTGTGCAAATCGGCCCGGCTGGCTCCTTATAACTTGAGGACGAAGTTAGCTCGCTCTGGCTGGAGCGAGTAGTCGGGCAGCCGTGTGAGGGGGCTCGTCTTAAGCTGGTGAGAGGGAAGGACCTCCCCAAGCCTCACGTCTGTGTAGCATATATCCCGGACGGGGTGGAGTCGTCATTGACATCCGAGGATGTGCACACCAGACTGAGACGAATGAATGGTGGCCTGAACACTCGGGAGTGGACTGTACTACACCGAGAAGCGACAGGACCATCAGGACAGACATGGACATTTTCGGTTGACAAAATGTCTATGGTCACGCTGCAGGCAATTGGCTTCAGACCATTCTTTGGCTTCGGCCGGGTGTGGTTCGGCCGAGGGTAAGGGGATCTCCGGATGAGCCTAAATCCACAGCCTCTGCTACCACCATCGCCTGTCAGCCTGCGGCGACGGGAGCGGGCCCTTTCGAGAGTGGAGGGGGATCAATCCCCCCGGCTCACAGTGCGGCTAAAGGCCAAAAAGCTGGCCAAAACCCGAAAACTCGATGTTTGATTTAGGGACTTTTTACGCGATAAATTACTAGTAGGGGACCCCGCCACACAGAAATTCGGGTGAGAGTAGCCCAGTTCTCCCCCGCCCTTCGTAGCATGACTTTAATGGCTACCGTTGCAGTGTACGTCTATACGCATGTTACCGAGCGCTCGGAAGTTCTGTATTTCTTGTGTGAATTATTGTGTCGAAGTGAAAAATAATGAAATGGATTCTCCTCAGCAAGGTCAGTAGAATGAAGTTTAGTCAATACTATTTATTATTTGTTAAACTGTTGTTCTTTATGAATATTTAAACATTGCTATATTTTTGATAAACTATTACGAAAAGTCTTTTGATAAACAAGCCTGCTAAAAAAATTCTCGCTAGATCCCACTTCAAGACCCATTCAGGCTTGTTTCTTAAACATTTTTACGTAAATTATGTAAAATTTAGCTGCGACTATCTGCGACCCTGGAAATGACATAGGTTTTTCCATGAAAATGCTATTCGTGCATTGGCACTATGTAAATACATGAAATTCAAGCCAAATTGAGCAATTGTTTAGCAGTATCTTTGTCGAAATAAGCACATGGCTCGAGCAGCCGGACAATTCAGCACTAACCTCATTTAACATCACGTGACCGATGAGAGAAACGCGCGGTTTTCAAATGTATATATATATTTTCAAATGGAAAATTAAATCAATATTTAATTTTTAAACAATTTACAATGGGTCAAAATTTACTTTGTGCATACAAAAAATTGTTTAAAAATATTTTTTAATAACAAAAAAGTTTTTCAATTATTTTATTCAACAATAATAAATTGTCTTAAAATTACTTTTTTTACAATAATAAACTTTTCAAAAAATTATTTTCTACCAGTAAAAAATTGTTTGAAACTTACATTTTTTACAATAATAAATTCTTTTAAAATCTTTTTTTTAATTATTTAAAAATAACTTTTAACAAGAAAAAATTGTCGAAAAATAGTTTTTTCGACAATACAATGATTAAAAGTTAATTTTTTGACAGCATAAAGTTGTTTAAAAATTACATTTTAAACAATTGAAAAATGTTCAAAAATTAATTATCTTAAAGTTACTTTTTTGAGAATAATGAGCTGTTCAAAAGTTACTTTTTTATCAAAATAAAAATGTTAAAAAATTCCTTTTTTACAATAATGTTTTGTTGTAAAGCTAATTTGACAATAATAAATTGTTTTGAATTTACTTTTCCAACAGTAAACAATTGCTTTAAAATTTCTCATTTGAAAACAAATTTTTCAAATATAACTTTTTAAGAATGGTAAATTTTTCAAACATTTTTCAAGCAGTCATGAATTTTTTGAATAATTGCTTTTTAAAAGTAGTATATATATATATATATATATATATATATATATATATATATATATATATATATATATACAGGGTGTTCAAATAAGGACACGGACCGGCTGTATCTCGAAAACCATCACAGCTGCAGCTTTCGGAAAAAAATTTGTTGGAAATTATTTTCAGCTTTCTATATCTGCCGCTAGATGGCGAAAATGCCATGGCTTACCTAAAATCTTTAATTTCTTGAGAATCTTGACGCATAACATAAGCTGGTTTTAGGTAATTTGTAATCAACGTACACTTGTCTACAACCTCTGTTGAAAAAAATGTCCTTATGGACCAGTGGCGGAGGTAGGGGGCGAAATTTGCCTATAACTTGATAACCAGTAGACATAATTTTAAGAATTTTGGCTTGTTAGAAAGAGCTTTCATAAGAAATTCCAGGTATTAGTATTTTAAATCTACAGTCACACATGCACAAAATACAGAGGGCGCTAGAGTAGAGGAGTCTAGTTTTATTAAATTTTACGAAAATTTTCAAATGGCAGCATAGTATTATAATATAACTATCAAAAAGTGAATGAAGTTAGAAAGAACTCAGTGAAAACCCAAAACGAATATGTTTTTCCGTTTCAGAGAAAACTCGAATTTTATGTATTTTGGTGCTTATTATGCCATTTCTCAAATTTGGATATGGATATAGCAAAATCTCTATAGAATATTTGTTTTCAGGCATCGTTATACAAATTAGCATAGTTACCAATAACAATTGATCACTTTAATATAAAATAAATTTATTACCTTATCATAAAACTAAGATACAAGAGCCAAGAATCGATTTTAAGGTTGTATTCGTAAATTAAGTGATTATATTATGAAACCGAAACTATATGAATGTAAAAACCTAAAATTTAATTAACATTTTATTATTTACAAATGTTCAAACTGCTGTCCTTTTTTATGTATACATTTAACTAATCTCTGACGAGTAGAGGCAATTTGAAAATAAACTGTGTATGGTTAATGCGTGAACACAGAACACTCCCTTGCGTGAATAGGAAATTTTGATACTGTCGAACGTGACAGTTATCTCGTCAGTGATTGTGATTGGACTAAATCGCGTAAGTGCGACTCGCGCATACCGGCACACAGAACCACAGAGCAGGTTCATCTATGCTCAGAACATAATGTGCCATGTACCGGCATCAGAATTTTGAATGTTTTACATCTGTACACCCTACGCACTAAAACAATACGATATATATTATTTGATTATATCCTAGAAGGTGTCTACTTTGAATTAGAATATCATGTCTGCCAAGTGGACACGGACACAGAATGAACTTAAACTTCATTACAATCATTATACAAATTAACGTACTTACCAATAGCATTTATGTAATCACTTTCAAATGAAATAAATTTATTACTTTATTATAAAATTACGATACAGAGGTAATGTAGAAGTCATGAAAAAATTAATTTATATTATGAAAATAAAACACTTTTCATTAGGCGTTTAGAGAAAATTCTCAGTATTTATTTTGACAATTCATTCCATACATAATATCTTTATCATAATATAGTAATAAATACAACCAATGTCTAAAATCATTTAAACACTTGTTAATGCCCATGTGAAATTCATATGCAGTTTTGTACTTCAATCAAAGTAGTCCATGTATTGTCAACGAAGGTAAGGAAATTGAAACAATTTGTTTTATAAACGTCAAAATCCTATGTTCAATTTATTACTGATCTTATTAATTATTTGTAGTGTTCCTGTGTGTTTTTTTATCAATAGTTGGTGTTTTACGTTTTCATGATGTCTTATTCTAACGAGGAAGCATTTGATATGCTTGAAATTTATTTTATATTTTTTTGGAATCCTGTTGTCGCATCACGAGAATATGCTTTAAGGTGCCCGCAAAGAAGACATTACTCAAGAGAGGTGTTCATTCGCATTGCAAGATATATGCAGGAAACTGGATCTGTAAGACGCACCAGAAGACAAGTCAAGTAAATCCACATATTAGTGTACGACAAATTTCTAGAAACTAAGGTGTGACCGTAGGTCTGTATACAATGTTTAAAAGGCCATAATATGCACCCATATCACATAGTATTGCATCAGGCCCTAAATGAAACTGATTGTGACCACAGACTGAATTACTGCCATTGTATGCTGAGTATGCTAGAAGAAACACCACGATTTCTATCACAAATGGTATGGACAGATGAAGCAACATTTTCAAATTGTGGGAAAGTAAATCACCATAATATGCACTATTGGTCGGACAGTAATCCCCATTGAAAGAGAGAATTAGATCGGCAAAATCGATGGACTCTAAACGTATGGTGTAGTATAGCTAAAGGAAAAATTGTTGGACATATTTCTTTGACGGACCACTTAACGGAGATCTGTATTTAATTTTTTTTTACTCAAAGCATAAAAATGTTATTGGAAGACATTTCTCTAGAAACAAGATTAATAATGTTGTTGCAACACGACGGGTGTCCAGCACACTTTGCGCAAAGTGTACGCGAATATCTTAATGTTCAATTTCCAAATCGGTGGATAGGAAGAGGAAGCTTATTTCCATGACCACACAGATTACCTGATTTGACTTGCTTAGATTTTTATATATGGGGGAGAGTGAAAGATTTGGTATATCAAACTCGACCAACAACAAGAGAAAATATGATGGAAAGGATATAAGTTGCTGTTAATAGCATATCTACGGCTGAAGTTCAAACAGCCGTAGCCTCTACTCGTCAGAGATTAGTTAAATGTATACATAAAAAAGGACAGCAGTTTGAACATTTGTAAATAATAAAATGTTACTTAAATTTTAGGTTTTTACATTCATATAGTTTCGGTTTCATAATATAATCACTTAATTTACGAATACAACCTTAAAATCGATTCTTGGCTCTTGTATCTTAGTTTTATGATAAGGTAATAAATTTATTTCATATTAAAGTGATTAATTGTTATTGGTAACTATGCTAATTTGTATAACGATGCCTGAAAACAAATATTCTATAGAGATTTTGCTATATCCATATCCAAATTTGAGAAATGGCATAATAAGCACCAAAATACATAAAATTCGAGTTTTCTCTGAAACGGAAAAACATATTCGTTTTGGGTTTTCACTGAGTTCTTTCTAACTTCATTCTCTTTTTGATAGTTATATTATAATACTATGCTGCCATAGTTGCATCACATAATGATGCTTTGGAACATTTTAATTTGATTTGTAAGTGGGGCTGCTATGGGACATCAGGTCAAAGTACATTTAAACAAATATTTACAGATGATGATGGTATAACAACTGATGTAAGTATCTTTTTTACATCCCTTGTCCCATTGCAGTTATTTTACAATGATGCAAATAATGAAAAAGTGTTTGGCAAAATCCGCGTCTTTCGTCTCCGCGCTTTTGTAGGCCAATAAAAATAGAATTCTTAAAAGAAACTGCCGACGCGACGTAAGCGGAAGTAGCGTATATAACTTAGCAGCAGGAAAAACTTGTTCCGTGTTAAGATTTTCATAAGAGGAAAAACAATTTCTGTAAATTTTTATCTTTCTCTGACAATGATCGACGGCAAAGTGTACACACTTTGCCGTGTTTTCTGTCACCGAGTTACAACTCGGTGACAGAAAACACGTGAACGCAGCGTTGCTATATTTGTACAGCTACGTTGAAAGATTTCAATGATCTCAAAAAAATTGTCAGTCGCGAAGTTGTCACGGAAAAATTGAAGTTTGGCATTTCTTCCCTGCATGCATGGATTCGTTGCGGTTATCTAATAAGCTAGATATTAAAAAGTGGCAGACACGGGCTCCTACAGAAAAGGGAATGATTGAAAATCGACAATTGAATACTCAGAAGGCTTTTAGACTAGAATTAGGATTGATAGCTGATAAGCCGAAGCAAGGATATGGGAGCTCAAATGACGGTAACACAGCTCGTCGGTTTTTTGGCAATGCATCGATTTCGTCTCAAATCACTGGGGTGGATCAAAATTTGATTGAACGATTTCATGCCATTTTACAGGTTATTTCTTCGAACCGTGAAATCAATGTGGCTAAATTCTCAAGTTATGCTTTCGAAACAGCAGAACTATTTGTACGATTGCATCCGTGGTACTACATGCGGACTACGGTATATAAATTGTTAGTTCGTGGGCCACATATCATTTGTTCGGATTTGCTTCCAATCGGCATGATGTCTGAAGAAGCCCAGGAAGTTTGCCATAAGTTTTATTAAGAAATTCAGGCAAGACTACACTAGGAAAATAAGTCGAACTGCAACAATGACCGATTTAATGAATCGTATGCTTCTAAACTCAGACCCCTACATTTCAAGCGTTCGTAAATTACCAACTAAAAAGAAATCCGAACTGACTAATGACGCGAATTCATTACTTGAGACAGGGCTCAGATCAGACGACGAAAACGAAACAGTAGACGAAGAAACTATTGTAACTGATTATGAAGATAGTGATTAAAACGTGTGATTAAGAAATAGTGAATTAAGCATGTAAATAACTTAAAAATAAATATTCTTTCACCATTGATCAATAAGTGTATATGTTGTTTGATGTAAGTAATACCCTGTTTACAATTACAAGACTTTTAATTCGTAATCGGCAACCTATAAAAATCCTGGATACCAAATTCACAATGATTAGAGTACATTTTATTACATTCGGTCGCCGTTTATAAGCCGCAATTTCGTTTCTGAAAAAAAGGATCTCAGATTCGTTATCAGCAGCCTAAAAAACCCCAGATATAAAATTTTATCATAATCAGAGTAAATTTCGCCATTTCCAGTCGCCATTTTGAAGCCGCCATTTTGTTTTTAATAAAATGGATCTCAGATTCGTAATCAGCGACCCAAAAAATCCCAGTTTCCGGTCGCGATTTTGAAGCCGCCTTTTTGTTTTTGAAAAGATTCGTTATCAGCAACCTAAAAACCCCTAGATATCAAATTTTATCATAAGCAGAGTAAATTTTACCATTTCCGGTCGCTATTTTGAAGCCGCCTTTTTTTTAAATTAAATGGATCTCACGTTCGTAATCAACGACCCAAAAAATCCCCAGATACCAAATTTCATCATAATCAGAGTAAATTTCACCATTTCCGGTCACCACTTTGAAGCCGCCATTTTGTTTTCAATAAAATGGATCTCTGATTCGTAATCAGCAACCCAAAAAACCCCCGGATACCAAGTTTTGAAATAATTGGTTCATTTTTAGTAGTCTTGGCCACCTTTTTGGCCTTTTGCCCCACTGTGCGGCTATACCCTCGGGAAGTGGCACCGCAGGGGGAATTAAATCCACCAAAAAAATGGGCCCCAATAGAGGAGGGAGCAGGATACATCCTTCCACTGGAACCTCTAGAGGAAAACAACAGGGGAAAGGAAAATTCACCCTTCGGACGACTACCAAAGGTAGACCCTCCAATAGGAAACTTGGTAATCGAGCTTCTGAAAAGGAGGATGACCCTGCACCCTAAATCCCTATCCTTTCCTACTCCAAAACCTATTCCCTTATCCCTCCCACTCTTAAAACATTTTACTCTCATGCCCTCCAATATTAGGTGCATTCAAGCAAATTTGCATCATGCTAAGGCTGCGACATACCTCCTTAGCATGAAATTAAAACAGGAGCAGATAGGCATTGCTCTTCTCCAAGAGCCCTGGACCGCCAATTCAGACCGAACTAAAGGGCTGGGTAACACTTTTGGTAAGATAGTAGAGGTGGGCTCTGGTACCAACTCCAGGGCCTGTATCTGGATCAGAAACAACTTGCAGTATTTTACACTTTCAGAATACTACACCAAGGACATGGCAGCCATCCATCTTATGATCACAACCGGGGGACCAGGCTGGAAGTAGTGGCCTGTTCGGCATATTTCCCTGGAGACAGAGATGCATAACAACCACCTCCAGCAGAGGTACAGAAATTGGTTACCTACTGCAAGAGTAACAATTATCACCTTGTAATGGGGTGTGATGCGAACTCCCATCACTTGGTTTGGGGGAGCACGGACACTAACAGGCGAAGTGAGTCACTATTTGAATACATACTAGGAGAGGAGCTGGTTGTCAGCAACACAGGCTCGAAACCCACCTTTCTAACGGCTTATCGGTGAGAGGTTTTAAATCTCACGATCAGCTGTTGAGCTAAAAAATTCACAAATGGAGGGTGTCGTCTGAACCCTCATGTTCGGACCATGCCCATATCCTATTTGAGATTGAAACAGGCCCTAAACCTATGGTGGAGTATCGCGACCCGAGGAGGACGGATTGGGAGGGGTATAAGCAATCCCTCGCCGCCAGACTTGTGTCCGCTATCCCCACAGTGAGGGATCGTGAAGAGATTGAGATTGCGGCTGAACAGGTAAGGGATGCTGTGATTTAAGCATATCACGAAAACTGTCCACGAAAGTCAAAAAAACATAGTCGAGGTCCTACTTGGTGAAATAATAACCTCGAAAAACTAAAGACGTCCCTTCAATCGTGCTAAGACTACAGGCAACTGGGAACAATATAAATCCGCTCTAACACATTATAACAAAGAGATAAGAAACGCTAAGGGGGAGTCCTGGAGAAGTTTCTGCGGGGACATCTCTAATTTGCCCAGCAGCGCCAAAATCCACAGAATTCTCTCACGCGACCGTGTTCAGGAACTGGGATCGATAAAACGACCAGATGGTTCATTTATTGAATCTTGGAAAGAAACGTTAGAGCTCTTAGCACACACACACAGATTCTCTGATCCTGAGCAATGAAAATGTCCTGCCAGCCGAGGGTCGATTTAAACGCCCTCAAAGACGGAGTTGGCGGGTTGCTCGGAGAATAGTTAGAGCCTCGATAGTGGAGTGTTCTGTGAAAAATTTCCAGCCATTCAAGGCGCCAGGGGAGGATGGGGTGGTACCGGTCCTACTACAACATGGACTGGAGATTCTCCTTCCTTTACTAATCAGGCTGTATAGAACCAGTCTGGCTTTGAAACAATATTCCATCCAGCTGGACGGTGGTTAGAGGGGTTTACATTCCTAAATTGGGAAGTAATCACCTCCCAGCCACATCACTGAGACCTCTCAGTGTTACATCATTCCTCCTGAAGGGATTGGAAAAAATACTACATTAGGGGGAACATCTTAGTCAACAACCCCCTAAATGCCCACCATTATGCCTACCAAACTGGCAAATCTACTGAATTAGCACTCAATAACCTCGTCGAGAAAATCACACACTCCCTGGATAACGAAGCCACTATCGCTAGAGGGGTGGAACCTACCATTTGTGGCTGGATTAGAAGCATGCTTCACAATCGGACTGTTATTACCTCGTTGCAGGGGGAGGTGGTCAGCTTCAGGGCTACGAGGGTGTGCCCTCAGGGGGGAGTTCTATGCCCCCTGCTGTGGTCCTTTTTGTGGACGATTTTCTGGATATCCTCGGGCTGTGGGAGGTTGAGGTCCAGGCGTATGCTGATGATCTTGTCATAATGGTCAAGAGTCACTAAATGTAGTGAATGATTGGTGTCGCAGGGAACAGATGTTTGTGAACCCCCGCAAAACGATCATTGTTCCATTTACCAGAAGAAGGCTGGGCAGATTAAAACCACCTATTCTTATGGAGGAAGCGATTCCATTTACGGAACAAGCAAAATATCTGGGGGTTACCCTGGATAGGAAGCTCAACTGGGACGTACAGTTAGAGAATGTAACCCGCAGCGCTAAACTGTCCCTATGGACATGCCGTAGAATCTGTGGAGATAACTGGGGAACAAACCCCCGACAGATGTACTGGCTCTATGTAGTGGTTATCAGACCAATGATAACATATGGAGCCATAGTTTGGTGGCCCAAGGCACTTCGCGGTGTCGCGAGAGCCAAACTGGCTCATCTACAGAGACAACCTTGTCTGATGATAACGGGAGCGATAAGCACCGCACCATCAGCCGCACTAGAGGTCCTCCTTAATATTCCAACTCTTCACATATGGCTGGAGAGGGGCGAGACTAAAACAAACGGCAGACAGAATGCCGAAGGAAGTCAGTCTGGGGTGGAGGGACCGGTATGGCCCACTCACATTCAAACCTAACCTAGTTCGTTTTAAAGCTTCCGAATTCAGATTAATTTTCCCATATTTGGGTCCAATTGTTTTTCGAAATATACTGCACAAAGATATATGTGACCATTTTTTGTTATATCATGTAGCTTTAAGAATATTATTATGTCAATGCTTTGTCGGTAGATCATGGATATTACCCCTTAACGCTCACGCCCGTGTCTGACACGGGCGATGCCAGACGGACCATTTGCTACATGCCCGTGTGTCACACGGGCAACACGTTCAATGGCGATTCAAAGTTATGCATAAACGTCTAGGAGTCGGGGTATATTTCTAGTATATTATACCATTAGCCGACTCATTAGTTGAGCTACTAATGTATAGATGTCGCATGCTTCTAAGCCGCTAAACCGTAATTTTGTTACAGAGTTCTCGCTTTTGGTTCTGTGTTCCGTTAAATTACCTATTCATTGACTTTATACATTGGATGTTCTATGCTTTATACTCTGAACGTGTTCTGTGCTGTGAATGAGTATATAGTCAATGGTATATTGTTGTCTTGACAAGTTATAATATAATTAGCAACACTTGAGTTAGTTTATTGTTGCTGCAATTCAAATAACATGAGTGACACAGAAATCTCTACAGATTCCGATTATGTACATATATCAGAGAGTGATGGTAGTGATACTAGTTTGGGAGAAATTTATGATGAAAGTGACGTGGAAAGTACAGATAATGATGATAACACCTTACTTTTGGCCAGGAATTGGTATCAAATTAGTGTACAAGAACCTCCAGACCCCCCTCCAAGGTTTCCATTCACAGGAGAGTCCGGAATTAGTGTTGATCTGCCAGAAAGTACTGATGTATTGGGATTTTTTCAACTGTTTTTCGAGGACCATCTCATCACCTTATTAGTTTCGGAGACGAATAGGTATGCAGAACAACAACCAGGTGGTTCCACTCGACAATGTCCACTTATAACAAACGACGAAATGCTTCTGTTTTTAGCAATTATCATGCTGCAAGGGATAGTAGTCAAACCAGTAGAGAAAATGTACTGGTCCAATTGTGAAGTGTTGAAAACACCTGTGTTCGGTAAGTTGATGAGCGCTAGGCGTTTTTTTTCATATAAAAAAGAACCTTCATTTTTACAATAATGCAGAATTCAATCCAGACACCCACCCTTACCCAAAACTAAATAAAATATGGCCAGTATTTGATTACATAAATAGAAAATGTTCAAATATATATACTCCGGAACGCGATGTGGCCATAGACGAAAGTCTTGTACTTTATAAGGGACGCCTAAGTTGGAAGCAATACATCCCCTTGAAAAGGGCACGTTTCGGGGTAAAACTATATATGTTGTGCGAGTCCAAAACTGGATATATGTACTCATGTATTATATACACAGGAAAAGGTACAAACTTCAGCGAGAAATATAAAGACATGCCTATATCATCTCAGGTTGTTCTCACTTTACTTGAACCCTTGTTCAATCGAGGCTACTGTCTGACTACTGACAACTTTTATACTTCTCCAACATTGGCTGACTACCTAATAAAATGTAAGACCGATATATATGGTACACTCAGAGTGAATAGAAGAGAAATTCCACCAGAACTACAAAAGAAAAAATTAAACAAAGACGATATAATAGCTTTTCAGAGAGGGAAAGTGATGATCATGAAGTGGAAGGATAAAAAAGATATTTGTTTGCTGTCAACTGTGCACAATTGTGAAATGACAGCAACAAGCAAAGTTGATAAAAATGGTACCTCAGTAAGGAAGCCAAAAGTTGTGCAAGATTATAACAATACAATGGGAGGAGTTGATCGCCTGGATCAACATTTGCACGATTATCCATGTACAAGAAAAAGAGGCAAAAAATATTACAAAAAAATCTTCTATCACCTACTGGACATAACAATATGGAACTCGCATGTATTATATAGACAAAATGGCGGCCAGAAATCTCATCTAGAATATAGGATAGCTTTAGTGGAAGCCATTCTTCGACTATCAAAAGAAGAGGTCGTCCCAGTAGTCAACCTGGACCTTTGAGACTGACGGAAAGACATTTTCCTGAATTCATCCCTCCAACAGAAAAAAAAGCTTCCCCATGCAGACAGTGTGTTGTGTGCTGTAGCAAAAGAGATGATAAAGGGAAAAGAAGGAGAAAAGAAACCAGATATTACTGCAAAGACTGTGATGTGGGTTTGTGCGCAGTTCCCTGCTTCAAGATTTACCATACTGAATTGAACTTTTAGGTAACCACAAACATAGCATTTTCCATAAACAGTATTGTACTTATATTGTAGCTATCGTGTGTAGGGTACTGTGGTACCTAGTTAGAGAATTGTATTTATTTTTATGATTTTTAGATAGGTACATTTTTACCCTATGGCAAAATTTGCTTCTACACCTCTGTGTTTTATTTGGCATGCCTTCTGCTATGCATTATGTCATGAATCTTTGGTTTCTCATTTCTTTGAAAAAATATATATATATTTCTTAGTTTTTGTATATAATTCCATCGAACCCTTCAAAAAAAATATTTCTACGCCAATGAATTCAACAAGAACTATGTAAAAGAGCTTACCAATAATGATAACTCTCATATATTTTATTTAGTCGTTGTATCCGCTTCTGATTTTGCGAAAATAAAATATAATAAATTAAATTCATTTTCTGGCAACCCCTGGCGAAAAAAACATTTCTACGTCACTGAGATTTGGTAAAAATACTTAGAAAGACATGTACCCCAATAACCAATAATAAAAAAAAGTGACGATTTTGGCTCAAAAAAATCAAAAATAATATAATCCTTAGGGGGTTAATAGCTAAAGAAATAGTAAATTGCTTTGTAGAAAATTTTTCCCGGATCTATGGGCGAGAATCCTGTGTTTATAATATACATAATTTGGTACATTTGGCAGATGATGGAATAAATTCTAATTGTTCTTCAAATGAAGTTAGTGTCTTTCCATTTGAAAGTTTTTTGGGAAAACATAAAAAACTTTTAAGGACGCCCAATCGGCCTCTCAACTTTGTAAATGACTGAAAATAATAATCTATATGTTACCTATGAAGATGTAAAACAATTTTTTTTTTGTAAATGAGACATTCCAATATATCCAAACGCCTTTCTTTAAAGTAAAATATAAAACATTTTTAATAAAAGTGACTGTTATGTATTCTTAAAAGATAGACGTTTGTTAACAGTGTATGATTACGATGCTCAAAAGCAAGTTTTAGTTGGTTATTTGTCTAGTCCACTAAAAATGTTTATACTTATCCTATAGAATCTAAGGAAGTTGAGTATTTCAGTTTAAAAACTTTGTTCAAGATCGCAATACTTTAAACTGGTAAGGATATAAGAGCTGCTTCTTCAAAATGGCAAATACAGTCATATGATTGATATTCAACTGCAAAGCAATTCTCCTGGTCTTTGTAATGGTAATTCCTTCGAGGCTTCCAGAAAATATGCAGAAATGTATCCTCAACGCGTGGCTCCTCATCACACTTTGTTTCCACGGATTCAACGACGATTGCGGGAAACTGGCACATTTGAAGTAAATAAACATGATTGTGGTCGCCAACGTGATGTTATACCAGCATTAAAAGAAGCAGTACTTGATCTAGTCGATGAGCAACCTGAGATCAGTACCAGGAAAATTGCTTCGCAGTTGAATATTATATAACTGTGTTTGCCATTTTGAAGGAGCAGCTCCTTACCACGTACAACGCGTGCAGGCACTATTACCACGAGGTTTTCCGAATCGTCTGGAATTCTGCGTTTGGGTGTTGGACACGATTCAACAAATTCCTGAATTTCTGAAGCATATTCTATTCACAGACAAGGCGAATTTTTCAAGAAAAGCCATAATTAACTATCATAATAACCACATATTGTCAGAAGAAAACCCTCACGCTATAACTGAAGCCCATCACCAACAACATTTCTCTTTAAATGTGTGGGTTGGGTGTATTGGTAATTGGTTAATTGGTCCATATTTTCTACCACCAAGATTGAATGGAGATACATACTGCCAATTTTTAAGAGAAGAGCTTCCATTATTGCTTGAAAATATTCCCTTAGGTGACAGAATGACAATGTGGTTCATGCATGACGGGGCTCCCGCTCATTTTACTACTGGATCACGTCAATATTTGAATGAAGCATATCCAAATCGCTGGATAGGGCGAGGTGGATTTCGGTCTTGGCCAGCACGATCTCCGGACTTAAATCCTTTAGATTTTTGTATTTGGGGCCACTTAAAAACTCTAGTGTATAAGACTCCTGTTGAAGACGTGGAAGACTTGAGGAACAGCATCATTGCTTCATGCAGGAGTAAAGAAAACTCATGTGATTTGACCGCATACGTGAATGAATGCGTCGTGGACTACAGTCATGTTTAATGGCTGAAGGTGGTCATTTTCAACATTTAGTATGATTTCATTTGATAGTTTATGTTTGATTTATTACCTTAGGTTTAATTTTATTCTATTAAATTACGTCAAATTTTTCAGATAAGTTTCAACATGAAAGCCACCTAGATAGTAGGTAAATTCAAGTTTTAATAATATGCCACTTGAATCATAACATGAAAATTACATTTGAATGTTCTGAAGCAGAAAATGAAAGTAAAATTAGTTATGCAGCTCTTGAGCGAGTCAGTAGCGAGTTCACTATTGTACTGTGCACATAGTATTTACCGCCTCCTATATTGAAGAAAGGTCTATTTGTTGGGAATATAAACAGAATAATAATTTTTGCAGACGACTCGATTGACTATATTTCTAATCTGAAATATCCTAATTCGGGAGCTGGTCAGAAACTCAAAAGGTGTAAAAAGAGAGTTGTATCCCTTACACATTTTTTGAGATTTTAAGCAGAAAAATTTTCTGCCTCAAAAGAAGTGCGACTTATTTGATAACATGCCTGATATTTCAAAGGAATTACATAGGCGAAAATTAGGGGAAAATGTCAAATACTTACCTGAATTGAGAAAATTTGCGATAACTCTAAATTTCTTATCGCCTAAGGCATATGATTATGTACGCAATAAATTTGATGCATGTTTGCCACATAAAAGTATCATTTCAAAATGGTACAAAAATGTCAATGGAGCCTCAAGATTTACTAAACAAGCTTTTGAGAAACCACACTAATTCTTCCAACGGCTTCAAGTTTCTTTCTTTAATGACTGATGAAATATCTATACGGAAACATGTCGAGTGAGATGGTAATATATTTTATGGATATGTTGATTGTGGTGTATCTTCAACATAACGGCGATGCTATCGTTAATGAAGCAATAGTTTTCATGGTTGTTTACGTGAATGGGCGGCGGAAGTTGCCGGTTGGGTATTTAGCCACAAACGGATTGAACTGTGATCAGACGCGTGTTCTTGTGAGAAAATGTATCGCATTAATTTACGTGCCTTTTACTTTTCTTTACTACAAGGGTTTTCCAATGACTGTAAATTCTAATTATTATTATTATTATTATTATTAAAATTTACGTAATTATTGATTTAGTCCTATTTAAGGGTCGGCAACGTTTCGAGCGGCAGAACTTGTGTCCCTTTTCTATCCCCTTGTTACCTTGAACTTAATCTTTAAGTTTTACTACCTTCAAGGGAGGTCTTGCTAAAATTTATTTGGAACACTAAAAACCGAGCATCTGGGTCAAATTCCCAGAATTTTACTATATATGCAGTCTTAGAGTCATCAATGACGAATTGCTGATATTAGTTATAAATAACCTTATCTAGTGATTTCTAATAAATTTATGATTTTAACCTCTGTTATCTATTATGCAAATGTAGTAGGAAGTAAGAGACTATAAATATGAGTTCTTTTGAGATGTAACACTCGTTGTGTAGCTATCGTGTAATAAACATCGTCAATTAACGCACATAGTGTATTATTGAAGGGATAGTTCCAACCCCTTTACTCCCGGGAATAAAGGAAAGCCTTTTTAAAAAGGTACTTCACGGGATAGTCTTTGTCTGGCACAGTTGGTGACGGATAATTTCCCGCCCTTTTGGCACCCTTAAAGCTCAACAATCGAGAAAAGTTACGCTCGTGAGTCTAGTGCCGCGTGGAAGGTCCGCACGAATCAAGCTCTTAAACCATATGAGCATACAAGGAGCAACCCCAGGAAAACAGTAGCGTATACAGCGCCCACTGAGGTCTCCAGAAAGAACTAGAAGCAACCCCAGAACAACAGTATCGTCTACACGCCCGCTGAGGTCTTCAAACAACTACGAAGCAACCACATGAACAACAGTAACGTCCAAGCAGTCGAGAGCCATCCACTGAGGTCTTCCGTACAACCCGAGAAGCAACCCCAGGACAACAGAGATAGTCTACCCGACGAGGAACGTCCACTGAGGTCTTCAATACCAGTAAAGTAAGACAGCAATTTGTTACATGTATTATTCTTTTTTATTATATATATATATATATATATATATATATATATATATATATATATATATATATATATATATATATATATATATATATATATATATATATATATATATATTTGAGATTTTGACGTATTCCATTGCGAATCTATTTTATTATTGACATTTTCTGAAATTTTGTAATTTTTGTGTCAATTTTACAGTTTTTGTGTGATTTTATGTATTATAAGTAATTTATGAATTCACCTAACTTTCTTGACGAAAGTAGAGTACAGATAGTTGATCTAGAAGATCTAAGTAAGTCTTTTAATTCCCTGTCAATTTCTGAATTTTTCGATACGCAAGGTATTACGAAAGGTGTCAGTATTATCACAATGAGCACTCCTGCTCAAACGCAGACCACCTCGCAGTCGCTAACCACTGAACAATGGATTTCGACAGCGAAAACTTACGGTGAAATAATCCCAAAATTCGATGGTAGACCCATCGCCCTAGAATCATTTATAGTAAAGGTAGACAATTTTCATCAGAAATATGGTAATTCAACAGATTTTACTTTGAATAATTATGTATATTGCTTAATTTGTAGTAAGCTTATTGGCGAAGCCGAAAACTTTGTCATTTGCCGACCTGATCTAACAGATTGGCCTTCCTTGAAGGAAGCATTACGCAATAAATTCGGAGATTTAACAGATATAAAAATTCTGGCTCATCTATTTAAAAATTTAAAATTAAGACAAAATGAAAATCTAAGTGATTTTATAGAACGACTCAAGACAATACTAACGCAGTTAAATATTAAAATTATTAGTGACGATCACCTAAGTGTTTCACAAAAGGCCGTACATGAAGAAATTAACGAACAAACAGCAATTGAGGTAGTTTATAATAATTGCCCTCCTATGTTACAAACTATTTTAGACGTAAAAGACCACCAAACATTACCTGCCACTACTAGTACTGTGCTTAACTATATCTCTAAACATCCATCCGAGAAACCTAAATTTACAAATCCAAGACCGGTTTCGACCCCAGTTTTTACTCCAAAACCAAATACTTCAAACCATAACAGGCAATACACGGCCAATCGTCCGGCATAATTTTTTTAACCAAATACAGCCAATCGTCCGGCACAATTTTTCCCACATTATAGAAATTTGCCTAGATTTAATCCGGGTACTCGACCCACAACGTCTGCACCCCAACAGATAAACCCAAATCTGAATTATAATAACAATAATTATGCCTCTAGACCATCGCAGAATTTTAGAGCGAATAACAACAATAATCCTGCTAATAAGTCTGGACAGACTAATTACCAGAGAACTGCTTTTCGCAATTGGCGACAACCAAATATAAATTTGTCCGAATTAAATCCACCTATGGATATTTCTGAAGCTAAACCTGAATTTGACTATCGTGAGGATTTGTACGAAAATAACCCTCTGGAAGAAGATGTTGCTCTCAATATCGATGATCTATCTCTAAACCTAAGTAATTACCATTTAGACAAAGATGAGAATGACGGTCCTACATATGACCAAACAGAACTCGATCCGTATCACGCAATAGAAAATTTTCGTCTACTTGCCTCGGACGAAACAACAGAGAAACTACGCTACCCTGTCTAGTTATTTCGGACCCCCCAATGAAAATATTAATAGACACCGGAGCCACTAATTCGCTAATTAATTCTATTATAGTTCGTAAATATTTTTCTGATTACTTACAAGATGAGGATTTTATATTAAAAACGATAACGACTCAAACACAGCATACGGAGAGCATACAAGTCGATCTATTTGCAGAAAATCAATTGTTGAAATTTTTTGTGGTAGATTTTCATCAACATTTTGACGCATTGCTGGGAGCGGATAGCTTAGAAACTATGAACGCTCTGATGAATTTTAGCAGTGACATTTTGTTTTTAAATGACCTGCCTTATGAATTAATTAAATATGATAGTCTAGCAGTAAACAACGTTGAGGTAAAAACTAAGGCGACATTTCCTATTAAAATTAAGAAAGGACCTATATTAATTCCAAAGCAATCAATTCAAGGCGTACACATCCCGGAAACTATAACCGTGGCTAATAATTACCATTGTGAAGTTCCCATAGTGACCCACAAGGATAACACCTTAATAAACAAACCAATCATCAAGGCGAAACATAATAATGCGGAAATAGATTTATGTAATTTATTCATCAGGCAAAATAACGATCAACCCAACAACCTTAGTCATCTTGATCAATTACAACGTAACGCATTAATTAACACATTTAATGAATTTAGCGACGTATTCTATAAGGAAGGAGACATTCTCACCTTCACGAATACTAGTAAACATCACATTCCTCTAAATTCAGATATACCGGTATTTTCAAAACCATATCGCTTCCCTCAAATACAACGAGAGGAAATCGACCGACAAGTCGAGGAACTCAAAAGGCAAAATATAATCGAGGAAAGTGAGAGTCCATATAACGCCCCTGTATTCCTTGTGCCCAAGAAGCCTGATAAATTTGGCAATAAGACATGGCGCATGGTAGTCGATTTTCGAAAATTGAATGAAAAAACTATCGAAGACAAATATCCGATACCTAATATAGCTAATATTCTAGACTTATTGGGCGATTCCCAATATTTTTCCAAATTGGATTTAAAAAGTGGTTATCACCAAATAGAGATAAAACCAGAAGACAGACATAAGACTGCCTTCTCCACGCAGCAAGGGCACTACCAGTTCCTCCGAATGCCCTTTGGGTTGCGAAGTGCTCCTGCGTGCTTTGTCAGAACTATGAATAACGTTTTAAAGGGCCTATTGAACAAAATATGTCTTGTGTACCTAGATGACATAATCATCTTAGGAAAAAACTTCGAGGATCATTTGAATAATTTAAGAACAGTATTACAAAGACTTCGAGACCATCGATTGAAAATCCAAACCGATAAATCAGATTTCTGCCTCACTGAGATCGAATACCGTGGGCATCTGATCACGATTGACGGCGTAAAGCCCAATCCTAAATTAGTAGCTAAAATCAAAGGTATTCCACTACCTACAACACCTAAACAAATCAAAGCATTCCTTGGATTATCCGGTTACTACCGTAAATTCATTAAAAACTATGCTACAATTACGAAACCACTAACTATTTGTCTAAAAAAGAATAGTAAAGTCATACACACACCAGAACTCATCAATGCGTTTAATTCAGCAAAACGAATAATTTCTAACACTCCTGTATTAGCATACCTGGATTTCAATAAAACATTTAATGTAACCACAGACGCATCGAATGTAGGTACAGGAGCAATATTGTCACAAGGTCCCATTGGCAAAGACAACCTTATAATGTTTGTCAGCAGAACACTAAATAAGAACGAATTAAATTATTCCACTATAGAAAAAGAATGTCTTGCTATCGTATGGGCAACAAAAATGTTTAGACCTTATATTTATGGGAGACAGTTTAATATAATCAGTGACCACAAACCCTTACAATGGTTGTTTAACTTAAAGGAGCCTAATGCCAAACTTATTCGTTGGCGACTCAGGCTCGAAGAATTCGATTATAAAATAATTTACAAGAAAGGTAAGAATAATCTAAACGCAGATTTTCTTTGACGTTTGGAAGCCTACCCTTTAGAAACCGCAGACGATCTGTTATCCATGTTTAATAACCCCGGAGATATCTGTCAAAGAGATCCACTAGAAATCACACATTGATGCAATTCTTAATATCCCTCAGACGGAAACTCAGGTTACTAGAACTGAATCACCTGAAATTAAAATTTTATCCGACATAAGAGTAGATCAATTGAAAACACCACCTTCAGTTACTCAGCATTCACAAGCTGAAAACACCAGTGCATCCCTGCCTATAACGGATAAACCACTTAACATGTTTAAAAATCAATTTGTTTTCACATTTTATAGCAAACCTACAGTTAATACGCTTAACCCTTTTGGTAGACATAAATACCTGGTTAACATAACAGAAGGTAATTATGAAAATGAAATATCAAATATTCTCAGAAAATACGCAAACCCGAATTTAAATAACGCTATTTTCATTAAAAGACCGGAGTTTTATGAAACAATGGCAACATTGATCAATAAACCTTTGACAATTCAATTAAATTTGTATATACAGATAAAATCTTAGAAGATGTGACAGACGCAACGACTCAACAACATTTATTGCGACATTTCCATTTCCCTGGCCATCGAGGAGCGCAAGAATTAAACGCGCAAATAAATCGAAGATACTATTGGCCTAGCAGTACCTTAGATTGCCAAAAATTTGTCGACGAATGTTCAATTTGCCAACATGCAAAATACGAACGACACCCTGTAAAATATAAATTAAATTTAACTCCTACGGCTAAAGAACCTTTTAACACAGTTTTCATTGACATATTCTTACTTGCGAAACAAAAATATTTAACCGCAGTAGATTCATTTTCAAAGCATGTCATGTATCAACCTCTAGTATCGATGAATATTCCTGACATAGTAGAAGCGTATATAAACCTTTTTTCCAAATATAAAAAGCCGAAATTACTAATTACCGATAACCAATTTGATCACCCACTATTTAAAGAAATGCTAAAAATTCATCAAGTAGAACATCACCTAACTACCCCTACTCATCCCAATAGTAACGGTCCTATTGAACGTGTACATGGTACCCTCTTGGAAATAGTTAAAACAATAACCGTATCAAAAAACAAAATTTTATTAATGAACCTTTTTGAAAATGCTTTTATAATTTATAATAGAAGCATACACTCGCAAACTGGTTTTAAACCCATAGAATTGTTATTTGGACACCTAGAAGGTAACGACATGTTAGATACCTTTGACGTAAATCATTACTATGAATATATTAGTGAATTATATGACCGGATTAAAGCGTTATACGAGTTAGTAAAAACACGACAATTGGAAAATAAAGAAAAACATACGGCATACCAAAACGCTAAAAGAACAGAATTTCTGTTTATACCACCTGACACTCCTGTCTATCGAGATCAGAGATCCCGAGACAAAAGAGCACCTCGGTACAAACAAGAAACAGTAGCACAAGATTTAAAAAACAAAATCGCTACCCCAAGACGAGCAATTTACCATAAACAAGAACTAAAACCATTAAGGAAATCACAAGTAAATAAAACCTTTGTTACAGATGACGCCATACACCTTCCTAACATTGATTCTTTACCTAGTACTAGTAAATAAAAGTGAAGTCAACCCGCAGAGAGTAGAAATAAAGGACTTACATAACAACCCGGGAAGCATTTTTGTATCGAGCGCTCAATATACCGTATTCGGGTAATGTCGTATTTAGCGAGGTCTGTCTCAAAACGAGCGTACGATATCCCGATCGATTATCAAGCTACCGTACGCTTGATACTAGGACTGCGAAATTTGGAATTCGTGTTTAAGCGCAATACGTTTTAATAACAGTTTACTTTTTTTTTATGAAATATGGATTAGCCAGATAAGTATACATACCACATTGTGAGTTCCAGTGAAATCCGAACAAATTTTAAGACTAAGCAAGAATTTTAGGTGAGCAAATAAGAGCAATTTTTTTATCTACATAACCTAAAGAACGTGGATGCTACAAGTAATTGCCGCGTCACCACCCACAAAAACTACCATATTCTTTTTTCTACACCCCCCCACCCCCCCCAATCTAAAGATTATACTGGTAGAATAATTGCGGTAAGAAAATCTCCTTCTGTTATTGTTCATCAACATGAAATTATATCTGAAGGTTATACCCAAAAAACTAGCTTAAGTATAAAAGAAAAAATAATACATATTATCAGTATATCTACCCCATGCTCCTGTAATTGCCATAAATGTTATTCAAAAAATAGAACGATCATTGCAATCTCTACCACATTCTGATGCATTTATTATCATGGGTAACTTTAACTGTACCTTGCGGGCAAACAGGGATCGCTTGTTCTCCGTTTGAGACAAATACCGGCGTATCCAGTGCTCTGCAACATATGGTGGATGTCTTAACAATGTCTGACATGTGGCTGCTAACTGCTCCGACCTTACCTGGAAACACGTTTTATACAAGCAACTCTGCTTCCAGAATAGACCGAGCATACTGTTCTGATAATCTGACTGACCACACATCATCGTCTAAATTATTGACATCCTTTTCTGATCATCTAGCAGTGTCTTTTGAGATTAAATTTAAAATTGACCATTATAGGAACCCTCTCTGGCGTTTTCCTCATTATCTGCTGAATGACCCAGGGTATATCACATGCATAAATACATTTTTAGATACGCAGATACGCACCAAAATTAAAGACTATACAGGCCACTGGGAACATTTAAAGCAGAATATTAGAGAAATTACACAGCAATACAAATATTTTAAAACGATGCAAGAGAGAAGCCAACTTCACTATCTTCAATATGCGGCTCAAAAATTGATTAAAGAATCCAGCAACAACATAGTTGAAATATTTCGAATAAGAAATGAAATAACAGAGTTGTATAAAAGAACGAGTGAAAACAACCTCCAACATAAAAACTTACAACAATTACATGAAAAAGATCGCCCCACTGCCAACATAGTTATGCACACATTGCCTAAAAGAACTTATCTCAATGAAATCGTTCAAAATGACACGACGATAAAAGACCCCTTTGAAATGTGTGGCTATGTTAAATCATATTTTGAAGGCATATATAGTAATACTCAAGATACCTCAGAACAAAATGAAAAACTTTTTCAAGGATTGCCACGGTAAACAAATAGTAAACAACAAGAAGTTGGCTCGACAATCATAATAGATGAATTAACAAAAGCACTGAAATCCTTAAATAAAAACAAAGCACCTGACTCAAGTGGCCTCACCACTGAATTTTATCTTGAATTTTGGCCAAAACTGCAGTTTCACCTTAAAGGCTAGGCGCAAATTGAGACACGTATAGCACGTGTGACGTGACGCAGCACAGCGCGTGTTTTTGTAACCTATAGGATTCAATGAAACAGCGCAGGTTGGGTACATGACGCGATGTCGCGCCACACGCGTCAGTGCGGCGCAGTGGTCGAGACACAGTTTTACGTGCCACACGTGTCACAACTTGTTGTGCAATAGTAAATATTTTAGTTTTTCGTTTTCTTGTTTACATTTGTTTGTAAAAAAATCATGACAGAAGAAAAATTAATTGAGGCGGTGAGGGAGCATAGAGTGCTTTACGACACAAAGCATGAAAATTACATGAAAACAAAATACAAGAATCGGATTTGGAATGAACTGGCAAAGGATTTGAATATGAAAGACGGTAAGTACACAAATTTATTTCCATTATTTATTAGTAATATCAAAATTAAATATCTTTATCATAACATATTATTTAGTATTATCTTAACATAGGTTGTTTGCCATCATTATTATAATAAATAGCCTATTTTCTAACGTACCTATACCAAAAACTGAAGCTGAGATAAAAAGGAAAAAAATAAAAAAATCATATTATATTGTTAATAATTTCCTTGAATAACGGATTGATGTTGCCACGGAACTGCTCCCCAATTATTAAAATATTCAGTGAAATTTTGCCTCACTCTGAAAGCAGCTGATGAATTCCTCACTCTGCTCCCTTGTACGTGAAGTAACTGAGTTTGCGGCAACTGTTTGATTTCATTTACATCTTCTGGTATGACTGTTGAAGATCGTAAATAATTATGCAAAACGCAAGGGGCTTTTACAACATCTCTCACCGTTTCCACTTTAGTTTCAAACGGCCTCCTAAACACCCGAAACCGTGATGATAGTACACCGAAGGCACATTCAACAGTTTGTCTTGCTCTAGAAAGGCGTGCGTTGAAAACTTGGTGTTCATAATTTCCTGTTACATGCCTCCTGGGATATGGTCTCATAAGATTTTCCGATAAAGGAAAAGCCTCATCTCCCACAAAAACGTAGGGTACAGGATCAGAAATCGTAGGTATTCGTTCAGGAGATGGAAGTAATAAAGTGTGTTTTCTCATTTTCCTGCCCAAAGCACTACTAGCAAATATATTCCCATCGCTGAATCTTCCCATAGCTCCAACATCAACTGTGATGAATTTGTAGTCCGCGTCAACTGTAGCCATCAAAACGATGGAGAATGTATGTTTATAATTAAAGTATGACGATCCGCTTTTATTTGGCTTTTTAATCACAATATGTTTTCCGTCGAGAGCTCCAATGCAATGTGGGAATTGCCATCTTTGCTCAAACCGTGAAGCTATAGATTTCCATGTTTCTGTTGTGGGTTCGGGTAAATATATCGTTTGCATCTTATTCCATATAGCGACAGCTACTTCTTGGACAATATTAGACACTGTGCGATCTCCCAACAGATAGTTATAAGAAATACTTTTGTAGGTGTCTCCAGAAGCCAAATATCTGAAACAAAACAAAATTAATTAATAAATATTATATTGTAAAATATCGGTTTCTCAGAGAACAATAATTATTGTTAAAATAAAAATTATTAAAAATGTATTTATAATAAAATATTCCCTTATTTCTTTCTTTTATTGGATTTTGTTTCAGGGGAAGAGGCGAAAACTACATGGCTTAAATTGAGAAACTCCTATCGAAACGCACGACGGCGACAAATGAAATATGTTAAAAGTGGTGCTGCCTCAGAAAACATTAAGCTTTGGCGGTTTCAAAAGCAAATGACGTTTTTGGAAGATTTTATGTCCACTGGACAACGTGAAGGAAACGTCAACGATAGCGATGACGAATCACAACTTTCACCTGCAGTAACCATAAGCAATGAAAATGCAGAAGAGGATAATTCACACGAAATTGACACGAATGAACAATCAATCAATGCTGATGTTGATGATGGAGACACCATTGATGGAACAAGGAAAAGGACTAGCACATTATCTCAAACTCCAGTGACCAACAGCAAACAGCCAAAACGCAGAAAGCAGGACGATTTGCAATCTTTATTTAAGCGATCTCTACAGCAGCGAGATGAGAGATCCAAACAACGGGCGGAAGAAAGAAGAAAATTGGAATCAAGGGGAAATCTGCAAGATGACCCTCTGTATAATTTTTTCTTCTCTATGTACCAGCTGACAAGAAAAATGCCATCCAATTACCAGCATAGGGTGAGGAGCCAAGTTTTCCAGGCTGTGTCAGAAGCAGAAGAGGAAATTATGAACATCCCAAGGCTGCCACCTTCGACATCACACCCCACTTCTTCACATTCAGGTGTAAGCCCTCCGTTTCCGTCGCCCCATGCTTGGTCAGATTCCCAGAGTTTGATCTTCTGTTCTCAACAGCAACAACAACAACAACAACAAGAACAACCTAGAAACCTGCACGATTTGGATCAGGCTGGAAATTCCAGTTTGGCAGACTATGTAAGCCAATTTAACAGTCATTGATTGATTACATAGTGTAATAAAAAAAAAAATAACTTAATTATGAATTTGATTATTACTTACCTCATGAAAACTGCAAGTTTTTCTTCAGTTGCTATAGGCTTTTGAGCATTACATCCAGTTGAGTCAATGTCTTGTCGAATCATCTCATGGACTTCAGAAAACTGTCTGCGATTCATGCGAAAGTAATTGGTAAAATCAGCACCGCTCATCATAGTTGTAATTTTAAACTGTCCACTCCTTTTTCTCTCTGATAGAATGTATTTATTAGGTGATTTAAATTTAGTTTTCATCAAGAAACAGAACAAAATTTCCTCTTCAGCATCGTCTGATTCCGATTCAGAACTTATGTTTAATAATAAAAATTGATTTGTACGTGTATCGGACATTTCTATGCGGCGGTAGCGAGTTATTCTGATTCAGAATAATTTAAAAAAAAATGTTTTCTTCGTGTAACATGCGGCAGTGGCGAGTGATAACTGCGTCCCAATTTGCGGATCACCGCGCAGCACGTGTGGTACGCACGCGTCGTGTCTCTCGCGTCACGCCACGTCACACGTGCTATACGTGTCTCAATTTGCGCCTAGCCTTAAATATGCTAAATCAAACATTTATGGAAGGCACATTACCCAGATCGTTAAGACTGGCAACTGTGTCGCTTCTTTATAAGAAAGGTGAACCTAGTAGTTTAGATAATTGGCGTCCGCCATCCCTTACCAACACTGACTATAAAATTGTTTCGAAATGCCTTACTATCAGAATTACCGGAGTATTAGCTGATCTTGTTCACACCGATCAGAGCTTTTGTATACCTGGACGTTCTATATATGACAGTTTACATTTATATAGAGATTTCATTGCACATGTAAACAGGACCAAGACAAATGCGGCTATTATATCCTTAGATCAGAATAAAGCTTTTGACAGTCAACCACGAATATTTATTTCATGTATTAAAAAAATTCAATTTTAGCCAGTCATTCATCTCATACATTAGACTATTATATAGTGAAGCCATATGCATGATACGAGTTAGCCATCTGCTTACAGCTCCTATTTGCTTTAAAAACGGTATAAGACAGGGATGTTCACTGTCTGGAGTTTTGTTTGCACTGTCAGTGGAACCTTTGCTAAACCTTTTACGCAAAGAGATTACAGGTTACAAACCAGCTACTCCACGAAATGATATCAGCCTAAAAATGACATAAATATAATCGTTTCACAACCTGCGGAAATACATAAAGGGCTAAAGTGTTACGAAATATATTCGAAATGTTCTGGGGCTATACTCAATATCTAAAAATGTGAAGGCTACTGGCTAGGAGGTCTTAAAGATCATATATAACTTTTACTGCGGGTTTAGATGGTCATCTGGTGACATAAAGATTCTTGGGCTTTCATACAAAAATGAAAATGACACCACTGACTCTCTAGCTTTAGACCATTTATATAACCGACTGAACGATAGCTGTAGAAGATGGAAAAATATCTTTCCATCTTTATCGTGGAGGGGAATGTGCTTAGTTATTAACCAGATGATAGCACCGAGACTATGGTACTATTTACAGGTTTTTTCGGTACCAGATGCATACCTTCAGAAGTTTCAAAATCTACTAAGGGACTTATTTTGGGCTGCACGAAAGCACTGGCTTAGGGAAGAGCATCTTTGTTTGCCTCTAAGGTATGGTGGTCTCGGACTTGTTCACGTTCCATCAAATGTTAAAGTTTTCGAAACAATTTTGCACTTAAATTCATTAACTGCACAGAAAATCGAAATGGTATGTCTTTACAGAGTATTTGCTAAGATCATATCGCTCAGCTAACTTAACTTGACAGCTTTTCTTTAAAAAACCCGATATGCACATAGAAAAAATTTCACCTTTTATCAGTTCGGTTTTAAAATCCACAACATGTCTTCGAACTTTTCTCCAAGATTTTCCCACCACCCTTCAAGGCATATTCGATATTCCTATGACCAACTCACGATTGTTCAGAGACGTACATTTTTCGAGTATATGGTTTGACAATGGATATTACACAGTTGCAAATCTCTTTAAGGAAAATATTCTACAAAACTTTAACGAATTAAATATCACAAATAAAGAACAAATATCAGTATTGCAAAGAAATTTTGAACATATAAAGTACACAATTCAAGAAAACTTTAACCAAATCCTTGATGTCCAAAATCTGAGCCAAGACAAAATAGTCACTGACTTTAAAAATGCCGATCACCACATAGAAACAATAACCCACAGCCGAAAAAAGCATATCCAGCAACAAATTGTTTTGAATCACTTTGATATATGTGAACCTCTGAAAGGTGTATGGACTGACGACCCTGTTAACTGGATGTCCTTCTATCCACTATTAGCTTTTGGATATGAGAGTGACATTAGTTTTAGACTAGCAAAAAACAGACTTGCTGACGGCATATTCTTAAACAAGGTGAATAATGAAACTTCAGCCTTGTCAGTGGTGCAGTCTGCCAATGACAGCATGGCATCTGATCATATCATGCAAAGAAACACAAACAATATGGGCATTTATTTGTCAAGTAAAACAAAAACTGATGGGATCAAAACTACACATCATAGATGTCTATTCTGGATTCGCACAAGGGATAAGTAAAAAAGAAGCTACACTTATCAGCTACCTAATTGTCCTGGACAAATACAGTATCTACAGCGACTTTATAGAAAATATGAGAAGTAGAAGCACACAAATACAGACTTATCTAGAACAGTTTAAGAACAGACTGCGATCCAGAATCATTAAAGAATATACTTGGCACACTGGAAGAAATGCAGTGCATGTGTTTCAGGATAAATGGTGGAATGCTGATTTACTATTTAATGTAGACAATAGAACTTTAGATTTTTCTTTAAAACTAATGTAAAAAACATGTTTTCTTAATTGCTAGTATCAAAATGTTAAAACGGTTTTATTTTTAATTTTTATATTAATTCTATTTTATTTCATTTAGAATTGTTTTTGTAAGGTTTTTTATATCTATTCCTGACTCAAGATCTTTCTTTTTGTAACTAATTAAGTTGTTATAGACACACACACACGCACGCACGGACGCACGCACGCACGCACGCACGCACACACACGCGCACACACATATATATATATATATATATATATATATATATATATATATATATATATATATATATATATATATATATATATAAATCGAAACTGACCCCGGATATGTGATCTAGGGGGCCTAATTAGCGTTCATTTGAAGAAATTTTTTCAAAATTCAAAAGTCGAGATCTCCTCAATAGTGAGTTTTTATAAAGAAAATTCACTAAAAGCCATTCTTCATGATGGGAATGTGAAAATGGCAGTTCTAGGATATTTCGCGGCATATCCTATGACATTCTTGAAACAAATGACTCTACAGACACGACTTTCGAGGAGATAGATTCATAGAATCCTTATTCAATATCTTTGGTTCATCACCTGAGATAAATGGATATGCCGAAAAGAGTGCTGTTTTGTGAATTCATTTTAACGATGATACAAGACTACTCTCCATTTTTAAACAACGTAATTTCGACTGATGAAGCGAAATTAACCAAAAATGGACTTTTTAACATCGATGGTCAAGCGCACAAATGTGGTAAGTGAATTTTTTTCCCAATTGGGTTAATTATGTCATAAAATCAAGCACACAATCAATATTTACATGCACAAATGTGGTAAGCGATAAATGACATTATAAAGATCCCAGCGCCATCTGTTAAAGGTTGTAAGTACTTCATAACCGGAGATTCCTACCACAGTAGTTTTAAAATCATTTAACACCTTTGTGCTTTTATAATAGTATTTTACATATGGAGTAAGTGTGTACTTAACACATTTGAGTTTCTTATCTTGTGCTTCTAAAAATGAGGTTATCTTAAGAAAGTACAGGTGTTTATCCATATTAGTGACCATAAAACTGTGATAAACAACAATAAATAGAGAGACTGGGTGTTGTATTAGAGAAAAATGTCATCTCGGTCCAAACAAATATTGCAGCTAGCTCTTGAAGTTACACATAAACAAAGTGGTAAGATTAATTCACTGTAATATACTATAGTATGTTAATTCTGGTACATCTAAAACGGTGAATAATATGATAATATACAAAAACTAAATTAAATAATACCTACTTTCATTCTCAGTTGATGAGCCAAACCAGCAAATGTTGAATGATATTGATAAACAAGAACAAATTCCTATACAAATGGAAACAAATACAAGTAGTGGGGTATTATTATTCGAACCTGATAACGAAATAACAGAAAATATACCAGGTAAGTGCATTTTATTAATGTACATACTTATAATTCACGTATTATTTATAATTTTATAAATCTGCTTTAAACAAATATTTTAATGCGACTAAAGCTGAACTAGTGATTGTATGGGTGTACAGTGGCGCGGTAGTTTGCATTGTTAATGTTACTTAAAAAAATGAAAAATTGAAAATAGTACGTGACTTATAAATAATAATGTATAAATAATTCAACTTTCTGTTTAAACTTTTTTATATAACTTATGATAAAAAATTAAATTTATGTGTAAACAATTTTTTTTAAGATAGTGAATCAGAATTGAATTTCAATATTCAAAATCATCTTCCTAATAGTCAAGACAATGAATCCCAAACATCGACAGATGTGGAAGTAGAGGAAGCAGAAAATAATAATGCAGGTATATCAAAAAAAACGTCGACGAAAGAAAGCAAATAGAGCCCTGTGGAAAAGATCTATTGTCAAAGATTTAAGACTTGCTGGAAAAAAATATGTAAACCGAGCAGGCAAGGATATTCCCGAAAAAAAACCTAAAGCAGTAGATTGCTCAAAATGTCGCTTTAAATGTGGTAATTTTATCTCCGAAGAAAATAGGGAAGTTGTTTGTAAGGAATACTACGACCTGGCAGACTACATAAGGCAGAAAATATATTTAAGTGCTCTCATTCAGAATGTTCCAATCAACAGAAAAAAGAATAATCCTATGACAAAAAACAGAAAAACTTCCAGAGAGTATTATTTGAAAGACTTATCAGGGGTCAGCCATCGAGTTTGTCAGAAGTTTTTTTGTGCCACATTTTCAATGTCGCATAGAGTAATTGAAAAGTGTGTTGAATCTATTAGCGAAACCGGCCTCTTTATTGGATATGATAGAAGAGCTGATGCAAAACCCCACAATGTTACTCATGAAAATGACGAGCAGTTCGTTAAAGATCACATAAATTCATTTAGTAGAATTGAGTCACATTATTGTAGGCGTGATTCGACTAAAGAGTATCTGTCCCAAGAGCTAAATATATCCTTAATGTACCGCCTATACCTTCAGCTGTGTTCAGACCAAAATCGACAACCTGTATCTCAATTTGTTTATGAGCGCGTTTTTCGTCAATTTGAACCAGCTCTCGCATTTTATAAACCCAAAAAGGATCAGTGCTCTGTTTGCAATGCCTTTAAGGAATCCAAAGATAAAGAATCACTTCGAGAAGAATATGAGAATCACAAGAAGCGAGAAAAGCAATCGATGGATATGAAAGAAGCAGATAAGATAAAAGGAATAGCAGATAAAGGAGTTACGTTTAGAGCTATTACTTTTGACCTTCAGGCAATTTTGCCTATTCCTTTTGCAGGTGACTGTCAGATATATTACAAACAGCACTTGAATGTCTACAATTTTACAATTTATGACAGCTCTACTCGAGATGGATTTTGCTATGTGTGGGATGAGACACACGGCAGTAAAGGTAGCTCCGAAATAGGATCCAGTCTTCTTAAATACCTGCACAGTCTACCAAAGACTGTAGAACACGTATCATCATTTTCGGACACGTGTGGCGGTCAGAACCGTAATAAGTTCGTCGTGGCTGCAATGCTTTATGCGGTTAATAAGATTGATAATCTTAAAATCATTGACCTTAAATTTATGGAGTCTGGACACTCTTATCTAGAAGCTGATTCTATGCACTCCACTATAGAAAGGGCAAGGGCGCATAAAAAAATTTATAATACTCGTGAGTGGTGTCTGCTCATCTCCACTGCCAGAATCAAACCAAGACCGTATTTTATCCAAAACTTGAAACACTCAGATTTCTTTGATGTTAATCATCTGGTGGATAGTATTGTTGTTAATACATCTCTAAACAGTAGAGGAGAAAAAGTATCTTGGATGCGAATGAAATGGATACGTTTGCAAAAAAGTAAGCCGTATGTAATTCAATATAAGTACGACCTTTTCTCAGAAACATTTTATGAAATAGATGTTACAGAAAACAGAAGAAGATCAGGTAGAAAACGCAGTTGGGATTCAATCAAGCTAAATTGCAAATATGATAGACGTATTGCAGTCTCAGAAAAGAAAAAAAATGACCTTGTTACTCTACTGAATAAAAAAATTATTCCTGAAGATTATGCTGATTTTATTAACAACATCCCCTCAACATCAAATGAGGTTGAATTAGCAGTTCATGGTGATTTGGAATAACGTATTAAAGTTACCTTGTTTCTGGCATATTTTTTAGGTTAATATTTTGTCATAAAAATACTTATTTCTTCTTTCTTGATGTATACACAAATGTGTTAAATATTATACTTATATTACACAAATGTGTTAAGTGAAACAAAATAAAAGTTTTTTCAAAAATTGTTTGTCACGTTTTATTTAAATTTTCATCTATACACCACCAACTTATAGAAATATTATTGTTTTATAACATACTTGAACGTTTGCCTTTAAAAAATTATAACAAATAATTTATATCTCAGGGTAAACTTTGTTTTCTGAATACTGAAAATTTAATATTTAGCGCTTACCACATTTGTGCGCTTGACCATCGACATACAGGATTCCCATTTTTGGAATAATTCAAATCCTCATGCAGAGAAATGATAGAATAGTGCAACTCCATTTTTATGAAGAAAGCTTGAATGGTAAGTCATTAACAATACAATGTAAATTATTTCCAAATTTAAAATTATATATTAACTTTTGTAGGGCAAAGATATTTAAATATTCTAGAAGATTTGGTTAATTAATTAGTATTTGAGCAATTTACCTTTGGCAGAACACAGAAAAATATTTTACCATCATGATGGCCCCTCACCCCACAGAACTGTTCCAGTTGCCAACTTCTTACAAACAGCATTTTATGGCAAGTAGATCGCCAACCTCGCCATGGGCCTTTCCTATGGCCTCCTCGTTCTACTGATTTGACTGTGTTAGATTACTTTATATGGGAAGCGATAAAAACATGGTTTATTTCAAACCATTGACAACAAAGGAGGACGTATAGGGTAATGTTAGGTATGGTTTTCTTTTGGTAGGATAATTTGGTCTTCTGTTAATTTTTGCCCTGACGGTGCCAAACTGTTGTAATTTTCTATTATTCGCTGAACACTGTTCCGCGACGGATTCTGATTACCTGGATATCTATCAGCAAATATCTGGTATATTCTTGATAAAACTTTGTTACATTCCCCATAGGGTAAAATCAGTAGAGATGGCGCAACGGGAGAGACGGCGCAGTTAAATATTTGCGAGGTTTGGAGCCTAAGTAGTAAACCAACAGAATGAAGGTCACTCAGTTATGAATAGTTATTATTTCATTGTGCGCTGGTGTGAGTGGTATATCATTTAACGTAATTAAATTATCACTATACATAATATGTACATGCTAAATATATAAATAAATTAAAGTAACGGGTTTCTGTTGTTTTCTTGTTATGTGTGTATTAACAAATACTTAAAGCGTCGTCCTAACCTAAAATCTTATACATCTATCCAGTAAGAGAGGAGCACATGACTGCGCAATCTCACCCATGGTAATGGGGGTTAGTATATCAACAAATACTATTTGATGTGATACGCAAAACTGAAAGTCTGGGATTACACGTCATCAGCATAACCTCGGATATGGGAGCAAGTAACCAAGCATTATGGAAATGCTGGTGGGTCACTGCTGGTAGATTTTCGGCCACAACTAATTATATCACTCATTCTTTTGATGAATCACGAAAAGTTTATATATTTGCTAACGTGTCACATTTGTTTAAGAACATTAAGAATACGTTGGCGACGAACAAAATAATAACAATTTCCAGTGAAATCCAAGGTTGATTCAAGCTACCCACAAATGTAATCAAAATAGATTACATAAAGGATTTGATCAATTACCAAAACAATTGGACTTCAAGTTAGCCCCAAAACTATCTGAAGAAGATTTGACCCCAACACATTTTAGAAAAATGCGAGTTTCAACATCAACAAATGTTATGAGCCACGATATCATGTAGTCTGAAATGTATTAGTCATGAATTGAAAATACCTGAATATTTGAACACAGCATGGCTTCTCGAAACTGTCGAGAAGTCATTCTCGTTCATGGCATCTCAACATCCTGTTATGGCCTTGAGCAAGGTGAAACTGGAGGCATATCAGGAAGCCATGAAGCTTTTGGAATCAGTGATTACTGTCTTCCAGACTATGAATGTAGGTGCAAAACATACCTGGAAACCCTCACAGACCGGCTTATTGATTTCCACAGTCAATGATGTACAGCACCTTCTACAGGAAGAAAAAGATACATGTTTCTCCTGACATCCAGATTTACTCAAGACTCCTTGGAAAACCTATTTGGTATACTGCGTTCCAAACAAAGTGCACCAAATGCACTGCAATTTAAGAATGACCTGAAACTGGTCACTGTTTCGCAATTTTTGAAGGATGTCTGTAAATGTAGCTACGAGAAAGATGACAGAGAGTTCCTTGCAGACTTCCTTGAGTATATTCCCAAGACCCCAATTGAAAAACCCAACGATGCCATTTTCCAGACGACTTTGAAGTAAAGTCCATAAGTCTAAACCTATTAGAACAAAATTCATTGTACAGAGTAGCTGGATATTTAGTCACCAGTATTGTAAAAAATTCTGAGACTTATCCAAGATGTATTGAATCTGTTGGATTCAGGAACTATATCGACCTGCCATACAGCAAGCTTGTTAAGTTGAAATGTTTCAAAATAAATTCTTTATTTTATAGCAACGAATAAACATGCAACTTCTTTTCAAGACTGGAAATTAATTTGCGCCAGTTGTTTTCTTTTACCCAAACACAAAATATAAATTTGAAATTATTCTTTGTTGAGAAAATGTTAAGTGACTGTTCAGATGTAATGCATATTTTACCGTGTCATAACCTGAAAAAAAAAATTGAACAGGTTTATTGTGTTCAGGCTAAAAATAGCAAGTAAAAGGCTAATTAAAAAAAATACATTCTAGCAAAACTGTAATGAGTACTCTGATGAAACTAACTTGGTTAGTGAAACGATCGTTAGGTCTTTTAAAATGTGTTGTGGTGATTTGGGTTCTCAAAGTGTGCTTACCAGTGCTCATCACAGGTTCCAATCTTCACTTAGACTAATAGCAGTGATTGAAAGTCCCGTATATTTGAATCATTACCTTTCACATTTATTGTAATATTGAAAAATTGAAGAAAAATAGAAAATTCCTAGTATAAGTACACATACAGTGAGAATAAATACTTTCAATATTCACTCTCGCTGTTCGCCTGTCCCAATATTTTATATTCGCCTGAATTTCGGGTGTCAGGGGCAAAATCATAATATTCTCTATTATACAAAAAAAAAACAGAGTGAATAGTGAATGCAGTTTGAAGTAATTTTAAAGTTTCCTGTCTAGGTAGGAAACATCGCAACTAGTCTATAATGTTGGAAAAGGGATTCTCTAAAAAAAAAACGGCCAATGCAGTTTCTTTCTGGAAACCGCCGATTAAATGTTATTAACAATTTCCTATCTGAATGAGAAACATTGGGACTATTCTATTACGATAGAGAAAGAATTATCTACATAGAAGATTTTATACTATTATATGTTGTTACGACCCAGATGTCATAACTTGTTTTATTGTTAATCAGTCATCTTTTTTTTAAGTTTTGTGTCTATTTAATGTGTTCTCACGCGACTAAGTCATTTAGGATGACCCAGACCGTGTCTGTATTCCTGCTCGTATAATTCTATTAAGTCTATGATAAAAACACAGCTGAGCTGGGGGTCATCTGCTGTCTTTCTATGTCCTGTGAACGGCTAGTTAAATAGCACAAAGTCGATGGGTTGGCATGACTGAATGAATGGTAGCGCATGTGCATTTAGATACGGCGGGAGTTCCTCTCCGTCAAGCTCCTTCTTCTAGTTTCGATTGTTGCAATGACAAGAGTGCTTTGGTAGCCATGTCCATTTTGTTCAGATTAATGTCACCACGATAAGCCTATAAAATAACGTCGTCCTTCAGAGCAAGCTGGTGCTTACAGCCAGAGTAATGTTGTTCATGTTTTAGGGTCACTGCCATTCCAGTGTAAAGGAGAATTGAGAGCGTAGATGGTCGCTGCTGTTGATAGGCCGCCGTTATTTGGAGGGATCTGGTTCCGTTACCGGCCTGCGTTACGCTGGTGGAGCTGCTCCCGCTCTCACACAGATGATTATTAAAACAACCACCTCATCGAGGCATTTCAGTTTAATTGTGTGAATTAAGTATTGTGCCATTGCCTACGAGCAGATATCTTTTTTTGTGCGCTTTATCGTCAATGTCATTTAAACTTGCGAGACATATAGCGATTGTTAACGTCATTGCCTGCCGGTGCAGTCGGTGGACCTAGTGGTCATCACCATACCGTAATTATTGAGTGAATACACTGTGTGCCATTGTTGCCAGTAACTCAACTTCATTAATTGTTATTATTATTTATGATTATTGACGAATAGGGTCGTTTCCTTGATTATTGGTTATTATTTATGATAACTGACCTGTAGGGCCGTTTACTTTATTATTTGTTAATATTATTTATGATTACTGACCTATAGGGTCCTTTAACTGTAATTGTTGGTCATAACGACATAACCTCCACGAAGAGGTTTTACCTCTAAGTGTTAACCTTGGAACATTAATTTATTGTTCAGGCCCTTCAGGCAGACCATTTGAACCTGTTTAGGTTATGATACCTTTCGTAAAGGGTAAGTGAGCTCTCCCACCAGTGATTAAACAGCTCATGTCAATTAGTAGCTGGTGATATTAATTACCAGTGGTTACCCCTATAGTAGGTGGACCTTACTGTATTTATATCGGTCCCTATTACTATACAGCATAGTGTCTATCGTAGCATAATTCTATGCTACCGCTGTCATTGTATTGTGAATATATGGGTTAATATTATTTCTGGTATTATTATTTGCTGAACATACCATTGCTTGTGTTTGTGTCGTTCGAGCTCACGTTTTGCTGATTACAGAAGTATTATTGATCTTGATTCTAAGTCACCAAGCCATCAGAGTTCCCCTCCTAGGTACTAATGACATATTGAACCTGGCCACGGGTTGCGGAAAGTGGCTGGTGCCTACTAAATTAAGTCTGTAAGGCTTTGTTAAACTCAGAATATTAATCTAACATCCGAACCCTCTGAGATGTCTCTATGCTCAAGCTCTGCTTAGGCCTCCGCTGCTTATTGAGGGAATTGTGGTGTGTTCCACCTCTCGGTACTTAGTAGCGAGTTGTAGCAATGTTATGTACTAACAACAATCAATATACATCCAGGGGTCTGTATTTAATTACTTTATTTTAAAATTAGCTGCGTACGCACATGTTTACAATATTGTTAATAATCTGTCAATGTCACTTCCTCGATCATCATAATCAATCTCGGTCGACAATTCAGCTAAAGGCTGAATTACATATGCTCTGGGCTTATTATTATAGATTCTGATAACTTTTGCAAGCTCCCAGATTTTTATCAAATTTTACCCTGACTAGATCATCAATGTTCAATACGGGCAAATCTTTAGCATGGTGATTATAGTTGAATTTCTGTTTAAAATAAGTATTCAAAAAGGTCTCATGGACATTATTATAAATTTTTGGTTTCAGAAGTTTATCGCTTATTGGCATATTTCCCCCAATTTTCGACCAAACAGTAGTTATGTTGGTGAAGATATTTTATGACTAATTAGTGTATTCCTATACCCTGGTAGTAAAAATATAAATCTTTAGCATCACAGGGTACTTTTTTCTAACTTTCTAGACACTCTGCATATCTCTATAGAAACGAGTGTCTCATCACAGTAAGATTTTTGTGCCGTGACGTCATGGCGTAACGTTGCTGTGACCACACTGTCACTTGTCACTGTATGAAGACTGACTTTTGCCGACAAGTGCAACAACAACAAGTGTCAATGAATTGTCATCCTCTTTGCTGCTTTTAATGAACAGAAGAGTGAATGTTCTTGTACTTGTCTGCTTACATTCTTGTCTAATTGTTTATTTCCAAGTTGTCTTAAGTTGTAAAATAGTCACCGACCAACTGTGTGTTATATCGTTATAGGCACACATCAGGGGCACCAATAATATTGCTGTATTCTATGAAGTTACTTGTAATTAATTTGCGAAGAGACCTTGATTTTTTTAAACTGTTTACAGGGACCCCTGTCCTTTTATTCAGACGTTTGTTAAAATCTATATCATGAATTTAATTAATAATACAAATAATTGTCCCATTTGCGGCAAAACATATGAACAAGTGCAAGGATTGTACCGACATGAGAGGCAAAAACATGGAATGGATACTCGTAAATCTAGCCATATATTTCGCTTGAAAAGTCAGATCTCATCTTCACAGTCGAGAATAAAGGCTAGGCGCAAATTGAGACACGTATAGCACGTGTGACGTGACGCAGCACAGCGCGTGTTTTTGTAACCTATAGGATTCAATGAAACAGCGCAGGTTGGGTACATGACGCGATGTCGCGCCACACGCGTCAGTGCGGCGCAGTGGTCGAGACACAGTTTTACGTGCCACACGTGTCACAACTTGTTGTGCAATAGTAAATATTTTAGTTTTTCGTTTTCTTGTTTACATTTGTTTGTAAAAAAATCATGACAGAAGAAAAATTAATTGAGGCGGTGAGGGAGCATAGAGTGCTTTACGACACAAAGCATGAAAATTACATGAAAACAAAATACAAGAATCGGATTTGGAATGAACTGGCAAAGGATTTGAATATGAAAGACGGTAAGTACACAAATTTATTTCCATTATTTATTAGTAATATCAAAATTAAATATCTTTATCATAACATATTATTTAGTATTATCTTAACATAGGTTGTTTGCCATCATTATTATAATAAATAGCCTATTTTCTAACGTACCTATACCAAAAACTGAAGCTGAGATAAAAAGGAAAAAAATAAAAAAATCATATATTGTTAATAATTTCCTTGAATAACGGATTGATGTTGCCACGGAACTGCTCCCCAATTATTAAAATATTCAGTGAAATTTTGCCTCACTCTGAAAGCAGCTGATGAATTCCTCACTCTGCTCCCTTGTACGTGAAGTAACTGAGTTTGCGGCAACTGTTCGATTTCATTTACATCTTCTGGTATGACTGTTGAAGATCGTAAATAATTATGCAAAACGCAAGCGGCTTTTACAACATCTCTCACCGTTTCCACTTTAGTTTCAAACGGCCTCCTAAACACCCGAAACCGTGATGATAGTACACCGAAGGCACATTCAACAGTTTGTCTTGCTTTAGAAAGGCGTGCGTTGAAAACTTGGTGTTCATAATTTCCTGTTACATGCCTCCTGGGATATGGTCTCATAAGATTTTCCGATAAAGGAAAAGCCTCATCTCCCACAAAAACGTAGGGTACAGGATCAGAAATCGTAGGTATTCGTTCAGGAGATGGAAGTAATAAAGTGTGTTTTCTCATTTTCCTGCCCAAAGCACTACTAGCAAATATATTCCCATCGCTGAATCTTCCCATAGCTCCAACATCAACTGTGATGAATTTGTAGTCCGCGTCAACTGTAGCCATCAAAACGATGGAGAATGTATGTTTATAATTAAAGTATGACGATCCGCTTTTATTTGGCTTTTTAATCACAATATGTTTTCCGTCGAGAGCTCCAATGCAATGTGGGAATTGCCATCTTTGCTCAAACCGTGAAGCTATAGATTTCCATGTTTCTGTTGTGGGTTCGGGTAAATATATCGTTTGCATCTTATTCCATATAGCGACAGCTACTTCTTGGACAATATTAGACACTGTGCGATCTCCCAACAGATAGTTATAAGAAATACTTTTGTAGGTGTCTCCAGAAGCCAAATATCTGAAACAAAACAAAATTAATAAATAAATATTATATTGTAAAATATCGGTTTCTCAGAGAACAATAATTATTGTTAAAATAAAAATTATTAAAAATGTATTTATAATAAAATATTCCCTTATTTCTTTCTTTTATTGGATTTTGTTTCAGGGGAAGAGGCGAAAACTACATGGCTTAAATTGAGAAACTCCTATCGAGACGCACGACGGCGACAAATGAAATATGTTAAAAGTGGTGCTGCCTCAGAAAACATTAAGCTTTGGCGGTTTCAAAAGCAAATGACGTTTTTGGAAGATTTGATGTCCACTGGACAACGTGAAGGAAACGTCAACGATAGCGATGACGAATCATAACTTTCACCTGCAGTAACCATAAGCAATGAAAATGCAGAAGAGGATAATTCACACGAAATTGACACGAATGAACAATCAATCAATGCTGATGATGGAGACACCATTGATGGAACAAGGAAAAGGACTAGCACATTATCTCAAACTCCAGTGACCAACAGCAAACAGCCAAAACGCAGAAAGCAGGACGATTTGCAATCTTTATTTAAGCGATCTCTACAGCAGCGAGATGAGAGATCCAAACAACGGGCGGAAGAAAGAAGAAAATTGGAATCAAGGGGAAATCTGCAAGATGACCCTCTGTATAATTTTTTCTTCTCTATGTACCAGCTGACAAGAAAAATGCCATCCAATTACCAGCATAGGGTGAGGAGCCAAGTTTTCCAGGCTGTGTCAGAAGCAGAAGAGGAAATTATGAACATCCCAAGGCTGCCACCTTCGACATCACACTCCACTTCTTCACATTCAGGTGTAAGCCCTCCGTTTCCGTCGCCCCATGCTTGGTCAGATTCCCAGAGTTTGATCTTCTGTTCTCAACAGCAACAACAACAACAAGAACAACCTAGAAACCTGCACGATTTGGATCAGGCTGGAAATTCCAGTTTGGCAGACTATGTAAGCCAATTTAACAGTCATTGATTGATTACATAGTGTAATAAAAAAAAAAAAAATAACTTAATTATGAATTTGATTATTACTTACCTCATGAAAACTGCAAGTTTTTCTTCAGTTGCTATAGGCTTTTGAGCATTACATCCAGTTGAGTCAATGTCTTGTCGAATCATCTCATGGACTTCAGAAAACTGTCTGCGATTCATGCGAAAGTAATTGGTAAAATCAGCATCGCTCATCATAGTTGTAATTTTAAACTGTCCACTCCTTTTTCTCTCTGATAGAATGTATTTATTAGGTGATTTAAATTTAGTTTTCATCAAGAAACAGAACAAAATTTCCTCTTCAGCATCGTCTGATTCCGATTCAGAACTTATGTTTAATAATAAAAATTGATTTGTACGTGTATCGGACATTTCTATGCGGCGGTAGCGAGTTATTCTGATTCAGAATAATTTAAAAAAAAAAGTTTTCTTCGTGTAACATGCGGCAGTGGCGAGTGATAACTGCGTCCCAATTTGCGGATCACCGCGCAGCACGTGTGGTACGCACGCGTCGTGTCTCTCGCGTCACGCCACGTCACACGTGCTATACGTGTCTCAATTTGCGCCCTACCTAAAGAGTAGGAGAATTATATGTGCTATATTACTTCGCCAGGAAATATCTTCTACTTCCAAATCATATCGTGGCCATTTAGAATCACATCATTTCTACAGTTTAGAGGCAAAGAGAATAACTTTTGAAAATGAAGAGTGTAAGTACGCTAAATGAGTTTTAATAAGTTATGTCTATTTTGTGGTATGTTTTAGAATTTTATGAATGGAAGACTCAGATGGAAGGGTAGCAAAAAGTGAAATTCGTGCGTGATACCTCCGCCAAAATGTTAATAAACATTAAGAGATCCTACCTCATTTGTCATCGGTCATTTTTCCCAAGGCAAAAACAAAATCCTAAACGGCATCCGAAAAGCATGGGATCTAATAAGATATAACGTGCATGCCCTGCAATGATAATTGCTTCCATGGGTGAGGTTGTGGAAGTAGAGTTTTTTGATTGTCACCTTGGACATGCATGTGATATTGGAAGAACTGAATTAGCTAAAGAAGATCGAAATCGTCTAGCAGGTAAACATATGATTTATATAGTTCAATTAAAATCATTTTATCTTAATTTTTAATTATAATAACAATCACATTCTTACAAAATAAATTGGATAGACATACTAAAGCAAAACATATTTCATTATAGGTAAGCTGCTTGACGGAGTTACAGTTCAACTAGTTGTGGATGATGTAAGACAATAAGCTGCAAACACTAGTTTTATTGAGCAACGAATTCATTTGTTGGAGAAGAAAGACCTTTATAATATAAAAAGGGATTTTTCTATTAGCTATGCAACAAAACTGCATGAAAATGATGCAGTAAGTATTAAATTGTGGGTTGAACGAATGAGGAGAAAAGATTTAGAGAATTGTGATGTTCTTTTTATAAAGAGCAGGGTCAGGCCTCAAGACCATCAGAATTTTTTGTGAAAGACAATGAATTCTTGCTAGTTATCATGACCGAATTCCAGCGGAATATGTTAGGGAAATATGGACATGATAAAATTTGCTTTTATGGAACCCATGGCTTAAATGCTTATAATTTTCAATTATACACAATTATGGTGGTTGATGGATTTGGCCATGGTGTTCCCGTAGCTTTTTGTTTTTCCAATCGGTGTGATACAGAAATATTTAATATATTTCAGTTGTGTAAAAAATAAAGTAGAAATAATGAAAACAGCAAGGTGTTTATGTCTGATGATGCACCTTCATTTTATAATGCTTGGTGCTCAGTTATGGGGCCACTTACACATCAATTACTCTGCACGTGGCATGTGAGCAGAAATTGGTTTCAGAATTTAAATAAAATAACAGGCCCAAGTTGTATTGAGAAAAGATAACCAGTATTTAAAACATTGAAGATATTGCAGGAAGAAACGGAGGAAGAAACCTTTTTAGTGGGCTCAAAAAATTTATATTAGATCTAAAAAATGATCCAGACACTATTCTTTTGGAGAAAATTTTCTCAAAAAATATGTTAATCGAACTGAAAAATGGGGCTATTATGCCAGACAGTTAACACTAACATGTATTTAGAGGCTCTCCACAAAAAAATTAAATATTTTTACCTTGATGGAAAGCAGTGCAAACGGTTAGACAAGTCATTAAACTGCTTACTTATGTTAGTAAGAGACACAGCATTTGAACAAATTATCAATGTGTCAAAAAATAAGTCATCTTCAAAAATTTTGAAAATAAGAGGATCCCATAATAAAAGTGTAAATGTGTTAGCCTCATTAATTAATATTGTAGATAACCAGAAATGGCAAATAGCTTCATCTCAAAGGGAATCTGTGAGTTATACTGTGGAACAACTCCTGAATGGTCATTGTTTGCAGAACTGTAATTTAAGGTGTTTGGCATGCAGAATCTGTGTACATAATTTCAAATGTACATGGCTTGAATGATGTCATTAATTTTAACATTTGTAAACACATTCATGCGATAGTGACCTATCAGTTAGGCCTACAAGAAGCTACAAATAACTCTGACCTTAAATGTCCAGAAGTCACTGTTTTTCACGCCCACGACATCAAATATTATACAAAATACAGTGGGCAATGAGACATCAAGTGACAAGTATAATAATCTCAGGGCTAAATGTGAAGTACTGTTAGGATTGTGTTCCCGATGTACCCTTGATGATGACAGTTATAGGAACATAAATAAGTATATAGACAGTGCAATATCAGAAGCTACAAAAGGGGAACTAAAATATATCAATAATATTAATACTACTAAAAAATTTGAGCTCCAAATAAGGTTTTATAAAACATAAAGGGAAAGCAATGCATCATTACTTCTAACTATCCTTCTGAAACTGAAGAAAAAGCTATTAAAGAATCATTTACAAAATGCCTCAGAAATACTAAACATTAGCAGCGGTTTTGAGCATACATACACAAATATGTAAGAGGATTGATTGCTGATGGTTGCCTGACTATGGGGAACAGAAAGGCTGCGGTGCTATAGGGGCGGCTAAGCCGCGGACGAGCCCTGAGGTAAAAAATGGGAAACAGGTTACACCGCTTGGGGATTTTTACTAACAGGTTTCTTACTGATAGTACAACTCCTGATTTCTTGAGAGCGAAGTTTAGGAGTCATTCCGAGCTTCATTCTATGCTGATAAGATTTAACAGTAGATTTGTCTTGCCTCATCACCGTTCTGCATTCTTCAAAATAAGCTTCTTGTATCAGTCTCTCTTTGTATAATGAGTTGTCAAGTGCTTACAGGTTACCCAATAATAATAAGTTTACATATAAATTAAAAATATTGCTGGCCGACAAGCAGAGAGGCAATTACTGTTTTTTTTTCAGGTGTCCATATATGTGTCTCTTAACTTTCTTTTGTTTTCATACCTTCGATTATAGCGATTTTTGGTGTTTTTTGATGGTTGCCTGTCTTGCAGGCAAGACTCCTGCACTGTGATTTGTTTATGCATACATGAGAGTGTGGATAAAAAAAAAGTTTCTTAACTTAAGTTTTTTTTTATTATAGGAATAGATGAATTTATAATTTTATTTGATACATTGTATAACTCAGCTATTTTAGGTGAAATGTAATTGTCACAAGGCGCTCACGTTTTTGAAACACTGTAAGTTTGTGAGCGACAGGATACTACGATGGCAGCTTTTCCTGCAGCAGTTTGACTTGGAGGTGGAACATATTAAGGGAAGTAAAAACAAGATAGCTGATTTCTTGTCTAGACATCCACAAGTTGACAATGACCATACACGATACAATACGCCGCACCTGCTGAGGGACCTACAACATTTAAGAGAGCTTCAGAGACAAGATGATAACATCAGGCAAATAACTGAAATGAAGGAATAGGAAGACACGTCAGGAAATGATGACCAACCAATACCAATTGAGAGATGGAATATTGTTTGTTACTGACAAGTATCGGCGAAGTAAGACGATCATGACTCCAATGATACTCCAAGAGAAGCTGATATGGCATTACCATTTTGAACTTGGTCATTTTGGCGCCGCAAAAGTATATAAAGTACTTAAAGAATCTTTTCACTGGGACAATCTAAAAAAGCACGTACACCGCCTTACTGCGACATGTGATTTGTATCAGAAAACCAAGCGGCGCAACAGAAACTACGAGGGTATTCTGCAGCCAATCATCGCTGAGCGGATGGGAGAATTAGTAGCGGTAGATTTTTTTCGGACCTTTGCCACCGTCGGAAAGGGATTTTAAATTCGTGTTTTTCATGGTGGATGTTTTCTCTAATTTTGTTAAGATTTTTCCTCTGCGAAGAGCGACCACAGCTGCACCGATTAAGTATATCAGAACAGGGTTTCTCCCTATAATGAAAATTGAAAGAGTCCTTTCGGACCACGGAACTTAATTTACATCGTCACGTTGGACTGATTCGCTAAGGGAACTTAATATCCGGCCGGTATTTTCGACCATCCGTCACCCAAGCTGCTATCCTGCAGAGAGGTATATGAAGGAGCTAGGACGGTTTTTTCGGACTTATTGCCACCGTCATCATTCGTCCTGGAGACGGTATCTTGGGAATGTAGAAAATTGTCTAAATTGCACCCCTCACACTAGTACAGCACTGCCTCCAAGCTACATTGTAACCGGAATAAGGCCAATTTGTGCACTAAGTAATGCACTAGAGAAACTTGTGCCCCCTGGTGTGACGGCTTCCCTGCGGGTGATACATGATTAGGTACGCCGACATCTAGATAAAATGACAAACACCCGAAAAACAACAGAAACGATCGACCTATTTGTTTAGGGTTGGCGACTTGGTTTTATTAAAACAGAATACCCCCTCATGTGCCGCCACTGGACAGACTCGCAAATTCAATCTCCTGTACGACGGACCATACGTGGTAATGAATGTGGTGCAGCCTAATGCATACGAGATAGCCACGCCAGACACGGGAACGCGCAAGGGATGCTTTAACACCAGTAATCTGATACCGTACAAGATAGGGAATGAGGACACTCTATAAAGGCATGGTCACGGTTCCGGGCTGCGTCATTCTGTTCCACAGTTTTGAAGAAATGTCTTGCAAACTAACAAAAAAACTTGTTCATCTCTTCGGCTGCGACAGCGAGACCGAACCCAACGAGTCGGTAGGTGTCCTAGCGCCCAATATAAAAAAGATAAGTGTTGGCGAAACCGCGGTCAGTGTGAAAGACGTGGGGGGCTGCCTCGTACTGACTGATCAGGAGGTAGAAATGGAGGTTAACGAGGGGATAGCTTCCATTGTGCAAAAGGCATACGCGATCGAAAGCCGAAGAAATGATCCGGACACGGGGGAATGCCTCGATTTAACCGACCCGCAGTTACAAAGGGAAATTGACGGAGCTTTTAATAAAATATTCACCTTTGTCGAAGAATACCTGAGGGGAAAAGGAGAAATCCAGTCTACCGAAATCCCGAAATACGAACGGCAAGAGAAAACGGGGCAGTCGAAAGGGGAAGGGAAGTCGAAAGAGGAGTTATTTCCACCGGAGACATGGGGAGGACTCGTAAGGCCAGTGGAGTGTTTTTAAAGTGTATTGGGGGATAGACAACATCTTGGGGACATGATTGCAGTGCTGCCATTTCCGTCAGGTAATTATATTATGTAATTGTGTTGACTTAATCTGTGCGCCTGTCTGCGTCAGGGGTGTCGCTTGCACTTATGTTAATTTATCTTTGAAATAGTGTTGTGAAGGTTAAAAAAGGGACGAGGGCACATACGTGTTTTTGGAGAGAGATAATAACGGGTTGTTTCAGGTACTCGCGTATGTATTCCCTGTGCTAACTTGTAAAATTTTCAACTCTCGATAGGATGCTCTCGCTTAAAAATTTTTGGGGGACCGTGAGAGATCCCCGCTCTTGGACATGCTGTATGCTATAAATTGTTCATTGATTTACCATCTACCTGTGTCAATGTCATAATTTTAACTAGGTAATGTAGTTTGTAAATTGTAAATATATTTTGTGTATTTCTACAATATGTTGCAATATTTAAAGATAGATTAATGTTGGGAGTCGATTTCATGTTTGTAAGAACGCAGCCTGTATGCTAGAAAAACATAGGTCCCGGAAACCTAACTGCACTCGTATTGTATTACCAAAAGCCTTGTTCTCTATAATCGGGTGTAGACAGATATAAGCCAAGAACGCACTTTACGCATCAAGACTCGAGTCAACTCTCGTCTAGTCGGTAATAAATTAGTAGTTTATCAATAGGAGACACTCGCTCCCAAAGTCTTGACAGCACTCGATGAGCATTTAAATTCTCAACGTAATTGTCCCGGATGAATAAATAAGGCACATCCAGTGATCAGGGCAAAAACTGCACTTTAAAGATGCATGTTTTTTTCATGGCGCCACGCTTGAAGTTGACCTGACGTTGTAAGCTTATAATATATGTGTGGTAACGTGGCGAGATAAGTAGGTAATGGAAATATATTCTTTACATGGAATTTGTGAAATTGACACCCAAAAATATAGCGTTTTCCTGCAGGGAACAGTAAACAACTAGATGTGCTGTGCTCTATTTTGATAAATATTACTCAGTGATCTACATTCACTGCATTTCTTTTAGCCTGTGATGGACACCACTAAGCTAAATTGGGAGAACCTAAGTCATCACGATGCGATTTTCAACCTGAAAAATCGTTTCGCTAACGCATTTGATTTTACCATAGCTAAATTGAATTTAATGCACTTTGCTCGTACACATAAATAATTTGCACTTATGCGTCATTTCATTTAAAAGAGTTAATTTTACTATCGTGGAAATAAGTTTGACATACCTTGTTGTTCACACCGGGGGTTACATGTGTCGGTTGATAAAAATAAAGGGAAAACTTAGGTGACACTAAAAAGGTGTATCTTATCACAGCTAGCGTGACTATGTCTAGGTACTTATATAATGTGGTATATTCTGTAAATTGCTACCACTTATATTACATAGGCTTAATTATTTTAAAATTTAAATAAAAATTTGTGTGACCACAGGACATGTAGAAATGCTGCATAAAATGAATAAGTTGTAAAAATACCTGTAAAACCCACCTTAACAAACAAGTTTGTATACAAGTGTCCCTGATATTGCCGATTTCTATGTAAGTAATCAAAATTATGTCTGATTTGCCATGTGTAAACAAATTCAGTCTTATGAGTTTTTAGCAGGCAGAAGATACAAATGCACTTGCCATGTAATAAGTTTGATTATTTGATGTATTTCAAAATCACGTTAACGTACATTGATTATGTAAATATTTGGAAGACAGACACACAATATCACTCACACATACTTCATTACACATTATTTGTGTAATTGCGTGCTTTTGTTTTCCTTACCGAATCCGACGCGGCTTAGCGCCTGCGTTGCTGTCGGTGAGTTACTGTCACGAAGTTTCATAAATAACGCGGATTACGCACATCTCCCCGAGGTTACGCTGATCACGATGTCAGTCAACGAGACAGAGGGTAAGTTCCTCTTTATTCATATAAATATGGTAATTGCGGAAGGTGACCAGGGTTTGAAGTTTCGAAAACGGGTTAGTGGAAATCACTGTGCATGACTATTGGTCAAGACTTTAGGGTTAAATTTACAGTAGGCTCAATGTCGTGTGTAGCGTAAAAGTTTTAGTTTCTGATAAGCGCTATAATTTAAAATAAATGACCAGAATTCCAGGGTTTTAAAAATAACGTCATGCTCACACTGAAATTATGCTCTATGTGGTAACTTTATCACTGATTCGTTTCTCGAGGGCACGGATTTAAATAAAACAGAGCTGGGCAGTACCCGGGTAAAAATACCCAAAAATGTACCCGCGTACATTTTTTCAGTACTCGATACCCGGTACCCAGTACATTGGAATCAATTGTACTCGGTACCCGATTCCTCAAATACTCTCTATTAGTACCCGATACCCGCATCGCATGTTCGAGTACATTATTCTCGGGTACTTGAACAAGATCAAGCTCGTCTGAATTTGCAGAGTTTGTCGTAATAGTTTTATTAGTTACTGAACAATTACACGACAACGTTCGGGTTCGGCGGACGAGATCACCACTAGTGAGAAGGTTACACATACGGGGTGGTTTTACGTAACTATTATTATTGTGTTGAACGCGGTCATTGATTGATTGTATCGTATCTTATTGTAAATTTGTTTTTTTGAAGTCAAAGGCGTTACTACAGTTTAAGGTAAGTAAGAGATTTATCTAATATGGGTATCAAATGAAAAGACTTGACTAGTATGATACTGTATTGTACAGGGTGTTTCGCTATTTGACCAATGGACATCTTCGTTAATAATGGGTTTACAGAGACGTTTAAATTAGCAAAGTTTCCGTATTTTTCCTGAACCATCATCAAAATGAAATCAGAAAAAAACAACTGAGCATCAACAGTGATATTTTTAGCCGTTCAAACCATAGATATACCGTATAGGAAGGCTATTAGAATCGTCAAAAAAAAAAGTTTTTCTATTTTTACTGAAAATGATTTATTTGGGTCAAAAATAACCTAACTACAAAATATTATATTGGTGTCTGTCTGTCGGTCTGCATGTCGGAAGCACGATATCTCAAAAACTGCTTAACCAATTTTAACCAAATTTGGCACAAAAATTCTGTGGCACCCGCAGTTTTCAAATTTAGATAGGCAATGAAATTCCAACGGGGTTCCAAACTTGATTATAAATTCATATAAACACAAAAATAAGTTATGACAACCAACTTTAGTTTTCAAAACACCTATTTTCTTATTTCATTTTTGAGATGAATTCTAAACATAAAACATATGTGATCGTGTAACAGGGTGACCCCAGCTATGACAATCAACTTTATTTTTTTCACATGGAAACAACTCTGTTTTTGAAACTTTTGCCTTTGAAAATTGAGATTTTTCAACTTAACACACTGTTGGTCTTGTAGATTCTGAATTTTGAACGGATTGAACAGGGTTCTCAGCAATTTTTTAATACTAAATTCCCTGACATTTCTAGGTTTTTCCTGACACATTTTTTTAAAATTCCCTGACATTTCCAGGTTTTTCAGGTTTTCCCTGACGCTGAGAACCCTGTTGAAATAGGCAAAAACGGCTTACGAGTTCCTATCTTATTACTTTTCGATTTAAGCTTAATTTTAGCCTTATCCAAAAATGTTTGACTGTTCCTATGTCGAAATTGATATTAATGGATTTCATTAAAATAGGTTCAAATGAAAGCTTATCAAAAAGTAACATGAGGACACGTAAGCCGTTCAGAATCTACAGTGTGTTAAAGTTGAAAAATCCCTATTTTCAAACGACAGTATTTCAAAAACAGTTGCAATTAGGTATAGAACATCCTACATGAAATGTGTTTAAAATTTACCGGGTGAACTATTTAAAAAACTGTCTCCACTTACTTAATATTACTTCTGCTGATGCTGATGTTCAGTTGTTTTTTTCTGATTTAATTTTATGATGGTTCAGGAAAATACTGAAACTTTGCTAATTTAAACTTTTCTCTAAACCCAATGATAACGAAGATATGAATTGGTCAAAATATAGCAGGACACCCTGTACACTATGACAAATTTCAAATCTAAAATGGCCTAAGATAAAACAAACTGTTTAATGAGAAATATAAATTAGGGAAATAAAAACTAAAAACTTGGAAAATAATGAGTAAAAAAAATTTCATGATCTTCAGCTAGTGCATGCCTTGTTTTGTTAACTTCTAATTCTTGGGATTCTTCTCTAACCGAGAATTATTTTTTTTCTGTGTTTTTTTTGGCAACATTTTAATATTGTATTTTATTGTAATAATTACAAAAAAGAAATACGATTATTGTATTTCTTTACTTATAGGACCTGGACCATGGAGATTTTAAGTGATGCAGAACCAGATCCTTTCCATAATTCATCAGAAAGTGATGAAGACTATGTCCCTAAGACTAAAAAGCCATCCATATCAACCAAAATATCAGACTATTTTAAAAATCTTCAGCCATCGACTTCGACTTCTAGGTACACTGAAAGCATGCATTTCAATGTTTCCGATGTAGAAATAGTTGCTGGTCCGACTAGCCCCACTTCTGCTACGGCATCCACAATATCCACATCCACATCTTTATCAACTACGACTGAAGTTAGTAACATTGGAAAGTGCAAGAACACCCCAATGCTGGACGGAACATTTTTCTTGGTTGAAACGTGTGACAAGAATTCGCATGTCGAAGCTGTTTGCCAGTTATGTCTTCCTTCAAAAAAAATTATTAAGGGCTCTGCGGAAAGTACGACAAATTTTGTTAAGCATCTAAAAAGAGTGCATGGAAACAAATCCTATGATGACTATCTCAAACACAAAGAGAAATTAAAACACAGCAAAAGCAAGTTGAAGGGTACTAATTCGAGAATTGGTCTAGCAGGTACAAAATCCAAGCAAGCAAAATTGAGTATCATAAATTCAAAAAGTGTGGTCACGCTGGTCACGCAGAAGGAGTTTGAAAAAAGAATAGTGTATTTCATTGTTAACACTATGTCCGCTGTGTCAATCATCGAAAATGAAAGTTTTCTAAGGTTGTTCGATGGAATGAACGTTAATGTCCCCCGAAGAAAAGCGGCAATGAGACTTATTAATGAGATGTATAATTCTCATACAGAGAATCTTAAAAAAGAAATTCAAAAGCAGGACTATGTTTGCAGCACCGCTGACATATGGTCCACCAAAACAAGAAGTTTCATGGGGGTTACATTGCATTGGATAGACGCAAACTTGGAGAGAAAGTCAGTAGCTTTGGCTTGCAAAAGATTCACTGGCACCCATGACTACAAGAACATTGGAGAAATGCTTGAAAACATCAATTTGAATTTTAATATTAGATCAGCCCAAATAGTCGCGACAGTAACGGACAATGGTTCGAATTTTGTTAAAGCCTTCCGTGAATTCTCGGTTACAGAAGAATCCCAAAGATTAGAAGTTAACAAAACCAGACATGGACTAGATGAAGATAATGAAGATAATGAAGAAGAAGAAGATCAGATGAATGAAATTGAATATGATGAAGAAGAAGTTACAGTCCATGAAATCGAAGTTTCAAATACACTTGATAATGACAATAGAACAATAATGCTACCAGCGCATATTCGTTGTGCCAGTCATACGTTAAATTTAATTGCCACGACCGATTGCAAAAATGCAATTCAATCAAATCTTACACTAAGAACGCGACATACACAAGTTTTTTCAAAATGTAATATCTTATGGGCAAAAGCAGGCAGACCCAAAAGTGCTGAAATAATCAAAGTGGTTTTGGGACATACTCTAAGTTATCCAGGAATAACAAGATGGAATTCCTATTTTGATTCGGTTTCCCAGATCTTGAACGTAAAAGCAAAACTTCCGGCTCTTTGTCAGCGGCTAAATATTAAACATTTTAAGGAAACCGAATTGCAGTTTCTCGAAGAGTACTGTATAGTATTGAAACCTCTTGCTTTAACACTCGACGTTTTGCAAGGACAGGATTGTGTTTATTATGGATACTTGCTGCCCAGTCTTCTTTCTCTAAGAAATAAATGGGAAAAATTAAAGCTCCAGTGTATGAGTTCCAATGGTGAATTACTTTTAAGAACATGTATGGATAGTTTAAATAGAAGGTTTTCCGACATACTTAATTTGACTTCAGAGTCTGCAATTATTTCTGCAGTTGTTCATCCCAAATTTAAGTTGCGATGGTTTAATGTTTTAAAAACCCCAAAATATTCTCTGGACGCTATAAAGAAGTTGGTAATCGGAGCCGCGGAACAACTATATATTGACGATGACGATAATGGCAGCGAAAGTGCAGGTTCTAGCGATACAACACCTGATGACTTCTTTGATTTTAATGAACCCGAACCCGAAACATCTAAACACGTTATGTTTACGAATACCTCTCAACCTGCCACTGAAAAGGAAGCGGTGAAAACATCAAAAATTGAGCTACAGCTATACAAATATCTTGATGACAAAAGAAGCGGAATAAATAGCTTGAACGATTACCCAATAATAAAAAAAATATTTTTGAGGTATAATACTTGTTTACCTTCGTCTGCACCAGTGGAACGATTATTTTCTTTTGCGTCAATAGTGAATAGTCCACGGCGAAACGCTCTCAGCGATTCGAGTTTCGAAAAATTGGTGATAATGAAGGCCAATAAAGTAACGCAATAAAATAACAGCTGGTATTTTTAGGATTCCTTTTTGTTTTGTTTTTCAAGTTATTTTACAATATTAAAAACACTTTAGTAGAATATTTTGTTTATTTTAGGATTCTCTTTTTTGTTTTGTTTTTCAAGTTATTCCTTAATATTAAAAACACTTTTTGTAGAAAATTTAGTTTATTTTGCTTTTGCATAAGCATAACCCAAACATAAATTTTTGCCAAATGTACTCTAAAATAAGTACCCGAAAAGTTCGGGTACTTGTACTCCGGGTACTGTACTCTGAGTACTTTTTAGCAGGTAAAGTACTCGGTACTTTGTACTCTTTCCTTAATTATGACATGTACCCGGTACCCGGTACTCGAGTACATTTTCTCAGTACCCGGCACAGCTCTGAAATAAAATATGTATTCCCGTTGCACGCATACCATTTCCCTTGACTGGGCGATAAAATTTTCCTAATTCATGTCTTCTCAACGCGCTGTAAGCCAGTGCGAATTACTTGAACGGATCGAGCCGCATAATTGCTTGATCTGTGCTTATTTAATACGTTATGAGTCAGGACACATTACTTTAAATAATTTCAAGCAATACTTTTGTCTGCCTAATGTTTAATCAATGCGCTGTAAGTCAGGGCACATTATTTCTTAGATGATTTAGGTTAGTGTTAGTGACCCGACGTCACATGGGCAATCTTCATATATCGTCCGGGTTTAGAGTTTAAATGTTTGTTTACGAAAGGAGAAGGGAAAGGGGATGTATAGGTTAGGGCAAGAAAGGGATCTTGTAATGTATGCTCGGTTACTCATATTAAATTAGAGTCTTCCAGCAAATGCTTACTCCTCATAATATACCTAAAACATGCTTAAATGAAGCTTGTACATTCTGTACTGCACAAATGTAAAAACAAAGACCGTATAGTTCGGCAAAACAACAAAAACCCCATCATCACCAAAGACCGTATAGCTCGGGAACCCAAAACCCCCACATGAGTGCAGTGGTGGAGTACAAATGGCAATGTAGCATGTAATTTGCAAAATAACTACTAGACTGGACCTAGAGAGAAGTTCGTAAATAAATAGACACCCATGTAGATGAACTCCGTGAATTGGCGACAGTACCTTCGTTAAGACCGTATATCTCGGCACACCAAACCATCCTTAAGGGATATCCGCGAAAATTACAGGTGCCGGGGCAAGTGAAAGGGTGAATTTTACATGTGTGATCTGGTTGATTTGAATTGTGCCACGGGAAGGCGAGCAACTGGCAACTTGCGATTGCGTGACATCATCTTTTCTGAGCATTCTATATTTGTGGTTATCCATCTACGAAAATACAATAAGGTAAATGAAATAAAATAACTTAAAGGTTAAACTGAAACCAATTAATTCTAAAGGTCTAAATAACGGAAGCCACAAATGTTCTAGTGTTGCTCGGCTCAGAGGGATGCACGCTCGTTGCAAGTCAGTAACGGCTTGTCATTGTATAAACAGGGAACCAGCGGTCATTACAGGTCCTTTGGGTAACGCGTTCTTGATCTATTGTTATACATTTTTGGTTTGCCCTCGTGACGTCAGCATTTTCATTAACAGTATATTTCCGTAAATGTCATGTACCCTCATGGAATTCCGCAATACACTGTGTTAAGTCGAAATTTGAGTTTTCTTTCTCTCTTCTGTCCTCACCCAGTAAATATAAGATTTAAAGGTGTACAATAGTAAAAAGGGAAAGGGGTATGTTTTCTACCATAATGTATATCGACTGTTAGATGAGTAAGATTGGTTATGTGCAATTAAATTATTTTTGTTAAATAGTCCGTTTCTGTCCTTTTCATAGAAATTAGTTGTTATGGTCTAGATTTTACTCAGATATTAAAACATGAGCTGCGATACAAATACGTAGCCAATGTTGTATAGCAAGAAAATTGTGCGCGGTAAGCGGTAAATTACAAAAATCATTTTGTAATATAATTACAAACGGAAGTAATTAATTATATAAGGAGGTTTATGACAGTATGAACTTTCAAATATATTTCAAAATAAGAGACTTTAATTTCGAACACTTTGCCCAGCTGCCATAAGAAGGAAGGCCACCCCAGCTACTCCTGCAGGAGGATATCAACACATTGGGCGCCCCCTAACATCAAGGCCTGATTGGATCCAACGTGTTGGCCCAGAACAGTAGTCTAAATTGCATCAAACCTAAGTACACTACTTATCTGTAACATCTTTTCGTTAAAATCTAATTATTCTGCTCCACAATCCATTTAGTCAATATTCAAAGTTAAATTAACATTAAATCATTTTTCTTTCATTTATTTGGATTTGTTTAAATGGAGCAACTACATTATATTACTGTGATAATTGTGAATAAATCTATTTTATCGTATTTTGAATTTTATTTGTATGTCTTACACCCCACCAACCATAAGTGCTAACACCCATGCCCTGTACTTAATTTGTGTTAAAGCTTATGCCCTGATTGAGCAGCCAATTTAATATAAATTATTCATTATTAATTGGGCATATAAAATTACATTCTACTACATAAATATCAGTACATACAATTATTTTCGATTTTTGGGTGCAGAACATTCTGAAACGGATTCTTCTGCACTTTTTTTTATAAGACGACTTTAAAAAACTCCACTCATTCGCGTGAGCAATGCGATCGTGGGCAGGTAAATAATCACTAACTACACAAGACATGAGTACGGTAAAATTTCCAGGTTGGTAAGGTGAAAGTGCTCATTAGCGTTGGTAATTGGAATTAGCCAATATGAAAACATCACGTTCATAGGTACAGAAAGTTATTCGTTCAGCAGGAAACCTTTTAAATAAATTACTAATATAATAAAAACTGCAATTACTACTACCCACCCAGATTAAAACAGCTGTAGATGCGTGTTCATTCTCTTTTGACGCTAGAGCTAATGGTAGAAGACAACATCACCTTGAAGACGAAGAGAGAGTGGTGGATGCAGTGACGGATCAACCTTCTACAAGTACTCGGAGGATTGCCACGCAGTTACAATATTCTCAAAGCTTTGTTTGGAGAACTTTACATCGAGAAGCCTTACATCCATATCATCGACAGAATGTTCATTGCCTTATACCTGGAGATAATGTGCATCGACGAGTCTTTTGTGAATGGATGTTGGAAATGATCACTCAAAATATCTTATTCCCTAATCTAATCTTCTGGTCTGACGAATCAATATTTACAAGAAATGATATTTATAATTCTCACAATGAGCATGTCTGGTCATTGGAAAATCCACATGCAACAAGGACTCGCACATTTCAACATGCACATTTCAACATATATTTTTCATTAATTTATGGTGTGGTATTTTTAACGGCTCACTGTTCATGGAAGTCCTGCCACAACGTTTAAGTGGATCTTCGTACTTAGCGCTCCTAGAAAACCGTGTAGAAGACATTCTAGATGACATTCCACTAGCAACAAGAGGTATAATGTGGTACCAGCATGACGGTGCACCAGCGCATCATAGTCTAAACGTTGTTACATGGCTACATGAACATTATAATGAAAGATGGATTGGCAGAACTGGACCAATACATTGGCCTGCAAGATCACCGGACTTAAACCCACTTGACTTCTATCTTTGGGGTTATTTTAAGCGACTGGTCTACAGTGAACAAATAAATACACCAGAGCAGCTACAACAACGGATAAATGATGCCTTTCGTCATATTCAAGCAACAATGAATCCTCAAGACATTAAATTTTCCATATTAAAACTATGTCGTGCGTGTATTGAGGCCAATCGAGGCATTTTTGAACATTTATTGTAATAAAGAAGTTACTATAGGCCTGATAAAAGTGTATCATTGCGATTTTCTACCAAACAACGACTGGTTAAAAATCATGAACTGTGCTCTAAAACACTTACCTGATTCATTGCTTACTCGTAAAATAAGCGTCGTACAGAAAATTATCAAGAGAGTAATTTTGTTCACGAATGAAAGTAAGATTCAAAAAATCAAAAATAAAAAAATATCATTGGCTTACCCGTTTTTTTCTTGAGGGACAACCAATGACATGTGGGTACGTGCGCCACTGCTGGATTAGCCGATTCAATTGTTATGGTAGAATACGCGCCTTACATAGCAGCCTACACATCCGAAGTTTCAGCAACATATATTGCTACTTTTTTAAAAATTGAGAAATTTTATTTTTTGAAATTCAATTTTAACACCTGTATCTTTTTAATGAAGCATTATAGGAAATTTTTTTATAGGACATACCGTCTCTAAAATTGTTCAAAGAACATGGGGTTTCATTTTTGGTCACCACTTTTGAATCAGCCTGTATATTAAGGGCCAACTAGTTTTCGACAAATCGAGTGCTGATAGATGAAGTTTACTACCTTATATGTACTTTCAGACTATTTTTATGGGTTGGAAATTTGATTTTACATTGTGGGAATTTGTTGCTCCGACATTATTAGTTTGTCGCTGGTCACATATGGTAAGTTTAGACGATAAAACTAACATTTTGTTTTGTTTTTTGTGCTTTATTAGGTTGTCTCCAACGTTTTTTGGTCAGGTCAGGTCAGGTCAGGTCAAGTTTGGTCAGGTCAGGTTAGGTCGTTCCAGCTGGGGGACCTGGAGCAACTAGGTATGATGCAGAGGGAATAACATTATTAAAAGAAAATAGTTGTTTTTAGTAGATTTTGGCTATGAATTTGAACTGGATTTTGTAAGGTGAAGAATTAACTTTGGAGGCTATCATGGAAGTGTTCGCGAGCAGAAGCAGAAGAAAACTTAAAATTTTACAAAATTGACAGTGTGCAAGTGAATATTATTTGACATTTAACTATGTTTGGACTTCACCTCTATGCTATAAATTGTGTTGTATGCAAGTACAAGCTTCGCTTCTTTATATTGCACAATGCATAATTAGTAAGCAAACATATAATACCAATAGTAACACCTAAGCTGTTTTTGTCGATATTCCTTCTTTATTTTCTTCCCTAACAAAATTTATCTTGTGATCGCGACTTTCTGCTAAATCTACCCATTTTAAATTGGACTCGTTATATAATATAATACTTGTCTAGTTTTACCGCGCAATTTTGAAGTTGTAGCAGTGCAGTCTTGTATGTCACAAGCAAGCTGACATAACTGCAGTGTATTGTGCGCATGTCCCATCCCTCGAAAACAGGGTACCTGCAATAATGAATACCTGGACAAAATCTATTCGTTCATCAGATCAGCTTCGAAAAGCTTCAGCACCGAGTGCATTTGATTCGTATACGATCACGCGTTGTGGTATTACACTTGGCGCGAATATATAATGTATATCAATAGTATATAGTTTTTATTGCTTTAAATATATAACTAAGTTAAGTGTTTCCAAGAGATTTTATTTCATAACACGATACAGTCCATTTTAATACGTAACAGCAGTAACTACAAACCAGGAACCAAACACAATAACAATACTATCATTATTGGTGACACAAATGTAGAGTTAAAAGGGTTTGTAAATGGGCTCTAGCAGTATTGATTTGGTAGCCTTAAGTAATTTTTACTAGTCAATAATTTAAAAAATGGCGGCCAATTTTTTTCAAACGATGATAATTTTCGAGGGGCTGGTGCTAATGACATTATTTCTTGTGTAAAATAAATTGTCAAGATGTTTAAACACACTAAAGCTCTTTACAATGCGTTTATGTATTTATCCTTTCAAAATTTTCAAAAAAGACCTTTCTAATTGATTGATTCATACACCATCCAGAATATGTTTTACTCTTAAAAAATTTGAATATAGCATCATGTTGTGAATCTGTACTTAACCTACTTAAAACTGACGGCCAATAAAAAAAATACGGTTATTTATTAAAAAAAATATATGCATGGGACCCCAGTCACCACTCATTACTTAAAAAATTCAAATAGATATTTAGCATTCGACAACGTCGTTTTTTTCCTATTGTTTCTTTTTAAAATTTTATTGTATGTTTATTAGCATAGGTTTGCACTTAAAATACACAATTTCCGAGATATTCAACTTAAAAGTTGAAAAATGATAGCTGCCACCTAATATTTAAACTAGGTATCTATTTTCGCAGTAATAATTTATTTATTTGGGTAAATTATACAAATTACCTATATCATTAGTAGATAAGTTTATGTGTTTATAATAATCGTACAATGCGTCATACAACAGCGGTAAGTTGTTTATATTTCTACAATCCAAAGTTCTAAATTTAGGTATATCAAACAATTTTTTGACACATCTGTTCATAAATCGCGCCAACGCTTGTATTCTCGCTTTGGATTGGTCTCGGCGACAGCCAATCAGCGTGCTGATGAATTACGCCACACTTACTGACCATGCGCGCACCCAATGTATACTGACCATGCGCGCACCCAATGTACACATGACAATCGCGCTGATCCCTTTTTTTACGCCCTTCTTTGTTGAACGCCGTAGTGAAGACACGCGTTTTATATTCTCCGCCGAAAACTAGTGCTTAACCTCGTGTTTAGTCTTGCTTATATTGGTTGTATTTTAATGTGCAAACCCTCATCCTTCCCAAACTGCTGATTTTTCTTTAGCACAGAAATACATAAAATTACGCAGAGCTCTATCATTGGATTGAACATTTGGTAAGTACTCAGTTATTTTTTTTTATATTCAGTCTCATACGCATAATATTCCGCTTGTTTTATTTTTATTTCTTTCTTTATAAAGTTGCCGCTTACTTTCATTAATTACGTTATAACCTGCATATTCACACGTGATTGCAGTTATCCGCACGCCTATTTACATCACCCGCTAAAAGACTTTAAATTTACCTGGTTTCAAAAAAAAATTATGTTTTTTATATTACACGCCCGCAAACCCCGCTTTTTTATACATCTAAACGATTTCCTAACTTATAGTACGTAACTTTCATAGGTAATATTACTTCCACATCGTCACGTGTAGAAGTATCGCAGCGGCGACAAAAATTTCAAAATCTTTTTTTTTCACTTAAGCGTCGAAAAAAGTATCAAAACATATAGAAACCATGATTTGGGAACGAGTTTTTTTTATGTCGGTCTGTTTGTAGCCACGATAACTTTACAGCGAATTGAGATATCGTCTTTAAATTTGATATACAGTCAGCGCACTCGACAAACGAACGGTTGATATTGTTTTTGGGTAAAATCTCTTTAGGAGGGGTGATTTGGTAAAAATTCACATTTTTTCGTTAAAACTCGAGTACCATAACGGTTTAGGGTTGATTTATTAGAAAACTTTTAATATCATCAATCATCTGGTATTCTGTGGTGAAATTAAATTAGGGGTTGGAATATTGTTGACAACAATTTCGAATTTTTTGTTGTTGCTAAAACGGCGTAAGAAGTCTCAAAACATATAGAAAACTTGATTCTAAAACGAAAATTTGTTGTCTACCGATCTGTCGGCATGTACGTCTGTCTGTTAATAGGCGCAAAAACTTTCAAACGAATTGAGATATCTTTAAATTTAATATCCAGTTAGCACCCGACAAAGGAACGCCTTGAATTGTTTTTGGGTAAGATCGCTTCAGGGGGCAGGGGATAAATAAGGTGTGATTTGGTGAAAATTGACATTTTTTTCAATATAACTCGAGTAATATAACGTCTCAAAAGTTTATGGGTACAGGAATACAAATATTTTCTTTGTGCTAAAGTCATTCCATGAGAATGTCTTGCTGAATAAATTATCATAGCTATGTGAAAGTTATGATTAATTTGCAGCACTATTTTTTTTTAGATTAATTAAAGCGTAAAAGTGTTACCATACGTCATTGAGATAACTGTATACTACCTATATCAAAGAAAATTTTTCAAAGTTGCAACATATTAGTTGCCTATTTTTCATTTTATAAAGGTAGTACCTATGTACTTAGTTCCAAGGACAATTTAATAAGTTGCTAATACTTAAATAAGATTAAATGTGCTGTTGCTATTGTAACGTGATATTATTTATCGGTGAGCATAGACGTTGCTTGAAACATATATATCTAGGCGGTGGCGTATTAAAATTGTTAAAATAAACAGTTAGTTTGAAGAAAAAATGTTGCTTGTAGTTTAAATAATTAAGAAACATAAATGCCTAACCCGGTCTGTTATTAATGTGTACGCAGAGCCCTTTAAGAGATAAAAAAAAACTATAAAGGAAATGCGATTAGACATTTTGTAAAACGCTCATCTACTAACTTTTTGTATTTCTGTCACATACAGAGAAGAAGTAATGAAAAAATTTCAACTTTGAGAGCCCGTTTTTTATTAGTAACAATTGGCATAAGATACGTTTACCTAAGTCGTAATATTTGCCATTAGAATACCACTGCTGCTTTCTATTCCAATAGTGATGCAAATTGAAGCATAACTTCCACATAGTTGTGATAATCTACTTTCCTGTGAAAGACATTCTCGTGAAATAAATTCAGGGTCCATGACTGGATAACAAAGAAAATATTCATATTCCTGTTCTCATAAACCTCTGAAACGTTATCTTCTAGTTTCTACGAGTTTTAACGAAAAAATGTGAATTTTCACCAATTCAGCCGTTTTTTATCCCCTACCCCCTGAAGCGATCTTACCCAAAAACAATTCGATGCGTTCCTCTGTCGGGTGCTAACTGGATACCAAATTTGAAGATTGTACCTCAGTTCTCTCGAAAGTTATTGCGTCTACAAACAGACAGGCAGGCACGCGGACTGGCAGACCGACAGACAAAAAATCGGTCCAAAATCAAGTTTTCTGCATGTTTTAAGAGTTCTTACCCCGTTTTAGCATAAATAAATCTCTAATTTATATCCCCGATATTCCACCCCCAAAAATTCAACCCCTAATTTACTTTCAGCACAGAATACCAGATGTTTTATCAAATTCAAAGTTTTCTAATAAACAAACTCTAAAACGTTATATTACTCGACTTTAAATGAAAAATATCGATTTTCACCAAATCACCTCCCATTCATCCCCTACCCTCGGAGCAATTTTAACCGAAAACAATCTATTAGTTTGTCGGATGCTAATCGTATACCACATTTGAAGACGATATCTCAATTCGTTCTAAAATTATCGTGGCAACACACAGCCAGACATATAAAAATTGTCGTTCCCAAATGATGTTTTCTATATGTTTTGCCCCTTTTTACGACGTTTAAGCGAAAAACAATTTTTGGAATTTTCGTGGCCGATGCGATACTTCCACGATGTAGAAGTAATAATTACAGGACACATGTATTGCTTCCTTTGGAGCTCATTTATAAGCAAGCAAAACGATCATTAGGCAAAAAAAAGTTCGGGACGCAGCAAGTGCGTTATGGTAGTGAATTTTTATTAAATGCTTCAAATTTTAATAACTCAATTTTCTATAAACTTAGAAAATTTAGTTTTAGTATGTAGTAAGGTATTTCCTAAGGCAAGATATCCACCAAATTCCATTAAAATAACTTTGTATTTTCGGAGAAAAAAATTTTTTTCAAAAGAAAATTCAAAATTTAGATAACTCAATTTTCTAGAAGCTTAGAAAATTGAATTTTGGTACGTAGTAAGGGCTCCCCAAAGCAACATATCCGTTAAATTTCATCAAAACAGCTTCGTAATTTTCGGAGAAAAAAATATTTTTCAAAAGAAAATTCAAAATTTAAATAATTCAATTATCTGTACACTTAGAAAATTGAATTTTGTTAGGTAGTAAGGCCTCTCCCAAGGCAACATATCCGTTAATTTTCATTAAAACAACTTTGCAATTTTCGGAGAAAAAAATTTTTTCAAAAGAAAATTTAAATAACTCAATTTTCTATAAACTTTGAAAATTGAATTTTGGTACGTATACATTTCATTAAAGCAGCTTTGTAATTTTCGGAGGAAAAATTTTTTTCGAGAGAATAAAAATTGAAACTTGTTAAAGAGTATGCTAGGTGAGGAAATATTTGGGGGAAATCCAGAGGAACCTAAGATATTTCTTACTGATGATTCCCAAGCTGAAGAAACAGCCATAAGAGATATGTTCGAGAGAATAAAAATTGAAACTTGTTAAAGAGTATGCTAGGTGAGGAAATATTTGGGGGAAATCCAGAGGAACCAAAGATATTTCTTACTGATGATTCCCAAGCTGAAGAAACAGCCATAAGAGATATGTGGAAGAATTCACAGTGCTATTTGTGTATATTCCATATCCTGCAGTCAGCCTGGAGATGGCTGAACAAGGCCACAAATAATATACCACAAGAACACCGTAGTATATATTTTGATTATTTAAAAACAATTCTCTATTCAAGAACTATTAATGAGGCTTTACAATACTTTGAAATGGCAAAAAGTAATGCTGGTAGTCATCCAAACTTTATTGTGTATTTGGAATCATATTGGCAGAGGAAGGAGCAGTGGGTATTACCCTATAGAAATAATTCTACTTCAAAGGGCCACAACACAAACAATCTTTCAGAGGCTGTTATGAAAGTTATCAAAGAGAAAATATTTCATCGGGTAAAAGCTTTCAATATCGTTCAAATGGTTGACTTCATTTTAACCAGGTTTGTTTAATATTATGAGGTACGCCTTTTAGAAGCTGCAAATAATAGACTGCGGAAAAACATTTTTGGGAAAATGATTAAAATTCCTCCAGTTGAACTACTACGAAAAATTCAAATTTTAAGTACAAGTACTGTCTTGGTACCAAGCGAATCGACAGAACAAGTGCATTAGATTGTTAACTTAGATGCTCTTAGAAGTTCATGTTTTCAAGGTACCACTGGAAAGCTATGCAAACATATAGACTGGGCCTGTATGTTATTATACTCGGAAGAATATAACATGAGAATCGATAGTATTGAAAGTAGAAAAAAGTTCTACATTATTGCAACTGATGAGGAGCCTCCAAGCAATTGGCTTTTACCACTGTGGAGTAAAAATGAAACCACTGTCAACCCTGTAACTCATCTCAGCTCTGAAAGTTATGATCCTCAGTCTGAAAATCATAATTTTCAACTTGATGTCCACTGTCTTCAAAGTCGTGAAGAAACAGCAGAAGAATATTAGCAAAGAGGTCAAAGGGCAATTGAAAAACTAAACATCTCTTTTGGTGAACATTTACCAAACAATCCAACAAGGTCTGTCGTAAAGGCATTAGGAAAAATGTGTCAAAGTGCAGAAAAGCTCCGCACCACCTCTTCATTTGTATCTGCGTGTCAAACTTTTGGCTTAGGTAAGAAAAATCGTTAGTGGTAAACATTGCAAGTATCATAATAAATTAACTCTTGATTTCAGAGTATCGGAGAAGGAGTAGGAATGCCAAAATTCCTGTTCAGCCATGTGAGCCGAAGGAAGTCCAATATTTCACGACGGAGTACCCATGTTGGTGGGCGGACAAGAAACACAATTAAAAAGAACGCCATTAGGAAAAAACACAACACAGCTTATCTAAAAGAGTTGTTAATAAAATGCTGTAAAATGTCCTTTTATTAAGCTATCAAATGTTGAACATGCAGGAACATCTTTATCTGGCCATGTATTCTAATCTAACCGATAAAAAGGTTATCAATATAAGTGGTGTCAACCAAATAAACCGTTAAAAAATTAATTTTAGCGAATTTTCATAGAAAACATTTGCTACTCAGATAATCTTTTACAATTTTTTGAACGCTTACCACAACCAATACAAACTGCCTGTACTAGGCAAATTTATAGAAAGCAAGCCAGAGTGGATGTTTAAAATCATAAGAAAGGAAGCTTGTAAATTTTTTAAAGTTTGTGAATTATTGTGTGCGAATGTATATGGATATGTATGTATGTGTGTATGTTTTTCAAATATGTGTGTGTGTATGTATACGTGTTTAGAGCGTGCATATGTGAGCGAGAGTCTGAGCTTGTTTAAATAATATGCTAAGATACTCAGTTTTTCTTGCATCCCAGACGATTTTCTGCCGTTTTGCTTTTCATCATTTCTATCACACCACACATAATACATTCTTTTTTCACAAAAAGCATATGCTTATGCACAAATGCTATTATGTAGTTTATTTTAACACAACGCTTGTATACACACACACACACACACACACACACACACACACACACACACACACACACACACACACACACACACACACACACACACACACACACACACACACACACACACACACACACACACACACACACACACACACACACACACACACACACACACACACACACACACACACACACACACACACACACACACACACACACACACACACACACACACACACACACACACACACACACACACACACACACACACACACACACACACACACACACACACACACACACACACACACACACACACACACACACACACACACACACACACACACACACACACACACACACACACACACACACACACACACACACACACACACACACACACACACACACACACACACACACACACACACACACACACACACACACACACACACACACACACACACACACACACACACACACACACACACACACACACACACACACACACACACACACACACACACACACACACACACACACACACACACACACACACACACACACACACACACACACACACACACACACACACACACACACACACACACACACACACACACACACACACACACACACACACACACACACACACACACACACACACACACACACACACACACACACACACACACACACACACACACACACACACACACACACACACACACACACACACACACACACACACACACACACACACACACACACACACACACACACACACACACACACACACACACACACACACACACACACACACACACACACACACACACACACACACACACACACACACACACACACACACACACACACACACACACACACACACACACACACACACACACACACACACACACACACACACACACACACACACACACACACACACACACACACACACACACACACACACACACACACACACACACACACACACACACACACACACACACACACACACACACACACACACACACACACACACACACACACACACACACACACACACACACACACACACACACACACACACACACACACACACACACACACACACACACACACACACACACACACACACACACACACACACACACACACACACACACACAGATATATATATATATATATATATATATATATATATATATATATATATATATATATATATTGCTATAGATAGCAAATAATAGGAAAGATTACGACATTTTAATGGGAAAACGGGAAATTTATACATCCTAGTACATATAAAATAAACGTATACACCCTAATGTAGCAACGAAAGAGTTTAGCATGAGATGTCAACGCCCGACATGAATGTCAGTGACCCATGTAACAACCCTCGATGTTAAGTTTCATTCGAGTAATGAAAAAAAAAATTATATTCTAGGAATATCCGTAAAGAAACCAAGAACAATGCTTCAGTTTTTGTAGGGAGAATGAGATTGTAGCTAATAAATGCAATTCTGTTGATTTATTGTGGGTAAAAATAGGTATGACCAAGCTACCTAAAGGCTCGATGTATTAAAAGAGCAGAGGTCATTTGTAAAGAAAAAACTTTATGTAGTATTAAGGTATATGTGCGCGCAAGAAAAAAACGTAAAAAGACACTAAAGGTTTGACGGAAAGCTCAAACACAGGTGGTTTGATGAACAATAGCGTTTTTTCACCTGTAAGAAAGTTAATAAAAGCAAGAGTCCGAGAGTGTCCGGGGTCTTTCCATCCAGTGAATTCATCAGCATCATTTCACGAGATCATGTGATCATTATGTAAGTTGACATAAGAGATTCCAGAGTGCCTCGAAAGGAGATTATAAAAAAACCTCCAGAGTGCTACGAATATGGAATATATCAACATGTTAATAAATTAAATCCGTTAATAATCAATAAATGGGCAGTAAAATGTGGCATGGACAAATTGGAAAAATAATAATAATTAATAATGGACAGCAATAATGGAAAAACAATATATAATCCAATGGAAAATGTTTCAGTAAGTGTTTTCTTTTCCTAAATTGATCAGTGCGGTTTGAATTTCACCATTTTAACAGCACCAATTAAAGATTGAGTGCCAATAAATTTCATTAAGCAATAATTTGCTTGAAATGAACAGAAAGAGACTGTAATCTCTGTAGAATTGTCGATGTATATTGCTTATGTTATATCAATGTTTAACCGGTAATTGTGTAATTATTTATAATGTTACCTGAATGTTTTAATAGGATTTTTCAATTTATGCTTATGTAATGAATGCTTTAAATGTTTCTGTTTGTATTTAATGTGTGTCACATAGACACCGTAAAATGTTTTAATAGGATTTTTGAATTTATGTTTACGTAATGAATGCTTTAAATGTTTCTGTTTGTATTTAATGTGTGTCACATAGACACCGTAATGTAATTAACCAGAAGCATTGTTTTTCGTTAATAATTAATCAGTAAAATTGTTGTATAGCCATCTGTGCAAAGCGAAATTAATTTTTGGTCAAGTAAAAAACCCAATAAATGAATTTAAATAGCACATATTAATGAATTTTAATTAGTAGAAGCTAGCTGTATATATAATGAACCCAACCTGATGATTAAGATATATGTTCTCAGCTTTAAAATAAATATTTGCAGGTATACTTAAAATAAATACCATAGCAATTTATATATATATATATATATATATATATATATATATATATATATATATATATATATATATATATATATATATATATATATATATATACAGGGTGTTTCATCAGCAAACCGACATAGCTGAATGGAAGGTGTATTTTTTCAAGGCGATTCAGGATCCGGTATTGAAATTTTTGTGAGGCCCTTCGTTTCGATGTTACAGGGTGATTCATGTATTTTGTCGAAATTTTTGATGATCAGTATCTTTTGAACGAATTGATGGAATTGAATGAAATTTTGTACGTATGCTCTGTCAATGACACTCAATGCACTGCATTTCCCGCCGATTCGAAAAAATGCAGTGGCGTACATAATTTTCTGACCACCTTGGGTTTTGTTAAAAAGATCACCCTGTATGCATTTTATTTAAATGTTTATCCCATCTGAGAAAACTACATGAGAATAGCTACTATTCTGGCAAAAAAAAATGTTTGGCACCATCAACTGAAACGAGAAAAGATAGGTAGACTTTATCTAATCAAAAACGAAAATCCCGATAGTGAGCAATGGAAAAGTATTCATTTTTGTTTAATATCTGACATTTCCTGTCAGTAGATGTCAGATTTGATTCACTTGCCTCTCTCACTTATTAAGCGTTTGTTGATTTACTTAATTTAATAATCACTGACTGGTAAAAGCTTGCTGAAGTGATATTTATTTGGTGTTTAAAATGCCGTATCATTATTCCAACGCAGAATATGCTGACATTTTGTTTATTTACGGATTTGCCGATGCCAATGGAAGGGCTGCCGAACGAGAGTACCGAAGACGGTACCCCGAACGCCGTGTGCCACATCATGAAACTTTCTCCAGGGTGTTCCAATTTTCAAGGGAACACGGAAAGTTTCCCTCGAAATCCATTAGAGAACGACCCATCAGACAAGACGCAACTCAGGTTCGTTTTTTGGTTGCTTCTCGATATTATTCATTGCTCATTATCAGGATATTTAAATTTTTAGGTAGAAAGCATCATTCAGATGGTTCAACAGAATCCCCAAACAAGCACGAGAAGAATAAGTGCTGCTGTTGGAGTCCCTCATTCACAAGTTTGGAGGATAATCAAAAAGGAACGTCTCCATCCGTATCATATGCAGAAAGTCCAGAGGCTCGAAGAAGGTGACGAAGTTGCTAGACGGGCATTGTGTCGGTGGATTGTAGGACATAGACGCAATATTCCTAGAATTCTTTTCACCGATGAAGCCCGGTTCACGAGAGATGGGGTGTTTAATACTCGAAATTCACATGTTTGGTCACATCAGAACCCCCATGCAACGAGAACGACTCAGTCGCAGCATAGATTTTCTGAGAATGTGTGGTGTGGCCTAATTGGTGACAAACTGATTGGACCCCACTTTTTCGAATCAAGATTGACTGGAGAGATCTATGGCAATTTTCTACAAAATGAGCTGCCTGGTTACTTGGAAAACAGGAACGTGAATGAGAGGGGACTGATCTTTCAACATGATGGAGCGCCGCCCCATTTTTCCTTAGCTGTCCGAAATCATCTTGACACAAGGTATCCAAACAGGTGGATAGGTCGTGGAGGTCCCTATGCTTGGCCCCCCAGGTCGCCTGACCTAACACCAGTAGATTATTTCTTGTGGGGTTACATGAAAGCCATTGTTTATCAAGATGAAGTGGACACAGGTGAGGAGCTGAGACGCAGAATTATCGCGGCAGCTGACCAAATAAGAGGCAACCCTGAGGCGATCAGTAGGGCAACCGAAGATTTAATGAAAAGGTCAAGGAAATGTCTCGAGTTTGATGGCGGCCTGTTTGAACATCGTCTTCACTGAACTGAATTTTTTTTCCAACATGTTTTGATGTTTTTCTTTATGTTTCATTTATGTACTTTTGTTTGGAAAAAAATATAATTTCTCCGTTGAGTTGTCTTTTTTTTTTGATTTTCACTTATGTTTAGCTAACAAAAATCTAGAATGGTGCCTAATGATACCTGAATCAGTAGAAAAAACGAATTTATTTGAAATAAATACAAAATACGTACCTTTTAGGAAATCACATATGATTTGTCGAAAATTACGAACAAACATGATTTGAAATCCTAAAAGCAATCAAAGTCTACCTATCTTTTCTCGTTTCAGTTGATGGTGCCAAACATTTTTTTTTTGCCAGAATAGTAGCTATTCTCATGTAGTTTTCTCAGATGGGATAAACATTTAAATAAAATGCATACAGGGTGATCTTTTTAACAAAACCCAAGGTGGTCAGAAAATTATGTACGCCACTGCATTTTTTCGAATCGGCGGGAAATGCAGTGCATTGAGTGTCATTGACAGAGCATACCTACAAAATTTCATTCAATTCCATCAATTCGTTCAAAAGATACTGATCATCAAAAATTTCGACAAAATACATGAATCACCCTGTAACATCGAAACGAAGGGCCTCACAAAAATTTCAATACCGGATCCTGAATCGCCTTGAAAAAATACACCTACCATTCGGCTATGTCGGTTTGCTGATGAAACACCCTGTATATATATATATATATATATATATATAGATAGATAAATAGTTTAGTAGAACTCATGTTATATGTAATTATTTTAAACTTTTATATTTTTTTCAAGTAAATTGTAAACTTTTTTCTTTCCATGTTGTAGCCTTGATAAAGGAATAAATTTTTCCGAAAGCTCGGCCTATAATAAAGAGTTTTATTCTACAACTGACGGCGTTCCCACAATTTTTTGATAAATAACACTATTACCATCACAAAAATTTAATACTATATATATATATATATATATATATATATATATATATATATATATATATATATATATATATATATATATATATCTTTAGGAATATTGCACTACACTGTAATCACTTTTAAATATACACTTTATTTGTTTGCGGGACGTTTGTGATTTCTTATTGGTTTGCGCGGACTGCAGTTTCGAACCGTCCCGGTTCATCATCAGCACGCTACTCTGCAGTCCGCGCAAACCAATAAGAAATCACAAACGTACAGGAAACAAATAAAGTGTATATTTAAAAGTGATTGCAGTGTAGTGCAATATTCCTAAAGGTATTAAAGCCACACAAGGTAATAACGCACAAATAATTAATACCAATAACGAACATACGAATAACACGTGTACAGTGAGTGACTACAAAATAGGGGAGTAGCGTGCTGATGATGAACCGGGACGGTTCGAAACTGCAGTCCGCGCAATAAGAAATCACAAACGTACAGCAAACAAATAAAGTATATATATATATATATATATATATATATATATATATATATATATATATATATGTATGTATATATATATATATATATATATATATATATATATATATATATATATATATATATATATATATATATATTGAGATAGTATACAAGGGAACAGGGTAGTTGCACACATTTTTTTTTACTCGCAATAAAACAAAATACACCATTATACAAAAATAAACGAGGTGATAACAAAATAGAAATCTATTTATCAGGAGATACAATGCTGCTAAAGCAAAGATAGAATGATGCAATTGACAGTTCACATTAAATGAAGAAATTGTGTACATGCACATATATGTGTATATAAGTAATGCAATCAGGTAATATAGGTATAGAAAGGAAATTCATATAAATTCAGGAGATAGTTTTATTTTAAAAGCTAAATAAAGTTTTCAAATGTAGATCATAAATTGGAAAACACAAGATCAAATAAAACTCACAAATGTACTAATGGATAAATTAATAAATATAAGCAAATATATTGTAAAAGAAGATATGTATTAGCAATAAGATCTAAAAGTGAAAGGTGACAAAAACCATGAAAGATCCAACGAAATGTGTATACGATAATTAGCAAGTGCGTATAAACGGTGTGAGGTGAACAAAAAAGGCAGATACAGACAACAATAGAGTTAAATTAGTGTTAAGTTATTATGTAACAGTGTTCCTAGATATAAGACGTTGAAATATAATTAAGGTGAATCTAGGTTAGGCAGTTGTCAGTAATGACAGAGAATCATGTTTTTTAAGTAAATAGGTTATGTTACTGTCACAAAATTATATAAAGGTAGCTTAGCAATGATTAATACAAACATAAATAAGGCCGAATTGTGTAAATTGTAGTGGGCAATAGGAGAGATATTTTGAGTAGCAACGGTCGTTAGGAAATAAATAATAACAACCAGGACTTTTTGGAGAATTTTAAGAAACGAGTAGCAGCGAAAGGGGGATTGAAGACAGAATTAGTTGATACTGGCGGTTTGAAAGGCAACACGAGCATAAAACCCTAGTGGAAGACATACAGAGGGGCTCGACAGACCTACACAAAGTGAGTTTTTTTTATCTATCAAAATAACTACTTACATTTTGAGTAGAGACGCTCCAGTAGTATTGTGGAGCTGCATAGAACGCATCTCTTCTAAAGAACTCATTCATATTAAATCAAAGCAAAGTAAAATATTATCACCTGTATAAAAAGTAAATAAAGCAGTGTCCATATTACTTACAAACAACATAAAACTATAGTTAAAGAACAATCTTCATGGAGCGCAGGTACAACCTGTATAGCATCAGACAGGAGGTGAAATTGCCTATAGGTTAAGCATCTTGAAATTAGAACATTAGGAATAATTTGATAAACATTTAATAATTTTTAAAGCTATTGATCAATACTCCCAAATTTAAAAATAAGAAACCATTCAATAACAAAGATTTGAAACAAGTAGTGGCCAAAACTAGCATTAACCAGATAAATTTGAAATTATAAGATCAATTTTGAATAGTAAGATCATAATTTGTGATTTTTGTTATATATACAATTAGAATCAAGTCAGATTTGTTATTTCATTTAAATCTTTGTTTGATTACTTATTTATCAGTATATTTGTGGCTATATTCAATAAAAGTAATCAAAGCTTTAGGAGCTTCAGTCTCAAAACATTAAAAAAAAAGGAAAAGAGGTTTAGGATTTTGAACTCATTAGGTACCATGAGGTTAAAAGAGCCGTGTCATCAAAGATAAGATAATCAAGGTAAGAGAAAGTTTTCTAATATATATATATATATATATATATATATATATATATATATATATATATATATATATATATATATATATATATATATATATATATATATATATATATATATATATATATATATATATATATATATATATATATATACACATTTGCTAGATATAAGCTGTGTTTTTTAAGAAAATGTCTCTATAACAGAAAAGTAAGCATTGTGTTTCTTCCCACTTCAAGGTTACAAAACAATATAAAAACAAATTTTCTCATACGTTTCTTTATTTCATTTACTTCATTAAAACACAATATATACCAATTTAGATAAATGCATGCACATTTCTGATAAAATATAGACTTTTCAGAATATAATAAATAAACATTTTTTAAAAATATATATACTATATATATTTTTTTAAATATATATACTATAAAACGTGTACGCACTCCCGGGGCGTCTCGTTCTCATTGTGAGAAGAGGCGCACCAAGAGCGTACACGCTGGGACCAGAAAGATGGTGAACTATGCGTGGTCAGGACGAAGTCAGGGGAAACCCTGATGGAGGTCCGTAGCGATTCTGACGTGCAAATCGATCGTCGGAACTGGGTATAGGGGCGAAAGACTAATCGAACCATTTAGTAGCTGGTTCCCTCCGAAGTTTCCCTCAGGATAGCTGGCGCTCGTCGCCTACGAGTCTCATCCGGTAAAGCTAATGATTAGAGGCATTGGGGTCGAAACGGCCTCAACCTATTCTCAAACTTAAAATGGGTGAGATCTTCGGCTTGTTCGAACTACTGAAGCCGCGAGACACGGATCAGAGCTGTCAACGAACATGCAAAAGACTAGGAAAGCAAGCGTATAGAACTACGAAGGCCAGAGGCAAATAGATGGACAAGATCAAGGGGTAGTGTCAATATATATATATATATATATATATATATATATATATATATATATATATATATATATATATATATATATATATATATATATAAAAGAGGGACAGTAAACAAGAAAGAGAAGTAACATATAGAAAAAACTCGAGGCATATGATAAGAAAGGGAAATATGAAAATGACAATGGCAATGGACGCTGAAGATGGAATGAATCAAGCAGCAAGAAAATATAAGAAATGGATAAGAAAAAAAAAGTTTGAGGTATTCTAAAGATATATGGTGATGATTTGTGAAAATAATTAGTAGTTGGAGTAGCGAAACCAGTATATAATAAGATAATAGGCCTAAGAGAGGTTCTGATGCATAAAAATGAATAATGAATATTGATATAAGTATATGAAAATGAAATGATATAGAAATAAAGTATTGAAATGGAGAAATATTGAAATAAATAATGCAGGGGATTAGATGGTAAGTTACAAACGGAAAGGAAGCCATATAAGAATAAAATTGATATAAATACCAAATGAGTAAGATATTTAAAAAGCTGCTAATCCGAGAGAGTAAATTTAAAACAGATAAAACGTCATTGTAGTTTGATAAGAATAAAACGTATGAACACAAGGCCCGAGAAAAACCAGATGTGAAACTATTGAAAACCGTAAACTAAAAGAGAAGCAAGTCGCGGATGTACCGAAGTAAAATATACAAGTTTGGGGAAGATTGATGATTGGCTAGTACATAAACAATAATGATGATAAAGAGGGAAATTAAAGAAACCAGGATTAAAATTTATAGACCTGTGATGAAAGAGATAAATTAAACAATAAGGAATTTGGAAAAGCAAAGAGATGATTTCTTACTTTACTTGGGGGGAAACTTAAAACTAAATTTAGCCTTGACATAGTCAATTAACAGCATTTTTCATTTGATGTTGATGGCATTTCTTATAACATGCAGCATGCAAACTTAACTAAGTCAAACGTTGCTTGTGCAAACGTGACATTAAAAAAGGCATTTCTATTGAAGAAATCTCAGACGAACGACGCACTGACATGACACATATTTTTTAAAAGCACTTAAACTAACGAAAAACTATTTTAAATAAAGGCCATAAACACTTCGAAGAACTGAACACTTGTGAAGCTGGAACAAACATGCAGCAGTAATGACAGCAGGAGCAGTATTCGACAGTAGCAGGAAATTGCAGACACAGTAGTTTTGTTTCTTCAAAAACATAATTTACCGGCACGGTGGTGTCCTTATAATATATTATTTGCAGGCACGTAGTGCTCTTCTAAATTGTAGGCACGCTAGTGTTATCCTTTGAATGTGCTTGTAAGCACAATAATGCCTTCATGCATAAGTGCATCTGGCACGCCTATATGACTTCTAGAGTTCGCACCTGAAGCACGTATATTTTGGACAGTAGACGTGACTGACACAGCATAACTTGTAACTGGAATGGTAGTGACTGTCTTCATGATCTGAAATGCTAAAAAAGGGTATTAAGGGAGGAAGAGATTATTATTATTAATCAAAAATTTAGAAAACAACTAAAAAAAGGGGGTTGTCAATGTAATTTTTTTATAACTTAAAGCGTGAATAATTTTTTTTTCTACCTTCAGAAGGGAAGCTTCTAAAGTATTCTAAATCTGTTATTGGGGATTTGATACGGTATCCTATAATGGGAAGGTAAACATCCACACATAAACACACTTTAAAACAAATCATACTAAACCTAACACAATCAAGAACTTACTTCTGGTGTGTACGATGTCTTGGCAGCCAAAAATCTATGTCCAAATTGATTCCCCAAATACGACATATATATATATATATATATATATATATATATATATATATATATATATATATATATATATATATATATATATATATATATATATATATATATATATATATATATATATATATATATATATATATATATATATATATGGGTTTAAATAGGGTAAGGCAGGTCTAAATTACTTTATAGATTGTTAAAATAGTTTTAAGGTGTTTGTTGATAGTTTTAACAATATTAAGAAGTCAAAGTTTTATCAAGGACAGAAAAAGACTGCATAAAAATGATATAACGTAGTGCGGGTAAATAAAAATGTATGACTAGTTTTTAGGTTGTTCAAAGTGTTATTGTTTACTAGCTTTAAGAATAGTGTTTGCTAATTGTAAGAAATGTCATGTCATAACCTAGATGTAAGTCAGCTGTTTTTATTTAGGACAAATGTCAAACTGACACCCAAAATTATAGTATAGGTTAACAGATAAGAACCACATGTCAAACTCACAGAAAATGTAAAATGTAGGTTAACAAATCTGTCAAAGAGCAACAACAATGAAAGGTATGTATCCGGGGAGATAATGAAAGAGGATTATTGTATAAAAATTTGTTATGATTTTTGATTTGGAAGAAGGCATAAAGCAGTTTTTTTTATTAGGTACGCTGGTGACGTGAAAAAAATAATTAACAGATGGGAAAATTTTTATAAAATTATTAGATGGTAATTTTTGGGTAGTAAAATTAAAGGACAGATTTGAAAATTTTATTAGAAAAAGGATTTGAATAGGAGATATTAAAGTAAAAGTTTTGCAGAGACAATAAAAAGGCTTGACACTTCAAGTAATAGCAGCAGAAGAAACGGCAGGGAGGAAGTAATGGACAAGAAATTGTAAGTTTTGAAAAACCATAATATTTACGTTTTTATGTGGCCTACGAACTATCTCAGAGTATAACGAGTACAAAGATTATCAATATAAACTAATTAAAGCCATAAGTGTGACAGAAATCACATATAAGTTGCCCCAATATGTTAAAAGCAGTCATCTTTAATTAAAAATTCATGATAAGGAGCTAGCCTTGCCATCTGTTGACAGCAGGGGTCATTGATCAGCCTCATTTAGAAGATCCATTGAATAACGATACGTGAAATTTCTGCAGAGTAAAGTTATCTTTAACCATCGTGTCAAGTTTAGTAGATTAAGAATTTCTAACACAAAGTGTTTAAATTTAAAATTTCATTAAGACTACATACTGGCCAGTTCTTTCTTGAGAATTTGAAAGCTTTTAAATTCATTAAATAAATTAAATTATAGAGAGTTGGTACTTATAGGCATTTGTCAGACGATTTACTATCAATAAAAGTTTAAGTTTTGTGTTATTTGAAAATTTAGTGCCTTATTTTATTTTGCTTTTATACATATACAAGTATTTGGGAGGAATAACTAAAATCAGATAGGGCAATATTTTATAAAATTAAAAAAAAATAAAGAAATATATTTCGGACTTATAAACAACAGATTCAGTGTTTTTAAGATCTAACTATACTTTTGGAAATAATAATAAAAATTTTGATAGGACTTGAACCCACCAGCTTAAGCTCCCTGATTTGAGAGTAAGTTTATCCATGCTACAAATTTATTTAGGTCTCGGGTAGCAGTAAAAGGCAGTGGATACACCAGGGTGTAAGTAAAATACACGTATATTTAAATAAACATATTTTTACAGTATAATTCACTCAACGTAACAGGTAGATAAAACTTACAAAATAAAATACACTTAGAAACTTACTTCACATAAAACATAATATATATATATATATATATATATATATATATATATATATATATATATATATATATATATATATATATATATATATATATATATATATATATATATATATATATATATAGTTTGATAAATCAGTGACTTATTGAAAAAAATGTTTTCGAATTTTCTGGTAATCATTTTTTTAAATTTTTGTCAATAAGCGTTTTGTGAATAATTATTACTTGGCGGGTGTAATTTTTGCTTGAAGAGGTTCGTTGGCCAGTAACATCGGACCAGTTTTTGGGGGAATATTTCAAGTTTATTTTCGGAAATTTTTTGTACTTTCTCAAACAATAATTTTGATGAAATGTGGTACATTGTTAGGTTATACTGGGAACCAAATTTGATGCCTTTCAAACATTTTTATGAAAATTAACTACTATAACGCACCTGCTGCTTCCAGACTTTTTGTTTACTTATTTACATTTTTTAAATAAATACTGTTAAAATTACAGTATCTTTATTTACTTATTTAAGTTATGGTACCTGCAAAGCAAACATCAGTTGCTGCAACGATATTACATTTACATTTTTTGGTAACTACATTATAAATGAAATATTTTTATAACAGGGATCTGACAGAAGTATGCGTGGTGGAAAGAATGATAGTGTTTTTTAATTAATTCATTCAACAAAACTTTAAGGTGGCAGTTTGAAATACTTTTAACATTTTTATTGGAGATTCGTATTAAAATTGTATTTTTCATATACAGAAACAATGCTTTTATATACAATAAATTGTATTGTTCATTTGCAAAAATACATATTACTATCTATTTATGGCCCAATGGCAAATGTGCAACTTGCAAAAATGAGTAGTATGACATGATAATACAGTGACAGTGATTCAAATCGTTTATAGCTACAGTGTACTCTCGATTATCCGTGTGCGGATTATCCGGTTTGCGGATTATCCGTGTGGAGAAACTGATCAAAATCTAAAAATTTAATTTCAAAGAATTAATGATAATTTGAATCTTTCTCGTTTTCTCTCCCACGAACCATAGTATAGATATCCTTAAAATAACAATCAACGACCAAATATGTACCAGTCTGCCTATTATGAAACTATTGCAACCTTGCAAGAATGAAGAGAAATATCGAACAGTAAATTCCTAGAAGCAAAACGAGCTTTGTCATGAATTCTCATTATTTATGTCAGAACGTGCAACTACAATAGAACCGCCGAGATGGGTCCATGTCCGGCAATGTTTATGGTAGGGTAATAAAATTTAATTGCGCCGATCTTTTCACACTTGCTCTTGTTCGGTATTGACGGCGGCACGGTAGAAAGAAACTAGACAGATATGTAATGTAGATTAGATATCTTTTGACGATATTCACACATTTGTTGAACATGCTGTATATGTACACATTTTTGCATTTTCTGAAGGGTCCTGACTCCCGATAAATTCAGGTCAGTGCAATGTTCAGTTGATTTCCGATCGCGAAACGAGTTTGTGCATTCTCGGTACGGTCTATTCTACGGCATTAAGTTCGGTAGGTAGTATACAGTATGTCTTTGAAACGGAAAAGAACCGTCTTAACCATCAAGCAAAAACTTGAAATTGTTGAAAAGTTGGAGAAAGGTGAATCTGCGAATAGGATTGCCAGTGATTATTCCGTTGGTGTGCAGACAGTGCGCGATATTAAAAACAATAAAGTGAAGATACAAGAATTTGTTGCAGCATCTGACAGTGCGGAAGGGCCGTCCAAACGGAAAACCATGAAAAGTGCGAAGCATCCAGCATTGGATGAAGCTCTGCTGAAGTGGTTCAATCAAAAGAGATTGGAAGGAACTCCAATTTCAGGGCCTATATGCACCCAACAAGCACAGAAATTTCATGAAAGCTTGGGTTTGAAAGAGCCATTCAATGCTTCATCTGGGTGGTTCACACGTTTCAAGCAGAGGCACGGAATTCGCGAACTCACAATACAGGGTGAACAACTTAGTGGCAATATTTCAGCAGCTAATGAATTTGGCCCAAGTTTTCAGCGATATGTGACACATCATAACTTGTCATATGATCAGATCTATAATGCTGATGAAACTGGCCTCTACTGGAAATGCTTACCATCTCGCACCTTAGCGAGTAAAACAGAGAAAAGAGCACCTGGTCACAAATCATCGAAGGAACGCGTAACAGTTATGCCTTGTGCTAATGCGAGCGGCACACATAAGCTGAAATTGTTGGTCATTGGTAAAGCCAAAAAACCCCGTTCTTTCAAAGGTACCGAAGTTACGCTGCCTCTTAATTATTGCAATCAAAAAGGAGCATGGATGAACCGGGAAATCTTCCATAAGTGGTTTCACAATGATTTTGTGCCACAAGTGAGATCTTTCTTGGCTGGCAGAGGAATTGAACAGAAAGCGGTACTTCTGCTTGACAATGCACCATCTCATCCAGACAAATCGACTCTGATATCAGATGATGGTCTCATCACAGTCATGTATTTACCGCCGAATGTTACAGCTCTGATCCAACCAATGGATCAGGGAGTAATTTCCACAATGAAGCGTTCCTATAGAACCACTCTATTGAAATCTTTGATAGAAGAAGAGAACCTAATTTCATTGTGGAAAAAATATAGACTGGTAGATGCGGTTTATAACATCGCAGATGCTTGGAAACATATAAAACCAGTCACTCTAATGCGGTCTTGGAAGAAAATTTGACCCAACACAGACGTAGAGTGTGATTCAGAGGACGAAGACAACATCCCTCTCATGACTTTGGCTCACAAAATAAGAGGATTTGAAAGTGTTGATGATGGCAATCTGCAGGAGTGGCTAAACACGGATGCTGACGATGCTGGGTTCCAACATCTTACGGACGAAGAAATCATTCAGCAGACACTAGAACACAAAACTGACGATGAAGACAGTATTTCTGAAAGTGACGAGGAAATGAATGTTTCTAAAATAAAACATCAAAGTGCCCTGGACAATACTAACAGTCTTCTAGACTATATGATTCAAGTGGGTTTTGACTATACTGATGTTGTGTCAGTGCGCAAAATAAGAAATTCGATCAGACAAAAAATTAGTGAATATGAAAAACAGACTAAAATTACAGATTTTTTCACGAGAGGATCCTCTTCAAATGCATCCAATTGATCTGCTGTAAGTTTTCCACTTAATATAACTTTAGTACATACATATGTACATACATATTGTCTATATATGCATATAATGCATGCGCTATATGTATATGTACATATATTACATATACGCATTTTATTAGGTTCGTATTATCCGTGTTTTTCGATTATCCGTGTCGCCGGTCCCCGTCATTAGCCCGGATAATCGAGAGTACACTGTATAATGAAAATTAAAGCTTAATCTATGTATATTACATAAAATGAAAAAGACATGAAGCACTGTAAAACACTCGCAAGAGGTTAATTCATCGCTTCGAAATTTAAGACAAGTTACATATACACTTCTACAGTTTCATCTAAATTATCAAAAATTTCCTTTTTCCTCCCCTTCTTCAGTTTCGGTAAAATTATGCGAGTTGTTTTTTTTTAACTCTGAGCTAGTCAATATACAAATTCATACGTAATGTGAATTTATTAAAAATAAAACTCTACTATAGCGCGCTAAAATTCAAATCAAATAAACTGTCAATTTGAAAGTGGGCGGTACAATGACTGGCGCTAAATTCCTAATCTGGTTTGTGATTGGTTGCTTGGTATATCTATGCTGTAGCTGATGTGGATCTGAATTCTCGCTACTCCAACATGGTAGATAAATTTTGTATCGTATGGTCCGATTCTACTTAAAATTTAGAATTTCAAAATGTTTACATAATGGTTAACGAATTTTGTCTTTTAATGGCCCGATTCGACTTAAAATCGATATCGGGAGGTTTTTGGTATCTTTGATTAGAAACTTATAGTTAGATTTTAGAAATTCAAAATGACAGCTCCAACATGGTAGACAAATGCGTTGTATCGTGTTGTTTGATTGTACTTAAAATCGCAATCCGATGCTTTTTATGGTCACAGCTTAGGAATATGCATTTAAAATTTAAAATTATATTACCACGCTTTTATTAACTAGACTTAGACTAAGTATGTAAGCAAATATTGCAAATCGAATTTCATCCATTTCTAATCCACCCATTTTCAATTCTGATGACAATACAATTATATGGCATCATCGCACTGAAAACGAAAAAGTAGAAAAATAGTTTATAGTTTCATTATGCTAGTATTTATTATCAGTAGGTAATGCACCAAACAATAATTATATTAGATGGACTGATCTGTAATTGCAAGAGGCGCTGTATGTATTAAAATAAAAGACCACCCAACACTTTTGCAGTTAGGTACAAGTGAAGCTAAAGCAGGCCCTACACTATCAAGCGGCTCGATCAAATGCTTGAGCAAATTGATTGTATCAAGCGTGATTGATAGTTTAGAAACCCGTTTGAAGCTTGAAGCAAGCATTGACGGTGATTGATAAAAAGTTTGAATGACTCAAGCGGACGGTCAAGCCGCTTGATAGTCTAGGGCAATTTCCATCAAGCATTGCGTCAGTCAAGCGGTGGAAGGCATGGCGTCCACTTCGGAAAGCGAGGTTCACGAAAACTCGGAGCGGGAATTCATCAGTTTGTTGATTGAATTATATCGCGATTGTCCGGAATTGTGGAAAGTGAAGAGCAAGGATTATTTCAACAGAAATAAAAAAAGTGCGGCGCTAGAAAAAATCGTGGGGGCATTGAAAAAGACAAAACCCGATTTCAGTGTGAAATAATTGAAACAAAAAATTAATGTTCTCAGAACAAACTTCAACAAGGCCATCGAGGGTAAAAAAGTGTCAGGGACGTCTACAGACGACATCCCTGAACCTTCGCTTTGGTATTACAATGACATGCACTTCATAAAAGACCAGTTGGAAATCGCACAAACCGAAACTACTGAGGTAAGAATTTTATTTCATTTTATTTTATTTTTTTACAGTATTTATAATTATTGTATATAACGAGTAATGTTACACAAGGCAATTGTTTTGCCATGGAACTGACCCAGACGTGTTGAAAAATTTGCAGAAGTCATCCCTTATTCTTTTTGCCACTTCTGTAGAATTGCCTTTAGTTCTTTGAAGTTGTGCCATCTCTTGAATGTCTTGCCTCCATGACCCAGGTTCCACAGCACCAGTCACAATATCGTCTCTGTCAATATCCTGAGGTTGCAAATACTTGGCTCTGTTCTTTGAGCACAAGTAGTTGTGCAAATGGCAACATGCCATTACAATTTTCACAGCTTTCGGTGGTTCAAATTTAATGGCATTTTGAAATATTTTGAATCTCTTCGTTAATATACCAAATGCATTTTCAACAACTCTTCTGGCTCGGGAGAGTCTATAGTTCAAAATCATTTTCTCGTTCGTCAAAACAGCTCTGTTGTAGGGCTTCATGAATTGAGTGAGAAGTTGGAATGCTTCATCTCCAATGAAGACGTATGGAAATTTTTCATTAGGAGTGTCTGATAACTCACGAGGATCAGGCATGTCAAGCTGGTTCTGAGACAACTTGGGCCAAAATAATGTGTTCTTCAACACACCACCATCTGACACTCGGCAATTTGCTCCCACATCAACCATCAGAAATTTATAATTTGCATCAACAATTGCCATAAGCACAATTGTGAAAGAACCTTTGTAATTATAATAGTAGTGCCCAGAATGGCGAGGTTTTTGAATTTATACGTGTTTACCATCAACGCTCCCCACGCAGTTGGGGAAATTCCACTGTTCTTCGAATTCCTGGGCAACCCGTTTCCATCCATCCTGCGATTTTGGAACCTAGAAGAGAAACAAAAAACGAAACTTGCATTATAACCCTTACTGAATAAAGAATTAACACTTACTGTAAATAGGAATTTAATTATTAAATTGCTGTTGTGCCTAAATTACACCATTATTTTTTGTTACAGCAACCGACTCCGGATGAAGACTCGCAATCACAACTCAGTTTCGAAATTGTAGGGTCTCTCTGACGTAGTTACACCCCCAACTCCCAAACCAGTTATCCCTGTAAAGACGGGTAAAAAAAGGAAAGGTGGCCCTGATAGCACTGATCAATTAGTGGGACTAGCGACTGAATATTTCAAGCGACCTGAGACTGAAGAAGATATTCTGGCTAAGGGATGGGCTATGAAATTAAAAAAATTAACTCCAGACCAACGACGTTTCGCCGAAAAAATCGTAAATGACACGCTTTTTAAAGCAGAAATGGGCAACTTGACAAGAGAAGGAGTGTGTTTTCAAACTCACCCTCCTCGTTGGTCACCCTCGCCACCTTCATCGTCATCTTCTGCAATGAATAGTTGGCAAAGGTACTCCAACCCAGGGCAGACGCTGTACATTTCGCATCCAAGTGAAAGCCCTTCATACCCAGAGCAACACCACCAAACGTTTGATGAAGATAATGCTGCTACGTTCTTATCCTCATTTACCTCAATGTGAACTTGTGCCCTAATCTTTTCAGTTCAGCAATTATCCTCATTTACCTCAATGTGAACTTGTGCCCTAATCTTTTCAGTTCAGCAATAATGTACATTACCTGTGCGATATCTGTATTATTTGTAAAGTGTAATTATTTGTAAATTTTTTCCTTTCTTAAAATATAAAGAGATTTACTTGGGCAATAATTTCTTACCTGGATGTTTTCCTTCAATGCCTTGATAATTGCAGAGCAAGTTTCCATTATGATGAGTTCCAGAGTCTGCGGAGCAATGGCACACGTGAATTTCAGGTCTTCTAAATCCATGCCAGATGCTTAGGTACCTCAACGTGACAGACAATCTGACTTGCAGGAATCGCCTCACGCATTTTCGTGCCCTTCTCGATGTCCTGGCGGACTAAATCGAGTAGATTATCGAAACTTTCTTGGTCCATGCGTAGAAAGTTCCTATAATCCTCTGGTTCCGAACCACTCAGAAAGATAAGGAGATGTTGATGATCGAAGCGGTTCCTCATTTTATACCAGTCCTTAGACCACCGTCTTTTTTCTTTTTGCGGTTTCTCCTCTTCACAGCAACGAATGTTAAGGCCAGGAAGCCCAAATCTACATTTGACACCATTATACGCTCCACACTCCTCCACTTCTCAGCTTCGACTGAGAGTTTTGATCAAAAGATTGAAGTGTTGATTGAAGTACGCTTGAAGCGCCCATCAATCGGAGCCTCAAGCATTTGATCAAGCCGCTTGATAGTGTAGGGCCTGCTTAATATAATTACATGTTCTTTTCGGTGCATTAGTAATAAAAGTCTATTTTCAGTTTTTTTTTACTTATATAACACATGCATATACAGAAATAAACAAAAATAACAAATAAATCTTGTATTATCAAGCGACTTTGCGGTTGTGCAAAATTTCATCATCGTATGACGTCGAAAAATGACAAGAGGTTTGAACATACATCATACCATTGTAAGTTAAAAAGAAGTATGTAATTAATAAACGATCTTTAAGAGGTGTCCTTCTTTCGAAAAATGTAATAATGTGAAGATGTATTTTTTAATAAAAGACAATTCGTTTTAAAGGAGTTCCTGACGTAAAAATTTTAGAGTTTCTGCTATACAGGCTGATTCATAAGTGGTGACCAAAAATGAAACCCCATGTTCTTTGAACAATTTTAGAGAGTGTATGTCCTATAAAAATTTTTCCTATAATACTTCATTAAAAAGATACAGGGTGTTGAAGTTGAATTTCAAAAAATAAAATTTCCCAATTTTTTAAAAAGTAGCACATATATTTTGCTGAAACTTCGCATGTGTAGGCTGCTATGTAAGGCGCGTATTCTACCATAACAATTGAATCGGCTAATCCAGCAGTGGGAATCGGCTAATCCAGCAGTGGCGCGCGTACCCACATGTCATTGGTTATCCCTCAAGAAAAAAACGGGTAAGCCAATGATATTTTTTTTATTTATTTTTTGAATCTTACTTTCATTTGTGAACAAAATGACTCTCATGATAATTTTCTGTACGACGATTATTTTACGAGTAAGCAATGAATCAGGTAAGTGTTTTAGAGCACAGTTCATGATTTTTAACCAGTCGTTGTTCGGTAGAAAATCGCAATGATACACTTTTATTAGGCTTATAGTAATTTATTTATTACAATAAATGTTCAAAAATGCCTCCATTGGCCTGAATACACGCACGACATCTTTTTAATTTGGAAAATTTAATCTTTGGGTGATGAATAAAAGGCCTTTTCTTTCCAAACAAATACTTTATTCCTTGTCCCCAAGGAATAAAGTATTTGTTTGGAAAGAAAAGGCCTTTTATTCATCACCCAAAGATGTCAACCCCAAATATTTTGACGTTTAGGAACAGTATTGGTTCAGCTAGGCTGGCTTAGGTCAAGAATTCTTATAGAAGGTGGTCAAGGGCTTCAGTCTCGTTGTCTATCAGGATTTGGTTTCTTGCAACATGTGTCAGAAAGGAGCTATCTCCGAAGTTCATTCAGAATATGTACAGCAGATCAATGCCACACTCGTTCACTTCACTTGTCAAGAAATTTAGTAGATCCATACTGAAGAGGGAGATTAGAGCAGCTTACTCAAAGAAAGAGGCGATCTATTTGCGGCTGAAGATAGTGCATGATGCGCTTACAGGTAGGCTATGCATGCTTGAGTATGATGCTTTCATGAGAGATAATTTTGAATATTTGTCAATTTTTCAATCCCAAAAGAAACAAATTCTATTTAACAAAATATCACATTTACAACGTCTCAAAGACAGGAATCCCCATCAATGTAATCTTAAGTTCAGTGACCATGTTTTCCACGACAGAGTCAAAAACTTGTCTTCATTCAATGATTTCGATGAACCCCAGTCTTATCTATTGAGGCAGGGTATAAAGTTCGCAATCCCACCAAGTCTATCATCACATATTTTTAACACAGTTAAGGATACGGAAGTGTTTCTTAGAAGGTTTAGAGTTGAGAATGCAGAGTTTCTGCGAGGCCTAGTCTCGAATTCAATTTCAAAACTGAAAGCCTCCTTTTCCCCATTCAAGAGAGTGGTCTCGTCGTTGAAGGAAACAATTCACAACAACAGTCTCTTTTTGTCAAAGGCAGATAAGGGCCATTGTCTGGTCATTCTGAATAAAACAGATTATCTGTCAAAGGTTTTAAATTTCCTTAGCGAAAATGGCATATCCCTGAGCAGTTACGACCCCATGCCCTCGTTTGTTTCTAAATTTAGAAAGGTTTTCGATAAATTCGCTCCGCTAATCTCGGATAGTTATAAACAGTTATACCCGATGAATCATTTCATCCCCAGATTGTATGGCCTCCCTAAGATCTACAAGGAGGGTTGCCCTATCCGTCCAGTGGTTTCGTTAGTGGGTTGCTTGTCTTATGGACTTTCAAGGTTCCTGTCGTCCATGCTGATGTCTACCATAGAGTTTCAGTCACCATTTTCCATTAAGAACTCCTCAGAACTTGTTGACCGCGTGAGTAGAGTCCCAATAGATGAAGATAGGGTACTGGTCTCGTTCAACGTATCCAATCTCTTCACTAGTGTTCCACTCAATCAGACTCTTATATTGTTAAAAGGGCTACTCCATAATTCACCCCTAGATAGGAATGTTCAAAATGCTCTTCATTCGTTGGTAAAAGCTTGCTTGTCACAGAATTTCTTTAAATTCGATAATAAAATCTATATACAAAAAAATGGTCTCCCCATGGGAAATCCCCTTTCACCGCTTTGTGCGGAAATCTTTATGAGTTTCTTTGAGAAGCAAATAGTCTTCAAGGACCCTAATCCATATTCCAATTTCATTACTTCTTGGACTCGTTACGTAGACGACATTCTGGTGGTTTGGTCTGGCACCATCGAGCAGCTCCGTCTGTTCCTGGATTGGTTGAACAGCTTACATGTCAACATCAATTTTACAATAGAACTAGAAGTTGAATCGTCAATCAACTTCCTAGACCTCAAGCTAAAAAGAAGCGGTAACTCAATAGAGTTTGATATCTACAGAAAACCCACTCAGACCGACCACCTTATACCGTACAGGTCTTGTCATCATATGTCACACAAGATGGCGTCGATCAGATTCTTGATTGATAGATTGTTTAGAATCCCATTGTCTAGGGAAAATTTCGAAAAAGAGCTAAATCTGATCAAACAGTTAGCTACCAATAACGAATATCCACTAAAACTAATAAATAAACTAGTCGAAAAGAAAAACCGCCAATTGTTGAGGTCAATGAGTTCGAGTCTGCATCCAGAACAGTCAGAGAGACTTTCATATTGTTCATTTACTTTTTGTGGTTCCATTACCAACACAGTTACAAGAGCACTCAAGAGAAAATGTCAGGTTCTCGTTCAAGTCCACTAACACTGTCAAAAGTTTGTTTATCCAAAATAAGGACAGTATTCCAGTTCTCAAGAAGTCAGGTGTATATTGTTTGAAGTGTGGTGAACCCGATTGCAACACGGTCTATGTTGGCAGGACAGGGAGAGCATTGGGTTTGAGAATTACTGAACACCTAAGAAGCAGAAACCAACCCAATAACAACACTTCGATTTTTGGTTGTCATTTGAGGGAGTCAGGTCACCCTTTCAGCAAAGAAAATGACGCAACAATTCCGCATCCTTCCAATTTTGGTATTGAACAGTGTGTCATTGATGGGATGGAATTTTATAAACATATCAATTGTTCTGACAAAAACGTACTTAATGTTTCCAATACAGACGTCACAAGTTTTTCAACCCTATATAGTCAACTAGCAGATCACCAACCCACACACCATCCAAGTGGACCATGAGACAACTTTGTCAGAGGATCTGCTCCTTGGCTTCCAGACCTGCCATTTTGTTTTTTATGTCCGTATATTTTCGAGTCGATTTTTCATGTCTGTCAGTTGTTGGTTGCCATTTTCATTCTCGATTCAGAAGCCGACCTTACGTCAGTTCTTTTTGGCCCACTCCGGGCCTGTCCTTCGTTTCTAGCGTCTTTGCTTTCCGTGGTCGGTACGTCACTTCTGTCAACTGTCACTTGTCATTTTTTCCTTTTCAGTTTAAGAACCGACCTTGCGCGGAGATGTTCTGCCAGCTTGTGTTCTCCATCACGTGTTGTGCACGTTAAACCTCACCTTTTAAATTTAAAACAAAAATTCTTTCTTGATTTCAACAGAGTTGTTAGCACTTCTGATACCAAATGGATCAATCCTATAACAACAGATGAAGCATGTTCCTTGGGCATTCAACTGTATAGTTTTTAGTCCTGTTTAACAAGACAAGTAAGTAAGTTTGCCATCTTGGCGTTTTTCATCTTTCAAAATACGGTAAAAAACTCGTTTCTGTTTCAATTCCCATTCACTTTATGAGTTTGATGTTCTCTGAAAGTTTCTTCTCAGCTGCATGGCTTGCTGATGTTTGTGCTGTTTGCTCTCACTTCTGTTGTTGTCTTCAGCTTGAACTTAAATTTTGGAGAATTTTTTAAGCTTTATGAGTTTTAGTATTAGACGTATTGTAATTTTTTGAAGATCTAGAGACAAATTAGCTTTTCTTGTGTTTCAATTTGACTTTTTAACCATTAACCTTTTTGACTTAGTGTTGGGGTTAGCTGTTGTTACCTCATTTTATCTTATATTCATGCGTTGTGCCCTCGCAGAAGTAGCCTACCGGAAAACTCAGTTTTTCTGACAAGCCTTTTATAAATTATAGATTCCCCTGAGGATGACCTGTTAGGTAAGGTCGAAACGCAGGGACAAGGAATAAAGTATTTGTTTGGAAAGAAAAGGCCTTTTATTCATCACCCAAAGATGTCAACCCCAAACACTTTGACGTTTAGGAACAGGAAAATTTAATGTCATGATAATTTTTTGTACGACGATTATCTTTGTTGCATTTTAGTAAGTAGTAGTCTGGTTTGCCAAAGTTGTCATTAAGTGTCACTTGACGTTTAGGTTAACAAGTTATTATTTAGAATAGGTGTAAGTGGTAAACTTTATAAAATTGCAAAATGTTCTACTCTTTTACTTCTTATAATGGAGTACACCTCAGAAGAGTATGCAGATATAATTTTTATCTACGGATATGCTGATGGAAATGCTCTAGCTGCTTGTCGGGAATATCAACGTAGGTTTCCCACTCGCCGTCAACCTACACCAAGGGTTTTTCCTTGATCGTTTTCAACACTTCGGCAGTGCGGTATTGGACAACGTCCTGACGCTAGAGCTAATGGTAGAAGACAACATCAACTTGAAGACGAAGTGGTGGATTCGGTGATGGATCAACCTTCTACAAGTACTCGGAGAATTGCCACGCAGTTACAATATTCTCAAAGCTTTGTTTGGAGAACTTTACATCGAGAAGCCTTACATCCATATCATCGACATAATGTTCATTGCCTTCTACCTGGAGATAATAAGCATCGACGAGTCTTTTGTGAATGGGTGTTGGAAATGAACAATCAAAATATCTTATTCCCTAATCTAATCTGGTCTGACGAATCAACATTTACAAGAAATGGTATTTATAATTCTCATAATGAGCATGTCTGGTCATTGGAAAATCCACATGCAACAAAGACTCGCACATTTCAACATAGATTTTCCATTAATTTATGGTGTGGTATTTTTAACGGCTCACTGTTCGTGGAAGTCCTGCCACAACGTTTAAATGGATCTTCGTATTTAGCGCTCCTAGAAAACCGTGTAGAAAACATTCTAGATGACATTCCACTAGCAACAAGATGTATAATGTGGTACCAGCATGACGGTGCACCAGCATATCATATTCTAAACGTTGTTACATGGCTACATGAACATTATAATGAAAGATGGATTGGCAGAACTGGACCAACACATTGGCCTGCAAGATCACCGGACTTAAACCCACTTGACTTCTATCTTTGGGGTGATTTTAAGCGACTGGTCTACAGTGAACAAATAAATACACCAGCGCAGCTACAACAACTGATAAATAATGCTTTTCGTCATATTCAAGCAACAATCAATCCTTAAGACATTAAATTTTCCATATTAAAAAGATGTCGTGCGTGTATTCAGGCCAATGGAGGCATTTTTGAACATTTATTGTAATAAATAAATTACTATAAGCCTGATAAAAGTGTATCATTGCGATTTTCTACCAAACAACGACTGGTTAAAATTCATGAACTGTGCTCTAAAACACTTACCTGATTCATTGCTTACTCGTTAAATAAGCGTCGTACAGAAAATTATCATGAGAGTCATTTTGTTCAGAAATGAAAGTAAGATTCAAAAAATAAAAAATAAAAAATATATCATTGGCTTACCCGTTTTTTTCTTCAGGGATAACCAATGACATGTGGGTACGCGCGCCACTGCTGAATTAGCCGATTTAATTGTTATGGTAGAATACGCGCCTTACATAGCAGCCTACACGTGCGAAGTTTCAGCAAAATATATGTGCTACTTTTTAAAAAATTGGGAAATTTTATTTTTTGAAATTCAACTTCAACACCCTGTATCTTTTTAATGAAGCATTATAGGAAAAAAATTTATAGGACATACCCTCTAAAATTGTTCAAAGAACATGGTGTTTTATTTTTGGTCACCACTTATGAAGCACCCTGTATATGTCTGTATCAGGTAAGTAATTAAAATATTAACATTGATAATTAATCAACTGTGCGATGTTTCTAGGTAAGTATAAGTTTTTTTCGCCTTTTCTGAAAAGATAGGTAGGTGGTACTTAGTCTGAAGTGTACCTAATGTTTACAATAATATTTTTGAACAAGAAACGATTTCACTGTTTCTTTTTTCAGGACTTAATAATTATCATAGGTGCAGGGGAAATAAAAAATGCCCCATTTAAATTCCCCACTGAAAGATATTAAAGATGTTCGACACCAGTTTCATCTTATTTGCTTTTATTATTTTCTAAACGATATTTCAGTCATATACCTTCATTTTTATATCTAAAACAAGCCAGGTATACCTAGTACACAGGTTACTTTGAGCAGCAACAGTGTCCTAGATCCTTTACGTCTGTACTTTTTATAAGGCTTAATACAACAGAACACAAAAACCAGATCATTGTTTGGATTCTTGGAATTACTTCAGCCCCTACTTCTTCTGTTTTATTTTATTATCCTGAATCCGGACTCCTGAAACTGGGAGTCACACACGGGGCCATAGAGAGTATAGACTATAGACTCTCGATAGCCTTGTCACACATCTCATAATGTGAATTTCATGTGTCGTAAGTTGTTAAGTCCTAGTAGGTATCAGTGTCAGTTTACTGGTTCACCTCTTTACACACTATGTACCTCTGCATATTTTGCACGGAAAACGGAAATAAGAGTTCTAAATAAGTGTAGTATTTGGCTGGGTCATTTAGAATCTTGGATGTAAATAAACGGGCGTTGTTTCTTTGTTTTAGAACCAAATAGGCCCTCAACTATGACTACGACTACCCCTCCAAAATCAAGAGACCCAAACAAATCCTCAAACCCTAACAAAGACGACTTGACCGACTAAAAACTATCTACAAAAGAAGTCTATTCCATCGGCTCAGGATTACGGGATAAAAGGAGAGCTCTCCTGGTCCATCATCAAGTCATGACAAGTGATAATGTATACTTTGGTAAAGTTTAGTGCTGACAATGTAATGTTTGTATGTGATAGTAAAAAAGTGCAAATTGATAAAAACGGATGTCTGGTAGCCAAATGGATAAATGATAAATTCTCTAAGACCAGCATAATTACTACGTTAAAAAATTAAAAGCAGTTGGAATCAATAGCACATAGTTTGACCCATAATTATTATGCAAAGGTTATTCTTGAAAAATTAAGAGGTACCGAAGAACATATTAATGATGCTAAGATTAGCGGTGAGTATTCCATATCTTTTTTTTTATATTTAATTTTATTTGTGTTGTTATACTTAGTAACACAGAAACATCGGTGAATTTGCATTTTAACTCCCGAACGATTTGAAAAACATCGACTGCTGATAGATAAAGCTTGCTATCGTACATGCACGGTAACACTAATCTTACCTTTTGTGCTCCTTTATTAGCCGAGTTATTAGCCTTCAAACTTTTTCTATCACGTCAGCATTTTCACCTGATTGCCTTAGTGCGGCCCTGTCTTACTTCATAGTTCACCGCTCCACTATTTTTCTGTCTCTGTCACTCACGCTGCCTTTGCTACGATATCCCGTTTTCTAGAATATTCCATTGGCGCCGTTTTCGGTTGCTTTCCCTAGTATGCCGTTTCGCTTCCTCCGCGAGTATCTACTTTTCCCTAACATTCTTTGTGCCCTTCGTTAGGTCCCGGCTAATTGTCTGCCCATTGTCAGCGGGTATATATATATATATATATATATATATATATATATATATATATATATATATATATATATATATATATATATATATATATATATATATATATTCCTACGCGCACCGTTGCTTTTCGCTTCTCTCTTTGCTTTGGTCGCTTTTTACGCGCTCAGTTCATAGTTGCGTTTTGCGTTCTATGTTACACGGGGTTCCTTTCGTCTGCTAATATTTTTTCTTTTCCTTTGATCTTGTTTTATTGTCCAGGTGATCGTTATTGCTGGACAAACTGTCTGTGTTGCCGACGGTAGAACAGTGCGGTTATAACGACTTTGCCTTGACTGATTATCTGAGGGCCCACGCCGCACTGCCCTGTCACACATGCTGCCCCAGGTGTTCGCGCAAGGTGCCACTTACGTACCACGGTGGGTTGCCTGTCTTCAATTGCAACAGGCGATACACACCGAGACATCGTGGTACATGCAGGTTCCGTGGGTCTGCGCTAGCCGGGACTTTCTTCTCGGGGGCCCACATCGGCGTGCAACAGGTGTGTCACCTGGTAATGATAGTGTTACAAACCATTTCAATGGATGTAGGTGCGGTGTTGCCACATCTCCAAAACTTCCCCAACATCTGGGAATTCTTGCACAACCTGGCAACACCGCCTCCCCACCTCCATGGGGGTGAACCCCCCCCCCCCACAGGCGAAGTCTCAACCCTCTAGGACCAGAAATAACGAAGTTACCAACTTGTACCCCGTCGGAACGGATAACTGAGGTCTGCACATTCCGAACACCCTGTATACGCAGAGAACCCTTACACCCTGTATACGCAGAGAGATCTTATAGTACGAGAAACACACCTTGTGTAACATAGGAGTGATGTTCACATTCGGATCACCTGTATATACATCCCCCTGTATACACACGGGGTCGATCTGTATTCACAGAACCTTCTAGCAAAGGAAGGTCCTGGAACATTCTGGAATGGAACGCTCCCGAAACGAGGTGGAAGGTTAGACGGGTATATAAAGGCGAAGACAGCAAGACAGCTCAGTCCAGTTCAATTAGATAATGTTGAAGTGACTCGAAGAGAAGTAACTAGTGTGAAGTAGAGACCGTAGTTACAGTATGGTGACTTGTGCGCAGATTAGTGATTGTGAGGCCAGATAAACTAAGTGTTTTGTGAGAGAGACATTCTAGAACTTTCATTGTATCCATATTTAGAGTAAATAAAGTTGTTTTGTTAACATTTAAAGTCTCACTTATCCGGAACCCGGAGAAAACGCAACAATTTGGTGTCAGAAGTGTGAGATAAGTGAGTGAAGAAGTGAACAAGTAAGCCAGCTGTAAATGCTAAACACCAGATCGACTGACTACGACGAGATGGCTGAAATCAAAGAGTTGATGGACTTCCTGAAAAGACAACGCGAAGAAGACGAAAAACGGCGACAAGAAGATGAAAGAAGACGGGGCGAAGAAGACGACAAGAGGAAGAACAGAGGCGTCTTGGAGATAAAGAAGAACTCAAGAAGCAACGCGAAGAAGACCTCCGAAGTATGTTCCACAATAAGAGAGTCGGTGTAAAAGAAGAAATTAAACAGATCGATGACCAAATAGAAAATGTGGGCAAGAAAGTAGAAGATGTGGAAAATGCAATAGGAGTGGTAAACAGGAAAGTAGAAAATTTAACAGAGGATTTAAATAAACGATGGGAAGAAGTTGGAAGGATTGAAAGAACAAATGAAGATGAGCATGAAAGGCACAGAAATCACACGTAAAGAACTGACAGAACAGGTGATGGGTCAGGCTGAAGGAACTCAACGAAGAGGAGTTACTGGAATGTCCCCAGTTCAAAATCATTGAGAAGAAGATATACCAGCCGTGCAGCATCCACATAGAACCTTAAAGCCGCCGACTTTTGACGGAGAAACATCGTGGCCCATGTACAGGAGGCAGTTTGAGGCGGCAGCTCTCAGCAATGGGTGGAGCGAACAACACGCAGCAACTGCTCTAGTTCTCTCGCTTCGAGGTAAAGCCCTAGAAATCCTCCAGAACATCCCGGAGTCGAAACAGCAAAACTACTTAACAGTGATACAGGCCCTAGATTTGAGATATGGCAACAAATACATGAGCCAGGTCTACCAGACACAACTAAAGACAAGGGTCCAGAAGTCAAATGAGACTCTGCAAGAATTTAGTGCCGAAGTGGAGAAACTTGTGCGACTGGCGTATCCCCAAGCCCCAGAAGAATTTGTCAACCAGATCACCGTCCAGACCTTCATCGATGGGGTACTTGACAACGAGATGCAACAAGCTTTGAGGCTCGGAAGGTTCAAAACACTTACAGACTGCCTCATTTATGCCTTGGAATTTGAAGCAGTGAAGAATGCATCTCAACCTCACCGCAACAGGCTGCGCGAAGTGAAGGCGATAGAGGACCATGCAGACACGACAGCGTAACTAAGGCAAGAAATGAAGTTGATAAAAGAAGCCATAAGCAAGCTCACTGCACAGGTTGGGGCACGTAGGACGAAAGCAGATTGGTCAGACATAGAATTCTACAAGTGTGGTAGGAAAGGGCACATAAGTAGGCAGTGCTCACAAACCCAACAGGTGGCTCGCAGAAGACAAGAATTTACCAACAGTGAGCGCCGTCAGGGAAAACGACCTGATGCCAGTGTCAGGGGGTGACAGGTGGCATGCGAGGCCCAAGGCCCCAAAGTCAAGGTCTCCACTATCCGACGCTGCCGCGAGAGCCTTGTTATACCTGGCAGTCTAGGCGGAAGACCATGCAGCTTCACCATCGATGCTGGTGCCACTAGATCCGTTGTACACTCAGACATCTTGCCAAACATGTCGGCACTCACGACCAACAAACAGCCTGTGTTGGAGAGGCCACTGTTTACATTAGGCTGGGCAGTACTGAGGTACAGGTAAAGGCTGTCGTCGCAGAAATCGTCGACGAATTTATTCTGGGCCTGGATTTAATGGAAGAGTTCAATATCCTTTCAGTAGACTTCCAAAATAAGATCTTGAGAATCGGCAACGAAGAGTTGTATTTATCTCCACCAGCAGGCGAGGCTGATCTCAGGGCGAGACTTATTGTCGACGAGGATACACGGATTCCTGGTAACAGTGAATTAAGGGATTTATTTAAAAATTATTGAGAGTTTTTTTGTTGAATTTTAATCATACGGAAACCTTTGAAATTAAAGGATGTATTTGAAATTTATTGTGCTGTTAAAATGTTATCTGTATAAATTTTATTTCTTGTATTAAAGTAATTTTAAAAACTAGATGTTGGATTTCATTATTAGCTTAGGAGGCCCTAAACTAAAGTTCATTTTAACAGTGTCTTATAGAGTGACTTTGATGTGCTTGAGTCACTACGTATACGCTAAGACTGAATATACAGTAAACTTTTGGGAATATGCTCGGTTTTAGTGTTCCAAATAAATTTAGGCAAGACCACCCCTGAAGGTCGTAAAACCTAAATGTTAGTTTCAGGGTAACAAGGGGTAGTTTTGGATACACGTTCTGTCGCTCGAACGTTGCCGATTCTAAAATGTAACTGAATAATTACTTAAATTTTAATAATAATTAGAATTTAGTCATTTGAAAAAACCTTTGTTTTAAAGAAAAGCAAAAGGCACGTAAAACCAACCCCATTACAATATTGTGTAAGAAAATATCAATTGTTTAGGTAAATAATCAGTAAAACCACATCCTATTAGTAAGTCAACAAGTCAGCGTCATCCATGTGCCGGGATTATCTTGTCGGAATCTGCAGACGCCGCTGTTGTACCTACGCGCATAGCCTTGTTTTGTGTGGGGCAAGATGTGGATTTAATACGTGTAAGTTGTTGCATCTAACAGAAGAGGAGTTGGAGCAAGTTAGACAACAAATAAAGCCTTTTACGGTGGATGTTACAAAAGAATTGGATAGATTGGCGTATGCTAGAACAATCCAAAGCAAGTACCCATGACATTGCCAGCTATATAACAACTAAATTAAAACCGAGGAAAACTAGATATATTGTTACAATTCATGCAAATACAAATACATTGAAAACAGAGATCAAGTCTAGTGAGATAATTTACTTCGATCGCGAGAAAAGTATTGGAAAATTATTAGGATTCAGCTGTCGACAAATACCTCCTAATCTACTGCCAGAGTCTGATTTACCTGTTAATATTAATAAGGTCAACAGTATACGTGTACAGTGTAATATCGTAAGCAATTCATATGCGAATAGTAAGCTTATTCATACAATTCACGAATGTTCACCTGACGTACCACCAGGTTATAAAATAAACGAAATTCCTCAAAATATAATTTATCTACCAGTCAATACGCATACCATACGATCAGTTGTTCTTCAATTGATAGATCAAGACGGAGATTAAATTTCCGTCGAGAGAAAATAAACATAAAATTGCATTTACGTCCTCTTACTTAGAAGGTGTAAAAAATAGTTTAGATAATCCTGGTTTGATCGAAACATATTTAGTCGTAAATATCTGTTGAACGATTAAGACCTACATGCTACTATTATTTCAAAAAAGTAGGAGTTTATGAAAATACGTGTTAGTAATTTGCATAATGCTGATATATAACCATAACTATAATACTAATAAATACGTTCAGCCCCCATTTAAGATATTTAGTTCTCCCAGTGACTGGAGACAAACAATAATAAGTAAAAAAAGTGTTAAGTCTTTAACGCAGGAGAATAAAGCTTTTTTTAAGTCTCTAGGACTGACTCTAAAAAAATGAGTGATGTACTAAACATATCAGAAAGAGTTTAGTATAATGACTACATAGTAAATAAATCGCATCATGCATACGCTCCATTTGAAACGATCTAATTAGAATTTGCGTGCAAAATCAATATTTAATTCTAGTTCCTTGCGAGTGTTCTTAATGTGGAAGGTTTTCTTTTCAACGACAAAGATGCTGCTGACGATGCCGTAAAATATGCTAATTGTGTAGTTTTTATGCTTGAAGAAATCCGTTACGAAATTAATGGAATTGAAGTTGATCGTTGTAGAAATGTAGGCATTACTACGGCTCTAAAGAATTATGTATCATTAAATTCGTCAGAAAGCAAAACACTTTCTAAGGCAGGATGGTAATTAAAAACTGAGCAGACATGCGAGTGGAGAATTTAATTTTTGTGTACCTTTAAGCATGTTATTAGGTTTTGCTAAAGATTATCGCAAAATCATTCCAAAATCTCGACATGAATTAATTCTCACAAGAGCTAAGACAGATCATAATTCTGTAGATTGTACAGATACAGCAGTGGTCAACTATAAATTGTGTGTTTGTGTGTTTCTTATTTCTTTAACATCGGCCTATTTCCGCGACTATGGCCAATCACCGACGCCAGGGAGCAGTTTCACCTCACTATCCTAAAAATTTTGTCGAATCTCTGCCTTTCTGTAAGGAACGTTTTTATATATTTGTATGCAATTTTATTTTGTCATAAGACATTCTACATACAATGAACAATTTACATGTTTTTTCTAACAGTCTGGTTTGAAGAGAATATAAATCTTTTAAGTATATTTTCAGACAGATTTTTATCCATTTTTAATTTAATAAGTTATTTTTAACAAAATATGGATATATGCGTTTGTGAGCTTGGCTAGTTTGGTTGAGTTTAGTGAATTTTCTTTTTGATTTCGTGACGTTTTTAATTAGTTTAGGGGAGAGGGTGAGTAGCATTCGAGACGTGTGGACGTATCCCGAGAGTTGCTCGCATATTTTCTAATTTGTCGTGAAGTAGTGCTTTAAGAAAAGTGAAATAATGCCAAAGAAAGGCGAAGGTCAACCCCCAGATGGAATTAGTAACGATAAGAAACTTGAAAGTATGGATGTTGTTATTTCTAGCGATGAAGAAATGGAAAAGTCAAATACTCTAAATAAGGATAGCGTAAGTAAATTAAATAACAGTAGGAAGGAGGTGAGTAAAAAAGTTGATTACTTAAAACATTTAGATTTATCAAAAATCAAGCATGTAGACAATATCGTAAATAATATAAATTCAGGTAATACGGTAGAGGAAAGTATCAATACTTTAGATGTGAGAAAAAGAGAGAAGAAATTTATCAGAATATATGATAATTCTCACTCGGGACCATACACTGTTTATCTTGTTAGCAAAAACCCGAATGATAATATAGGTAGAGCTCACAGAATAAGTACCGCTAAAATCATTTTTAACTGTTCATCGGATATTAAATCTTGCGTGATGAACATTTCTAGTATAGGAAAAAATAAATTAAAAATAGTGTTGTCTACTTTACAAAGCGCTAATGCTTTAATAAACTCTGAATATCTTAAAAAACACAATTTAGAAGCATTTATACCACAGTTTTTGGCACGCAGACAGGGCGTTATAAGACAAGTTGATGTTGATATTGAGGAGGATCTGATAAATCTGATTCTTCCTACAATGGGTAATAAGTTCGAAGTCCTTAATGTAATCAGACTTAAGCGTAAGGTATTTAGAGAAAATTGCGTTGAATATGTTAAGACGTCATCAGTGCTTGTGGAATTTAAGGGGTGTATGCTCCCTTCGGAAGTGGAAATTGAAAAAATTAAATTTAGCGTTGAACCGTATATACAGCGTACAATCCAATGTCTAAGATGCATGAGATATAATCACATTAGCTCCCAATGCAAAGCACAAGAAAGGTGCAAATTTTGTGGAGAAAACCACAGTAGCGAAATATGCACTCGAAAAAGTAGCCCTATATGTGTTTTGCGCGGTTAGACGGGTATATAAAGGCGAAGACAGCAAGACAGCTCAGTCCAGTTCAATTAGATAATGTTGAAGTGACTCGAAGAGCAGTAACTAGTGTGAAGTAGAGACCGTAGTTACAGTATGGTGACTTGTGCGCAGATTAGTGATTGTGAGGCCAGATAAACTAAGTGTTTTGTGAGAGACATTCTAGAACTTTCATTGTATCCATATTTAGAGTAAATAAAGTTGTTTTGTTAACATTTAAAGTCTCACTTATCCGGAACCCGGAGAAAACGCAACAATTTGGTGTCAGAAGTGTGAGATAAGTGAGTGAAGAAGTGAACAAGTAAGCCAGCTGTAAATGCTAAACACCAGATCGACTGACTACGACGAGATGGCTGAAATCAAAGAGTTGATGGACTTCCTGAAAAGACAACGCGAAGAAGACGAAAAACGGCGACAAGAAGATGAAAGAAGACGGGGCGAAGAAGACGACAAGAGGAAGAACAGAGGCGTCTTGGAGATAAAGAAGAACTCAAGAAGCAACGCGAAGAAGACCTCCGAAGTATGTTCCACAATAAGAGAGTCGGTGTAAAAGAAGAAATTAAACAGATCGATGACCAAATAGAAAATGTGGGCAAGAAAGTAGAAGATGTGGAAAATGCAATAGGAGTGGTAAACAGGAAAGTAGAAAATTTAACAGAGGATTTAAATAAACGATGGGAAGAAGTTGGAAGGATTGAAAGAACAAATGAAGATGAGCATGAAAGGCACAGAAATCACACGTAAAGAACTGACAGAACAGGTGATGGGTCAGGCTGAAGGAACTCAACGAAGAGGAGTTACTGGAATGTCCCCAGTTCAAAATCATTGAGAAGAAGATATACCAGCCGTGCAGCATCCACATAGAACCTTAAAGCCGCCGACTTTTGACGGAGAAACATCGTGGCCCATGTACAGGAGGCAGTTTGAGGCGGCAGCTCTCAGCAATGGGTGGAGCGAACAACAGGCAGCAACTGCTCTAGTTCTCTCGCTTCGAGGTAAAGCCCTAGAAATCCTCCAGAACATCCCGGAGTCGAAACAGCAAAACTACTTAACAGTGATACAGGCCCTAGATTTGAGATATGGCAACAAATACATGAGCCAGGTCTACCAGACACAACTAAAGACAAGGGTCCAGAAGTCAAATGAGACTCTGCAAGAATTTAGTGCCGAAGTGGAGAAACTTGTGCGACTGGCGTATCCCCAAGCCCCAGAAGAATTTGACAACCAGATCACCGTCCAGACCTTCATCGATGGGGTACTTGACAACGAGATGCAACAAGCTTTGAGGCTCGTAAGGTTCAAAACACTTACAGACTGCCTCATTTATGCCTTGGAATTTGAAGCAGTGAAGAATGCATCTCAACCTCACCGCAACAGGCTGCGCGAAGTGAAGGCGATAGAGGACCATGCAGACACGACAGCGTAACTAAGGCAAGAAATGAAGTTGATAAAAGAAGCCATAAGCAAGCTCACTGCACAGGTTGGGGCACGTAGGACGAAAGCAGATTGGTCAGACATAGAATTCTACAAGTGTGGTAGGAAAGGGCACATAAGTAGGCAGTGCTCACAAACCCAACAGGTGGCTCGCAGAAGACAAGAATTTACCAACAGTGAGCGCCGTCAGGGAAAACGACCTGATGCCAGTGTCAGGGGGCGACAGGTGGCATGCGAGGCCCAAGGCCCCAAAGTCAAGGTCTCCACTATCCGACGCTGCCGCGAGAGCCTTGTTATACCTGGCAGTCTAGGCGGAAGACCATGCAGCTTCACCATCGATGCTGGTGCCACTAGATCCGTTGTACACTCAGACATCTTGCCAAACATGTCGGCACTCACGACCAACAAACAGCCTGTGTTGGAGAGGCCACTGTTTACATTAGGCTGGGCAGTACTGAGGTACAGGTAAAGGCTGTCGTCGCAGAAATCGTCGACGAATTTATTTTGGGCCTGGATTTAATGGAAGAGTTCAATATCCTTTCAGTAGACTTCCAAAATAAGATCTTGAGAATCGGCAACGAAGAGTTGTATTTATCTCCACCAGCAGGCGAGGCTGATCTCAGGGTGAGACTTATTGTCGACGAGGATACACGGATTCCTGGTAACAGTGAATTAAGGGATTTATTTAAAAATTATTGAGAGTTTTTTTGTTGAATTTTAATCATACGGAAACCTTTGAAATTAAGGATGTATTTGAAATTTATTGTGCTGTTAAAATGTTATCTGTATAAATTTTATTTCTTGTATTAAAGTAATTTTAAAAACTAGATGTTGGATTTCATTATTAGCTTAGGAGGCCCTAAACTAAAGTTCATTTTAACAGTGTCTTATAGAGTGACTTTGATGTGCTTGAGTCACTACGTATACGCTAAGACTGAATATACAGTAAACTTTTGGGAATATGCTCGGTTTTAGTGTTCCAAATAAATTTAGGCAAGACCACCCCTGAAGGTCGTAAAACCTAAATGTTAGTTTCAGGGTAACAAGGGGTAGTTTTGGATACACCTTCTGTCGCTCGAACGTTGCCGATTCTAAAATGTAACTGAATAATTACTTAAATTTTAATAATAATTAGAATTTAGTCATTTGAAAAACCCTTTGTTTTAAAGAAAAGCAAAAGGCACGTAAAACCAACCCCATTACAATATTGTGTAAGAAAATATCAATTGTTTAGGTAAATAATCAGTAAAACCACATCCTATTAGTAAGTCAACAAGTCAGCGTCATCCATGTGCCGGGATTATCTTGTCGGAATCTGCAGACGCCGCTGTTGTACCTACGCGCATAGCCTTGTTTTGTGTGGGGCAAGATGTGGATTTAATACGTGTAAGTTGTTGCATCTAACAGAAGAGGAGTTGGAGCAAGTTAGACAACAAATAAAGCCTTTTACGGTGGATGTTACAAAAGAATTGGATAGATTGGCGTATGCTAGAACAATCCAAAGCAAGTACCCATGACATTGCCAGCTATATAACAACTAAATTAAAACCGAGGAAAACTAGATATATTGTTACAATTCATGCAAATACAAATACATTGAAAACAGAGATCAAGTCTAGTGAGATAATTTACTTCGATCGCGAGAAAAGTATTGGAAAATTATTAGGATTCAGCTGTCGACAAATACCTCCTAATCTACTGCCAGAGTCTGATTTACCTGTTAATATTAATAAGGTCAACAGTATACGTGTACAGTGTAATATCGTAAGCAATTCATATGCGAATAGTAAGCTTATTCATACAATTCACGAATGTTCACCTGACGTACCACCAGGTTATAAAATAAACGAAATTCCTTAAAATATAATTTATCTACCAGTCAATACGCATACCATACGATCAGTTGTTCTTCAATTGATAGATCAAGACGGAGATTAAATTTCCGTCGAGAGAAAATAAACATAAAATTGCATTTACGTCCTCTTACTTAGAAGGTGTAAAAAATAGTTTAGATAATCCTGGTTTGATCGAAACATATTTAGTCGTAAATATCTGTTGAACGATTAAGACCTACATGCTACTATTATTTCAAAAAAGTAGGAGTTTATGAAAATACGTGTTAGTAATTTGCATAATGCTGATATATAACCATAACTATAATACTAATAAATACGTTCAGCCCCCATTTAAGATATTTAGTTCTCCCAGTGACTGGAGACAAACAATAATAAGTAAAAAAAGTGTTAAGTCTTTAACGCAGGAGAATAAAGCTTTTTTTAAGTCTCTAGGACTGACTCTAAAAAAATGAGTGATGTACTAAACATATCAGAAAGAGTTTAGTATAATGACTACATAGTAAATAAATCGCATCATGCATACGCTCCATTTGAAACGATCTAATTAGAATTTGCGTGCAAAATCAATATTTAATTCTAGTTCCTTGCGAGTGTTCTTAATGTGGAAGGTTTTCTTTTCAACGACAAAGATGCTGCTGACGATGCCGTAAAATATGCTAATTGTGTAGTTTTTATGCTTGAAGAAATCCGTTACGAAATTAATGGAATTGAAGTTGATCGTTGTAGAAATGTAGGCATTACTACGGCTCTAAAGAATTATGTATCATTAAATTCGTCAGAAAGCAAAACACTTTCTAAGGCAGGATGGTAATTAAAAACTGAGCAGACATGCGAGTGGAGAATTTAATTTTTGTGTACCTTTAAGCATGTTATTAGGTTTTGCTAAAGATTATCGCAAAATCATTCCAAAATCTCGACATGAATTAATTCTCACAAGAGCTAAGACAGATCATAATTATGTAGATTGTACAGATACAGCAGTGGTCAACTATAAATTGTGTGTTTCTTATTTCTTTAACATCGGCCTATTTCCGCGACTATGGCCAATCACCGACGCCAGGGAGCAGTTTCACCTCACTATCCTAAAAATTTTGTCGAATCTCTGCCTTTCTGTAAGGAACGTTTTTATATATTTGTATGCAATTTTATTTTGTCATAAGACATTCTACATACAATGAACAATTTACATGTTTTTTCTAACAGTCTGGTTTGAAGAGAATATAAATCTTTTAAGTATATTTTCAGACAGATTTTTATCCATTTTTAATTTAATAAGTTATTTTTAACAAAATATGGATATATGCGTTTGTGAGCTTGGCTAGTTTGGTTGAGTTTAGTGAATTTTCTTTTTGATTTCGTGACGTTTTTAATTAGTTTAGGGGAGAGGGTGAGTAGCATTCGAGACGTGTGGACGTATCCCGAGAGTTGCTCGCATATTTTCTAATTTGTCGTGAAGTAGTGCTTTAAGAAAAGTGAAATAATGCCAAAGAAAGGCGAAGGTCAACCCCCAGATGGAATTAGTAACGATAAGAAACTTGAAAGTATGGATGTTGTTATTTCTAGCGATGAAGAAATGGAAAAGTCGAATACTCTAAATAAGGATAGCGTAAGTAAATTAAATAACAGTAGGAAGGAGGTGAGTAAAAAAGTTGATTACTTAAAACATTTAGATTTATCAAAAATCAAGCATGTAGACAATATCGTAAATAATATAAATTCAGGTAATACGGTAGAGGAAAGTATCAATACTTTAGATGTGAGAAAAAGAGAGAAGAAATTTATCAGAATATATGATAATTCTCACTCGGGACCATACACTGTTTATCTTGTTAGCAAAAACCCGAATGATAATATAGGTGAGCTCACAGAATAAGTACCGCTAAAATAATTTTTAACTGTTCATCGGATATTAAATCTTGCGTGATGAACATTTCTAGTATAGGAAAAAATAAATTAAAAATAGTGTTGTCTACTTTACAAAGCGCTAATGCTTTAATAAACTCTGAATATCTTAAAAAACACAATTTAGAAGCATTTATACCACAGTTTTTGGCACGCAGACAGGGCGTTATAAGACAAGTTGATGTTGATATTGAGGAGGAGGATCTGATAAATCTGATTCTTCCTACAATGGGTAATAAGTTCGAAGTCCTTAATGTAATCAGACTTAAGCGTAAGGTATTTAGAGAAAATTGCGTTGAATATGTTAAGACGTCATCAGTGCTTGTGGAATTTAAGGGGTGTATGCTCCCTTCGGAAGTGGAAATTGAAAAAATTAAATTTAGCGTTGAACCGTATATACAGCGTACAATCCAATGTCTAAGATGCATGAGATATAATCACATTAGGTCCCAATGCAAAGCACAAGAAAGGTGCAAATTTTGTGGAGAAAACCACAGTAGCGAAATATGCACTCGAAAAAGTAGCCCTATATGTGTTTTGCGCGGTTAGACGGGTATATAAAGGCGAAGACAGCAAGACAGCTCAGTCCAGTTCAATTAGATAATGTTGAAGTGACTCGAAGAGCAGTAACTAGTGTGAAGTAGAGACCGTAGTTACAGTATGGTGACTTGTGCGCAGATTAGTGATTGTGAGGCCAGATAAACTAAGTGTTTTGTGAGAGAGACATTCTAGAACTTTCATTGTATCCATATTTAGAGTAAATAAAGTTGTTTTGTTAACATTTAAAGTCTCACTTATCCGGAACCCGGAGAAAACGCAACAATTTGGTGTCAGAAGTGTGAGATAAGTGAGTGAAGAAGTGAACAAGTAAGCCAGCTGTAAATGCTAAACACCAGATCGACTGACTACGACGAGATGGCTGAAATCAAAGAGTTGATGGACTTCCTGAAAAGACAACGCGAAGAAGACGAAAAACGGCGACAAGAAGATGAAAGAAGACGGGGCGAAGAAGACGACAAGAGGAAGAACAGAGGCGTCTTGGAGATAAAGAAGAACTCAAGAAGCAACGCGAAGAAGACCTCCGAAGTATGTTCCACAATAAGAGAGTCGGTGTAAAAGAAGAAATTAAACAGATCGATGACCAAATAGAAAATGTGGGCAAGAAAGTAGAAGATGTGGAAAATGCAATAGGAGTGGTAAACAGGAAAGTAGAAAATTTAACAGAGGATTTAAATAAACGATGGGAAGAAGTTGGAAGGATTGAAAGAACAAATGAAGATGAGCATGAAAGGCACAGAAATCACACGTAAAGAACTGACAGAACAGGTGATGGGTCAGGCTGAAGGAACTCAACGAAGAGGAGTTACTGGAATGTCCCCAGTTCAAAATCATTGAGAAGAAGATATACCAGCCGTGCAGCATCCACATAGAACCTTAAAGCCGCCGACTTTTGACGGAGAAACATCGTGGCCCATGTACAGGAGGCAGTTTGAGGCGGCAGCTCTCAGCAATGGGTGGAGCGAACAACAGGCAGCAACTGCTCTAGTTCTCTCGCTTCGGGGTAAAGCCCTAGAAATCCTCCAGAACATCCCGGAGTCGAAACAGCAAAACTACTTAACAGTGATACAGGCCCTAGATTTGAGATATGGCAACAAATACATGAGCCAGGTCTACCAGACACAACTAAAGACAAGGGTCCAGAAGTCAAATGAGACTCTGCAAGAATTTAGTGCCGAAGTGGAGAAACTTGTGCGACTGGCGTATCCCCAAGCCCCAGAAGAATTTGTCAACCAGATCACCGTCCAGACCTTCATCGATGGGGTACTTGACAACGAGATGCAACAAGCTTTGAGGCTCGGAAGGTTCAAAACACTTACAGACTGCCTCATTTATGCCTTGGAATTTGAAGCAGTGAAGAATGCATCTCAACCTCACCGCAACAGGCTGCGCGAAGTGAAGGCGATAGAGGACCATGCAGACACGACAGCGTAACTAAGGCAAGAAATGAAGTTGATAAAAGAAGCCATAAGCAAGCTCACTGCACAGGTTGGGGCACGTAGGACGAAAGCAGATTGGTCAGACATAGAATTCTACAAGTGTGGTAGGAAAGGGCACATAAGTAGGCAGTGCTCACAAACCCAACAGGTGGCTCGCAGAAGACAAGAATTTACCAACAGTGAGCGCCGTCAGGGAAAACGACCTGATGCCAGTGTCAGGGGGCGACAGGTGGCATGCGAGGCCCAAGGCCCCAAAGTCAAGGTCTCCACTATCCGACGCTGCCGCGAGAGCCTTGTTATACCTGGCAGTCTAGGCGGAAGACCATGCAGCTTCACCATCGATGCTGGTGCCACTAGATCCGTTGTACACTCAGACATCTTGCCAAACATGTCGGCACTCACGACCAACAAACAGCCTGTGTTGGAGAGGCCACTGTTTACATTAGGCTGGGCAGTACTGAGGTACAGGTAAAGGCTGTCGTCGCAGAAATCGTCGACGAATTTATTCTGGGCCTGGATTTAATGGAAGAGTTCAATATCCTTTCAGTAGACTTCCAAAATAAGATCTTGAGAATCGGCAACGAAGAGTTGTATTTATCTCCACCAGCAGGCGAGGCTGATCTCAGGGCGAGACTTATTGTCGACGAGGATACACGGATTCCTGGTAACAGTGAATTAAGGGATTTATTTAAAAATTATTGAGAGTTTTTTTGTTGAATTTTAATCATACGGAAACCTTTGAAATTAAAGGATGTATTTGAAATTTATTGTGCTGTTAAAATGTTATCTGTATAAATTTTATTTCTTGTATTAAAGTAATTTTAAAAACTAGATGTTGGATTTCATTATTAGCTTAGGAGGCCCTAAACTAAAGTTCATTTTAACAGTGTCTTATAGAGTGACTTTGATGTGCTTGAGTCACTACGTATACGCTAAGACTGAATATACAGTAAACTTTTGGGAATATGCTCGGTTTTAGTGTTCCAAATAAATTTAGGCAAGACCACCCCTGAAGGTCGTAAAACCTAAATGTTAGTTTCAGGGTAACAAGGGGTAGTTTTGGATACACGTTCTGTCGCTCGAACGTTGCCGATTCTAAAATGTAACTGAATAATTACTTAAATTTTAATAATAATTAGAATTTAGTCATTTGAAAAAACCTTTGTTTTAAAGAAAAGCAAAAGGCACGTAAAACCAACCCCATTACAATATTGTGTAAGAAAATATCAATTGTTTAGGTAAATAATCAGTAAAACGACATCCTATTAGTAAGTCAACAAGTCAGCGTCATCCATGTGCCGGGATTATCTTGTCGGAATCTGCAGACGCCGCTGTTGTACCTACGCGCATAGCCTTGTTTTGTGTGGGGCAAGATGTGGATTTAATACGTGTAAGTTGTTGCATCTAACAGAAGAGGAGTTGGAGCAAGTTAGACAACAAATAAAGCCTTTTACGGTGGATGTTACAAAAGAATTGGATAGATTGGCGTATGCTAGAACAATCCAAAGCAAGTACCCATGACATTGCCAGCTATATAACAACTAAATTAAAACCGAGGAAAACTAGATATATTGTTACAATTCATGCAAATACAAATACATTGAAAACAGAGATCAAGTCTAGTGAGATAATTTACTTCGATCGCGAGAAAAGTATTGGAAAATTATTAGGATTCAGCTGTCGACAAATACCTCCTAATCTACTGCCAGAGTCTGATTTACCTGTTAATATTAATAAGGTCAACAGTATACGTGTACAGTGTAATATCGTAAGCAATTCATATGCGAATAGTAAGCTTATTCATACAATTCACGAATGTTCACCTGACGTACCACCAGGTTATAAAATAAACGAAATTCCTCAAAATATAATTTATCTACCAGTCAATACGCATACCATACGATCAGTTGTTCTTCAATTGATAGATCAAGACGGAGATTAAATTTCCGTCGAGAGAAAATAAACATAAAATTGCATTTACGTCCTCTTACTTAGAAGGTGTAAAAAATAGTTTAGATAATCCTGGTTTTATCGAAACATATTTAGTCGTAAATATCTGTTGAACGATTAAGACCTACATGCTACTATTATTTCAAAAAAGTAGGAGTTTATGAAAATACGTGTTAGTAATTTGCATAATGCTGATATATAACCATAACTATAATACTAATAAATACGTTCAGCCCCCATTTAAGATATTTAGTTCTCCCAGTGACTGGAGACAAACAATAATAAGTAAAAAAAGTGTTAAGTCTTTAACGCAGGAGAATAAAGCTTTTTTTAAGTCTCTAGGACTGACTCTAAAAAAATGAGTGATGTACTAAACATATCAGAAAGAGTTTAGTATAATGACTACATAGTAAATAAATCGCATCATGCATACGCTCCATTTGAAACGATCTAATTAGAATTTGCGTGCAAAATCAATATTTAATTCTAGTTCCTTGCGAGTGTTCTTAATGTGGAAGGTTTTCTTTTCAACGACAAAGATGCTGCTGACGATGCCGTAAAATATGCTAATTGTGTAGTTTTTATGCTTGAAGAAATCCGTTACGAAATTAATGGAATTGAAGTTGATCGTTGTAGAAATGTAGGCATTACTACGGCTCTAAAGAATTATGTATCATTAAATTCGTCAGAAAGCAAAACACTTTCTAAGGCAGGATGGTAATTAAAAACTGAGCAGACATGCGAGTGGAGAATTTAATTTTTGTGTACCTTTAAGCATGTTATTAGGTTTTGCTAAAGATTATCGCAAAATCATTCCAAAATCTCGACATGAATTAATTCTCACAAGAGCTAAGACAGATCATAATTCTGTAGATTGTACAGATACAGCAGTGGTCAACTATAAATTGTGTGTTTGTGTGTTTCTTATTTCTTTAACATCGGCCTATTTCCGCGACTATGGCCAATCACCGACGCCAGGGAGCAGTTTCACCTCACTATCCTAAAAATTTTGTCGAATCTCTGCCTTTCTGTAAGGAACGTTTTTATATATTTGTATGCAATTTTATTTTGTCATAAGACATTCTACATACAATGAACAATTTACATGTTTTTTCTAACAGTCTGGTTTGAAGAGAATATAAATCTTTTAAGTATATTTTCAGACAGATTTTTATCCATTTTTAATTTAATAAGTTATTTTTAACAAAATATGGATATATGCGTTTGTGAGCTTGGCTAGTTTGGTTGAGTTTAGTGAATTTTCTTTTTGATTTCGTGACGTTTTTAATTAGTTTAGGGGAGAGGGTGAGTAGCATTCGAGACGTGTGGACGTATCCCGAGAGTTGCTCGCATATTTTCTAATTTGTCGTGAAGTAGTGCTTTAAGAAAAGTGAAATAATGCCAAAGAAAGGCGAAGGTCAACCCCCAGATGGAATTAGTAACGATAAGAAACTTGAAAGTATGGATGTTGTTATTTCTAGCGATGAAGAAATGGAAAAGTCAAATACTCTAAATAAGGCAATGAACTGTATACTAACTGGAACGGACCCGATCGTACAAAGCAGTTTGAATAATTGAGGCAGGGGCAACAGATAAAGAACGATATATAGTGGTAGTATTCCTTTCTTTGTCGCACTCGCAAGAACGAATTGGGTATTGTTATAAAATAATCGGCGGTTACGTTATAGATTTTATTTTTTCTCTTGGTTTATGGACGTTATACGCCGTTATTTGTGCTTGTGGTTTGCTATGTAGTTCGATTCATTAAAAAGAGTGTTAAAGTGTGTTCTAGTATATTTTGTTGGCATTATTTTAACTGTTGTTTGACAACCAATTTGTGTGAAGCATTTGCAGTGCAGTGGAAAATAAAAAAAGTAATCAACCAAACATGGTACTTCATTGTGTTGCTTATAATTGTTCTAATTTACATGATAAGAGGGATGCCACGTCTTTCCACAGGTAATTAGAATTACGTATTATGTTTTTAGGGTGGCTTTAAACTGATTTAACCTCACATTGCCTCTATGAAATAGCCATAGCCTAAAAAGCAAACAAGAATTTAGACTTTATCCTTTATTAATGGGTTGCTTTTATTACATAAATATTATATAAGGTTTCAATAACTATTGTTTCAGGTTTCCATTCAAACGCCCTGAGATTCTCGAACTTTGGGTCAAAGCAATTCGAAGAGAAAACTGGGTTCCATCAAAAACTAGCAGACTTTGTAGTGTACATTTTCTACCACGAGATTATTTGGAAAAACCAGGATCCGCAGCAAAAATTCTAAAACCTGATGCAGTACCAAGTATATTTTCGTTCCCAAAACATTTAATGAAAAATGTAACTTTGCCGAGAAGGACAATTGTCAAACATGTAAAGGTAAGTACTACATTTTAGGTTTAATATCATTTGAATTATATTTTGATGGTCAAAAACTAAACCAATTTATTTTAGGAACTGGAAACACCTATTTCTATGGATGTTGATTTTCCGTCTACATCAGATGAGGGATATACAAAAAAATTTATTGATACTGGAACACAGACCAATGCAGAAAATATTGTACCGTTGCTAAGACGAAAAGTAAAATCTTTGAAGCAAAAAATGCACAGAAGAGATCTGAAGATATCTACCATGAAAGATGTCATTAGAGAAATCAAAATTAGTGGACATAGCAATGACTCTTTGAACACTGTTCTACAAAATTATTTTGAGGGTAACTTTAACATTAGTTTACTGTATGATAGTTCCCATTTTAATGTCTTTATTTAATTTAGGTTTGCCGTTAGAACTGGTTTTACTTCAAAAGAAAGAACAAGAGGACACTGCGACTGGACAAAGAAGATACTCTGATGTAATGAAGCAGTTTGCTCATACCTTATACTTTTACTCCCCCAAAGCATATGCATTTTTACGAAAACATTTTGTCTTGCCCAATGGCCGCACTATTCGTAAATGGTTATCCAGCGTGCGCTGTGAACCAGGAGTTTTAGCTGAGGTTCTAAATTTTTTGAAAGAGGAAGTTGAAACAAAACAAAATTTAAAAAATTGTTGTTTGATAGTAGATTCTATGGCTATTCGCAAACAAACACTGTGGGATAATCAGAGTGGTAAATACACAGGAAATGTTAACTATGGGGGTATTATTGATGTAGATTTTCAAATGTCTGCATCTGAAGCTTTATTTTTTCAGATTGTTAGCTACACGGGTCATTTTAAATGCCCAGTGGCTTACTTTCTTATAAATAAGGTAGATGCGAATTTGCAAGCCCAGTTAATAATTGCTACAATAAAAAGTTTATTCGACATTGGTATAAATATCAGGTCAATTACATCAGATGGGGCTTCGACAAATATTGCAACATATAATACGCTGGGATGTAATTTAAATTTGGATGATTTGGTTCCTTACTTTCCTCATCCCAGTAAACCGACAATTAATGTGTATTGCATGTTGGATATATGTCACATGTTAAAATTAATGAGGAATGCACTGGCAGAAAAAAATTTAGAGTCGCCTTCAGGCAGTATTAGCTGGAAATATATAAAAGCTTTAGATGCGCTACAGGAAAAAGAACAATTAAAGCTAGCTAATTCCCTTTCATCCCAACATATCAATTTTAAAAATAAAATAATGAACGTTAGATTGGCTGCACAGACTATAAGTAGTGGAGTTGCTGATGCACTTGAGTATTTAGATCATTGTGGTATCAGTGACTTTCAACATAGTACTGCAACAGTAGAGTTTTTAAGAAAAGGTGATAAAATTTTTGATATTCTGAATTGCAGGAATCCTTATGGCAAGGGATACAAAGCGCCAATAAAACCAAACACTTTAAATTATTTTGAAGAAATATTTTTAGACGCAATTAATTATTTCCAGTCATTGAAAATTGATGGGAATCCTGTTACCAAGCATGCTAGAAAAACATTTGCAATCGGTTTTATTCTCACAATGAAAAGTACTTTGGGATTAGTCAAAGACCTTTTTTCATTAATAGAAAATCCATTGCAATATTTTCTAACTTACAAGTGTTCCCAAGATCACTTAGAAATATTTTTTTCTGCTATAAGGTCACGTGGTGGGTGGAATAACAATCCAAATACTCAACAGTTAAAATGGGCGTTAAGACAATTGCTCTTTAAAAACTCTGTAACAGGCAGTGTAACTGCGAATTGTATGCTTTTTGAAAATCTCTCTACACCAGCTTTTGAATTTAGGTCAGAAAATAGGCAAAAAAAGGAGATAACAGAGAACGATATTGACATTGAAAAAATAGCAACCTATATTAATTATCTTGATAATAAAAACCTGACCGATGTACAAGAAAATGTAATTTTTTATATTTCCGGATATCTAGTACGGAACCTAATTAAAAATACTTCGTGCAATGATTGTATAAATATCTTACTTTTTAATGATTCTAACACAGTATCATCAGATCACAGTTACAATGCGCCTACGGAGTCCTTTACATTTTTTACAAGTTTTATTACTCGTGGTGGGTTAGTATATGCCTCAGATATTATTTTTCGAATCGTTAGCTTCTGTGAAAAGCAATTTCGAGTATTTTTAGATATTGATAATATTTATACTACAAAAACAAATATAAAACAACTGCTTATTAATACAGCAATTCATCATTTTTCTTCCAAGATCCACCTTTTTAAACCACCACATCCAGTAGTTCAGGAGTTGTTTAGCGAAGAATGTCATGAAATTCAAATAATTAGAAAAGTTATTGAAGTTTTTTTAAAAGTCCGAATGCATCACCATTCTAGGTTAATTAATCTTAAGATTCATGGAAGCGCTGCAACTGTGAGACAGAAGATGACCAAACTCATTTTATTTAAGAATTGTTAAGTGTAGAATATGCCGATAAAAATATAGGTAACTGTATCTGTATTTTTGTATTTTAATAAATTTATATATGATATGTTTGTTTTTTTTTTCTACTACTTTGTTGGAAGTTTAAAATACAACTACGTGAGTGCGTAAAGTAAATTTTTTATGCACATACTGCATAAAGTAAATTATTTTTGCACCACATGAAAAAACTATGGTTTGTCTTGTTCTTTTTGCAATACAATAAAGTTAAAGGTAAAAAATATGTTGTATAACACTTAAAATTAACAGATATTTTATTTAAATAATCTTTTTGGGTCTATTCCACTATTTTATAGACAAAATAAGTAAAATATCCTTGAATATTTCTTAATTCAAATCTAGTGGGTATCTAACATGTACAAGATAGAAAAGGATGGGGATACTACCACACTGCTGGTTGCCTACATTTTACATTTGCCTCACTTTGCACGATTTATGGGTCCGTTCCAGTTACAGAGTATATAGTTCACTGAAATAAGGATAGCGTAAGTAAATTAAATAACAGTAGGAAGGAGGTGAGTAAAAAAGTTGATTACTTAAAACATTTAGATTTATCAAAAATCAAGCATGTAGACAATATCGTAAATAATATAAATTCAGGTAATACGGTAGAGGAAAGTATCAATACTTTAGATGTGAGAAAAAGAGAGAAGAAATTTATCAGAATATATGATAATTCTCACTCGGGACCATACACTGTTTATCTTGTTAGCAAAAACCCGAATGATAATATAGGTAGAGCTCACAGAATAAGTACCGCTAAAATAATTTTTAACTGTTCATCGGATATTAAATCTTGCGTGATGAACATTTCTAGTATAGGAAAAAATAAATTAAAAATAGTGTTGTCTACTTTACAAAGCGCTAATGCTTTAATAAACTCTGAACATCTTAAAAAACACAATTTAGAAGCATTTATACCACAGTTTTTGGCACGCAGACAGGGCGTTATAAGACAAGTTGATGTTGATATTGAGGAGGAGGATCTGATAAATCTGATTCTTCCTACAATGGGTAATAAGTTCGAAGTCCTTAATGTAATCAGACTTAAGCGTAAGGTATTTAGAGAAAATTGCGTTGAATATGTTAAGACGTCATCAGTGCTTGTAGAATTTAAGGGGTGTATGCTCCCTTCGGAAGTGGAAATTGAAAAAATTAAATTTAGCGTTGAACCGTATATACAGCGTACAATCCAATGTCTAAGATGCATGAGATATAATCACATTAGCTCCCAATGCAAAGCACAAGAAAGGTGCAAATTTTGTGGAGAAAACCACAGTAGCGAAATATGCACTCGAAAAAGTAGCCCTATATGTGTTTTGTGCGCGGGTTCTCACCCGGCAACAGAACGTACTGCTTGTCAGGAGTTTGAGAAACAAAAAAGTATTAAGTACCTAATGAGTACAGAAAATATCTCATATGGGGATGCTCTCGAAAGATATTCTAAAAGCTATTCATCTGCTACAAAAAATCAAGGCCAAACAATACAACAACAGGTCCCTAAATTTGACAAATACCACTTTCCACCACTTAACCCAACTATATTCTCCGCAAGTTCTTCCACTCAACAACAACCTCGAAACTTAGAGTCTACAACACATTTTACCAGATTACAACCTCCCAAACGTAGAAAAACTATGGATTCAATAAGAGACTTCAAAACTGAGAAAGCTAGGCAGCAGATAATAAAAGATATCCAGCTACCAAAGCAGAGCGGTATAACCAATCCTTATCCTCCGTCATTCTCCCAACCTCAAAAACCTTCCTCTAGTATAAGCGAAACTGTTGATGATATAGTAAACATGTTCATAGATATCTTAAAACAACCAAATATACAGTTCACAAATAGTCAAACAATGAATCTCATGAAAAGCAAGGTATCAGAAATTCTCAGAAATAATTAACATTCACTCTTAAATTAATGCAATGGAATGCTAGATCAATCAAAGCAAATAAGGGGCACTTAGAAAAATATTTGTTTGATAATAAGGTCGATATTGCTATTATAAGCGAAACTTGGCTTAAAGGTGACAATTTTATTAAATTTGCTGGGTATAACCTAATTCGAGAAGACCGAAACGATGGCTACGGCGGAGTTGCTATACTTATTAGTAATAAATTCTCTTTTTCACTAGAGCGCGGATTCTATAAAGTTCAGGGTATGATGTGTATAGCAACAACTTTACAATTAAACAGAAGACAAAAAATTAATGTATATTCTATTTACATCCCTCCAAATACAAGATTAACGCGTAATAACTGGACATCATTTTTCGATAGTTTGAAAAGACCGTTTCTCATAGGAGGTGATTTCAACTGTCACCACACTGCTTGGGGTTGCTCCAGGACGGATGTTAGTGGAAAGGAGTTGCTCACCGCAATAGAGAATAATCAGTTAAATTATTTAAATACCGGGTCCGAAACGTTAATGAAAAGGCAACTAACGGACATTGCATCGGCGGTGGATATATCGATATGTTCATCGGATATCGCACATAGATTCGACTGGTTTGTCGAAACGGAAACGCTAGGATCAGATCACTATGTTATAAGGTTAGATTATGTATTTGATGTTCAATATACAAACATTAGAAGTAATACTCATTATAACAACAATCATACAGTAATTAATAACAAGAAATGGAACCTGGATAAAGCTGATTGGACGTTGTTTTCATCTTTGATGGAATTGAGTTCGGAACGCGATTTATCAGAAAACGATATTTCATATGATAACTTTATATCAAATATAAATAATGCGATATCACTATCAATTCCCGAGAAGACGACAACGTCTAACAATAAATTCCGAAAGCCTTGGTGGAACGAAAATTGTAAAACTGCGGTGGAAAATGAAAAACGATCTCTTCAGTTGTATAAACAAAACCCTTCCTACAATAATTTTCTCGATTATCAAAGAATTTCAGCTTTAAAAAAGAAAACTATTTTAAACAGCAAAAGAGAAACATGGAAAAATTTTTGTCTAAATTTAAATAGAAGTACACCTATCAAAAACATTTGGGGTATGTCAAAAAGGCTAAAAAATATTAACACAAATTCTACAAAGTTTCAACCTGATGAAGAATGGGCCGACGAGTTTTTAAAAAACTTAGTACCAGATGGCAATAAAGAAGAGAATTATAGCACTGCTCCCAGTCCGACACATGCTCTGGAAAATGAGTTCACAATGTCTGAACTAGATTTTTGTCTTAAACACAGGCGATCTACACCAGGAGCTGATGGCATCCAATATGAAATTCTCACACACTTCTGGTATAACACCAAGCTATTATTTTTAAAAATTATAAACAAAATTTGGACAACCGAAAATGTACCCAATGCCTGGAAGATATACATTATTACCACAATTGCTAAACCAGATAAAGACCCCTACCTCATAGACTCATATAGGGGAATATCTCTCGCTTCCTGCCTGTTAAAAACTTTAGAACATATGATTAAGAATCGTCTTGAAACCTGGGTAGAAAGAAATAGTGTACTGCCAAAGACTCAGTTTGGATTCCGCAAAGATTGGTCTACTACCGAAAGTTTGGCCAATATTATACTGGATATCAACAAATCTTTTGCCACAAGAACATCTGTAATTGCTATGTTCATAGATATCAAAGGAGCCTACGATAATGTAAACCTAAAAGTCTTATACCAAAAAATGACAAAAATAGGCATTTCACCAAATTTTACCAGAAAAATCATTAAGATCTACGAGGACAGACAATTATATTTGAAATTCGGCAATATTTACAAAGGTCCTAGACTAGCCAACATAGGCTTGCCACAAGGTAGTGTATTAAGCCCATTACTGTTTACTATTTATACCATCGATTTAGAGAGTCAGATTAGCGAAAGTTCTCTTCTGCAATATGCTGATGACATATGTATATACAAACCACTATGCGACATCGAGCAAGGTTTAAGGTCCATCGAAAGTGATTGTACACAAATTGAGACATGGTCCCGTAATAATGGCTTCTCAATTTCTAAAGAAAAAACACAGATTACAATCTTTAGTAAAAAACATTCCATACCATCAACTGTGGAAGTAGCAAAAGTTAAATACGTAGTAAAACAATCTGTAAGATTCTTGGGAATGATCCTGGATAGGAAATTGCTTTGGAGAGAACATATTGAAGAACTCGTCAGCCGAACAGAAAAAGGTATCAACGTGCTAAGATTCATAAGTAATACAACTTGGGGCGCAGATCCAAATATTAGTATCATGTTCTATAAGTCATTCGTACGATCTATCATCGACTATGGATCCGTGCTTTATGCAGATTCGGCCAAAACACACCTGAACAAATTAGACTCAATACAAAATAAATGTCTCAGACTATGTCTGGGTGCTCTACAAAGCACTCCAATAAACAATCTTTTAGCAGAGAGCGGGGAAATGCCACTTCATTATAGAAGAGAAAAGCTAGCTTTTAAATTCACACTTAAATTGATAGGAAAAAATAGCCTACTCATTAACAAGCTACATCAATGCTATATACAAGATCTTACTATGACTTTCTGGAAAAAGAAGAAAACTATACTAATAGTCAGTAGTTACTCCAATATAATTGACAACATCAATGACATCTGGCAAGACAGTATTAATCCAGTTTTTAATATAAATTTTCAAGAGTTCCAAGGTTGTAACATACAATACTTACAAGATTACTCAGAGTTCCCAAGCGTTATTCGGAACCGAATCTTTTCATTAGATGTAAGTGAAAAGTTTGAGGAATCACTGCACATTTTTACCGATGCCTCTAAGAAAAACTCACGATGTGGATGTGCCTATTACGTGCCTCATTTTGGAATAGAAAAGAAATTCAAACTAAATAGCAACATGTCAATATACACAGCCGAACCCGTTGCGATTTTAGAGTCTTTACAGTACATCAGTCAACAACCAACAAAACAGGCAACAATCTTTACAGACAGTAAAAGTAGTCTGGACAAGATAAAAAATATCTCACCTCATTCGACTTGCAACCACATCATTGTCAAAATAATCAACATAATTACGAGACTCCAAAATGAAGGGAGACGCATAAATTTAGTATGGGTAAAAGCTCACACAGGTATAGCTCCTAATGAAAAAGTTGACCTTTTAGCTAAGGAGGCTGTAGAATCTGGGGAAAAGAAGAACTATTTGTGTCCATTTACTGACATTTTTTCAAGTTCTGCGAAGAAGATAATACTGAAATGGCATAACGATTACAGCCACAATAGCAAAGGTAGATTTTATAAAAGTCTAGAGCCTCTTCCACCCGCAGTTCCGTGGTTTTCCACTATAAATGTAAACAAAACTACTATAGTTAAAATGTGCAGACTAAGGTTTGGGCACTCACTGGTTCCTTCACATCTTAATAAAATAAATCTAAAAGATAATCCAAATTGTGAGTGCGGCGAGTTTGGGGACGCTCAACACATGCTTCTAGACTGTAAAGAAAAAACAAGCATTATTTATTCCTTTGTAAATATAATTTATAAGTTAGGCAATGTTCCGTGTCCCTTTAACTTGATGCAACTATTATGTACAAAAAATGTAAATATTTATACACTAATCTCAACGCATATAAATAATTTAAAAATAAAGGTCTAATCATACAATTTTATTTATGTAATATTAACTAAGCAAAATTTGTACCTGTGCGAAAATGAATGTGTAAATGAGTGTGATATGTGTATGTGTGCTAATGTAAAACGAATGACGAGATGAATAATAGGTGAAATAATATTAGGTAATTAATATTTGTGAGTACATATGTATGTATTCCATAATTTTGTAATATTATTAGGTATTAGAATATCGATGGTCAAGCGCACAAATGTGGTAATTGAATTTTTTTCCCAATTGGGTTAATTATGTCATAAAATCAAGCACACAATCAATATTTACATGCACAAATGTGGTAAGCGATAAATGACATTATAAAGATCCCAGCGCCATCTGTTAAAGGTTGTAAGTACTTCATAACCGGAGATTCCTACCACAGTAGTTTTAAAATCATTTAACACCTTTGTGCTTTTATAATAGTATTTTACATATGGAGTAAGTGTGTACTTAACACATTTGAGTTTCTTATCTTGTGCTTCTAAAAATGAGGTTATCTTAAGAAAGTACAGGTGTTTATCCATATTAGTGACCATAAAACTGTGATAAACAACAATAAATAGAGAGACTGGGTGTTGTATTAGAGAAAAATGTCATCTCGGTCCAAACAAATATTGCAGCTAGCTCTTGAAGTTACACATAAACAAAGTGGTAAGATTAATTCACTGTAATATACTATAGTATGTTAATTCTGGTACATCTAAAACGGTGAATAATATGATAATATACAAAAACTAAATTAAATAATACCTACTTTCATTCTCAGTTGATGAGCCAAACCAGCAAATGTTGAATGATATTGATAAACAAGAACAAATTCCTATACAAATGGAAACAAATACAAGTAGTGGGGTATTATTATTCGAACCTGATAACGAAATAACAGAAAATATACCAGGTAAGTGCATTTTATTAATGTACATACTTATAATTCACGTATTATTTATAATTTTATAAATCTGCTTTAAACAAATATTTTAATGCGACTAAAGCTGAACTAGTGATTGTATGGGTGTACAGTGGCGCGGTAGTTTGCATTGTTAATGTTACTTAAAAAAATGAAAAATTGAAAATAGTACGTGACTTATAAATAATAATGTATAAATAATTCAACTTTCTGTTTAAACTTTTTTATATAACTTATGATAAAAAATTAAATTTATGTGTAAACAATTTTTTTTTAGATAGTGAATCGGAATTGAATTTCAATATTCAAAATCATCTTCCTAATAGTCCCCGCGATGGTGATGTGAGCATAAGCGAGCTGTCGGATCCATATGCTTCATCTGGAAGTTCATACAAGCCATCATCATCTGAAGAAGACAATGAATCCCAAACATCGACAGATGTGGAAGTAGAGGAAGCAGAAAATAATAATGCAGGTATATCAAAAAAACGTCGACGAAAGAAAGCAAATAGAGCCCTGTGGAAAAGATCTATTGTCAAAGATTTAAGACTTGCTGGAAAAAAATATGTAAACCGAGCAGGCAAGGATATTCCCGAAAAAAAACCTAAAGCAGTAGATTGCTCAAAATGTCGCTTTAAATGTGGTAATTTTATCTCCGAAGAAAATAGGGAAGTTGTTTGTAAGGAATACTACGACCTGGCAGACTACATAAGGCAGAAAATATATTTAAGTGCTCTCATTCAGAATGTTCCAATCAACAGAAAAAAGAATAATCCTATGACAAAAAACAGAAAAACTTCCAGAGAGTATTATTTGAAAGACTTATCAGGGGTCAGCCATCGAGTTTGTCAGAAGTTTTTTTGTGCCACATTTTCAATGTCGCATAGAGTAATTGAAAAGTGTGTTGAATCTATTAGCGAAACCGGCCTCTTTATTGGATATGATAGAAGAGCTGATGCAAAACCCCACAATGTTACTCATGAAAATGACGAGCAGTTCGTTAAAGATCACATAAATTCATTTAGTAGAATTGAGTCACATTATTGTAGGCGTGATTCGACTAAAGAGTATCTGTCCCAAGAGCTAAATATATCCTTAATGTACCGCCTATACCTTCAGCTGTGTTCAGACCAAAATCGACAACCTGTATCTCAATTTGTTTATGAGCGCGTTTTTCGTCAATTTGAACCAGCTCTCGCATTTTATAAACCCAAAAAGGATCAGTGCTCTGTTTGCAATGCCTTTAAGGAATCCAAAGATAAAGAATCACTTCGAGAAGAATATGAGAATCACAAGAAGCGAGAAAAGCAATCGATGGATATGAAAGAAGCAGATAAGATAAAAGGAATAGCAGATAAAGGAGTTACGTTTAGAGCTATTACTTTTGACCTTCAGGCAATTTTGCCTATTCCTTTTGCAGGTGACTGTCAGATATATTACAAACAGCACTTGAATGTCTACAATTTTACAATTTATGACAGCTCTACTCGAGATCGATTTTGCTATGTGTGGGATGAGACACACGGCAGTAAAGGTAGCTCCGAAATAGGATCCAGTCTTCTTAAATACCTGCACAGTCTACCAAAGACTGTAGAACACGTATCATCATTTTCGGACACGTGTGGCGGTCAGAACCGTAATAAGTTCGTCGTGGCTGCAATGCTTTATGCGGTTAATAAGATTGATAATCTTAAAATCATTGACCTTAAATTTATGGAGTCTGGACACTCTTATCTAGAAGCTGATTCTATGCACTCCACTATAGAAAGGGCAAGGGCGCATAAAAAAATTTATAATACTCGTGAGTGGTGTCTGCTCATCTCCACTGCCAGAATCAAACCAAGACCGTATTTTATCCAAAACTTGAAACACTCAGATTTCTTTGATCTTAATCATCTGGTGGATAGTATTGTTGTTAATACATCTCTAAACAGTAGAGGAGAAAAAGTATCTTGGATGCGAATGAAATGGATACGTTTGCAAAAAAGTAAGCCGTATGTAATTCAATATAAGTACGACCTTTTCTCAGAAACATTTTATGAAATAGATGTTACAGAAAACAGAAGAAGATCAGGTAGAAAACGCAGTTGGGATTCAATCAAGCTAAATTGCAAATATGATAGACGTATTGCAGTCTCAGAAAAGAAAAAAAATGACCTTGTTACTCTACTGAATAAAAAAATTATTCCTGAAGATTATGCTGATTTTATTAACAACATCCCCTCAACATCAAATGAGGTTGAATTAGCAGTTCATGGTGATTTGGAATAACGTATTAAAGTTACCTTGTTTCTGGCATATTTTTTAGGTTAATATTTTGTCATAAAAATACTTATTTCTTCTTTCTTGATGTATACACAAATGTGTTAAATATTATACTTATATTACACAAATGTGTTAAGTGAAACAAAATAAAAGTTTTTTCAAAAATTGTTTGTCACGTTTTATTTAAATTTTCATCTATACACCACCAACTTATAGAAATATTATTGTTTTATAACATACTTGAACGTTTGCCTTTAAAAAATTATAACGAATAATTTATATCTCAGGGTAAACTTTGTTTTCTGAATACTGAAAATTTAATATTTAGCGCTTACCACATTTGTGCGCTTGACCATCGATATAAGGTCCTAATGTCTGTCCTATTGTTTCCCTACTCCATTATGGGTCTCTTTGTTTGTCTTTTAAAGTTGCCTAGTCAGACCCCTAAGGCATGAAGCGTGTGTCCCTGTCTATCCCAATTTATAATAAGAAAAAAAAAAAAAAAAAAAAAGTAAAAATAACTATTACAGGATAAAATTCTGTTACAAAATTCGATAATCACTACTTTATTTTTAGGGGGTATGTAATCCAGTATATATTATGCGTTTATACATGCGGTACAATAACAATTAATGTAAAGCTTAGTGATCTGATCAAGCTATTCTAGTAAAAATACCACTGATGCAACATAACGAGAGGGGAAGAATGTGCGTATGGCAAATAGCCGTAGCCATCTAAACTCGAAGAAAAAAAAAAAAAACAAAATATGATACATTGTTTCTACTATATACAGATTATACCGGTAAAACAAATGGATGTTTGCTTACATTAAAGTGACTATATAATTTGGAATGCTGATAAATTATAATATCTATATGTATAAAATTAAACCTCTGTCCGATAGAAAGGGAAAGTAAATATTCTATTCGAGGCTCCCCATATCAACTAATTAATCACCTCAGGTAAAGTAATCTGAAGCCGACCATTTCAGAGGTATGTTAAAGGCAGCATTGAGAGATGCAGAGTTATATTTCATCTATATTGGCTTTTATATATGCAGTTTAAACCTGCGTGAAGAAATCTAACCTTCATTGTATGAAAGAGTTTTTAACTCTCGATGCAAAAGAAAACACGTGTTTGAACTTTGATTATAATACGTTTCACGTTATCCCTTGTTTATAATAAAAATATGTTCGTTACATATAAGTTTCAACTTGCTTGTTAAAACTAAATAATTCGTGTATATCTACAGTCGCGTGCGCATCTCACTCTACAATTATTTTGAATATTTTTATTTAGTCGAAATTCATCGCGATAAAAATATATGAATAACAAAACCATTACTTCTGCATCAATAAAAAATACTTTAAAACTATCTTATTCAGTTAATGAAGCTGCTACTAGTAAACTCCGGAGCACCTGGCGCACTCCGGTATTCAACAGCCTTCCAGTGGCATGCGGGGCTCTGCCACGGGTGACCGACGCTTTTCCCTAGCTACTAGTGGGAACAAGATGGATGAAAATAATAAACACAAAATGACGGAAGTCAAAAGCACAGGCGATAAAGAATGGAGTGAGATCCAGGCTGTAGAATATAATGATCACGAAAGCCTGAGAAAAATGAAAGAAGTGATAACGCGCTTGACCGACACTATCAAGCAACAAAGAAACGTAAGCATGGTGATCAAAGATGGCGTAACACAGGTAGTAGAGATCCATGATGCCCTAGTCCCTCAGGGAACGAAGAGGAGAACACTCCAGAACAAGCTGAGAGAAACGATCATCACCATCAAAGAAAAAGACGGGCGTAGTCCGAAATAGGCTAAGGACGGGCGGGCTTGACAGTAGCAGCAGCAGTGGAGACGACGAAGAGTTGACCGACTCAACCTCCTCCTCGGTCGTAAAGGGGATATCCAAACAGCATTGGATGATCCCAAAGGAGGCCAAGAAGAAGGAGAATAAAGCAAACAAAAGGAAAGAGAAAGGGAAGATGAGAGAGGCAGCAGTGAGGAAAGAACAGTAAGCCAGGAAGCGGAAGGATCAGATCAAGAAAGAGAAAGAAAAACAGGAGGAAGAAATACGAAGACGGCAACAGGAAAAGAAGAAAGAAAAACACACCAGGCAAGAGAAGAAGGCTCGGAAGCCCAACGCCATAGTGATCAAAGTCTCCGAGGTCCTACCCTACTCTGAGGTCCTCAAGAGGCCACGAGGGAGCGTCAAACCAGATAACACCAGCACTAAGATCCGGCCCATCAAAAAGACAATAAATGGGGATGTGCTCCTCGAAATAAGTGGGGACTCCAAAGTGTCAACGAAATTTATAAATGTGGTGGAGGAAGCCGTGGGGGAACAGAATGTCATAAAAAAACCTGACCCCACGGTCCACCTCGACTCCCTGGCAACCGCGGAGGAGGTCAGGGAGGCTCTGGAGAAGAAGCTGGGCGGGGCCAGAGAAGACCTAAAAATCTCCCTGACCAATCCAAACAGTAGGTCCCAGAGACCCGCGATATTAGAGTTGGAAAGAAAGGACGCCGACGGTCTCCTCGAGGGGGGAAGATAAAAATTAGCCTGATAAATTGTAGAGTAAGGCATCAGATACCTGATGCTACAAATGCCTAGGGTACGGACACCGAGCAAAGGAGTGCAAAGGCACCGACCGTACAAACATATAGATGCGGTGGCGAAGGGCACCGGGGTGCATCTTTCAAGGAAGCTGAGAAGTGCGCTTTGTGCGTAGAGTTGGAAGCCAACTCAAACCATATCGCAGCAGAAAAGGATGCACAGCTTTTCGGAGAGCTTTAGACCAGGCGAAGAAGAAAACAGTATGACCGGAGTGCTCCGGATCAACCTGAACAGGAGTAAAACGGCGAGCTCCCTCAAACAGCAGATCCCCCACGAAAAAAAAGACGTATGTGATGCTCATTAGCGAACAATACGATGACATCAGCGGACCGGGTTGGTTTGAAGCCTCATCGGGTACCGCTACAATATGAATGGTAAATCGACCAGGTGTCCCAATAGAAGCAAGTGGAGCAGGGTCCGGATATACCTGGAGCAGGGTCCGGATATACCTGGAGCAGGGTCCGGATATACCTGGATTAGAATCAAGATGGTGACCTATGTCAGCTGCGACTTCACACCAAACGAATCCATAGCAGATTTCGAGGAGAAGCTGGCCTGCATAGAAGATGAGGTCCGCAATATAGGAGGAAAGCTGCTTATCGCAAAGACTTCAACGCCAAGGCAATATAGTGGGGAATACAAACAACTGACGGTAAGAGGACGAAGGGTGACGGAAATAGCAGCCAGACTAGGACTGGTCGTCATGAACCAGGGAGAGGTGCCAACATTCAGAAGAGCGGGACACAGGTATCATACCAGATATAACTATGGCCTCGGAGGCGCTCGCAGCACAGGTAAGCGAATGGCATGTGCTGGAGGACGATTCAGCGAGCGACCACCTGTACATACAATCCCGGTCAATAAACGACCCCCCCCCTCGCTGGAACGTAGATAGATTTGATAAAGATCTCTTCGACACCATGATACACATGGGCAAAGGGACTCTGCAATAAATCAAGCGAAGGGCACCAGAGACGGCCATTGCGATGCTGTTGGTGACTGCGACGATGGGGCTACTGACCAGGGCGAGCGAGGTCTCTAGGTCTAAGAAAATGGCAATCCGGGACCGCCGCCCCGCCTACTGTTGTAACCAAGAGATCGCTGACCTTCGGAAGAACTGTTTCCGACATAGAAGGCTGGCTCAACGGGCTGGGCTAGAGAGTAGTCCATGGGGGCTGGGGTACAAAATTGTGCTCCAAAAACTCAAGGGAATGGACCCCACTATGAAAATGTCCACAAAGGTCAAGGATAAGATAGTGGGCGAACTCTTTCCCACTCATACCATGGACGACCGCGCAGCTGTTGAGATGCCAGCAGAAGAGATACCACTCTTCACCAGGGATGAGCTCTTGCGTGCGGCGATTTCCATGCGGAATAAAAAGGGCCCTGGTCCAGACAGGATAGCGCAGATAGTGCGTCTATATAATCACATCGCTTCCTTCAGCAGTCTCTTTTCTCGTGATTAATCATTCAAAAAATGTTACCATCAATTCTGGGCTAGAACGGGAAAAATAGCATGCCGAAAATGAGGCGAGTCAATAATAAACTTTAAACAATCGCTAGTTTAATTGCTCTGTAACTGTTGTATAGATTGCCTTAGTTCATGATTTTCTGTGATTATGGTTTGCGACGATATTCACGTATTCTGTCATTAACAAATTAAAGTTTTATTTCTATTTAATTAAACTGCAAATGAACCTTGTATTTACGATGAACACGTCGCAGTCTGCCGTATATGTGTAATCTTGAAATTCTACAATGCATTAAGGCGACATCGATTTGTTTTAGCTGCCTCGTTGGAGGGGCTCCGTTCTAAACCGTCACTCGACACCATCTCTAAAGGAAGTTCCAGCTCACATCGTTATTAAGGGGGTTCCTTTCGGCATTCACAGTATCCCTCTACACCATCTCAATGAAGAGAATGGCAGACAGGACCCATGCATAAGCTGAGGCTAACCCAGCAGAACTTTGTGCAAATGTACTAATGGTCTGGGCAGCCTTGAGTGCCTCCAATGTGTGTTCTTGAGAGGTCCTGCTTGCCCTGAGAAGCCGAAGAACTTTGCATCTCCGCTGGAATAACATCGCAGCAGCGAAAGTTAAGTACTTGGTTAATTGCTTTCATACATTTCACTTTTAATTAATTAATAACTGTTGCAAGCCATTTTCTTTAAAATTTCTTATAAGTTATTTTGTATTACATAATTTCGTGTCTTAGTAAGAACCATTTTTAATATATACACTATTTTGCATTATATAAACTCACTTTTGATAATCATATATATATATATATATATATATATATATATATATATATATATATATATATATATATATATATATATATATATATGTATAGACATAGGATAGAAATTAGAATAATAATATTAAGAAATAATGGTCAAGTTATTTTAGTAGTGCAATAGAACTAAAGGAATATAATTTAAATGGAAATCTCCAAGAGGTTTTATGTTGTTATTTTAAAAGAATAAGTATTAAGTTAAAGTAAAATATATTGATAATGCAGTAGATATCGTGAAATAAAAAGCAAGATAAAGTGAAACAAACAATTTTTGTATGGTTTGCTATCTAGTGATAAGAGACACTTGTGGTGAGATTTATGGTGAGGAAGAACCGGTTGGCCAGGTCGAAGGCAAAAAACAGCCGATAAGGCGAAGGCTGCTCGGAGAGACAGTAAAATTAGGATTCAGTTGGAGAGCGTCGTAGAGTAAACAAGTAAATGTAGTGGCTCGTGGTCGGTACAGACAATTACCAATAAAAAAATTCAGTTGGAGAGCGTCGTAGAGTAAACAAGTAAATGTAGTGGCTCGTGGTCGGTACCGACAATTACCAATAGAAAAGTCAGTTGGAGAGCGTCGTAGAGTAAACAAGTAAATGTAGTGGCTCGTGGTCGGTACAGACAATTACCAATAGATAAGTCAGCTGGAGAACGTTGAGGAGTGAACAGGTAGAAGGTGCCTGGTCCACAGGAGAAGGCGCCTGGTAATAATATAGTTGCCAGGGGTAGTTAAGCAAGAAGATAATGACTGAAAATAGATAAAACAGTTAAAGCTAATCAACCAAAACAACAGAATTTCATAAAAGAGTAGCTTATTAGAAGAAAAAAAAACCGTTCCATGGTGCAATTAAGTGTTGTAGGCAATCAAAGAATCCAAATACCCTCTTTGTGGACATGGTGTACAGGAATGTGTAAGGTGACCGATAATTAACAAGCCAAATCTCTGGTTCTAACAATGCCATCAAAGAATCCAAATACCATCTTTGTGGACATGGTGTAAAGGAATGTGTAAGGTGACCGATAATTAACTAGCCAAATCTCTGGTTCTAACAATGTAAGTGATTTGATACTGAATAATATGTTTCTGTAATTTATAACCTATTATGGTATATTATGCAACTAATTTGTCCCTTAATTTGTTATTTAATATTTGTGAATTTTAATTTCAATGGGTAATCACCTTTAAAGATGCCTAACTTTGTATAATTAGATTTTCATTTAAATCTCCTATTTGGCTTTCATAATAGAAGTGGTAATGCATAATTAAAATAGAAAAAGACCAAGTAATTAGCAAAGACCAATTATGCAAAAAAAATACCAAAAAAAAAACAAGTTGAATCCTTAAAATCCTGAGAGGGCTGAGCAAATGGAAATTAGAAGTAATTAAGACGGTAGGTGAGTAAAATAAATTATCTTCTAATTGACGGGGTAATATTTGCAGGTTTTCGCTTATTGAAAGTATATTAGATAATGATATTGGCAAACAGTGAGTTGCCTGGCGTCCAACGGTATAAATTATTAATATAAAGATATATTAGAAATTAGATTTATGATTAGAAGTAATTAATGTAATATCAGCATCTAATTAGTAATTAACAAATCATTAATTAAAAAGCCAGACCATAGCAATATATATATATATATATATATATATATATATATATATATATATATATATATATATATATATATATATATATATATATATATATATATATATATATATATATATATATATATATGTCTTCATTTTTACTTGTATCGCCGACGCCATAGATTAATGGCTAATGACCCCACATTTTTGTTTAAATTATGGATTTAGTTTTCACTCTCCGTTGACTATTAGAGCACTCTCTTTACACTTTAAAATTTCATTAATCAGGAACTAATAAGTCATATGTGTTCCTCTTACGGCTAAGTTACTATCAGATGATTTATTCGCGTGTGGAACTATTCGAAGCTCCAGAAAACAACTAGTAATCACAATAAGGATAAAAATTTGAAACTACATGACTCCGATTATGCAGTCAGATGATATTGCTGTTGTGAAGTGGAAGGACAGAGGAAGCAAGAGTGTTTCCGTAATTACAACAATGCACGACACCAGTGAGACAACGCATGTGCTCAGAAGAAACAACCAAGGGAATCAACTGCCAGTGACCTGCCCTAGTGTGGTCGTAGCCTATAATAAAAATATGGGTGGTTTTGATCTCTTTGATCAATTCATGTCATTTTATTCAATTCAGCAAAAGTCACGAAGATGGTGGCTAAAAATTTTGTATTATTTACTAGATGCCTAAATGTTGGAGTAAAATTTTGAAAGCTAACGTTGAACATTTGGAAGAAGAGGATCCTGACGATTTAATTCCTTTAAGTGTACTAAAGCAACGAATACGACCAGTTGCAGAATAAATTGATGGGGTTTCTACAACGCTCGAAAACATGGGTCATAAGGTGGATGTCTGTGAAGCTCTGGATTAGATTGACGGTGATGCCCAATTGCTTGAGAAGGACCATCTGAGTGAGTTAGGTGACAATACAGATTCAGACGAAGATGGCATGGAAGAAAATACTCCTCAGGACAAAATTAAGCATAAAGATGCAACCAATCATTTAAACATTATTCTACAGTGGGCAACAGAAAATAATATTCCGTTAACAGATATTATAACATTGCAAAATCTAAAAGAGATTGCCTATGAAAAACAGCAATGCAATAGTCGGCAAGTTAAAATAACGAATTTCTTTCAATCAATTAAAAAAAACTTGGGAGATGATGAAAGCAAATAAAAAGGTGAAAATGATGAACTAGTAGAAATATACGAAAGTGATGAGTAATTTTCACTAAGTGTATTATTATGTATGTTACTTTTAATATAAGTTTTCATAAGTACGTTTTAATCTTTTATTTCAAATCTACGTTTTTTAAAGACTAACTTAATAATGTTTTGATAATCCGGATAATTTGCTAATTCGGTTCGGCCTGGTTTTAATTGGTCCGGATTATCGCGACCTCACTATATATATATATATATATATATATATATATATATATATATATATATATATATATATATATATATATATATATATATATATATATATATATATATATATATATATATATATATATATATATATATATATATATATATATATATATTTGTGTGTGTGTGTGTGTTTATATTCTATATATTGCTTTATTTTCTTTCAGCTCAGCAGTCTTCCCCCATTCTGGCATTCAATCCGTCGTAGCATTCAATTCATCGTAGCATTCAATCCGTCGTAGCATTCAATCCGTCGTAGCATTGAAATCGTCGTAATCCATTTTGTTTATAAAAAGTAAATATGTTTTGTATCAAACAAGTAGACATTTTTAATGTACATGCTGTTATAAAAATAACTTTCTATATAAAGTCATGCTGTACAGTAAAAACTGTAATGTTAATTAATGTACTGTAATCGAATGTAATAACGAATCTAAATGAAATATCACATTGGAACCATTAACTGTGCTAGTACAGAAATTGCTGTGCACAAGACATAAAATTTAGTGAGAATGGCCAATTTAGTCCACTAAAACTTTAATCAAGAGAGCACCTTTATTTAGCTGGTTTTGTACAACACCCTTTCTTTCAGCCACATGTAAATATAGTTTGCAAGTAACAGTTCTAAGTACAGTTTGGAGAACCCAATAGCTAAACAATCATCAGGCCTCAAGAATGTGTTGGCAAATTTTGAATAGAAATTTAAATGAATACTTGATACTAAAATATACAGAGTGGTTCACTGAAGATTGTATATATCAGCATAATTCTTTGCTCTTTATATGTTTTGATTAGCTTTGAGACAAACTGGAGTCGCAAAGACGTCACACCATGCCTACTAAGATGGAAAACATCTAATTTTACATTTTATTCTCTCAAAGTGTCATTTTATAGAATTTAGTTTTTTGGAAACTTATCATACCAAAATTTCTTACTTAAAGTACAGAAATGCTTTATAAATATACATACATTATTTGGAGATAATAAAGTCGTATGTAACTTTTATATACCTCTAGGTATGCCATATTTTGACTAGTACATGGTATACAATGGCTGAGTTCAGCAGGGACCAGCAGCCGAGTTTAAGGACTCATCTGCTGACAACCGAAACATTTAAGCGCTTGGAGACTGATGAATGCACTGTTGACTTCGAGCATTATTTTTTGTGGTGTTTTCTGTGGTTGCGCTTTGACAAATCGGCAACAGTTGAGTTCCACCAGAAACCAGCGGGACCGGTGAATGCATACGCTGACACAGCAATTCAACTGTTGGCGTATAGTGAACTCTGCTACTGTATTATTTTTTGAAATCATTCATACGTTGGCATTGCTTAATATTATACTGCATGAAAATATTTTTTGCATTTTTCTGTAAAATTTTAATAGTTATAAATTAGCTTGTGAGCATATTAAGTCTTTTGTTGGAAACTTACTTGCAGTATGTTTGCCTTGAAGTGTTGATGTAAGCTTAATGTTATACGTAAATGAATAACTTCAAAGACATGTCAAAGAAACTGATAGCAGTTATTGATATTGGCACATTTAAAAACTATTTTTGGCTCAGTATAGTCTTTTCCATTTTTCCATTATTAACTCTTTCAGGTTAAGTGGTACATAAAGTGTACCACCTTTTTTTATTCCTCCAGGTCTTGGTGGTACACGTTCTATACCATTTATTCAAAAACATTTTGCTACTGTCACAGAAGCATAAGAATCGTACCACCTACAGAATATGTAATTGTGGTTGCCTACCAGCTATGGTTATGAATATATTTAATTTTATGAATGCTGGCTATCATATTCAAACAGTTTTGAGGTTAAACGTTATTGTCTCTCATAGCGTGGTGATATTTTAGTAAGTTTTAGTGTGTTATCTGGTGTTTTACTTTCAAATTTTGATACCAGGCTGAATACGGCAGTGTATTAGAGGGGACTAACATACTGGTAAGTAAAAAAGTCGTATTTGCTATCGTAATTTTTGATAAAATTGAGGCGGTACAAAAAATGTACCACCATGACCATAGATCAGTGTTGTTATTTTCATGGTATTTTTATAGATTGTTATGGATGATATAAATTTGAAAGGCTGGACTAGAGATGAATTTTTGAAAGAATATGAGACCCTCCCCTCCGATCAGGATTCTGTTATCGATGACGATCTAGGTGATGATTGTAGTGATACAGAGTTTGATAATAATGCGGAAGTAGAAGATAATGTGCGACAAGATGAAATTCTTGATGCATCGGTAGAAGATTCAGACTCTGACGATTCTGAATGGAATGCACCTCTGGATAAAATTAGACAGACTGAAACAATTGCGATATGATGCAGATCCTATTTGGGGCCAAACAACTATTATAGTAGGTCCACCTGATTTTAGTCATTTATCAGGAGTAACGCAAGTCGTTCAGGATATTCAGGATCCATCTCCATACCAATTATTCAAGCTATTATTTGCTAATGACATAATTAACAATTTAGTATTCCAAACAAATATTTATTCAAACCAAAAATATCTGTTATCTGGAAAGAAATATGAGCAGACTACTGAAGAGGAAACTAAAGTGTTAGGCATAAATTTATTAATGGGAATAAAAACCATGCCGAGTTACAAAGATTATTGGAGTTCTAGTCCCGACCTCCATGATTCATATATAAGCCAACTTATGCCACTAAACAGATTCAGTTGGCTCGTCAATCATATACATGTCAATGATAATAATCTAATGCCAGAAAGGAACGACCCAAATTATGATAAACTCTACAAATTACGTCCGATGTTGACAAAATTGGCAGAAAACTTAAAAAAAAAGTTTATGTCCACATAAATATGTGGCTATCGATCAGTCCATGATTAGGTTTAAGGGCAGAAGTGGTTTAAGGCAATATATGCCAAAAAAGCCGATAGAGAGAGGCTATAAGATTTGGGTATTAGCTGATAAGTCTGGTTACATGTATAAATTTGATATTTACACGGGTAAAACGGATAATGGTATTCCTGGGAAAAATTTGGGATCCAAAGTTGTGCAAAACTTGTTGAACGGTTTTGAGGGAATGCATCACAATGTATATTTTGATAATTATTTTAACTCGTACACCTTACTTTTGGACTTGAAAAAACAACATATTCACGCTTGTGGAACTGTAAATGGCACGCGAAAAAAACTTCAAAAATTGCAGGATAATAAATTGTTGGCAAGGGGTGCTTTTGACTGGAAAACAAGTAATACAGGATTGTTTATGTGTAAGTGGAAGGATAAAAGATCTGTGTATTTACTTTCCAATTTTGATAGCCCCCAGGATACGACAACTGTTCGTAGAGGTGAAAGGAATGGAGACGTAATTGAAGTACCTTCTCCAAAAGTTTTAGTTGACTACAACAGTAATATGAATTTTGTGGATAATCGATCAACTCAAAGCAACTTATGAAGTTAACCGTAAAAGCCACAAATGGTGGCATCGTATATTTTTCTCACTTCCTAGATGTATGCGTCGTCAATGCATACGTTTTAAATAAATTGCTTCAAGGAGGAGATGCAGATCACAAAAAGATTTTCGACGGCGAATAATAGATGGCTTGTTGGCAAACAGGTTGGTCACTTTGGAACGAAAATTGGATAGGTCATTAACTCGATCTCCCATACACATTTCAAAGCACAAACCTACAGTCCCGGTTGAAATAAGACTTGCCAGTTCTTTTCACCAACCAATTCGAGACACAAGAAAACGGTATGCCAAATGCAGCACAAAGGCAAAGCAGGTGCGAACCGAATGGATGTGTTCTGTTTGCATAGTTCCTCTGTGTCTATCGAAATTCAAAACGTGTTTTCAAGATTATCACGCAAGAGTAAGAATTTTTAAAATATTGCAACAAACAATATTGAACAATAATTACTCTTTGCAGCCATAGTGGTAAAAGTGCTGTCTCTCTTGAAATTCAAGACTGAATTGGCTCAAATACTACAATAGGGACACGGGCATCCAATGAAGAAACTAGAAAAAGGGGAAGGCCAAGCAATACTTCACAGGAGACAAAGCAGATTAAGAGGAGATTTAAAGTAGCTTCACCTGCATTTGAAACAAGAAAAGATGGAACTGGTCACTGGCCCCAGCATTAGGAACAGCGCAATCGTTGTAAATGTTTGGGCGGGCATTTTGGGTAATCACATCATAGGTCCAATTTTTCAGGAAGAAAATCTTAATGGCCCCACATATCTGGATATGTTGCAAAATACAATTACTCCACTTATTGATGAAGTTGTTACCCAAAATCCACATGAGTTTCAAGAAGTTATATTTCAACAAGACGGAGCCCCATCTCACTATTTTAGACAAGTCAGAAATTACCTGGATGAGAGTTATGAAAATATGTGGATTGGACGTCGAGGTCCTACGGAATGGCCAGCTCGATCCCCAGACCTCACGCCTCTAGATTTTTTTCTTTTGGGATACGTTAAATCTGAGGTTTATAACGAATTACAGGTGTTTGTTCAAGAATAACGCCACAAATGCTTCATAAATGTCAGAGAAGAATTTACCCGTAGAATGTTTATTTGTGAGGAGGTCCATGGTGGTCATTTTCAACATCTGTTGAAGTAACCACTTCAAAAGTTTGTGCCTTTAGATTTTATTTGAATTGTTTTTCAGTTTTCTTAGTTAGGGTTAATTAGTTGTTATTTGTTTACTGTTAAATTGTGTTTTATTTTGAAACATAAATAATCTAAACTTATCTATCTGTGCTTTACTGGGGAAACAGTACGACAGGAACAATCTAGAAAATGACGTCTAATGGGTAAAAAAAAGTGTGTTATAAAGAACGCAGAAACCGATATTATTGATTCTCATTTGGAAAATACTGAACCGAATGTTCAGTATTTTCTACGAAGATTCACTAATAAAAGAAGGTTCACTTTGGCAATAATGCATCGCTCAGGGTTGTTAATTAAGATCCATAAAGTTGTATATTTGGCTCGGTATGGATAGAAGCTTCTAAGTGGTTCAGGATAGTACGAAAAGAGTGTTTATATACAAAATAATTTTTTTATATAAAAACGGCATATTTTGGGTGTATATTTTAATAAAAACATACTTTTTAATTTATAAATGAAATACGTACCTTAAACAAAATTGTCAATAGTCTTTATAGGTGGCTCAGTATATTACGATTTAACTAGTGGCTCGGATTTGATTGTATATATATATATATATATATATATATATATATATATATATATATATATATATATATATATATATATATATATATGTTGTGCTGGGAATTGTAAAGGCCATATAAAGTTATAAAAACAAAAATGAAAACCCTTACGGAGTATGATAACGTTAAGTTCGATTATTGATTTAATAAAAGTAGATTGTCAGATCTACAAAATTGGGGGGTCAGATTAGTAATGGGGGGTAGTAGTAGTACCACTGGTCAGTAGTAAGTAAAATACTTACGGTTTACACGTAATGCATATGGGTTCTCTGTAGATTGTATACATATCCACATCTTTCGACATATTTTACTTTATACTAAAACAGAAAACAAAATAATAACATTAATATACAAGCATATTCTCTATTATTGTTAGTCAGTGTTATTTGGATAAGCAATGAAAGATATAATGCCATAATTTGTTAAAATTATCATTAATTAAATTTTTAAAATTTATATTTTATAATTTGGAAAGCATCTCAGTTTAAATGAATTTAAAAGAGCTGAAAATCTATATGCAAGTCGATTAAACTCTTAAGCATGAAATACATACCAAAGAATTATGTTATAAATCAATTACCTAAAGGTAATGAAAAAACCCCTTGTATGATGTACTTAGATGTAAGTTTATTTATTATTTTATTTATGCGAACAATGAACTGAAGTTTACCAAAGACAGTGTTTGTGTTGTGGAACTTTTAAATCAAGATTGCAGCATATAAACTTAATTAATTTATAAATTTATTGTTGACTATGGTTATGTTAAAAAGTAAGGTTAGGCCAAATGTTATTTTTAAGAATAATGATGTTTAAACTTACCGGAAGAACAGCTGTCAATATATGTATTAATAATGTCAAGAAAGGATGCCTTAATATCAAATATTAGATGAATTTGGGCAACATTTCCGCTTTTGTTATGATTTATTGTTGGTTGTTAAAGAAATTTAGACGCCAGAGTAGCGTCATTCTTGCTTCCCATTTGAATATAAATATTTTAAAGTATATATTGTGTAAAGAAGATCCAATTTGCCACTAAAACAAACAGAAGAGGTTATATCAAGTTTTCAACGTAATAAATTACCAGATAAACAGTAAATATATCAAGAATACCTACATTGAAGGATACCCACCACCATTAGCGAGGAATCAAGGTTTGAGATTTAATTATTTTTATTTAAATCAGCACAAGGAGGCAAATCAATTTAGTTAAAAGACAGTATATTATCAGTCGATAATACGTCAAGCAAAAGCGTTTATGGGAAAATAAGATTTAATGCATAAATAGAAATCTTATTTTACATTTTACCATAGTTTAAAATTAAGAACGTAGAGGGAGTTAGGAGTGCAGATCAGGGATCCATATTTGTTGTTACGAACATTTGAAAAGCAGCCGAAAATTCGGTTAATAATATTAATCATTGTAATTTAATAGTGAGCTTGAAAAATTATAACAACGGATCCGTTTAGCTTTAAATATAAAACTCTGTCAATAAAAGTTAATATAAATATTTGCAGGCTATTTTCTTTTCCCCTATTTTAGCAGAACCTACCACTGAGATAACGTAAGTACATTAGATATTTTGATTACAATTTATTTGACATAATTATATATAGTAGAAGGGTAGGCAACCCATATAACACTGAGCTAGCTCGAAATAACAAATAGGGGAGACTCGGGCAAGAAGGGTATAGTGGGCAAGAAGAGTCACTTAAATATATATCTCCAGAAATACGAAGCGAGACGGCAAGAACGCTTTTCAGTAAAGTGCAGTAGAACTCTAATGGCGGCTAGGTAATGCAGCATTGTACTGCACTAAGACGAATTTTCTTTGCATTTTAAGTGTTTTAGAAGTTGTAAAATGGAATAAATAGCTGCATTTTACCAAGCAATTACAAATATATTTGGAAACACCGGACTTTAAGGTAAGACCTAACCTCAAAATATGTTGTTTTAGTTAGACTATATTCGTTTGATGTTTAGATATGTTAATTGTTGCCACTTCGGGCAAAACGGTTCGGGCAAAAGGAATCATGACCCTTTTTGCCCGGGATGCTGAATTTTGTTTCCACTCATTTGTAAACTAAAATAAAAGAAAAAAGGTAAATTGATAACATTATTAAAGTAAAATTTCTCTGATCTAGATGGTTTACAAATACAAAAGGAAGTCCGATAGAGCCACCAGTTGGTCTGAAGCAGATATGATAAGGGCTGTTGATGCCGTAAACAGCGGAATGTCGATTCGACGGGCATCCGCCCAATTTGAAATAAAATTTTCTACTTTGCAAAGACATGTAAAAAGTAATAGAACAGATAAAACCTTGGGAAGGTACAAACCAGTCTTTTCCATGCTAGAAGAAGCCGAGTTTGTGGAATATATAAAAGAGCTCGACAGCCGTTTTTATGGGCTAACGAGAAGGGATTTATGCGAACTAGCATACCAATATGCTGAAAAAAATAATATATTGCACCCATTTCGAAATAACATGGCAGGGGAGCAATGGTATCAAAATTTCATGCACCGCCACTCTGAACTAAAACTACGTCAGCCGGAACCCACGAGTATAGCCAGAGCCCGAGGGTTCAATAGACGCCAGGTCGAATTGTTTTTTAAAAATTTAGAAGCTACTATAAATAAATATAAAATAACCTTGGATAACATCTATAACGTAGATGAGACAGGGATTCAAACCTCCGCCAAAAAACCACCAAAAGTGATATCATTAATCGGAAAAAAACAAGTCGGAAGCATCTCATCTGCAGAGCGAGGTAGTCTTATTACAGCATTAGTTTGTTGCTCTGCAACAGGAAAATACATCCCGCCCGCACTTGTCTTCCCCAGGAAGAAAAAAAATCCATTTAAATGGTTGCCCTCCAGGAACACTTCAGTTGGTGACAGATTCTGGTTGGATAAGTACAGACTCTTTTGTAGAATGGCTCGTTTTTTTTGTACAAAGCGTAAGACCATCAGTTGACAACAAATGCTTATTAATACTGGACAACCATTCTTCACATAGAGCTATCACAGTTTTGGATTATGCTTATGAAAATAACGTGGTCCTATTAACCGTACCGCCACACACCACACATAAATTGCAACCACTTGATGTAGCGGTTTATGGTCCATTTGGTAAACATTTTCAATATGCTATAGATAGGTGGCAGAAAGCTCACCCATCACAGCACGTAACTTTTTTTGACATAGGTGAAATATTTTGTGAGGCTTACTTAAAAGCTGCCACTCCTGCAAACGCAATCAGTGGGTTCAAAAAAACCGGCATATCAGACTGTGATATAGGCGTCTTCACAGATGTAGATTTTTTGCCCTCCCAAATTACAGAGGTTGACGATTTTCTAGAGGGGCAAAATAAAAATTTAGAAAATGACAGTGCATGTGCTAATACACCAATTAATTTGAATCTAAATGATGGAGAGATAGCCACAACATCTCGATTTGCTGGGGGTATCCAGGATAATTCTTCCACTTATTCCATTCAGAATATCGGTGACTCAGCTTCTAAACAGACTAATGATGATAATAGAGCCACAACATCTGGAATTGTGCAATGCGATCACAATGGCCTCAATGGCGATGAAAACGCATCATCAACCTCCGGCATCTCAAATCCCAATGAAGTTACGAGTGTTAAGGAGAAGAAAAAAATTCGAATAGAAGATTTGCGTGCCATACCAAAATGTCAAAATAGGAATAAGAAAATTACCAAAAGAAAAACCCAAAAATCCGAAATTCTTACCTCAACCCCAGTAAAAGAAGAAATTCGAACTCAAGCTCAAAGTAACACTAAAAAAAATCAAGTGAAACGCAAAATTTCAAGCTGCAGCCAACCTCCAGCATTGAAAATGCCAAAAAAACCAAAAGAAATTTTCTCTCCAGAGGAAGAAAATGTACCTTGTTTATTATGTGGAGATATTTTTGGAAACTCTGTGCCAGGTGAAAAATGGATCCAATGCAACATATGCCAACAGTGGGCACACAGCTTGTGCACCGACTACAAATGTGTTTTTATTTGCGACAACTGTCGACAGCAAGTTGTGGCAAAACTACAGGTCTCTAACAAAGACAAATAAAATGTAAACAAATTTGTATTTTAAGTAAATTTCTAGTTTATGTTAAAATAATTACTTAGGCGTTTTTCTTTGTAAAATTTTTATAGAAGGTATTTTGTTTTACTGTATAAGAGGGTTTATACCCGTTTATATTTTTATAAATAAACGTTATTCCTACATTTTGAAAACGCCCTGTTTTTAATTTCTCTTTGAAATTCCTCTTGCCCTATAGCTGATTCTTTTTGCCCTGTTGCTGACTCCTTTTGCCCTATTATTGTACCCCTTATGCCCGGTAGCATAGGGCAAGAGGGGTCAAATGCACTAGTTGATATTTTTCTCATTAAAAAAATAACAAAGGCATATTTATAAAAAAATATTGGGGTAATCAAAAAGAGAAATCCCATTGTTTAACAGGAAGTATCGAAAATACATTTGGCTATCATATGTTCTAAAATATATGCATTTTATTTAAAGTGACCCTTGTTGCCCTACATATACACATACTAAATTTCAAACACCAAGGTCATACACATTTTATTCAGATCAAAATTTTTACATTAAAATATACAGAGTCACCCATAAAACATGGTGTAAACAAAAACTGTAAACAATACATACAATCAACCAAAAAGGTGTATACACCCATATAAAGGCTGATCATTTTCATATAAATAACATCATGCATATAAATATATTTTATATAAATATCTATAACATCAATATCATTTTATATAAATATCATTTTCAATATAAATTAAATTAAAAACATTAAATGATTAATAAATATATATATATATATATATATATATATATATATATATATATATATATATATATATATATATATATATATATATATATATATATATATATATATATATATATATATATATATATATATATATATATATATATATATATATATATATAGAACATATAACAGGAGTTTTAACACGGCATTTTTTTATACTATTTAAGGAGAAAGGTTAAGGGCAAGGCCTTGTGACCTGACCTGACCTACTGACATGTAGGACGAAAGGTTTCGTTGAGATTTTATTTTGGCTACGTTAAGCCACTTAATTTAGATATGTTTGGATTATTGCTGGTATAAGACACTGATGAGCTCAAATAAGAGCGAAAATAGTATGTGTGGTCCAGTAATAATCTTGTAACCTCATTCAACACAGCCGACATATAACCGAGTAAGTTGTTTTTTCTTTCCTATTTTTTTTTCAGGCCACACATTTAACGTTTTCAGCTTTTCTTTGGTTGCTGGGCATATGTTGCATTATAACGCTTTACGCTGGCTTTGGCATGTTATCATTACTATTTCAGCTTTATCCTGTTACACTGACAATTTGATGTGCTGCCTTTTGGGCCTAATGCTGTGTATATTTTTCATTCACATTAACTTAAGTACAATAACTGACGCATCCTCTGCGGTTTATTATGTTCATTTTCTCCAATGTCATTACATCTTTCCAAAACAACTTTTTACTATTACAGCTAACATCACTTAAACAGAAAATAAGCACTGTTGTCTATTGTGATTGTACCTGCCTCGGAATGCCTGCACTGTTGAGATTCTCGCTATAATTTCCTTGGACATCATCTTCAAGGATTGTGCTTCGTTTCCGACTAACAAGTTTGGTTATCCAAAGCAGTTTGCATCTAACCGAGTAATTTGTTTTACATTTTCTTATCTTTTCTCTCCCTAACGCTATGAATTTTATGCTCTTTTTTGCTACTGCGTGTATGTTGCTTTTCATTAATAATTCAATAATATTGCCAAGACAGTCTCTCTGTCTTATTATGTTCCTTTACTGCAATTTCATTACATTTTCTTATTTTTTTCTGCCCCTAACCTTATAAATTTTAGGCCCGTTTTTTGCTGCTACGTGTATGTTGCTTTTCATTAACAATTCATTACTTTTGCAAACACAGTCTCTGTGTCGTATTATGTTTCTTTACTACAATTTGATTGCGATTTTGTTACTTTCCATTTACGTACACATTTGTGCTTTTACTATTTACAGATTGTCATTGAGATGTTAGTATGCTTTCGCTAATGTTACTCCATATACAGGGTCATTGATATGATATTATGATCAGAGGAACACATCGAACACGTGGTGCTAACACGTGCTCTAGTTCTGTTCAAGTTTGCGCGATTGTGACGTTATATTATATGTTTAAGTGCAAGTTACGATAAATAATACACACAATACGATTGCCACAGTGGCTAGTATCAGTTTAATTCAGTAACAATTAACTAAAGTGACATTTTAGTGAAACAAATAAAGTGCCAGCCGCGGGCCCCGCAAAAATGGGGGACCCAAGAAGACAAATTGAAGACCTCGACCGCAAAGAATCAACGACGCTCCTGGAACACATACAGAAACTGCTATAACAGAACCCATCTAAAGAAAATAATGCGAAGAAAGCAAGGAAAATGGATCAGGTGAGTGAACCGATTATCCCCGACGTCCCTGAGCGGATGGAAGACGACGCTTTCATCCTCCCAAAAAAGACCGCAAAACGCCCACAGACTTATCGCCCCAAAAAACTTCATTCATGACAAAAAACACTTTTAGCCTACTATCAACGGACGACACCGACGACTTTGACAATAATACCGACAAACCACGCCCCAACGAACCTAATAAAACGATACGTATACCCCCAGTTATCCTACGGGATAAATCAAAATGGCAAACCGTGACAAAAAAATTTAATGAGAACAAAATCAACTATACTCAAGCAACTAACCTCTGCGGTTTATTATGTTCATTTTCTCCAATGTCATTACATCTTTCCAAAACAACTTTTTACTATTACAGCTAACATCACTTACAGAAAATAAGCACTGTTGTTTATTGTGATTGTACCTGCCTCGGAATGCCTGCACCGTTGAGATTCTCGCTATAATTTCCTTGGACATCATCTTCAAGGATTGTGCTTCGTTTCCGACTAACAAGTTTGGTTATCCAAAGCAGTTCGCATCTAACCGAGTAATTTGTTTTACATTTTCTTATCTTTTCTCTCCCTAACATTATGAATTTTATGCTCTTTTTTGCTACTGCGTGTATGTTGCTTTTCATTAATAATTCAATAATAATGCCAACACAGTCTCTCTGTCTTATTATGTTCCTTTACTGCAATTTCATTACATTTTCTTATTTTTTCTGCCCCTAACCTTGTAAATTTTAGGCCTTTTTTTGCTGCTACGTGTATGTTGCTTTTCATTAACAATTCATTACTTTTGCAAACACAGTCTCTGTGTCTTATTATGTTTCTTTACTACAATTTGATTGCGCTTTTGTTACTTTCCATTTACGTACACATTTGTGCTTTTACCATTTACAGATTGTCATTGAGATGTTAATATGCTTTCGCTAATGTTACTCCATATACAGGGTCATTGATGGTCGATGGTAAGTTAGACGTTTATGAAAAACGGGACACAGGATTAATCTGAAAATTTGGATACTGCCATAAATAGGCACGACCTGTCTTTCTATATTTTCATTTTGGCGGTGTTGCCGCTTCTACTCAAAAGTAGTAATAACTTTCTTATTTTTAATGGGAAACCCTGTATGTTATTTTATTTTTAGAATTGTAATTTCCTTATGATCATTTTTTAGTAGCTTCCCATACCCATCTACACCGGTTTTTCGAGATAATACTTATTAAAAAAAAATCCCAGAAAAATAGTACCACTAAAATTTTAATTGAGCTGCTATTTGAAACCATAGAAGGGTGAAATCTTGAGCACAATCTCGTAAAGCCTGGTATTTAATAGTTACCTAAATAAATTCATTTTATGTTATACAGGTCGGTTTAAAATTGATGATTTTAACGTGGCACACAAAAAAAAGCAAAAACTTTATTTTTTCAAATAGGACACCTGTATATAGTTAAGTTCTGAAAGGCAACTAAAGTTGATGTACCAAAGCGGTATACCTAACTCATCAAGTCTTCGAAATAATTACTAAAAAACACATGATTTTCACATAATTTATTGGTCATGGAACACCAAATGATTTGACAATTGCTTAATTGTTTACTGTGTTTAACATACACCGAAGCTTTAAGATTCATTTGCATTTTCCACTTACTATTTATTTGAAAACAAGTTAAGATGGAGCGAAATAATTACTCAAATGAAGTTTTGATGACACTATTTATTCTTCATGGACAATGTGACAAAATTGTAGGAAGAACATGTAGGAAATTCAATGAAATGTATCCTGAATTGCAACCAATGAACGAAAGAAAGTTTATGCGAATACAAAATAAGTTTATCAATTATGGTTCAAAACGTAGAGCAACTCGAAGTTTTCCAAAGCCTGTAACGTCGAATAAAGAAAATATAGTAAACGTTTTAGCCTATTTCCACGCATATCCACAAACGTCTATCAAAAGTGCAGCATATGATCCAGGCGTAACTTATTATGCGGTGCAAAAGATTCTGGCCAATCACAACATGCATCCTTTTAAATTTATAACACTTTAACACCTGAAACCAGATGATTACCAACGTCGCATTAAACATTGTAAGGCACTCCTAATACGCATTCAAGAGGACAAGTCCAAGTTTTCGAGAGAAGGCATTATCAATAGAAGGGATCTACATTTTTGGGCCGATCAAAATCCACGCATGGTCAAGCAGAGGGGCTTTCAAAAAAAATTTAGTTTTAATGTTTTTGCCTCTTAAAAGACAACTAAATAAGATTATTCATTTACGATGAGCCATTAAATAGCAATTCACATTCTAAGGACAGTAGTATCAAATTTTTTGGAAAATTTAACATTATAAGATTTCCGTACTTCTTTGTTCCAGTTGGATGGAGCACCCGCACATTGCACACAAAAGGTAACACGTGAGCTGTTTCAGATATTTGATGACCACTGGTTTAGGCGTTTGGGCCCATGGGATTACCCTGCAAGCTCCCCCCGACCTTACACCCCTCGATTTCTACCTTTGGGGTACTTTCAAACAGAAGATATACCAGACACCGGTGAACACTAAAGAGGAGCTACGTCAACGTGTGACCAATTGCATCGACCAACTAGATGCTAATCAAATACATAAAGCGACAACAGATGGTGTGCATCGCCGGATTTTAAAGTGCTTAGAAGTCAATGGGGGATATTTTGACAATTTATTGTAAAATGTTTAGAATCTAATAATAAATAATAATTGAAAAAATTATCTTGTATTCGCATAACCTTTCTTTCGTTCATTGGTCCCAATTCATGATACATTTCATTGAATTTCCTACATTTTCTTGCTACAATTTTGTCTCCATGAGGGATAAATAGTGTCATCAAAACTTCATTTGAGTAATTATTTCGCTCCATCTTAACTTGTTTTCAAATCAATATTAAGTGAAAAATCGCAAATGAATCTTAAAACTTCGGTGTCTGTCTAACACAGTAAACAATTAAGCAATTGTCAAATGAGATGGCGTTGCATGACTAATATAAATTATGTGAAGATAATGTGTTCTTCATTAATTATTGCGATTATTTCGAAAACTTGACGAATTAGGTATACCACTATGGTATGTCAATTTGGAGGAAATTTAATTGCCTTTGGGAATTTTGAATAATATACAGGTGTCCTATTTGAACAAATAAGGTTTTGGCCATTTTTGTGTGTCACGTTAAAATCATCAATTTTAAACCGCCCTGTATAACATGAAATGAATTTATTCAGGTAACTATTAAATAACAAGCTTTTTCAAAATGTCCCCGAAATTTCAGCCTTCTATGGGTTCAAATACCAGCTTAATTTATATTTTAGTGGCACCATTTTTCTGAGAAAAAAAAATTAAATAAGTATTATCTCTTAAACCGGTGTAGATAGGTATAGAAAGCGATTTAAAAAATGTTAATAAAGAAATTACATTTCTAAAAATAAAATAATATACAGGGTCTCCCATTAAAAATAAGAAAGTTGTTACTACTTTTGAGTAAAAGCGGCAACACCGCCAAAAAGAAAATATTTTAGAAAGACAGGTCTTGCGTATTTATGACAGTATCCGATTGACCCTGTATACTTAGTACATGTTGTCATTTATGTTAGTGAATTTTCTTAAAAAAATTCACTAATGAGGAGATCCCGGCTTTTGAATTTTGAAAAAATTTCTTCAAATGAGCGCTAATTAAGCCCCCCAGAACACATATTCGGGGTCAGTTTCAATTTTTATATGTTTATATATATATATATATATATATATATATATATATATATATATATATATATATATATATATATATATATATATATATATATATATATATATATATATATATATATATATATATATATATATATGTATATATGTATCACACCGATAACTGAAAAAATAATGGGCCGATTTTGTTTAAATTTGGTGAATAAATTCCTTTTGCAAATGGCTTGGATAAGTTCGTTAGCCAGGAAAATCTGCCAAGGTTTTCCCGGAAAATTTTGTGTTTTCTTTTGAAAAAAAATTATATCTCCGGAATTAACAAAGTAAGGGCAACCAAATTTGGTACACGGGTTTATGTTCTTATATGTAAGTTACCTACCAAATTTAGCCCTGTAGCTCAAAACACAAAAAGTTATAGGCAATTAAAGAAAAATAAATTGGGGTTTTCCTCAAAACGTCAAAGTTGCGATTTAAAACGTCAAAATCAGCCATATTTAGGCAAAGAACTTGAATCTAATACGGGCTATGGAAATAAAATGTCTCAAGAAGAATGTCTTACAAACCCTGAAGTCTTAGTTTCAAACGTCATTGTCCTTCATTTTACTAAAATATTTCCAGAAAATTCATTTCAAATATACCCTTTCTCTGATGCTTGGCAGTAGCCTTAGCTATAGAGTTTATCGTTTAATGTATATAATTTTTGTCGAATTTTCGTAAAAAATCAATAAAGCTCAATATAGCCGTAATGATAAAAGATATGAAAAAAATTTGTATATATTAATTATAGTGTGTCTTGAGCTACATCTGAAAAAAATATTTCTACAATCACAGGGTGGCCCATAAGTCGTTGGTGATACAATTATTCTTTTTTAATCAAACACGCCTTATGTTATTGCATTTTCCATCGAAATATAATGCAGGTTTGTAAGAAAAAAATTCTGGACGCAGCAAGTGCGTTATGGTAGCGAACTTTATTTGTTTATGTAGAAATCATTGTTTGTGAAATTTTTGTAAAATTTTGGTAATTAGTACCTAATGTTTAATGAGTTATTGTAAAAAAGATGTTTTTGGATTTTCGCAAAAAAGTTGTTTACAATTTTTTTTGTAAGTTTTGTCGAAAAGCTTTTTGTAAATAATTATATCTTGGTAGGTGGCTAAATACCTTGAAGAAGTTTGTTGGCCAGGAAAATCGGGTCAGTTTTTCGGATATATTTTAAGTTAGTTTTCGAAAAATATTTGCCCTTTTCCAACAACAAAGTGATTTTGATAAAATGTGGTACATTGTTCTTCCCACTATAGAGGTTATACTGGTTATAAAAACCATTTTTATGAAAATTCACTACCATAACGCACTTGCTGCGTCCCGAGTTTTTTTTTTGTTTGCATTATATCTTTCTAAAGCAACTATGTACTGTTACAGCTCACATCACTTACAAGGAGAATATGCATTGCTTCCTCTTCTCGTCGTACCTGCCTCGCAATGACTGCACCGAGGAGATTCTCGACATCTTTGCCGTGGACATCTCTTCGGGGAATGTGCTTGCTTTTCGACTTACAAGTTACCTCATTTAAAGCATTCGACATATAACCGGGTAAGTTGTTTTTGCTTTCCTTTTTTCTTTTTCTTTTCAGGCATCATATTTAACATTTTCACCTTTTCGATTTGGTTGCTGCGCATATGTTGCATAATGAGTAACACAAAACTATCTGACACGTATGTGGCATTTTGGAATTATGCTTTATGCTGAATTTTACATGTGATCATTACTTATTATTTTATTATGTTTTTTAACATTCATGTAACAACCTTTATCAAACTTATGAGAAATTTTAATATGATACCTTGGTCTGTGCGTTTCACGTACAACGTTTCGGTTTTTATTAGCACAGTTCCAATAATCTCAACACTAAGTATTGTACGTATATTATTGTGATGATATTCCGTTGCATTTCACACAGACCAAGAATGCCATATGGGGAATTTGTGGAAGGGCCTCCTCGTAGAATGTGAAGTTATTGTATTGGAAATTATCGATATTACATTGTGATTGGAATTGGTGTTATATAAATATTTATTACATACAGTGCTTCACTGTATTACGGGTTTTAATTCGAGCGTTCCCTGGACACAGACTAATCTTCCACCATGCCTAAGAAAGTAAGATCTCATGTGTCAAAAAAGCTGCTGATAGACGTCACAGTAGATCACAAACTAGTCATAGAACTCCTGTGGTGCTGCTGGAAAGGCTGTCTAACGATTTGCTTCGTCGTGTGGTGGCAGAGCACATTGAGACGCCGACTGCGAGCAGCTACTACATTGTTCCGCCTCTGCTTTCCCCTACCATCTCTGTACAACGTCCGGATGATGATCAGATGTCTCAACGGAGAAATCCAATTTTAAATATCGTCGCCGACATAAGCTCAAGGGATGTTATCCCCACGCCTACTCAATCCGCAAACAGAACACGGGCCCATGCTACTGTACCCCATAGGGTTACTTACAAGAAGGCAATTATATTAAATGTAGCTATCGAGGCGGTGGAGATATATCACTTGGGTACGTTAAGCGAAATCTGTCCCACATGCGGTGCTCTGTTCTTTGAAAAGGAACCTACCAACAGACAGGAACAGAGAAGATCTTGCTGTGCGCTGCGTGAAGTCTTTCTTCCTCTGTTGCGGCCGTGTCCTGACGTGCTACGAAGTTATCTGACGCAAACTTATCACAGTTCAGTTGAATTCAGAAACAACATCAGGGCTTTGAACAGCACCTTTGCAATGGCCTAAGTCAAAACGAACATTCCCAATGACAGAAATGTTGCCCAGGGAAATCGGTCTTTCTGGATTTGTGGGCAAATCTACCTTTCCACCGATGCTCTCTACCCACAACTCAGGAATTGGAAAGGCCCATCCTAAATCAGTATTATTTTGTCGATGCTGCTGAAGCCATCGACAGGCGTGCCGGTTTCCTCTCTGATAGCGTAAGCCACGCAACGATTGAAGACATCGAAATTATGCATCGTATGGTAAACCCTTTGGCTTTCACCCACCATACGATGCGAGATGTGCTGCAGCAGAAACGCCAGGAAAGCATAGGTGTTGCAAATATGGTGCTCGCATTCAAAGATAACATGCCAACTGAACTGAGGTTTTATAATTTTCCTGCAAGCCGGAGCGACGTGGACGCTCTGTTTTGCGAAGAGGATCCACCGTTCGATGTTGACCTGGCAATATATGCCAGGAGTCGTGAGGCCAGTAGGGAACTGAAAAACCTGAACAAACCAGCGGACCCGGTGGTCTACCCGCTACGGTTTCCCTGCGAAGAATACGGTTACATGGCCCTCCTTACGACTGTATCTATTAGGGAATTGTACAGATACAGGTTGCAAATTCGCAGAGGTTTTTAGAACTTGCACAGCGCCGAAAAGCTGTTCCAGCAGTATGTCGTTGACGCTTGGTGCAAGGCCGAGGCGAACGAATTGTGGTGACTCCGCAATAATCAGGCCAAGCTCAGGCTGGCTGGGAAACAGGCGGTGGAAATGTTGATGCGGCATAGAGCCAATGATCAGAATTTGCGTATCGGAACGGTGATGCTGCTTCCTACGACATTCGGCGGTGGTCCGCAGGCACAAACGAGGAGGTATCTAGATGCCATGACTATAGTGTCGCGGCTTGAGAAAACCGACCTATTCATTACCATGACGTGTAATCCACGTTGGTCAGAGATTGTCAACAATTTGGAGCACGTTCAGATGTGGCAGCACCGGCCCGATTTGGTGCTACTAGTGTTCCACCAGAATCTGTTGGAGTTTATCGATGATATTAACAACAAGCAGGTATACGGTGTGATTTTACACTCGATGTATGTCATAGAGTTCTAAAAGAGAGATTTGCCGCATGCACACATTTTAGTGGCATTAAGACCGGAAGACAAGCCTGATTCTGAATAAATGGTAGACTCGATAGTTTGTGCCTGTATATCGGACCCGATAAGGGAACTCAGGTTGCACAGCATCGTTGGAGAAAGCTATGTGTATAGACGTTGCGGCCAACAAAATCCAACTGCCGTGCATGAAAGACGACAAATGCACGAAAGGTTATCCTAAAGCTTTCGTAGAAAGAACCACCATGAAGAACGAGAACCTGGGGAAACCCATATACAAACGGCCGAATGATGGGAAAACGATCATGGTTGATGGCACGCTCATCAATAGCCGGAGAATTGTGCCATATAACAGATATGCCGCAGCAAAATTTCAATGTCACATAAACTTTGAAATATGCGATTCGCTCAGGTCGATAAAGTATTTACACAAGTACGTGCACAAAGGTCCTAATTGTGCAACGGTCCAGATAACTGACAACGACCTTTAACTGGGATGAAATCCGATCATATCTTGATTGTAGATATGTCACTGCAATGGAAGCGGCTTGGATATTGTTCGAATTTCAAATGAGCGGCCGCACACACTCTGTATTGGTGTTGCCTGTTCACTTGCTGGGTGAACAGTTGGTGTTGTTCGATTAACAGGATAATGTGAACGACATTGAAAATGCTGCGAATAAACCGACAAAGCTGATGGCGTACTTTCAGCTGAACGTAACGGACACCGAGGCCAGAACGCTAAAGTACGTGCAAATTCCCAAAAAATACACCTGGGACGGTAGGGCGTCGCAGTAGCAGCGCAGACGCCAAGTCAGCAGAAAGTTCGGGTGCATTGCCGAGGTGTCCCCCGGGGAGCTGGATAGGTTCTTTCTTCGCATGCTGCTGTCTCACTTTAGAGGTGCTACATCATTTGAACAATTGAGAACCGTTGTTGGTAACTTACATGACAGTTTCAGGGATGCATGGGTCGCCCTGGGACTTTGGTCCGACAAGGATGTATACAACAGATGCTTGGAGGAAGCTGCGCTCAACAGTTTCCCTCTGCCCTCAGGAAACTCGTTGGGTTACTGTTGGCGGTGGCGGCAACTTACATTGCTCAAATAATTCCCAACATGTGACTCGCTCATCGTTCACACCTAGTTGATGACTTTGTACTGCGTGGTTTCTCGGACCAGGCAGCCTAGGCCATGCACTGCATCACATTGCCACGATACTGGCCAGAAATGGAAACCACACCTTGGAGGAGTTTGGCCTTCCGTCCGTCAATGTTGAATTGGTCGGGGACGATCCATCAGATAACGGCGAGAGCATGAGGCCTTTCAACAATTGCCAAGGCGATGCGGCGTTGTCCAACGTAGGTCAAAATACCATATATGACCACGCAACGATTGAAATTATACTTCGTATGGTAAACCCTTTGGTTCTCACCTACCATACTATGCGAGATGTGATGCAGCAGAAACGCCAGGTAAGCATAGATGTTGCAAATATGGTGCTCGCATTCAAAGATAACATGTGAACTGAACTGAGGAATTATAATCTTCCTGAAAGCCGGAGCGACGTGGACGCTCTGTCTTGCGAAGAGGATCCACCGTTCGATGTTGACCTGGCAATATATGCCAGAAGTCGTGAGGCCAGTAGGGAATTGAAAAACCTGAACAAACCAGCGGACCCGATGGTCTACCCGCTACTGTTTCCCTACGGAGAATACGGTTACATGTCCCTCATTACGACTGTATCTATTAGGGAATTTTACAGATACAGGTTGCAAATTCGCAGAGGTTTTTAGATGTTGCACAACGCCGAGAAGCTGTTCCAGCAGTATGTCGTTGACGCTTGGTGCAAGGCCGTGCTGACTCCGCAATAATCAGGCCAAGCTCAGGCTGGGTGGGAAACAGGCGGTGGAAAGGTTGATGCGGCATAGAGCCAATGATCAAAATTTGCGTATCGGAACGGTGATGCTGCTTCCTACGACATTCGGCGGTGGTCCGCAGGCACAAACGAGGAGGTATCTAGATGACATGACTATAGTGTCGCGGCTTGGGAGGAAACCCGACCTATTCATTACCATGACGTGTAATCCACGTTGGTCAGAGATTGTCAACAATTTGGAGCACGTTCAGATGTGGCAGCACCAGCCCGATTTGGTGGAGATAGTGTTCCACCAAAAGCTGTTGGGAGTTTATTGATGACATTAACAACAAGCAGGTATACGGTGTGATTTTACACTGGATGTATGTCATAGAATTCCAAAAGAGAGGTTTGCCGCATGCACACATTTTAGTGGCATTAAGACCGGAAGACAAGCCTGACTGAAGAAATAGCAGACTCGATAGTCTGTGCCTGTATATCGGACCCGATAAGGTTACACAGCATCGTTGGAGAAAGCTATGTGTATAGACGTTGCGGCCAACAAAATCCAACCGCGTCGTGCATGAAAGACGGCAAATGCACGAAAGGTTATCCTAAAGCGTTCGTAGAAAGAACCATCATGAACAACGAGAACCTGGGGAAACCCATATACAAACGGCCGAATGATGGAAAAACGATCATGGTTAATGGCACGCTCATTAATAGCCGGAGAATTGTGCCATATAACAGATATGCCGCAGCAAAATTTCAATGTCACATAAACTTTGAAATATGCGGTTCGCTCAGGTCGATAAAGTATTTACACAAGTACGTGCACAAAGGTCCTAATTGTGCAACGGTCCAGATAACTGACAACGACCTTTAACTGGGATGAAATCCGATCATATCTTGATTGTAGATATGTCACTGCAATGGAAGCGGCTTGGATATTGTTCGAATTTCAAATGAGCGGCCGCACACACTCTGTATTGGTGTTGCCTGTTCACTTGCTGGGTGAACAGTTGGTGTTGTTCGATGAACACGATAATGTGAACGACATTGAAAATGCTGTGAATAAACCGACAAAGCTGATGGCGTACTTTCAGCTGAACGTAACGGACACCGAGGCCAGAACGCTAAAGTACGTGCAAATTCCCGAAAAATACACCTGGATATTGTTCGAATTTCAAATGAGCGACCGCACCCACTCTGTATTGGTGTTGCCTATTCATTTGCTGGGTGAACAGTTGGTGTTGTTCGATGAACACGATAATGTGAACGACATTGAAAATGCTGTGAATAAACCGACAAAGCTGATGGCGTACTTTCAGCTGAACGTAACGGACACCGAGGCCAGAACGCTAAAGTACGTGCAAATTCCCGAAAAATACACCTGGGACGGTAGGGCGTCGCAGTAGCAGCGCAGACGCCAAGTCAGCAGAAAGTTCGGGTGCATTGCCGAGGTGTCCCCCGGGGAGCTGGATAGGTTCTTCCTTCGCATGCTGTTGTCTCACTTTAGAGGTGCTACATCATTTGAATAATTGAGAACCGTTGTTGGTAACTTACATGACAGTTTCAGGGATGCATGCGTCGCCCTGGGACTTTGGTCCGACAAGGATGTATACAACAGATGCTTGGAGGAAGCTGCGCTCAACAGTTTCCCTCTGCCCTCTGCCTAATTAGTGACGCGCATGAATGGATAGACGTGTTTAAAAGCGCTCCGTCAAATTCAGTGATAACTTCGGACATAATAGGGATAGAAAGTCGCGGTTTGGACGAACAGATAGAGAATAGTTTAGAGTATACGTGTGAATGTTTGTGTGAAAATCGGACAAGACGGAAAGCGGGAAATTGGATGAGTGCGAAAAGCGTGGACTTAGGTTAGAGTGATAGGACAAAAGAAGTGATAAACAGACAAGTAGTAGACTTAAGAAAAATCTGCCGCCACAGAAACGTCGGCAGAGAGGTGGTGCACCGCCGGTGAAAGTGAGAAAACGGTACAATAAACGCTTAGCGAAATATAGACAAAAGAAATAACAATAGGATTAGTGAGAACGGATGACAAAGAGGCTGCAAGTCCTTTGTTGCTACAGCGTGACGTCAAGCCCTTTGTGTAGGAGGGCTTTGTGTGAACGCATCACGCGGGTGACGTCAGGCTCCGCGTGAGAAGAGAAAGACGAGTGATAGAATATTTTTGCACAATCGAAAGGTCCAAGGGAAGGCAGGGAACAGAAAAATTCTTCAGCGGGAATAGACGTCGTAGGGGGACGAGATTCGGGATAGGCGCTGATCCTGGGGAGAGCGTCGCGACGCCCCGATAAAAATCGACGGCACGTCAAAATTAAAGGGGAAGCGACGAGACGTCCAGCGCCCCAAACCCCGCGCCGATACGGCGTAAGATAAAGAAACGACGCCCTGCGACGCCTCAAAGAAATCCTGCCAAGTAAGGACAAATAAATAAATAAAAAAATTACGCTAAAGGCACCGGGGGCAACGGAAACGCAGAGCGCCCCTAGCCCGAGTAGCCAAAAAGGCAAGATAAAAAAGATAGAGGGGAAAAAACAAAAAGTGGGACAAGAAATGAACATAAGACAGAAAATAATACGACTAAGAGAAGCAAAGAACCGCATCCACAAAGCGGTAACTAACATCGTAAACGGAAAATTGACCTTCAATCGAGCTCAACAAGCCGAGGTACTCGATCAAACCGAATATATGGCGGCGGAAATGATAGAGTTGTTCTACGAGTTGGGAAGGTGTCAGGCAAGAGAAACGCTGGAAAGACACCTCAAGGCCCAGGAGAGGAAAATGGAAGAAATCCTGAGGGAGGTCAGAGGGGCGAGCAGGACCAGGACAGGTGAGTCACGAGACAAAAACAAACCTATCCCTGGACAAAAGGAAAAGACAAAAACAGACAAAAACAGACAAAATCAGACAAACAGACAAGAGACAAAGACTAGCAACAGCACACACACTAACAACAGACACAGAAGACGAAACACACCTAAACAAACGGACAGACACAGACACAGAACGCGACACGGAAACCGAGACGGATCAACAATGGACATTAAACGTGAGACGAAAAAGACAACAAAAGACGTACGCGCAGGTAACAACTAGACAGACAAAAGCGGAAGAGTCGAAGACACCAGAACAAAAAGACAGGTTACAAACGACAATAACGATGAAGGACCAGACGAACCCGAAAGAAATAATACAGAAAGTGAGGGAACTAACAAGGGACGAGATACAGGGCAAATGAGGACTGAGAAACGTCATTCCGACGACAGGGGGAAGGATAATACTACAGTACAGAGACGAAGCACAAAAAGACGTAATAACGAACAAGTTAAGGAACAGACAGGAAATAACAATTAATGACAAACCGAAGATACACCCAAAGTTTACAATAACCGGGGTGACGAAGGGTTATACGAACGACGAAATAATCGACATGATTCTGGAGGAGAACACGGACATAAGAGAGAAATACGGACGGACACTGAAAGAAGAAACGCGGGTAGTAGCCAGAAAGACATGCCGGAACGGATATAAGGAGAACATTATACTGGAGACCAAATCGATGGACTTGTTTAAACACATGGTTAAAAAGGCCAAGATTTACTTAGACGTTATGACAGTATACATTGAGGAAGCTGTAAGCGTGGCCTCTGTTTCAACTGCCACACACACGGACACGTCGCGAAATACTGCACGGGGCAGGCGACGTGTCACAAGTGTGGCGGAGAACACAGGGGGGACAGCTGCACGACGACCAGACTAGACTGCCCGAATTGCAGGAAGCAAGGCTACAGACGAGACGAAAGGATACACTCGGCACGCGACAGACTCTGCAATATAATGCTAATACAGTTTGAAAGAGTGTCTTCAGAAGCATTTGATAAAATAATAAAATACAGGGTGTTCTATTTGAAATAAACAAGTTTTTTGAGTGTGAAAGCTACGGAATTCATATACATAACACAAAACACCCTGTATAAGAAATATTGTTTCAATAATGTCGCAACACACCTTTGTTATCCTGCAATGCACAGTTAAAAAAATATCCTAACACACCCACCAGAAAGCTAAAATACCCTTATAAAAAAGCCTTCTCGTGGCTCGAATTTTCGAAAAAATTGAAATATTTCGAAAACATTTGAAGATAGGACTAAGGTTTGTTAATAAAAGTCCACCTAAAATCAAATAAGCATTCTAAAACTGTAATAATACACAGGGTGTTCTATTTAAAATAACAAAGTTAGCACCTACTTCTGGTAGAACCGGAAGTGCGCCATTTTGGAAATTATTTTTTTCAAATAGAGCATCTTCTGCAACCCCCATGTGCAAATTTTCAGCATTCAGATATGCATAGTTTGGAAAATAATCTAATAGGCTACTCAACTTGGGAGACCCTATATATATATATATATATATATATATATATATATATATATATATATATATATATATATATATATATATATATATATATATATACAGGCTGTTTCAAAAAACATGCACCAACAAACCTTAACAACTTCTCGCTGTAAAGAGCTTTTGCTTTGGTCTGCTCTGACTAGGTACTGTCTAGACGCTATGTAAGCGTATTTTTGGAAATACCAAGTTTGCCGAAGTATCCGTTCTCGGCAATACAGGCCTTCTGTTATCCAGCTTACATTAGCTTCCTGGCTCTTGAAGTAATAGGATAGTCATCCTAGTGAGTGATTTGTGTTTTGTGAAAAACATCAGTGTTGTTACATTTAATTTAAAATGAGTCTAAGATTAGCTGCAACGTCTATAGTAAATCCAAGCGATATATTAGCTGTGGATGAAATAAGAACTGAATATGTAACCTTTAGCGATTTTGCAGGAAGACATAATGGTCAGTTAGTCAAATGGCTAGCAGAAAGAAAACTCCTGGTGAATTCTCTCCAATGCCAGCAAATTGAGGTATAAAATAATGTTTTTTTTCTTTCACAGTTTACAATCGCTAAAGCCAACTTTAAAATCTTCAACATTTTGGAACCCACAGCAACAACGGTTTGAATAGTTTTGTCCTTTAGCAATTGAAGGTGTGAGAATGAGAAGTGCCTATGAACCATTTTGGGTGAAATTGAGTTATAAGCGGATTTATCCTCAGTGGCAGCCACTACTTCGTTTAGAATGAGAACTGCACATAATAGCTCATTCTATCGTCTACTAGATGGCGTTAAACTACGAGCTCATTATATCTCAATATTCGTTTAGTGTGACAAGAACCTATGAACCGGATATGTGCTGTTTTCATAGTAAATACTCTCCTAACCTTAAATTAGTTTCAGTTCTGTTTGAGTGTTGTTGTTTCCAATTTGAACAATAAATAAAATGAGTAGCCAAGAGTCCAACTCTTCTGAAATAGATGATACAGATGCTGATCCAAACTATACTGATACGGACACCGAAAAATCTAGTAGAAAAAGGCAAAAGCATACACATTTATGGAAAAAAAATATACGAAAACGTAATAGAAATGCAGGTAAAGCCTACATATCTAAATCTGGAAATTTTGTACCTAAAAGAACATCTGGTTCGTGTTCCTGTAAACATAAATGTACTGAAAAATTTTGTGCTAGCACGAAGCAAAAAATTTTGCGAGAATTTAATGAATTGCAGGAAAAAAATGTACAAGACGCCTATTTAAATGGCCTTATAACCTTGCATCAAGTGCAAAGGTAAGTGACAAATATGTGTTTATTATTTATGCTATTTTAATAAAGGTATCTTTTATTTACAGACGCCGACCAGATCTTAAAAGAAAAAGACATTTAGCCAAAGGTGAAGTTATTCAGGACGAGGATATGGTGATTGATGAATCTAAAAGAAATAGAATATTTCATTACAAGGTACAGAACGGAATTCTGTTTATTTTAATTTACAACAGTTAAATAATTTACTAGTATATCATGTCAGTACGCATTACAGTTGTGATTATTTGTTACAGATTCAAGTAAACGGAAAAGAGTATAATATTTGCAAAGTTGCACTATGTGCACTACATGGTATAAAGAATGGAAGACTCCGAAGACTAGCTGAGAGTAAATCCCAGTGTGATGTACCGCCAACAGATAAAAGAGGAAAGTCTATTGGCTCTAGAGCCAGAAAAAAGCCAACTGTAGTTGTGGAGCAAATTAAAGCTCACATCTCAAGTTTTCCCATTCGAATATCTCATTATTCAAGAAATGAATCACGTCGTAAATACTTATCCCCAGATCTATCAGTAAAAAAAAATGCACTTATTATATCTTGAAAAGTATGAACCAGACGCATATAGGGCATTACTGGCTGATGAAAAAATAAGTCCCAATGTAAAGTATGAGTTCTATTTACATATTTTTAATTCCTGCTTCAATCTTACCTTTGGTAAGCCACGTAGCGATACTTGCGGGAAATGTGAGACAGCTAAGATAAAAATTGATTCCGAAGATAACCCTGAATTAAAAAAAAAGTTACAAAATGATCTTGCCTTACACCACGCAAAAGCTGAAAAATTTTACAGTGATTTAAAAGCTATGACTGAAATCGCAGCAACAGATGAAACCGTGGAACTAATATGCTTCGATTACCAGCAAAATCTGCCTGTTCCTGTCTTACCAGTAGGTGACATATTTTATAAGAGACAGATTTGGGTTTTTAATCAATGTTTTTTTTCTGGAAAAACAGGGAAGTCTAAAATGTTTATGTATGACGAGACTATGGGAAAAAAAGGTGCAAATGAAACCATTTCATTTCTAAAATACTACCTGGACCACTATGTTGACACAAAAGTAAACACACTTTACCTTTTTACTGATAACTGCATAGGGCAGAATAAAAATTCAGCTTTGGCACAGTTTTTGTCTCTTTTAACAAGTACCAAGCGTTTTTCTTCTATTTACCATCGTTTTCCGGAAAGGGGTCACTCTTTTTTGCCCTGTGATCGCAATTTTGCACAGATAGAAAAGCAAAAAAGACACATTACTTATCTTTATCTACCGGAAGAGTGGTATACGTTAACGCAAAGAGTTTCAAAGAATTTTGAAATAATACGGGTTACCCAAGACATGATCAAAGACTACCGTACATACCTTAAGCAGTTTTTCAAGAAAACGTTAAGAAATACCTATGGTTTATTCACGATCACAAAATATAAGAGTTTTAAGTATATTGGTACTAATATATTGGTTAGCAGGACTCACACTTTAGAAAGTGTAACAGAGTCATTCCAGTGGCTGAAAAGTAATATGTCCATTGAGGTTTTATGGAATCCAGTTACCCTCTATGACAAGGCACTTCCCTTAAACCCATTGAAATTGAAAAATATTCAAGAACTTGAAAGTTACGTTCCCTCTTCTTCGATTGCTTGGTACCATAATTTGTCGCCTAACACAGCAGCCGCGGATGACGAGAGCCTAAGTGAGGATTCCAACGCTCCAGATTCAGACTAACAATAAGATTTATGAGGGTATTATCATAGTATAGTGTAATAATAATGTTTGTTTGTTATACATAATATTTGTAATATTAATGTTTGATAATAAAGCTTCTATATCCCCTGACTCAAAAAAATTAGTATGAAAACAGCACATGACCAAAACATATAATATATATAAAAAAACACCTATAACAATAAAAATATTATTTTGTTTAGTAATTTTACACATACATAAATAGAAATAGCCCACAATAATTTCTACTCAATAACATCTAGCTACGCAAGGAAAAATAGTTTTTTGTTTCTCCTGTAAAATTTGGTTTTTGGTTCATAGGTACTTATCATTCTGACGCCTTCAATTGGTAGCGAATTTGTATTAAAAAATCGCTTATAGGGAGGTGTACATTAGGGTCCAGCGTAATTATTTTTTTTTGATTTGGAAAATGTAACGCATCTTCAAAGTTGGGATTTAGCCTTAGAATAAAAATGGTATTTTAATTTATTTTTTTTCGGATCAATCTAATCACCCCCGCAACCACATTGAATTTTGTTGCTACATTTTCAAACACAACTGGTATCTAAAAATAAAGACTGTTAAAATAATCTTTTTTTTATTTCCCACTTTTGAGTAAACTATTGGATTCCACCTCCGCATCCCTTTTGAAATCAAAAAGATTGTGTATTTTTATGTTTTCAAACATAACAAGTCTCAAAAACTAGAATAGGTTAAAATCTTAATTTTTCTAATAATCAACTTTTCTGTTAAATACATTTTTCCACCTCCGCAACGTTCTTGAAGTCAAAAATTATACTACTTCAACATTATTGTAACAACGTCAGATTAACCACGTTTGTATCGCATTTTGTGTCTTTTATTCTTACCAATAACCTTGAAACAATACACCAATATTGGCTCAATCCATAAATGTGGAGGGGATGCAAGAATAGTGAATATCGGGCAACATTGCAAAGTGCAACTGCCGATGATATTTAGCCTCAGTCTATTTTAAGCAGTGGCGTTGTTAGTGTGTCGGTTTATCATGTCTAAATCCGTAACAACTCGCGGCGTTGATAAAATGTGCCCGATTTTTGGGAAGCCAGAAGCACTGTACCGTTATATGTTGCCAACAATAGAAGAGTGCTTAAAGTATTTTTTGTTTGTCCAAAATACTTTAGTTAAAAACAGAAAGTTAATAGAAATTGCATCAACTCCCAAGCATTCAAGACTGTAGCAGAGGTGACCGAAGATATTTGGAAACACGCGTCAATTCCAATTGTTTCTAGAGCAAGGATTATATATTTGCTTAAACAGTATCACAATATAAAGTTATCTTTACTGAAATCTTTTAAAAAGGATATCCAAAAGCAATCTTTTCAAACATCACTTACTGATTTTAAGCAATCGACTCAATCTCTGTTTAATATTGCTATCTGTAAATGCTTTGACTACATAAAATGTCGCTGTGAAAAATTATTTAAGAGAAGTTTTTTACTCCCTTCATTTTAATTATTGTTTGTTAAAATACGGGTTACTTTTACAGATACCCCCTATAGAACGTGATTTTATTAAAGATCAGCGATCAGGTCGATAACTGAAGATAGGAGAAACTGATAAAAAATATTGTCAGAAATATGAAGCACGCAAGCTAAAAAAGGTTCGCATGTGTCCTGTATCTACATCTGACAACAGCCAATACTTCATAGAAAAAGAAACGACTGAAATCCCTGAAGAAATGCCTAAATCGAAAGAAGATGATTCTGAGTTTATAAAGAATAATCATCTTGGATACTTAGATGATAAGACAACTACAATAAAAATCTACATTTTCTGCAGCTTGCTAATTTACCCAGTGTACTGGATAGATATAAGATTTTTGACAGAGTGGGTGCTGCAATAGCTACGGCGACTCTGCTCGATGTAGGCATAATTAATAAAGAAGATCTATCTAAAATCATAGACCAGAGCAAGATAAAAAGAGCGAGAACAAAGAAGCGAAATGAATTACAATCTGAAGTAATACCAAATCAAACGAGAGAGTTATATTTTGACGGGCGTAACGATCAGACCATTTCACTCTCAGAAGATTCAAGACGTCGAACCTCCAGCGTTGAAGAACATATCGCCTTAATCGAAGAACCGGGATCCAAATATATAGGCCACGTGACGGCAGCATCGTCCAGTGCTTTAAATATTTTTCAAGGTATTAAGGATTTTTTTAAACTTCTTTAAAACCAATAAATGAAATAGAAGCTGTTGGTTGTGACGGAACCATTACTAATACAGGACATAAAAATGGTATCATTGTCCGTTTGGAGCAACATATTAATGCTCCTGTTCAGTGGTTCGTTTGTCAACTGCACGCAAATGAACTGCCTCTGCGGCACTTAATTCAGCACATAGATGGTAATATTGCAGGTCCAAATCAGCGTTGGGATTGCTATTACAATTGTAACAGATCTATTACAATTAGACTTATGCTATTACGCTATTACGACATTCCGAAAAACATCGATAATCTATTACATTTTACATTTCCATGTTTAACCAAATCAAAACATTAAATAGTTCCTCTGTAATAATTTATTTCCACGACCACTGACTATAAATCAATCTTCTAAGCGCCGTTAATTTTGTCAATCACACACAGTATACTTTACCTACAAGCCGACTGTATCCATAATCCATATAGCTAGTTGCTCTATAGACTTGACTTTTATAGAGAACGAATATTATCGGCGTGACAATAATGTTACTTTGTATGTATTTGTATTACATATAAAACTGAAGAGCCAACGCCAACACAGTAAAAATTTATGTGGTTCCCATTCATAAGTGAAGTGTCATGCCAACTTCCCATCATATCTTATTCTGCTTTTGTTGCGTTCAGTTGCAGTCGTATAGACATATTGCAGATAAATTGTGTTGTGTATTTTATGCAAGATTTGTGGCAGGCCGTAAATTAAACCAAACGAACAATTAGAATTAGAACATTAATTGTATATTTACATTTTACATAACTTAAACAAAAGTAATGGATAGGTATCTGTAAATATATATGGGAACTTTATTTTATTACTAATTTATATATTTATAATTAGGTTTTTAATAAAAAGTTCCAAACAAGGGGAGAGCAGCATAATTAAAAATATAAATGAACCGGTAAAAGATGATCCGCAGCCATCAACCTCAGCAAAATCGCAAGCACAAGTTATGGACACAAGTTCTGAAGATGTGAAAAGTGATAGTGACATTAGTGATTCATCTTCGCGCGAAGGACATATAAAGAAAAAAAGAAGTTACAAACAAAAATTTACAGAGAGTTGGTTTAAGGATAAAAAATTTTGCAACTGGTTGGTAAGAAATCCAAGTCAACATAATCAGCCTTTTTGTATCTTATGCTCAAAAACCATTAGCGGTGAAATCACCCACTTTAACAGACATGCAGCTTCTGCAATACACCAAAAAAAAAAAAAAATTGAAAGCCTCTAAATCAACAGCAAGAGTGTGAGATTTTTGATAAAAAGAAAAAAGAAAAAATTTTGACTCAAACTAGAAGAGCTGAGTTAAAATTAGTAGCATTTATAGCTGAACATAATTTGGCACTGTCAGTTTTAGATCATCTACCAAAATTAATAACTTCAACTTGTCCTGACTGAAGTAGTAAAAAATATTAGGGTGTGTAGAAAAAAAGGAACTAAAATTTGCAAAAACGTCATGAGGAATGAATACTTATCTGACATAACGAAAAAATTGAGAGAAAATAAATTTTCGCTTATAATAGATGAAACAACAGACATTTCAACTTCAAAAAGTTTGGCAATGGTTGCGCGTTTTTACGACAAATCTGGGGAAAAAGTATGTGATCATTTCTTGGCATTGGTTAAAATCGATGACGCAACAGCGGACGGAATTTTCAAATCCATCGCCAAATTTTTTGAAGATCATAAAATTTTAGGCAGTAATTTAATCGGTTTTGGTGCAGACAATGCTGCAACCATGATGGGGCACAAAACAGGGGTGCAACAAAAATTACTCCAATTAAATCCCGATTTGTATGTATTAGGTTGCACATGTCACTCTCTAGATTTATGTAGGAGTGCTGCTTGCTCCACACTCCCCGACTCTGTTGAAGAATTAACACGAGACATATATGCCTATTTTTCCCATAGCAGCAAACGCATTGAGTCGTTTAAGGATTATCAACTTTTCACAGAAACACAACCACACAAAATATTAAGACATTCACAGACCAGATGGTTAAGCCTGCAATCTGTGGTTAATAGAATAATTGAACAGTAGTTTGCTTTGAAATTATTTTTCACTCATGAGGCGCAAGCGGAAAAAATAAAAAAAGCTGAACATATATTATCTGCGCTGAATAATAACCTCTTCAAATTATATTTCCTGTTTTTATCATACATCCTAGATGTCATTAATGAAATAAATTTGGAGTTTCAAGCTGAAGGTTTCAGAATACACGTTTTATTACTTAGAGTTACTGACATGTATAAAACTGTATTGAAAAATTTTATGAAGGGAGATTATATCGATCAATGCAATTTTAATGAAGTATCGTTTCACCTAAAAAAAATTTGGAACTAGGCCAAATATATGTTGGTGCCAAATGCGAAATGATAATCTTAGAGCGATCGATTCCCGACAAGGATATTAATGCGTTCAAATTATGCTGCCTTAATTTCTGCCTTAATTTTTATGTTCGATTGGGCCAGGAAATAAATCGTAGATTCAAATTTCAAGATCCTGTTTTGTGTTTTGCTAAAAATTTAGATCCAAAAATCGCAATGGCATCACCAGAGTCTATTGTGCCCATATATATATGAGGTTCCAATCCATGTTTTTAGATCTGGATATTGAACAATTAAGCACAGAATGGAGAAACGTAGCTTCAACCACACTTCTGTTAAATTATATTGATAAGCCCATCGAAGAGTTTTGGACGAAAGTATTTAACTTGAAGGACACATTCGGAAATTTAATGTTTCCCACATTAGGTACCTTTATCCCAGCTCTTCTTGCGCTGCCACATTCTTCTGCTGCAGCAGAAAGAATCTTCTCAAATTTGACGCTGATTAAAACAAAAAACGGAATTAACTTACACCTGGATACATGCGAAGCTCTTTTATATACAAAATCGTTAATAACGAAATCATGTTATGAGTTTGACCCATCGGATAGAATGATTATTATTAACATAAATCCGCGATTGGACGAGGAAGATGAAGACATCACGTTTTAATCTGTCACATAGGTATATGTATTATTAGAATTGAAGAATTGTTTTTTTAGTTTTGTAAACAGATGTATTATATTTATTTAGTTCGTCACATGTTTATTATTATTTTTCATATTATTATTATTGCTATTGTTATTATTATAAATTACTTTTTATTTTATTGTACTATATAGTTTCTTTTTTTATGCTTCTTTATTGAAAAATATTACGCAAGTTTTAATGCTTGATTATAGAGTTCATTACATGTATAATATTATCATCCATATTATTTTTATTATAGTGGAAGATGATTTTTTCACTTTATTATTTTATTACTACCTACTGATTATTGTCAGATACCATTTGCAAATAAGTATTTTGTTTATTTTACGAAACAGCATTAAAAATGCATTTTAATTACTTATATGTAAATGTTTAAATCTCCCGCCATTTTAATCTATTACAATTTATGGTAATCTATTACACTTTCAACCATATTTTAGTACAAAATGCCACCACTGAAATCCCAACGCTGGTCCAAATGTTTTGTCAGGAATAATAGGAAAGGCGCTTCACGACTGCGAAAAACTTCCACTGGTTAATTTCACTACAATAAGTGTAATACTGCCAGGGGTTTCCAGGGAAAGCTTAAGCACAGATCAGGCATACCTATTTGATATTTGTCAGTTAGTTTCCACAGGATTGTGCGATGAGTGGTTAATGATAAGACAACCAGGAAAACTAGTTTATTCCCGATGGCTTACGACTGCCAATAGAATCTTAAGGCTTTATGTGTCAACGGAAAACCCAACGAGTAATCTTGAAAGTCTAGCAAAGTTTGTTACAAAGGTTTATGCGCCGATGTGGTTTAACATAAAAACACAACCATCATGCGTTTATGGAGCAAAACATTTATTCCATACTATTAAACTTTCACGATATCTACCACAGGATCTAAAAAATATAATCGATCCTGTAATTCAAAGAAATGGCTACTTTGGACACCCAGAGAATGTGTTACTAGCAATGCTAACTGGTAGTAGTATAATTATTAGAGAATTGGCGAAATGTGAAAATCCGATTACATTCAGGTCTTCAAACAAAAGTTCGTACATTCGTTCTACCGAAGTTTAATTTTGAGGCTGGCGACTATTGCAGTCTTTTGGGCGATTGGCAAGGGTGTGCCCTTACCGAACCACCGCTATTGAGAAACGTGTCTGAAAACGATTTAATAAAGATTGTTGAAAATCCATTTGAATCGGTAATTTTTAAGGAAATATCAGAGTTTCCATGTCATACTCAAGCTGTAGAACGGGCGGTCATGCTTGTTACAGAAACTTCTATGAAAGTAACTGATCAAAAAAAAAACGGGACGGAGTTATTAGAAACACGATATTTTCCAGGGCTGTTATGTCAAAATTTAACACATAAAGGAAATTTCTATTAAGGCCGCTACACACGCTCGTTGTTGAATTAATGCATCAACGTGCATTCACGAACGCGCATGCAAAAACGTTCGTGTGTAGCCTTAAAACGCTACGTACTTGAATGCGCATTCATGTAGCACGTCGCGGTCAAATTATCTGTCTTCGCTTGATATTTTGAATGCGCGTGCATAAAAAAACAGACAAGTCTCAACGTGTGGAGGCAAATTTATCTGCTTGACCGTGCATTCATCAGGAGCGGCGTCGTCGGTAAGCAATGTTTTAAACATTTTGTGCATACATTATTAATAATTATTGTATGTACAATGTACATATGGCTAAACTAATGTATTTATTGTTTACAGGTTGCAATGTCTGATTTAAGAACAATGTCTCGGGACTTCCTACGGGAGTTCATCGAATTATACCGAGAACACCCTTGCCTTTGGCGAACCAAATCTAAAGAATATTTAGATAAAAATAAAAAAAAACGAAGCTTATAATGTGCTACTCGATAAATTAAAAACGGTGCAACCCAATGCAACAAAAAATGCTGTAATAGCAAAAATTAATACCCTACGCGGGGGCTTTAGAAGGGAATTCAAAAAGATTCAAAATTCGAAAAGAAGCGAAACTGGCACTGAAGATGTGTACGTATCTTCCCTGTGGTACTACGAGCTGTTACTCTTTGTTAAAGATCAAGAAATACCAAGAAATTCTATTTCGAATGTAAGTAGTGAAGATGAGGAACAGGGAAGTAATGAGGAGTCTACAATTAATGAAATCGACAACGATTTGGAAGAGGAAGCCGAAACGGAGAAAGTGGTAAATAATAAAATAAATTACTGAACATGACATATGTATACAGTGTCCGGGTTTAGACAAGCAAATTTTCGGGAGTTACGGGAGAGGAAAATGATATCTTGCACAAAAATAGTCACTATCAAAAATCTGTATTTTAATCTACTTTATGCTTTGAGCCCTCTTGGGTTTGAAAATGTAGCTTTTAAAAAATATATATTTCAAATCGATTGCGGGGGTGGAAGGATTTTTTATTTCGAAAAAAAAAAACATCGTTTTGTTTACGCAAATCCTTGTTTTTGACTGGTTTGTGTCTTCATATTAAAAAAAGTCGAAATCTAATACTACTTTACGCTGCACCCTAGTGTACATGGTGAGACTCTGAAAAAATTATTTCAAACGAGCGTGATTTTTGGGCCCGTAGAACCGGGAATCAAGGTCGACTTGAATTTATAGATATATACCGGGTGTCAACGAATTTATTAGACAAGCCATAATTTCTATAGTATTAGGTGTATCAAAATGAGATTCGGTACAGGCAAATGGTACGTGAAGAGGATAGTTTTAGCATATTTTTCACTTTCCGCTCACTTCCGGTTTTACCGGAAATGGTCCAGGTTTTGAATTTTTAAATAGAACACCCTGTATATTTTCACATTTTCGGATTTCTGAGACAATTATTAATCAGAATGTGACATTTTCAAAAGTTTTTACGCCTACTTGATTTTTTTATAGCCACTTAATATTGCATATATCTATATTTTGCCGTTGTTTTCATCGAGACTTCCTTGGTAACCAAAACACTGATTTTCACAATGACAGTGACATACGCTTTTTGAACAGACATAGAAGTTACTTAAGTTTAGTTAAATTTCAGTTTAATTTCTTGTCACAATTATGTATACTCAAAGTGAGAAAGTGGACATGTTATTAATATTTGGAGAGTGTCATAGAAATTCAAGGAATGCTGCCGAGTTGTATGCTCACAGATATCCCAATCGGCAACATCCATCCCATCAATATTTTCCGTATGTTGAGAATCGTTTCAGACAAGGAGGAAATCGAGATGCGGAACAGAGGTTTATCATAAATGAAGACACTGAGATTGACGTTCTTGCCATGGTTGAGGTTGATAAAACGGTTTCTTTAAGAGAAATTAGTCGAGAACTGCAGATAAGTCATGAATCGGCAAGAAAAATACTGAAAAACCACGGGTATCGAGCATTTAAGTATCAGATACATCAACATTTGTATGGTGACGATGGCGATAGACGGGTATTGTTTTGTGATTGGCTGCTTCAAAATCAAAGAGTTAACCCAAATTTTATCAACTTCATTCTATTTTCCGACGAATCCCGATTTACAAATAATGGTATGTTCAATAAGCAAAATACTCGGTACTGGGCCCAACAAAATCAACACCAAATGAGAGAGGGCAATTTTCAAGAAAGGTTTGGCGTCAATGTCTGGGCTGGTATCATTCGAAACAGAATAATTGGGCCAATATTGTTTCAAGGTCAGTTAACAGGGGTTAGGTACTTAGGTTTTCTTCAAAATGAAATCGAAGATCATCTTGATAATCTACCTTTAGCAGTTTTACGGCGAATTTACTTCCAACAAGATGGAGCACCGCCTCACAATGCCAGAGAAGTTCTTAATTACTTAACAGAACATTTTAATAATCAAGTCATTGCAACCAATGGTCCCGTACGGTGGCCTGCACGCTCACCGGATCTCACTGTGCTCGATTTCTTTATTTGGGGGTATGTTAAAGAAAGGGTATACTATGCAACTGCTCCAGCCACTCTTGAAATCTTAGAAGAAAGAATTCTACACGCATTTAGAAGTATAACGCCTCAAATGTTAGAAAACGTGTGTAGAGAAACAATTGAACGGGCTGAAATGTGTCGTGAACAAGAAGGAATGCAGTTTGAACAATTACTGCAGTGAAAATTTTAATAAAATCGGATATTGTAATTTCAAATAATTTAAGTTCGTCGTTGAAGTTATTAGTTAATGTTGCTATTTTTTGTTAACTTTGTTAGTTCTCTTGATTTTTCTTTTCTTAACTTGTTAGTTTGTTAAATTTGTTTATCCAATCGCAAATAAATTATCATCGTTATATTCGTCAAAAATCCTTTTTTCGGAAAATGCTTGTCAAAAAAGTGTCGCCATTTGATAAATAATAATAAAAACGAAAATGTAATTTTGCCAACTTGTCTTATTCATATCTATCATACTACCCAGCAAACACATATGTACTAGATACATAACACAAATGTAACAATGTTATGTATCATATATGATTGAACAAGTATCAACAACAGATCAAACAAAGATCATGTAATGTTGCAATAAAATGTTTCAGAGAGGGATATAACAAGTAACATGTTCTTTACATGTGACACAATTAAACAATTGAAAAGTAAGTATTAAGATAATTATTATTTGATTGCGTTTGGAAATTGGACAATTATAACATCAAAAGAGTATATATGATAAAGATAAAATATCAAACGATAAAATTTAGCAGATATGTATTAGATACATCTCCAGTAATGTAATTCATATTTATGAACCTTTGCATTTACCCGCAGTAGGATAAGTTAATAATTTAAATTGTTGTGTACTATATGGATGTTCCATTAAATATTTATTTAAACGGAAAAAAACTTGATAGAAAATACTTATAAAAAGTGTAGGTGAATAAATCAGAAAAAAAGATGTTCTAAAGCAAAAAATGACATAGGTGTATGCTATATGGTCGTTTGCATAGATTCAGCATTATGGTATTTGTATCTATGGTCGTTCATAGTTCATTCGCCATTTTCATTTTTCTGTACGCAAGTTCTATTTGTATTACGCTTTGTGTTTTGTTTTCTGTTAGTGTGAACTACGTATCATTTTCAAAGGGGGTATCTAATAAATAGTAAGTATATAAGCTAAATTCAATGTGATTTTAAGTTTGTCATTGATAATATATCAATGGTTTGAGTTAATAACCTAACCCAACTTTTTGAATCAATTTCCCTCGTATTGCCTAGCAATTATTTCTGTTTTGCTGTTACTTACCTAGTATTGCCTAATTCTATCTAGTTAAAATTGTTAATAAAAATGCCAAAAGATTTCTGTAAATTAAGCAATCGCCAGAAGTGGCGTTTAATTTCCAGCGAATCAGGAATTATAAATAGAGTGACTTCAAATTCAGGCAGTGTTACAAAGCAAAAATTATATTGTGAGGGAAGTTTGACGGTAGATGATTTATCAGAAGTTAATATTTTCTCGCCTGTTGTTACAAAGCAACAACTATGTTGTGAAGATGAGGGTTTGTCTGTAGATGGTTTATCAGAAGTTAATATTTTCTCGCCTGCAGAAAGTAGTAAATTTTGTGATGATATTACGACAGAAAACTGTCTTTACAGTTGTGAAGGGCAGAATGAATTTAACCCTATTGAACAGACAAAATTAAATGCACAAGTTGAAAACCCTGCTTTTGAAGAAACTAATTTTAACAGCTGTATTAATGAAACTAAATTGAAGGACAGTCTAAGGACCTGGGCAATAAAACATACCATAACGCAAAGTGCATTAAGTGATCTTCTAAAGTTGTTAAATCATGTATCTCCAGATTTGCCAACTGATGCACGTACTCTTTTAAAAACGCCAAGAATTACATCATCTCGCATATTACAAATTACAGGTGGGAAATTTTATTATTTTGGATTGTGTTCTGGAGTGCAAAATGCAGTTAAACGAGATTCACTCATTTTAAAGGAGAAATTTATTGCAATTAATTTAAATATTGATGGACTTCCTATTTCACACAGTTCGACAGAACAGTTTTGGCCTATATTGGGGTCGATTGTATATCCAGATATTTATACCCATCCTTTTCCTATTGCAATTTTTTGTGGCACTACAAAACCTCCGAATTTAAATGAATTTTTAAAGCCATTTATATCTGAAATGCTGTGTGTTAATAAAACTGGATTTACTATGAAGGGTGTCAACTATCAAATAAAGATAAATGCAGTTATTTGTGATGCACCTGCTAAATCGTTTGTGACTGGTATCAAAAGCCATACTGGATACTTTGGATGCTCCAAGTGTGTGTGTGAAGGTGATTTTGTAGAGAACAGAGTTACTTTTCCAGACCTGAATTGTGCTTTGCGTACAGATGATTCTTTTCGTAGAAGACTGCAACCAGAACACCATAAAGTAACATCTGATTTTGATAAACTTGATATTGGAATGGTTTCCCAGTTTCCACTTGATTATATGCACCTTATTTGCCTTGGTGTCATGAAAAAATTACTGCAGCTTTGGGTGAAAGGAAAAATGGATGTTCGCCTGAAGCTCGACAAATTAGAAAAAGGATCTTCTCAATGTGTAAACATGGGAGTGTACATTACCAAAGAGTTTGCTCGTAAACCCCGGGCTCTCAGTGATGTAGATCGATGGAAGGCAACTGAATTCAGGCAGTTTCTGTTATATATAGGTCCAGTTATCTTAAAATCTGCTTTATCAACAAAAAAATATAATCATTTTATGTCCTTAAGTATTGCTACGAGGATTCTGTGTAGTGATAAACATTATATTGAACTAAATGACTATGCCAAAAGTTTATTGGTTTTCTTCGTCAAAAAGTTTTCTGAATATTATGGTACCCAATACATTAGTTATAACGTTCATAATCTAATCCATATCTGTAACGATGCTCTTTTATTTGGTACCTTAGACCAGTTTAGTGCATTTAAGTATGAAAATTTCATGTATATACTAAAAAAGAAGATTCGTACCTCAGGAAAGCCATTAGAGCAAATAGTGAATCGCTTGACTGAAGAAGAATGTCTGTATCAAAACAGTGAAAAAGTACCCTATCCTGTGCTTCACTTTGATCACAACAGTAATATTTGCTGGATTAAATGTGTTTCCTATTGTATATCCGTTAAACCACCTGATAACTGTTTGCTTTTGAAAGACGGACGTATTGTAAAAGTTACTAAAATTGTTCAGCGAAATAATGAATTAATGTTCAAAGGGAAGTATTATAATAAGAAGTCATCTTTTTTTTCCACACCGTGTGATTCTACAGTTTTAGATATATATTATACTTTTGATTGTGATGCATTTGTTGCTTGTGAATTCATCTTAAGTGATGTCTATAAAAAATGTCTTCATATAAAGTGTCCTTCTAATGAACTGAAGTGTATCGTAATACCATTAATACATTCAGTCTGTGATGAATAATAAAAACATTTATAAAAAGTGTTCCATTTTGTAGCAGTTTATTACAGATTGTGATTTTAAATAAGTGTATTTTAGAAAGGAATTTCCAGGTTTATTTGTTGATTTGTGATATCATTAATGGATATTTCCTATTTCGTTTGATAGCTCTAATATTATTTATATTATAAATTGTTAATACATAAATTTTCCTGTAGACCATGGATTATGCTGTTGTAAAGTTTATTTGCGATTCATCGTTCTCAGAAGTTCCACTTTCATGGTTAACAGAAGATCACAGTGAATGTTGGTGGCCCACAAAAACAAAAAACCCTGTAAGTCTTATGTTAAATAATGTAGCTCCTTCTGAAGATTGGGAAAAGTTTCAAATTGAATTAGAATCGTTATGTCGTAAGTGCCCTATGCTAAGCTAGATATATTTTTGTACTTATTGTAATACCCCTTACAGCTTCGTTAGAATCAGCTAGAAAAAAAGCACTTGGATTCTCAACAACTGATGATGAAATCGAAAACAGAGGCAGAGGCAAAAGACTTAGAAAAATACGACAGTTTGGGAGCAGCAGTGATTCTGAGTCAGTAGGTAAATATGCAAAAATAGAGGCTCCTTCTGTTTTCTTGCATAGTTTCACAAATGTCACAATCATTTGTTAGTACGCTATTATTTATTAATTTACAGCTGATAATGTATGTAAGTACTAAATATTAGAGCGTGACCATTTAGACAGTAAACAAACCTGATAATATATTTTTTGTAAGAGCTTTAAGAAAGAAAAAAGCTAAATTGGGTTTTGTCATTTATGTAGTAAGCAATGCTTATTTGGTTATTTTACCTTGTTTAAAAAAAAAACTAATATTAAGTGAAATTTCCTAGGTGATAAATTTATTAGCAATGATTGCAACTTAGAAAAGGGGTTTAATCGCCAGACTAATAATACATCGGGATATAACTGTACAAATTGTCTAATTTTTAGAAAGTTTGATCAGCTGTAAACATAGTGGAGCATGCAAAAAATAGCACTTAATATATTATATTAATTTATCCTAAATTGAATTTCAGATGACTCGCCACCCCCACAGCTAAAAAAACGAAAGATAGGTAATTTTTATGGTTTTTAATATATATATATATATATATATATATATATATATATATATATATATATATATATATATATATATATATATATATATATATATATATATATATATATATATATATATATATATTATATATTATAATTATATTATATATTATAATTGTTAAGTGTGCTTCATTCGAAATAACATTGCTTGTATTATAAATATTATTTAATTGTATCCATAATTAAAGGTCCTGTCAACGTACAAGAAACACAACAGTCGGCTTCTTGTTTGGATCAAGATTTACTTCGTAAGTGTCATCTTCGTTCATTGTAGCATAGTTCTAATTATTCTTTCCTAATTATTTTTGCTTAACAAATGCAGTTGGTTGCCACAAGGAGATCATTACTTGAAGTGTGAAAGGAGGTTTAAACATAAAACTATAGCCAATTGAATGCAAGCCATGTCTTACAGGTGGCGCCCTCTGCCAGCATATATTTTGCATATAACTCTCTTTGGTCTCAACTGATGTAAATATTTTAGGGGAAATAAAGTGAAAAATACTTAGTAGTTGCAACTGAATAATGAGAGTTATTGCTTTTTCTGCCCCATGAAATAATTTTGAGGATGATTGGAATTAGTATACAGTAGTAATAAACTTTTCTTACATCTTTCAATTACTATTTTTGTCTCATTTCCTGTAACTATCAATTTTAACATTTAGTTTTAATTATTTGTATGTGTATCAGTTCTAGCAACTCCTAAGAAGTATCAATTAGTGTGAATAAATAAAACCTCAAAAAACTGAAAATGTTGCTTTCTGGTTATGAAAGCAAACATACATATTGTTTTATAAATTTATTTTATTGATTATAGATCCAAACAAGACTAAATTACCTTAAAATAGTTTGTAATTTACCACCAAGATTTGTGAATTATAAACATTACCTTAAGATCATAAGTTATGATTACTTTTCCCAAAATTTTTAATATGGAAAATATTTAACTAAGAGTAGAACAAACATGGCTTGCTGTGAACTGTTTGTGAGTAAACATTTATAATGTGTTTGAAACTTTGTGTAATAAATTACTCTTATTTTTTTTTTTGCTTTTATTAAAGGAATCAAAGGTCCTATAACCAGTACAAAGGCAGCCGAAGCTAGTGAAGCAGGTTCAGCAGGTAATTAATTAATTTTCAAATAGCTCCATAATGTAACAATTCTCCTACTTGTGTTTAGATATTTGTGTGGTCTATTAGAAGCCCTCGTGGCAGACGTTGCTAGGTGTCTTGTCAGCCTGCAAAGTGACAGGTCCGCATTCAATTTCTCTGAGGGCCAGTTAACCTTGTCTGGAAAATTTAACTTAACAAAGATTAGGGAAAATTGTGCTGGTTGACAGATGCCACATCCATTTGTAATAATAAAAGTATTATGTCTATTAAAAGTTTATTTTATTTTATGACTTATTCACATTTTAGTGTCAGTATGTTTGCTTTCCCTGCCTGCAAGATAAGTAAATGTCAAATTTATATTTCAGGTGTAAGTCGCTCAACGCCCACTTGTAGCACCATCACGTGGGAGTCTGATTTTAGCAGTGTATCTAATTCTGACATTGGTATTAATACAATTTATTTCATTTTTTTTTTTTAATTTGACTTATTTCAGCGAGAATACTTACTACTTGCACCACCATTAAGCTTTACTGTCAAAGCATTAACAGAAGGCTGCAGACTTTAGAGGAAGTTCAAATGATTGATAAATCCACACCTGTTCACAGTCAGTTCGAAAGCCACATCCCAATTACTAGTGTTGAGGGTTTTTATGCTTTGGAAGAGTTCATGAAAAATGATGAAGAAGACACTACTGTAAGTTGACTTTACATTTTAAAAATAGATGTAGCCCATTTTTGTGACTATTTTAAGGTTGCATTTCTGAGAAGTGTTGGTGGCAGAGATCCAAAGGACTGCATAACCCGAATATTAAAGAAGATTTTTTCCAACCAGTTTGGAATGAACTGTAGTTGGCTGGGACGAAAAGGGAATTTTAAACTTGCCGACAAAGAAATTATTAAAGCTATTAAAGGTATACTATATATATATATATATATATATATATATATATATATATATATATATATATATATATATATATATATATATATATATATATATATATATATATATTAGATTTAAGTGTAATAACTGTTATTTTTATTGCAGTTGCTGTAATGTTAGACTTCCCAGAGGTAAAAGAAAGCTTTTTCGAAAAAGTATGTAGCGAATGGTTCAGACTGAGTAAACTCAGATATAGCCGAGAACAGAATAACTGATTTATTACCTTTTTTTTCCTAAGGGATAATATTTTTATTTTCTTTATTATTTACAGACATGTATTGTTAAGTTTTCACATAGTTTTAATTAATTTATTTTGTGGAGTAATTTTGTTTTGTTTTCAAATTCAACTAAATCAAATGTAGTAGTTTTTTTTTCGTGAGGATAATATTTTTATTTTGTTTATTAATTAGACACATATTGTTAAATTTTCACATAAATTTATTTTATTTGTTTTGTGAAGTAATTTATTTAAAGTTTTTTTTTTCTTGGGGGTAATATTTTTATTTTGTTTATTATTTACAGGCATGTATTTTTAAGTTTTCACATAATTTTATATTGTTTATTATTTACAGACATATATTGTTAGGTTTTCACATAATTTTATTTGTTTTGTGGAGTAATTTTGTTTTGCTTTCTAGTTCAGCTAAATAAAGTGTTGTAATAAGTATTGGGTATTATTTATTTTATTTTAATATATATATATATATATATATATATATATATATATATATATATATATATATATATAAGCACACATACACACACAAAAGCATATATATGATACATTAATCGAGGTGTATCTAATATGTATCTGATACTTGTTAAATAAAGCAGGAGATGTATCTTAAATGTCTATGTGCTGGATGTGTTACCTTGCTATAGATGTATTTGGTGTGTATCTCCTAAATTTTCTTGTGCGTGACATTTTATGTTACATGCAACTTACATGTATGGTACATGATACATTCTATGATATGTATCTTATATGTCTATATTATAAATATGTGTTAGCTCAGTTACATTACTGGAAATGTATCTGATACATATCTGACAAATTTTCTTGTGCGTGACATTTTATGTTACATGCAACTTACATGTATGTTACATGATACGTAACATGATACATTTAAGAGAACAGGGTTATGTTTCATATACATCTATGTAACAAATATGTGTTTGCTGGGTAGTCACTAAAACTTTGCGATTGTAGTTTTCTGAGATCACCTAAGGTACTTAGATTAGTTTTGGTCCGATCATGTCCACCTAGATGCAATATTAAAAGTGTCTCAAAATCAAGTAGGCGTAAAAACTTTTGAAAATATCACATTCTGATTAATAATTGTCTCAGAAATCCGAAAATGTGAAAATATACAGGGTGTTCTATTTAAAAATTCAAAACCTGGACCATTTCCGGTAAAACCGGAAGTGAGCGGAAAGTGAAAAATATGCTAAAACTATCCTCTTCACGTACCATTTGCCTGTACCGAATCTCATTTTGATACACCTAATACTATAGAAATTATGGCTTGTCTAATAAATTCGTTGACACCCGGTATATATATACAGGGTCGCTGATAAGTCTGGAAACGGTCGATTATCCGGGAAAATATACAAGGTGTCGAAAAAAGTTTTATACAAAAGTTTTTGGGTTCTTCAATGTCTACTAGGCGGTGATAATTTTATTTATACAGGGTTGGTCATACAGGCGTGGCACACCAATATTAATTTTTTTTTAATGGAACACCCTATATATTATTCGATATTTCAATCCTTCTCTTAATTTTGAGCAACATTTATGAGAAGCATAATGTACCTAAACTCAATCGTTTCCGGGTAAAAAAATAAATAAAAATAAACGCTATTGTTTTTAAAATCTATTGGATGAAGAACAAAAATAAATGAAAAGTAGAATATCTCTTGAAAACAATCTGTGAGTGTGAAAAGAACCGGTTGCGATGTTTTTAACCCTTAACCACTGAGGTGGAGTATCTCAGACTCCGTGTCACCTTAAACTCTCAGCCCCACCCCCAATTTTAAACCCATCACTCCACCTTCCCAGGTACCTTCCCATCTTAGGTCAGTCTAGCCGTGCAGGTAAGGGCAGCCGCATGTCGTAATCGCACAAATTGTTATTAGCAGTTGAAATAAGGCAGGAGTCTCGCAGACTCCACCTCAGTAAGTACGTAACTTTTTTATTATTTTCACTCTTCACTAATAATCAAAATTTTATAGCGTAAAAACTGACTAGAAATGGATCCCAAGCCTGGGACTTACCGACAAACAATCAATCCCCTTGAAAATGACTTTGCAGAAATTGCGATCGGTTGGCTTGATGAACTTGACAGTGATCTAAGTGAAACTGGCGACGATTTTGCCGAAGAAATTGCACACAGTGATCACAACACAGTTTCGGAGGAATCAGCAGGGAACGAGGGAAGAAATTCGGATGAGGATGCGGAAGTTGGCGGCGAAAATTCGGGACAGGATGCTGAAGCTGGAGGAAGTCAAAGAAAGAGAAGGCCATCTACCAGCAGTGAACAAGAAAGTAGCGAAGAAGAACAACTGGTAGTGAAAAGATATGCATACGGAAAGAATAGGATGAAATGGGCACTAACAGCACCAAAGAGAAATGTAAGAACACCCCAGCACAATATCTTGAAGCTTCCAACATTACGCGGTGCTGCTCGCTTGGTGGAGTCTGCAACTCCACAAGAAATCTGGAACACAATGTTTGATAGTCAAATGATCGCGATGGTCGTTCAATGGACAAATGTAAAACTGCGAAAAGAAGCCTCAAAATATAAAGATGACAAGAGAACCGAATTGCGGGACACTGATGCAATTGAGATGAAGGCGTTTATTGGTCTTCTGTATTACACGGCTGTCTTTAAGTCCAATCATGAAGATTCTTCGCTGCTGTTTGCCACAGATGGCAGTGGAAGAGATATCTTTCGGGCAGTATTGAGTAAAGAAAGGTTCAACATGCTACTCATACATTTGAGATTCGACAACCCAGTCGATCGGAATGAAAGAAAGAAAACTGATCCAACTGCAGCAGTGAGTGAGATTTTCAACAATTTCATAAGAAACGCACAATCAATGTACTCAATCGGTGCAAATGCATGCATAGACGAGATGTTGGTAGGTTTCAGCGGACGTTGCCGTTTCAAAATGTATATGCCCAATAAACCGGTCAAGTATGGTCTCAAGATAATGATGCTGACTGACGCTCGAACTGGATATGCATACAATGCTTATATTTATTCTGGAAAAGGAAGTGATGGAATGCCTTTGACTGATTCGCAAAAAAAGAACTGGAATGTACCCACTCAAGCAGTAATGCGTTTGACACAGCCAATTTACGGGTCCAACCGCAATGTAACAGCTGACAATTGGTTTTCGTCATTGCAAGTAGTTGACGAATTGAAGAAGCAAGACCTGACATACGTCGGTACATTGAAAAAAAATAAAAGGGAAGTGCCTTTGCAGTTCTTGGGGAAGAAAAGAGAAGAAGGTACAAGCATATACGGGTTCACCAAAGATGTGACTTTATTGTCGCATGTTCCGAAAAAAGGAAAGGTTGTGTTACTGGTATCATCCATGCACCACTCCATGTCCGATGATCCTGAAACTGGAAAGCCGGAAATTATAGCTTACTATAATACCACAAAAGGCGGAGTGGATTCCTTGGACGAAAAGTGTGCGATCTATGGAACAAGTCGCCGAACGCAAAGATGGCCCATGGCCATATTCTTCAGAATCTTGGATATGTCAGCGGTAAATGCTTACATTTTAAACGGTTGTTACAAAAACAACCAAGACGTTTCACGAAGTAACTTTATAAAAAATCTGGCAATGTCTCTCGTCAAACCCTACATGGAAATCAGACTCAGAAATCCAAGGATAAACAAAGAAGTAAAAATGCTCATCAGTCGAATACTGGACATGCCTATTCCCGTTCTTGATGAGGAAATTGTCCTTGAAAATAGACGATATTGCTTCCTCTGTCCATCCAAGTTGCACAGGAAGACGAAATACGTATGCATTCACTGCCAGAAGCCAATCTGTCTTGGATGTTCCAGAAAAATCTGTGCAACCTGTGCCGAACTAAGGGAGTAAGAACCACCTGCACGAATTTTTTCCTTAGTAGATATTTTTTTGTTTTTTACGTTTTTACTTTGTCTCAACCTTTATTACCATACTTACGCAGTTATGTAATTTATTTTTCTCGTTTCAAAGTCAGAAATGACTTAAAAGAAATATGTGTTCTTTTTGTACCGTAATTTGCAAATAAATATTATTATTACACCTTTACGATATTTTTTTGTTAAAATTGGTGATACGTACTTCCAAAAATATCAATCTTACTAGTGCAGCATGTGGATTGCAATTATTTCAATTTTCGTACTTTAATTAGCCCTATTTATTTGTCGGAGTCTGTAAGACTCCACCTCAGCAGTTAAAGGAAAATAATCCACCCCAGTGGTTACGGGTTAACATTGTTTGGAATCCCAAGATAAGATAAGATGCCCATAAGAAACGCAGTATTATTCTTTTGTTTTAAAATGTTTCCAGGACAACGAATGTCAAAACATTCATTCAGTGTCAACAGTTTTGAAACATTAGTAATTTAGTGTCAACAGTTTTTGTGCAAAATGGCAAGTTTAAGTGAAACCGAACGTATCGAAATTTTAATGATGATAGGGTACGGTGATAGAACACGAAGTTTTGCTCAAGTGGTGATTATGTTCAATGAGTTGCATCCTGAGCGGGAATCGATCTCCAAATCCACAGTTTCGAAAACTTTGCATCGTTTTCACGAAACTGGCGGTATCAAGGATAAACCTAGAACTGGAAGGCCAGTAACCGTTACAAATGAAGAAAATTCTTTGAATGTAATATTGGATGTGGTGGAAAATCCGAAAACTTCGGCACAGCAATTGGCTTTAAATCACAATATGAGTCGATATTCAATTCAAAAGATTACAAAGCGGGAAAAGTTCCGTCCATATAAAATTCATTTATTGCAAGAACTGAGTGAAGACGATTTTGATCGCAGAATCGAGTTCTGTGAACTTATTATGGAGAAGTTACGCCAAAATTTTAACTTTGCCAACCACATTTTGTTTTCCGACGAATCTACATTTTGTTTGAATGGACAAGTCAACCGACACAACTGTAGGTACTGGTCAGACGAAAACCCACATTGGATGGAACAAATTCACACCCAAAGACCGCAAAAAGTAAATGTTTGGTGTGCTATTATTGGTGGACATATCATAGGACCTTATTTTATACACGGTAATTTGAACTCTGCTCGATATTTGACACTTTTGCAAGAATCAATTGTTCCAGACGTAAGTCGATTATTTCCGAACAATAACGACCCAAATCTACCAGCGGAAGAAATATGGTTTCAGCAGGATGGGGCACCCCCTCATTTTGGAATTGAGGTACGGGAATATCTGAATCAAACCTTTCCTGGCAGATGGATAGGGCGCAGGGGAACTATTGAATGGCCAGCTAGGTCTCCCGACATGACGCCGCTTGACTTTTTTTTGTGGGGTCATGTAAAAAATTTAATTTACCAAAATAGACCGCAGAATATTGAAGAGTTGCAAGCAAGGATTGTGCATGAAATTAATAACATTCCTCAAAACGCTCTTGTAAATGCAGTGCAATGTTTTGTTAAGCGAATTCATTATTGTCAGGAGGTCAATGGAGAACACTTTGAACATCTTATAAAATAGGATTCCAAACAATGTTAAAAACATCGCAACCGGTTCTTTTCACACTCACAGATTGTTTTCAAGAGATATTCTACTTTTCATTTATTTTTGTTCTTCATCCAATAGATTTTAAAAACGATAGCGTTTATTTTTATTTATTTTTTTACCCGGAAACGAATGAGTTTATGTACATCATGCTTCTGATAAATGTTGCTCAAAATTAAGAGAAGGATTGAAATATCGAATAATATATAGGGTGTTCCATTAAAAAAAAATTAATATTGGGTGTGCCACGCCTGTATGACCAACCCTGTATAAATGAAATTATCACCGCCTAGTAGACATTGAAGAACCCAAAAACTTTTGTATAAAACTTTTTTCGACACCTTGTATATTTTCCCGGATAATCGACCGTTTCCAGACTTATCAGCGACCCTGTATATATATATATATATATATATATATATATATATATATATATATATATATATATATATATATATATATATATATATATATATATATATATATATATATATATTTTGCTACTCACCTCTTTAGTACAAGAACGGTAGTGGTGCCTATAAAAAGAGGTATTCGCGCATGGCGCCACTTATGTAACGCGGTGGGTTGCCTGTCTTCAATTACGACAGGCGATACACACCGAGACATCGTGGTACATGCAGGTTCCGTAGATCTGCGCTGGCCGGGACGTTCTTCTCGGGGGCCCTCATCGGCGTGCAACAGGTGAGTCACCTGGTGCTGATATACCTGTCCCGTAATCCACCGCGGGTGCGTTTTGCTATGGCGGAGACGGAGTTGACGGCGCACACGGTGGAGGATTGGTTTAATTTTATCCGGGAGGTGCTCGTCGATCATTTCACCGGGACGACGTCGGCGATTGGGGGCTCCGATGTCGTCATTGAGATAGACGAGGCGAAATTTTCCTGACGTAAATACAACCGTGGGCGTCGTCTGCGTGGCCCATGGGTCGTCGGGGGGTTGTCCGTGGTTCACGGGGTGTTTGCGGCCAGGCATTTATGGTGACGGTGGCTGATCGCAGTGAGCGCACATTGATGCGAGTTATTCGGGACCATGTGTTGCCTGGCAGCGTCATCATGACGGACTGCTGGAGGGGCTACAGCGATTTAGAAGCGGCCGGGTTCCGCCATTTGACTGTGAACCACAGCCTTCACTTTGTGGATCTCGAAACCGGCGCGCATACTCAAAATATAGAGCGCCTCTGACTGGAGGCTAGGCGCCATGTGCCCCGGGGCCGGACTCAGTCGATGGTTATTTGGCTGACGCTATGTTCCGGAGGCTCTACCCCGACACCACCGTCCGACTACACCACTTTTGGCGGGCTGCTGCTGCGCTCTACCCGGGTCTGGAGCACCCTCTGCGGTAGTTCGTCTCGGACTCCATGGGCGCCCCATGTCCTGTCTCTTCAGCTGGCTACGGTAAGTTGCATGCAATCTTTTATTACTATAATATTTTGCGGTAACATGTCAAAGATATTTCACCAAAACGTTTTGTTAAAGGTCACGGAAAATCCTCGTGGTTCAACACAGCAATTTGCTTCAGAACTGAATATGACTAGAAGCCGAATTCAGAGGGTTTTCAAAAAACATAAGTATCATCCCTATAAACTTCATGTTTGCCAAGAACTAAGACCAGGAGACAGGGAGAGAAGGCTTGAATTCTGCAACTGGCTTGATGGAAAAATGCAACAAGATGATGATTTCTTAAATAAAATCATCTGAACAGATGAATGTAGTTTTTCCACAAGCGGCCTTTTTAACAGAAACAATGATCAATTATTATGCAGTAGAAAATCGGCAAGTTCGAAGACAGGGACGAAAATCATTCAATGTTTGGGTTGGAATGTATCGAACCAAAATCTTAGGGCCAATTATTTATGATGGAAACTTAAATACTGAACGGTATCTTAATTTAATTCATAATTATATATTCGATGCGCTTGAAGATGAACCGTTGGATATGCTGCGGCAGCTGTGGTGGCAACAGTATGGTGCACCACCTCATAATGGAAGGGCAGTAACCGAGTTTCTTAATGAAACATTTCCCAACCAATGGATTGGAAACCAAGGAGTGGTGGAATGGCCTGCCAGAAGTCCTGATTTGTCCCCGCTGGATTATTTTTTATGGGGATACTTTAAAAATCGCTTATTCAAGGATACTTTTCCGAATGATATAAACATTTTGCGCCAAAAGTTAGTGTTAGAATGCACAACTCTTCGAGCAAGAGGAAGAATAATCCACCGGGCTGTTACGAACAATCTGCGAAGACGTATGCGAAAATGCATGGAAGTCCAAGAGGGCTTATTCGAGCATTTACTTTAGGTTTTTAAATTTGTCCATTTTAAAAGTTAAGTAAGCATTAAATATTTTCAAGAAAGACGGAAAATGTCATTTTTTTGTTATCAAAACGTTTGAAATTCAAAAGTTGTATAAATAACAAGACATTTTTGTCAAATTTTCGTCAAAAGTCAAGAAGCTACTGCTTACTGCTAACAAAACTAAAACCCGAAGACCTAGGCATCAAGCCAGACAGGGTTCTCAAATCAGGCAAAAATGGTGTAAGAATTGAGGCCAAAGACATCAATGTCAACAACATAAACAAAGAAGCACACTAAGGGCTGCGGGCCTTAAATTAGAAATCCAAGGGCAGCTCAAAGCACGCAACTTCCAGGCTGTTATAATTAATGTCTATTTTGAGTGGGACGGGGATGTTCATGCCTGTTTGGACCATCTGCAACTAATTATCAACACATACAGCCACGTACCCACCTTGATAGTGGGTGACGTTAACTGCAAATCGTATTCTTGGTTTTCGAGAAACCCTGACACTAGAGGAGTGCATCTGGAGGATTTCTGTGTCTCGAATAACCTATATATACTTAATAAAGCAAATGAGCCATACACCTTTAGCTCCACCAATGGGGAGGAGAATATGGATGTATCGATCTCCAATGGAGATATACTCCGCAGGGTCCGGAGCTGACATGTGTATCCCGGTCTCATCTCGAGTGACCATAGACCTATAGAAATGCATGTAGACCTGGAAGAAACACAGGCTTGCAGTGCTGGTAAACTAAACATAAGAAAGGTGGACTTGTCTACCCTGGAAGTGCTAGCTGCCTCACTGCGCGAATCTCTGATGTCTTTGCGTCTGGCCGACAGGTTGGATATAGACCAGTTCATCTTGACACTAACTACTGGGATCACAGATCTCACAGGCAATACCTGCAAATTGGTGCAGATTTCGCGAAAGAACACCCCGTGGTGGTGGGGCGTCTCGCAGCCTTAAAAGCTTACGTTAGAAAGCTAAGGAAGTTGTACCAGTTAGCTAGGCGTAAAAACCGGCACGTTGCCCGAGGCACACCAACTATACCTCGAAGAGCTCCAGCACTACAAGAACGAGATCCAGAAGGCAAAACTCTCGTCCTGGACCAACTTCGTGGACGAAGACCTCAGCAAGGATCCCTGGGGTAATGTTTATAGACTGGCTGCCAACAAGCTATCTCCCAATCTGGCCTCTACCAGCATTATCAAATCAGACGGCTCCTCAACCCTGCTGATGGAGGATACATTCAGTGAAACTTTAAACAGGCTGATGCCTGATGACGATCCGGAGACGGGCTCTGACTCAAACAGGCGATGCAGGGAGCACGCGGATCTGTGTCTGGGCACCCTGGAAAATAACTCGGAGTTTACTCCGGAAGAACTAGACGAGGCCGTCAGAGGCATTAAAGCGTACAAGGCCCCTGGCTCCGACCAGGTCCACGGCAAAATCCTAGCACTCTGCTTTAATTACCTGGGGTCCAGACTACTGGACCTATTCAACGCCCTACAATCTTGAAATCCGCTGACAGGGATCCATCAGACCCAAAAGCACTAAGGCCGATTACTCTACTTAGTGAGCTGGGCAAAATACTAGAAAGGCTCATCATTATTAAAATATCCAAAGTATCCCCGGATATGGTGTACTTCCATGAAAGCCAATTTGGCTTCAGGAAAGGCAAGTCAACTATCGATGCCCTGTCCCAGCTCACGGAGCATATCGGTCTGGCTCCTAGACACAGCCTGGTACTCTTCGTGGATATATCAGGTGGCTTTGACAATCTGTGGTGCCGGGGTTTGATTTCGATTTCCTTACTCCAAGGAAAGAATATACCATCTCTAATAATGGGACTCCTGAAGAGCTACTTAACAGGTAGGAAAATTACTTACAGCTCCTTATATACATCAGTCTCCAAGATGCTGACCAAAGGATGTCCCCAAGGCTCCATCCTTGGACCATTCTTATGAAACACAACGATGGACTCCCTCATGCGCAAACCCTGGCCCCATGATGTCAAGGTGATTGCATACGCTGATGATGTAGCAATTTCTATTCATGCCAATAGCAGAAAGGAAGTTGAAAACTTGGCTTAACAATGTGTCCTGACCCTCAGTGACTGGGCAAACGAGCACAAGCTCACCATTTCCAAGGAGAAGACAAAGTATATTGTCTTCTCTAACCTGTCATATAGCAGGAACCCAGTGGTGAGACTTGGGGACAACCCGATCTCCAGGGTCAAAACAATTAAGTATTTAGGAGTCATCAACGGCAAGTGCAGAAATATATTCCAAACGCTGAGAAGGACAATATGCCGCAACTGGTCCAATATAACGAAATACCAACCAGCTCTTCTGACCATATACAGGTGTGCAATTCTCCCAATCCTATCATATACCATACAAATCTGGGGCCACAGGCTGGACCGTGCAGTAAACAAAAGAACGCTCCACTCCAACGAGTCCCTCTGCGTTCTGCTACAAGTGCCGCCGCTGCACCTCACTCTGAGTGAGATCCTGGCACTGAGGCAGCTCAAGACCGGAGGCAGGGCCATCTTCCTGGGGGTGGACCTAGTGGCCTCAGACTACAGGTATTGGTCTATCATTGGGTTAGAAATGACCCAGCTGATGTATGATAGGTGGCAGCATGAGTGGACCAACTAAGGAAAAGGTAAATACATCCATGAGATCATCCCCAACATCAAGGACTGGCTAGACTGCTGTAGGAAAAGGCTGGAGAGATGTACCACGCTGCTTCTGAGCAACCACGCCAACTTAGGTGTGCATCTGCAACGTGTCGGAAGAGGGGGCCCAATATGTGCGCTTTGTAATACTTTAGACTCTACTGCACACAGGATATCAACTTGCTCAAACTTCACTAGGCAAAGACGCCACATTACCGACATCTTGGGCTCCCTACCTAGTACGGCAACTCGAGTTGTCTTAGAACTAGGAAACAATATTAATTTGCAACAACATTTCGTTGTGGAGGAAACCTGAATAAAGACTCAACCCCATACTGTACTGCTCAAACTATGTTATTTGTAACCTTTCTTATGTACCTTTCCGTATCTATAGGCTTACATACTGTATACCATGATACTCATATTTTTGTTACGTTATGTTTTATTATGTATGTTATCCGTTATTACTATTACTATTATTATGCTACTCTAATTTTACTACTTCATTAATATCTTATTTCTTGTTTCTTTTCTTTTTTTTTTCTTATATAGGCAAAAATGTACTTTCTGATCTCATGAGACTGGCAACACAAGGGTTAGTCAAAGGAACCTTGTTGTGAACTCTGGCATGCGTCAGAGGTGTTAGGGACCCCTACCTTGGCAGTGATAAGTCCTAAGTGCAATACTGTATATATGTTAAGTATTATAATGTGATATTTTATAAATAAATAGACTCCTCCCTTACCTTGAACGAGTGAGGATCAGGGCTGCTGGCCCTGGGGGTGGTGTTGGGGCCTCCCTCTTTCCCTTCCTTTTTTTTTGTCTGGCCTAAAGTCTAAAGCCTTCGAGCCAGACTTATAAAGGCGACAGTATCAAAGTGGTAAAGTTCTTGTTCAATATTTTAAGTAGTGTAATAATTTTGTTAGTATTAAAATCCACGGAAATCATCTGGCGGCCCCGCCTCTCCGTGGCGAAGGTAGTAATGAAAAACAGGCAGTAAAGTTCTTGCATTGCACGTGGTCTCCACGCAAGTGGTAAGCTGCTGGCCACGGCCAAGAGGGTCCCTGTACCCCCACCGGGGGTACCTTTCAGCAAGCAAAAGAGTTCCTCAAACTCTGACTGCTCTTACATTGGGGCCACACTAACGTCTAATGCCGTTAATTGTCGCGTTATTTGACATTAAACACTAGTGTAGCCACGGTTTAACGCGTTAATTTACTATCGGCATTATTAATGGCGTTTAACGTTAGGCGATAGCTCGGGTGGCGGTCTTTTTGCACACATCAAAGGGGTTAACGTGTCATTTATCGCGCTGCTGTGGCTACACTAGTGCATTGTTTATTGTGGACGCAACAAGTTCGAGCTTGAATCGTGGTTTAGAATTTTAAATCAGATCGAATGAAATGGAGTGGTCTAACGAAAAAATATTAGAGTTTTTAGAATTGTTTCAAACAGAACCTTGCTTATGGGATCCTCGACAGAATACACATAAAAATCGTGGTGCTCAAGGTGACGCTTGGCGTCGGATTGTGCAGGCACTACCATTTCCAGCAACTGTAGAAGATTTAAAGAAGAAAAAAGACACTCTTATGGGATACTACAGAACTCATCTTAATAAATATAAGAAATCTTTAAAGTCTGGTGCAGGAACAAGTGAGATATATACCACAAATTGGTTTGCATTTGATGTCATACATGGCTTTCTTAAACCTATATACGAAGGCAACATTACATTGAACACAGTGTATGTTTCTTGAAATATACAACTTATAACACGTCTTTGGTAATTTGCTTTTTAGTGTAAACATAGCCAAGCGTGCTACTGACACAAGTGATAAGGCTGCGAGATGTTCCGATCTCAGCAGGGCGGCGAGACGAACCTCTACGAGGAGGTAACGGAAGGGATCGGCAACTTCAGTGACGCACCTACAGACGAGCTGTTCAAAGAGTTCGGCAAGCTAAGACTTGCCATGCTTAACACAATCGTTTCCCTTAAAGAAACTCACAACAAAAAGCATGAACTCATACAACAAACTAAAGAACTAACCGCTGCCTTTCTTAGATTGGCTTTATTCCATAATAACTGTAAACGTTCTGAGAAGATCGAAGATCAAAACGACAGAGCAATCTCTATGTACCTCCTCATATGCCCAGGCAGTGAAGGAGGGCAGGTCACCGAAGGCACAGTGAGTAAGAGGGCCGTCAATGTCTCTCCCCTCAACGATTCGCCCAACCTGACCTGTGATGACACTAAGAAGTTACTGTTAACCAAGCTAAAGCCCGAAGACCTAGGTATCAAGCCAGACAGGGTCCTCAAATCGGGAAAGAATAGTATCAGAATCGAAGCCAAAGATATTAATGTAAGTAACATAAATAAAGAAGCCTAGGGGCAGCGGGCCTCAAACTAGAGATCCAAGGACAACTTAAACCGAGGATTGCCGTCTATGGGGTGCCAAGGGAAATCGAGGGCCCCAACCTAGAAGGCGCAATCAGGGACTCCATGAAGGACGACTCCCTTACAGATATCCAAGTCAAACATAAGTTTGGCCCCAGGGACAAACACTACAATCACTGGGTTGTCGAGGTTGGCGCTAAGGAAACGAAACGCTTACTTGAAAGCGAGAGGGTTTATGTGGGATGGTCATCCTGCATTGTTAAGGGCCACGCAAGAGTCCTTAAGTGCTTAAGTGTCTCAAGTTTAGCCACCTCCAAAACCATTGTAAGGGCGAAAGCACATGCGCCAAGTGTGCTGGTAATCATGATACCAGGCAGTGTAACAGTAACTCCCTGAAGGGTAACAATTGCGACAAGGCAGGCTTAGTGGACTCAAAACATGATGCAAGATCCAGTAAGTGTCCCTCACTTGTAAAGAGGACCAAAGAGCTTATTTCGAATATAGATTATGGTCTATAAGCTCTTAGGTATTGCGCAGGCAAACCTAGGTCGAGGTTCTACTGCCTTATCTGAAATCGGTCCCTTGGTGGACTCAAGAAACATATTTATAATATGCCTGCACGAGCCCTACATGCTAATGAGAGAGGGCGGATACTACATTCCCGGTCTCAATAAACACAAGTGCATTCACACCAGACTCCTGCTCCATGGTGGCCACAGTAGTGGTTGACCGAGAGCTGAAAGTCCTTCATTTATCCAGGTTCGCCAAGGACTGGATTGTTGCATGCGTAATAAGAGCACATAACTTCCAGGCTATTATAATAAACGTCTACTTCGAGTGGGACGGGGATGTTCGTGCCTATCTGGACCATCTACAAACAATTGTAAACACGTACAGCTACGTACCCACCTGGATAGTGGGCGACGTTAATTGCAAATCCTATTCTTGGTTCCCGAGAAACCATGATACTAGAGCGGAGCATCTGGAAGACTTCTGCGTCTCGAACAACCTCTATATTATTAACAAAGCAAACGAGCCATACACTTTCAGCTCCACCAATGGGGAGAACATTGATGTTTCGATCTGCAATTGAGATATACTCCGCAGGGTCCGGAGCTGGCGCGTAAATCCTGATCTCATATCGAGCGACCACAGGCTCATAGAGCTGCATCTTGACCTGGAAGAGACATACTAGCAATGCTCCAACCTTGAAAGTGTTGAATTTCGTAAGCTCTTTCGGATGTTAAACTCAGATTGCGAAATGCCGGGCAGAAAAACATCAAACGGCATATTAAATGAGCTGTACAGTGAAACCCTAGAACAGGTGAAAGCAGAAATAAGCAAAGGTTCTTATTTCTGTATAACCGCAGACGGATGGACATTGCTTAAAAATGAGAGCTACTAACTATGCTGATTCAGCTCACTATATTAACAACGGCAATTGCACTTTAAACTCTTTTTTGCTTACGTCATTGCGTTTTTTTTTTTGGATCAACACACATCCCAAGCTATTTCTGATGAGCTCAAAGAAGTTCTAAGCGAGTGGGAAATAAGCAATAAAATTGTAGCCTGTGTTACCGATAATGCTGCTAATATGATAGCCGTACAGTTGGCTAACTGGTGGCACATATCTTGTTTCGCACACACTTTAAATTTGATTGTACAGAAGAATTTAATTGAAATGAAAGAGAAGCGCGACAATGTAAAAGCAATCACGGATTATTTCAAAAGAAGTAGTCACGCCAGTGAGAGACTGAAACATCTACAAAAGCAGATGAACCAGGCGCACTTGAAAATGCCACTATAGCGGCGTTACACCCGAAAGGCATACACCCTTTCAGTAATGAGGATTTTTATGTGATCGACAAAGTGTGTGAGGTGTTGGTTAACATTGGAGATACTACATGCGAAATTAGTGCTTAGAGCAACGTCAACCTCTCAAAAATAACCGTACTAAGCAGGGCTCTGATAAAACACTGCGACAAAATAATAAATGAGACTTTCCAGACAGTAAACAATTTTGTTTGAAAATTAACTGAAGAGTGCAAAAAAACGATTTGCAAAATATGGTTTTTTGAAATTAATGTGAGGCATCAAACTAAAGACGATATTGTTGCAAAAGGTGTTGCAGTGGGGAGTCAGTTATGCCAGCTTTTGGTAATGGTAATAGTAGTGCAGCACGGCACCAACAGAAGATGTAAATGTTAATATAAGTACACCTACACCATCCACATCTACTACAACTACAACTATAACTAAACGCTTTCAGTCTACGCATTGGAAGGAATTTCAGGCTGAAACTCAGCATTGAACTGAAGTGCCAAATGCTAGAGCGGCAAGTATTGCCGAAGTTCACAAATATTTGTCAGTGCCGCTTTTGCCTCTAACAGAAAATTCATTAATCTGGTGGAAACAATTAATTTATGTTTCCCAGACGGTTCGAGGTAATGAAGCGAAGGCTTTGTCTTATTTCAACTTCTGTACCTTGTGAGCGAATTTTTTCCAAACAAGGTCAAATCATAACAGGCAGGCGTACACGTCTATCGAGTGATAAAGTCTCAAAAATTATGTTTCTAAATCATAATTTAAAATAATGATTCCTAATGGTTGTAAATTGAAGAGTTGATTAGATAAGTGGGCTAAGTACCAAAAATAATATTTTTTTGTTTTTTAGCTAAATACACTCTATGTGCCACAGCGGACGTACCCTAAATCGGGCTATGTGCCTAATGTCATATTTTTAGTGTAGGTATAGTCGGAGAGCCTATATTGTGTTCTTATTTATAGGAACATTAATTTACTTAGAAATTTATTATTATCCAGGTAAGGACTGTTTAGGCAAAAATGTGTATAGTCATATAAAATTTTTCCAGGTATAAATTAATCCCTTCTCATGACTTTTAGGTTTCCGAAAATTGCTAGTTGCTTCTCAAGTTAGTATAAATAACAGAGACATTTTTCTATAAAATTAATTATGTTCTTATAGTTCTTCCTCGCAGTGTTATAAGTTAAAAATAGTAGTAGTAGTAGTGAGTAAATTACAATTATAGTTCTTTTTTGAATGTCGGTTAGTATAATACGTTGAGCCCCACGTGCCCACCGGTGGACATTTAGTGTCTCACTCAGGGGACCATGTACCCACCCGTGGTCATTTCTCTTTGGAACCTCTGGGACCAATTTTGTGTTTATAGTTTTTAAGTATAAAATTAACTGAGCATGGTATTTTTTTGTTTAATTTACGTGAATTTAAACTTTTTTTTGCTGTATTTACATTTTTTCTTGTGACCCACGCGTGGTCACATGATATCAGAATGTAATGATACATGTGTTAAACACGGTGGATCATCCTTATAGTACAAGGTGGGGCATAATGGAGGGGCGTTTTTAGAGCGGTTAGTACACGCGAACGGGTGGGGGTAGAGGGCCGCGGTTGACATCGTTCGATTCAGGCAAGCTTACTGTTTGTTAGTCACAATGGTTATCTGGACAAGAGAACATCGCGCGTTCGCAGTTGAGGAGTATTTAAAATCCGGCGAGTCCGTTATTGTTGTGCAGTGGCGCTTTCGTCAACGCTTCAATATCGGTCGTAACGGTTCAGTTCCTAAACGTGACTCAATCAACAGGTGGGTACAGAATTTTAGAACGACGGCATCAGCAATTAATCCAAAACCTAAAGGCCGTCCCCGAAGTGTAAGGACACCAGCTGCCGTAGAAAGGGTGAGACAAGCAGTCCACACAAGGCTACAGCGTTCTATCCGAAAACGGGCTGCAGCAGTTCGAATGAGTAGTCGAACACTTCGCAGGATTTTACACAAAGACCTTAACTTTCACCCCTATAAGCTAATGGTTGTCCAACAACTGAATGAAGGAGATTTTGCTCAACGCCAGCTATTCGCTGAAAGAATGCAAATGATTTTTGCGGATGAAAATGAACCTGTAATAATGATGAGCGATGAGGCTCATTTTTATTTGTGCGGTTCTGTTAACAAGCAGATCTGACGATATTGGGCAGCAGAAAACCCCCGTGTACTGCATCAACGCCCACTTCACAGTGAAAAAGTCACCGTTTGGTGTGCCGTAAGCCGTCTTGGAGTAATCGGCCCTTATTTCTTCTAGGATGCACAAGGAGCAACCGCAACTGTAAACTCCGTGCGGTACATTGCTATGTTAGAAAACCTTTTCATCCCAGAATTGCGACGACGAGGAATCGATACAAGAAATGTTTGGTTCCAACAAGACGGTGCCACGGCACATACAGCCAGAGCCCCATGGTGGCTCCGCATTTTCCCTGGACACGTAATCTCCCACTTCGGTGATGTGCCATGGCCCCCGCGTTCCCCTGCTCTCTCAGCTGCTGATTATTTTTTATGGGGATACCTAAAAGCAAAAGTTTATGCCGATAAGCCTCGAAATCTGCAAGAGTTGAAAGAAGCAATCACAGCACAAATTAGGGCAATTGACAATGTCAATTTGACATCGACTTGTGTGCGAGGGTGATGCGAAACTTTGAGGAACGACTACAGCAGTGCATTACCAAAACGGTCATCATCTGCCTGACATTATTTTCAAAACATAATTTCACATTTTAGTTGTTAAATGGTAATATGTATACTTCAAATTTTTTTTAATACATTTTTTAAAGGTTAAAGGAAACCTCAGGAAGTATACCGAGAATCAAGAAATCTATAGGGCAGAGATCGCTGACTTACTTTGCTCCAAGATTGTACTTCAGAATTCCATCTGAGATTAGGGAATTAGACTCAGTCAAGCTCTTCAAGTCTAGAATCAGGCGGTGGATAGCATCACTACCTAGAGGCGAAGTCCATGGGTTGATTGATTTAAGTATTTTGATTTTGGTTTAGAATCGGTTGTTGCTTATGTGGAAGATCGGTTGACAAGCTCGATCAGTTCAGAGGTGTTCTTGATTGCAATGAGTGTAGATGGGTGAATGCAGGAAATGTATGTGCGCATCTGTGCTTAAAGGTGTGTGTGTGTGATGCTGTGTGTGGGTTTGTGCTGTGTTGTACATGTGTGTTTGAGACTGTGTGTGTGTGTGTGTGTGCGTGTATTTACGCGTGAGAATGATTGTGTAACTGTACGCTTGTCTGGGCGCTTTCAGCTGCATTTATGTCTGCAAAGGGGGGTTCATTGTGCACGCCGCCTTCCGCGTACTGATATGTATGGGACATGTACGGCTGACGGCAGGCTCAAGCGAGTGAGACAGGGGACAACGGTGTCGAACTTTAGGTAATTCCACTAACAAGGTTCGCCTTCAGTGGATTGTTTAAATTATGTATTGTTGTGACTCATTTTACTAAGAATTATTTTGTATTGTTTTGTAACTAATCTGCAACAATAAATATTATTATTATTATTATTGTGGGACCATGTGTCCACCAGTAGACATAGTGCATTTTATTTATTTTTTAATTTATTTTGTTTGGCAGCTTCCTTTCTTTGGTTTCAGATTTAATTTAAGATGGCTCGAAAATATTTAACGGGCGCAGAGCTTGCTGCTGAACTAGAAAATCTTTCTGAAGAAGTGGAGGACTTTTCTTCTGATGATTCAATAGCTGATAGGGAGTTTACACCAGAAGAAACAGATTCTGAATCAAATTTTGACGGCTCAGACGTTGGTATTCAATACGCTACTTCAGATGAAGATCCTGAAGATCTTATTCCACTAATAAATTTTGCAAATAACCCAGAATGGAACCTCGTTAATGGAGACAGATTACAATTCTATGTTTTTCCAAAAGATATTGGTGTGAAGGCTGATGTTGCAATAGCCTTAGCTGGAAAAGATCCGATCGACTTTTTGAATTATTTCATGGATGAAGATATAATAAATTTGTTTGTTACAGAAACGAACAGCTTTGCTACTGAAAACATTATTGCAGCAGAAAATTCTCAAAATAAAGCAAAAAAGGCACGATTTGCGAAATGGGTTGACCTAATCGGCCTGAAATGCGAAAGTTCCTAGGAATATTACTTTGGATGAGACTTCTTGAAATGCCACAATTGAGGGATTATTGGTCCACAAATTCGTTGTACCAAAATAAAATGCCAACTTTTATGAGTCCTAATCTTAGCCATGTTTCATACCTGCGACAACGAAGAACAAAAAGATCCTAGCGATCGACTTTACAAAATGTGCAAGTTTACGAATATGCTCCAAGCTAAGTTTCAGGAAGCGTACGTCCCAGAAGATGTGGTATGTATTGACGAAAGCAATGTTCCGTTCCGTAGAAGAATATATTTCCGACAATACATACCAAACAAAATACACAGGTATGGAATAAAAATCTTTAAACTTTGTGTAATAGGTGGTTACACTTGGGCATTCAAGGTCTATGCGGGCAAAGAGAAAACAAATGATGTGGATGTTTCAGAAAAAGTTGAAACTGAGTTAATGGGCGGGCTTTTCGATTCTGGAAGGACGTTGTTTACTGATAACTGGTATACCAGTGTTTCTTTAGCCAATAAAATGATAGCACAGGGGACTCATCTTGTAGGAACCCTACGAATCAATCGAAAAGGCAACCCTCCAGAGGTTACAAAAGCCAAACTAAAAAGAGGTCCAGTTATTGCCCGGCAGAATGAAAAGAAAACTGTAATACTAAAGTGGAAGGACAAGCGGGATGTACTATTGCTTAGTACAAAAATGACGATTCTGTTACACATTTTATAAAAAAGGGAAAAGAACGTACCAAGCCAGCAATGGTGTTGGATTACAATAAAGGAAAGGGATTCATCGATTTATCAGACCAGATGGCAGCATACTCTCCTTACTGTCGCCGTACCATAAAGTGGTAGTCTCGTAGGATTTTCGGATATGCCCCTAGCTCGTTCATCAACTTCTAGGGAGACCTTAAAACAAACCCATACCTTAAAATAAGTGGAGGGTCAGAAAAGGGTGACAAAAAAAAGGTGCAGTGTATGCTACAAAAATAAGTCCACGCGACACAATTCTGCATATGCCCAAAAAAATGCAAAAAAGTGAACTCTATTTGTGAACAATGTGAGGTACCCATGTGTTTAGTTTGTTTTCAAAAGCATCATTAAATTATTAAAAAACTGTTTTTTTTTTAAGTAAAAATGTTTTACATTATTTTTTGAAGTTTGTTTAAGAATGTTTGTTTTATTTTTTTATGTATTTAAATTTAATTTAATTATGTTTGTGTTTTTAAGTTTTTACTGCTTTATAACATACCGTTTTATAATGGCTAGTAAATACAGTGTACTCTCGATTATCCGTGTGCGGATTATCCGGTTTGCGGATTATCCGTGTGGAGAAACTGATCAAAATCTAAAAATTTAATTTCAAAGAATTAATGATAATTTGAATCTTTCTCGTTTTCTCTCCCACGAACCATAGTATAGATATCCTTAAAATAACAATCAACGACCAAATATGTACCAGTCTGCCTATTATGAAACTATTGCAACCTTGCAAGAATGAAGAGAAATATCGAACAGTAAATTCCTAGAAGCAAAACGAGCTTTGTCATGAATTCTCATTATTTATGTCAGAACGTGCCACTACAATAGAACCGCCGAGATGGGTCCATGTCCGGCAATGTTTATGGTAGGGTAATAAAATTTAATTGCGCCGATCTTTTCACACTTGCTCTTGTTCGGTATTGACGGCGGCACGGTAGAAAGAAACTAGACAGATATGTAATGTAGATTAGATATCTTTTGACGATATTCACACATTTGTTAAACATGCGGTATATGTACACATTTTTGCATTTTCTGAAGGGTCCTGACTCCCGATAAATTCAGGTCAGTGCAATGTTCAGTTGATTTCCGATCGCGAAACGAGTTTGTGCATTCTCGGTACGGTCTATTCTACGGCATTAAGTTCGGTAGGTAGTATACAGTATGTCTTTGAAACGGAAAAGAACCGTCTTAACCATCAAGCAAAAACTTGAAATTGTTGAAAAGTTGGAGAAAGGTGAATCTGCGAATAGGATTGCCAGTGATTATTCCGTTGGTGTGCAGACAGTGCGCGATATTAAAAACAATAAAGTGAAGATACAAGAATTTGTTGCAGCATCTGACAGTGCGGAAGGGCCGTCCAAACGGAAAACCATGAAAAGTGCGAAGCATCCAGCATTGGATGAAGCTCTGCTGAAGTGGTTCAATCAAAAGAGATTGGAAGGAACTCCAATTTCAGGGCCTATATGCACCCAACAAGCACAGAAATTTCATGAAAGCTTGGGTTTGAAAGAGCCATTCAATGCTTCATCTGGGTGGTTCACACGTTTCAAGCAGAGGCACGGAATTCGCGAACTCACAATACAGGGTGAACAACTTAGTGGCAATATTTCAGCAGCTAATGAATTTGGCCCAAGTTTTCAGCGATATGTGACACATCATAACTTGTCATATGATCAGATCTATAATGCTGATGAAACTGGCCTCTACTGGAAATGCTTACCATCTCGCACCTTAGCGAGTGAAACAGAGAAAAGAGCACCTGGTCACAAATCATCGAAGGAACGCGTAACAGTTATGCCTTGTGCTAATGCGAGCGGCACACATAAGCTGAAATTGTTGGTCATTGGTAAAGCCAAAAAAACCCGTTCTTTCAAAGGTACCGAAGTTACGCTGCCTGTTAATTATTGCAATCAAAAAGGAGCATGGAGGAACCGGGAAATCTTCCATAAGTGGTTTCACAATGATTTTGTGCCACAAGTGAGATCTTTCTTGGCTGGCAGAGGAATTGAACAGAAAGCGGTACTTCTGCTTGACAATGCACCATCTCATCCAGACAAATCGACTCTGATATCAGATGATGGTCTCATCACAGTCATGTATTTACCGCCGAATGTTACAGCTCTGATCCAACCAATGGATCAGGGAGTAATTTCCACAATGAAGCGTTCCTATAGAACCACTCTATTGAAATCTTTGATAGAAGAAGAGAACCTAATTTCATTGTGGAAAAATATAGACTGGTAGATGCGGTTTATAACATCGCAGATGCTTAGAAACATATAAAACCAGTCACTCTAATGCGGTCTTGGAAGAAAATTTTACCCAACACAGACGTAGAGTGTGATTCAGAGGACGAAGACAACATCCCTCTCATGACTTTGGCTCACAAAATAAGAGGATTTGAAAGTGTTGATGATGGCAATCTGCAGGAGTGGCTAAACACGGATGCTGACGATGCTGGGTTCCAACATCTTACGGACGAAGAAATCATTCAGCAGACACTAGAACACAAAACTGACGATGAAGACAGTATTTCTGAAAGTGACGAGGAAATGAATGTTTCTAAAATAAAACATCAAAGTGCCCTGGACAATACTAACAGTCTTCTAGACTATATGATTCAAGTGGGTTTTGACGATACTGACGTTGTGTCAGTGCGCAAAATAAGAAATTCGATCAGACAAAAAATTAGTGAATATGAAAAACAGACTAAAATTACAGATTTTTTCACGAGAGGATCCTCTTCAAATGCATCCAATTGATCTGCTGTAAGTTTTCCACTTAATATAACTTTAGTACATACATATGTACATACATATTGTCTATATATGCATATAATGCATGCGCTATATGTATACGTACATATATTACATATACGCATTTTATTAGGTTCGTATTATCCGTGTTTTTCGATTATCCGTGTCGCCGGTCCCCGTCATTAGCCCGGATAATCGAGAGTACACTGTATGGGATTTTTTCTCCAGCGTCAAAGACGGAAAAACGAGGTGTAATTTGAGCTCAACGAGCACAACAGTAAAGTTTCCTTCACATCTAATATAAATAGACATTTTAAATTGAAACATCCACTCGGTGATTTGAAAAAAGTCGCTTTGCGGGCTGTGATACAATCGCAATCGAACGCGATGCAGATATAATAATAGAGAAAAGGAGCACATCTCAAGTTGAAGGCTCTGAACCTGGAGCCTCAACATTGTCAACTTCAACAACAGTTATTTCCACTGTTGTCAGTGTCCCTACAACAAATGATGGTGCGAAAAGGAAAAGGCAAGAAAACATATCTTCCTACTGTGTAAAACCGCTTAGTTCTGTGCAAAGAAAAAATGTGGATAAGCAACTTACTCGAACGATAATAACAGACTTTCAGCCCTTTAGTATGGTTGAAAGTGTTGAATTTCGTAAGCTCCTTCGGATGTTAAACTCAGATTACAAAACTCCGTGCAGAAAAACATCAAACAGCATATTAAATGAGCTGTACAGTGAAACCCTAGAACAGGTGAAAGCAGAAATAAGCAAAGGTTCTTATTTCTGTATAACCGCAGACGGATGGGCATTGCTTAAAAATGAGAGCTACTAACTATGCTGATTCAGCTCATTATATTAGCAATGGCAATTGCACTTTAAACTCTTTTTTGCTTATGTCATTGCGTTTTTTTGGATCAACACACATCCCAAGCTATTTCTGATGAGCTCAAAGAAGTTCTAAGCGAGGGGGAAATAAGCAATAAAATTGTAGCCTGTTACCGATAATGCTGCTAATATGATAGCCGTACAGTTGGCTAACTGGTGGCACATATCTTGTTTCGCACACACTTTAAATTTGATTGTACAGAACAATTTAATTGAAATAAAAGAGGTGCGCGATAAGGTAAAAGCAATCACGGATTATTTCAAAAGAAGTATTCACGCCAGTGACAGACTGAAACATCTACAAAAGCAGATGAACCAGGCGCAGTTGAAAATGATGCAAGATTGTCCCACTCTATGGAATTCAACCTACTATATATTTGAAAAGATTTTAAAGATCAAAGAGCCATTACAAGCAACTATAGCGGCGTTACACCCGAAAGGCATACACCCTCTCAGCAATGAGGATTTTTATGTGATCGACAAAGTGTGTGAGGTGTTGGTTAACATTGGAGATATTACATGCGAAATTAGTGCTGAGAGCAACGTCAACCTCTCAAAAATAACCGTACTAAGCAGGGCTCTGATAAACCACTGCGACAAAATAATAAATGAGACTTTCGCAGGCCAGTTTGTTCGAAAATTAACTGAAGAATGCAACAAGAACAAAACCGATTTGCAAAATATGGTTTTTTGAAATTAATGTGGGAGGCATCGTTCATCAATCTTAGGTTAAAGAGGCTTTTTAAAAAGTATGTAGACGATGCCTTTTTCAAACAAACCAAAAACGATATTGTTGCAAAAGGTGTTGCAGTGGGGAATCAGTTATGCCAGCTTTTGGTAATGGTAATAGTGCAGCACGGCGCCAACAGAAGATGTAAATGTTAATGTAAGTACACCTACACCATCCACATCTACTACAACTATAACTAAACGTTTTCAGTCTACGCATTGGAAGGAATTTCAGGCTGAAACTCAGCATTGAACTGAAGTGTCAAATGCTAGAACGGCAAGTATTGCAGAAGTTATCTAACAGAAAATCCATTAATCTGGTGGAAACAATCAATTTATGTTCCCCAGATTGTTCGAGGTAATGAAGCGAAGGCTTTGTCTTATGTCAACTTCTGTACCTTGTGAGCGAATTTTTTCCAAACAAGGTCGAATCATAACAGACAGGCGTACACGTCTATCGACTGATAAGGTCACAAAAATTATGTTTCTAAATTATAATTTAAAATAATGATTCCTAATGGTTGTAAATTAAAGAGTGATTAGATAAATGGGCTAAGTGCCAAAAATAATAATTTTCTGTTTTTTTAGCTAAATACACTCTATGTGTCACCGCGGATGTACCGTAAATCGGGCTATGTGCCAAATGTCATATTTTTAGTGTAAGTATAGTCAGAGAGCCTTTATTTTGTTCTTATTTATAGGAACCTTTATTTACTTAGATATCTATTATTATCCGGGTAGGGACTTTTTAGGCAAAAATGTGTATCGTCATGTAAAATTTTTGCCAGGTATGATTTAATCCCTTCTCATGACTTAGGTTTCCCAAATTTGCTAGTTGCTTCTCAAGTTAGTATAAATAACAGACATTTTTCTATAAAATTAATTATGTTCTTATACTTCTTCCTCGCAGTGTTATAAGCTGAGAATATCAGTAGTAGCAGTAAGTAAATTGCAATTATAGTTCTTTTTTGAATGTCGGTTAGTATAAACAAGTAAATAGTGATTTGCGAATTATGTTTGTGTTTTTAAGTTTTTACTGCTTTATAACATACCGTTTTATAATGGCTAGTAAAAAAAGATATGTATGGGATTTTTTTCTCCGGCGTCAAAGGCAGAAAAACGAGGTGTAATTTGTGTTCAACGAGCATAACAGTTAAAAAAATTTTCACATCTAATTTATATAGACATTTTAAATTGAGACACCCACTTGTTGATTTGAAAAAAGTCGCTGGCAGTGATAAAATCGTAATCGAACGCGATGCAGATATAATAATAGAGAAAAGAAACACATCTCAAGATCAAGGCTCTGAACCTGGAGCCTCAACATTGTCAACGTCAACAACAGTTGTTTCCACTGTTGTCAGTGTCCCTACAACAAATGATGGTGCGAAAAGGAAAATACAAGAAAATATATCTTACTGTGTAAAACCGCTTAGTTCTGTGCAAAGAAAACAATTTGGGTAAGCAACTTATTCGAGCGTTTTCAGCCGTTTAGTATGGTTGAACGTGTTGAATTTCGTAAGCTCCTTCGGACGTTAAACTCAGATTACGAAATGCCGGGCAGAAAAACATCAAACAGCAGATTAAATGAGCTGTACAGTGAAACCCTAGAACAGGTGAAAGCAGAAAAAAGCAAAGGTTCTTATTTCTGTATAACCGCAGACGCATGGACATCGCTTAAAAATGAGAGCTACTAACTATGCTGATTCAGCTCATTATATTAGCAATGGCAATTGCACTTTAAACTCTTTTTTGCTTAGGTCATTTCGTTTTTTGGATCAACACACATTCCAAGCTATTTCTGATGAACTCAAAGAAGTTCTAAGCGAGTGGTAAATAAATAAAATTGTAGCCTGTGTTACCGATAATGCTGCTAATATGATAGCCGTACAGTTGGCTAACTGGTGGCACATATCTTGTTTCGCACACACTTTAAATTTGATTGTACAGAACAATTTAATTGAAATAAAAGACGTGCGCGATAAGGTAAAAGCAATCACGGATTATTTCAAAAGAAGTAGTCACGCTAGTGACAGACTGAAACATCCACAAAAGCAGTTAAACCAGGCGCAGTTGAAAATGATGCAAGATTGTCCCACTCTATGGAAATCAACCTACTATATATTTGAAAAGATTTTAAAGATCAAAGAGCCATTACAAGCAACTACAGCGGCGTTACACCCGAAAGGCATACACCCTCTCAGCAATGAGGATTTTTATGTGATCGACAAAGTGTGTGAAGTGTTGGTTAACTTTGGAGATATTACATGCGAAATTAGTGCTGAGAGCAACGTCAACCTCTCAAAAATAACCCTACTATGCAGGGCTCTGATAAACCACTGCGACAAAATAATAAATGAGACTTTCGCAGGCCCGGCAGTAAATAATTTTGTTCGAAAATTAACTGAAGAATAAAAAAAAACGATTTGCACAATATGGTTTTTTGAAATTAATGTGGGAGGCATCGTTCCTCGATCGTAGATTAGAGGCTTTTTAAAAAGGATGTAGAAGATGCCTTTTTCAAACAAACCAAAGACGATATTGTTGCAAAATGTGTTTAAGTGGGGAATCAGTTATGCCAGCTTTTCGTAATGGTAATAGTAGTGCAGCACAGCACCAACAGAAGATGTAAATGGTAATGTAAGTACACCTACACCATCCACATCTACAACTATAACTAAACGTTTTCAGTCTACACATTGGAAGGAATTTCAGGCTGAAACTCAGCATTAAACTGAAGTGCCAAATGCTAGAGCGGCAAGTATTGCAGAAGTTGACAAATATTTGTCGATGCCGCTTTTGCCTCTAACAGAAAATCCATTAATCTGGTGGAAACAATCAATTTATGTTCCCCAGATTGTTCGACGTAATGAAGCGAAGGCTTTGTCTTATGTCAACTTCTGTACCTTGTGAGCGAATTTTTGCCAAACAAGGTCAAATCGTAACAGGCAGGGGTACACGTCTATCGAGTGATAAGGTCTCAAAAATTATGTTTCTAAATCATAATTTAAAATAATGATTCCTAATGGTTGTAAATTGAAGAGTGGATTAGATAAGTGGGCTAAGTGCCAAAAATAATATTTTTTTGTTTTTTAGCTAAATACACTCTATGTGCCACCACGGATGTACGCTAAATCGGGCTATGTGCCAAATGTCATATTTTTAGTGTAGGTATAGTCCGAGAGCCTATATTGTGTTCTTGTTTATAGGAACCTTTATTTACTTAGAAATTTATTATTATCCAGGTAGGGACTTTTTAGGCAAAAATGTATCGTCATGTAAAATTTTTGCCAGGTATAATTTAATCCCTTCTCATGACTTTTAGGTTTCCCAAATTTGCTAGTTGCTTCTCAAGTTAGTATAAATAACAGACATTTTTCTATAAAATTAATTCTGTTCTTATACTTCTTCCTCGCAGTGTTATAAGCTGAGAATAGCAGTAGTAGCAGTAAGTAAATTACAATTATAGTTCTTTTTTGAATGTCGGTTAGTATAAACAAGTAAATAGTGATTTGTGTATTTAAGTTTTTACTGCCTTATAACATACCGTTTTATAATGGCTAGTAAAAAAAGCTATGTGTGGGATGTTTTCTTCAGCGTCAAAGACGGAAAAACGAGGTGTAATTTGTGCTCAACGAGCATAACAGTTGAAATTTCCTTCACATCTAATTTAAATAGACATTTTAAATTGAAACACCCACTCGGTGATTTGAAAAAAGTCGCTTTGCGGGCAGTAATACAATCGCAATAGAACGTGGTGCAGATATAATAATAGAGAAAAGGAAAACATCTCAAGTTCAAGGCTCTGAAGCTGGAGCCCCAGTACAACAAATATTGAGGACACAAAAAGGCGGGACTAAAAAGCTTGTTACTTGTCCGGAAGTGTTTCTTCATACAACAAATATATGGCCGGCGTAGATCGTTTCGATCAGTTACTCTCTTGTTATAGTATTTCGTGGAAAAGTTGGAGTTGGTGGCTCAGAATATTTTTTTACTGTCTGGCCTAAAGTTTCTTAGCAGGGTGGCGATACGGACCTCTTCGAAGAGGTTACGGATAGGGTCGGCAACTTCATTGACGCACCCACTGATGAGCTGGTCAAAGATTTTGGCAAATTAAGACTTGACATGATTAATACTATCGTTTCCCTTAAGGAAACACAATAAAAAGCATGAACTCATGCAACAAAGAGAGGAGCTAACCGCTGCCTTCCTCAGGTTGGCCTTGTTTTACAATAACTGTAAAAGATCCGAGAAGTTCGAAGACAGGTTGAAATCGATAGAGCAGTCCGTATGCACCTCCTCATACGCGCAAGCGGTGAAGGATGACAGGCCTCCGAAGGTACAGATTACACACGGCAAACCTGTCAAGCCGATTAGCAAGAGGGTCGTCAAGGTCTCCCCCCTTACTGACTCACCTAACTTAACCTGTGACGACACCAAGAGGCTACTGCTAACAAAACTAAAACACGAAGACATCAAGCCAGATAGGGTTCTCAAATCAGACAAGCATAGATATTTTTTATTGAGAAAAACATAGGACTAGTTTATATTTCGATGACATGATTCTCTTTGGTTTTCAAAAAATGTAAATTATACTTAGAAGAAAATTCTCTATCGCTTTTCTTTTTCTATTCATAACCTTTAACTCAACCAAAAAAAAAAAAGAAAGCTAAGGAGAATGATACATTAGGTAATTCACCCTGTACGTGTACCAAAGAACTAAAAGTCGGGACGTAGCAAGAAGTAGCAAGACTAGTGTGCTTTTTGATAGTTTGTAAGAGTGTATACTTTTGTCTATGACATGTCTTGTATATTTTTGTACATGTATGACTAGATAATAATAAAAAATTAAATGAACAAAATTGGTCACTGTTGTTGTGCAAGTGGGAATACTACTCCGCCCATGTTCATCTTCCCCCGGAAAAATTACAGAGATTATGTCCTGGAGAATGGACCCACAGGGTGTATTGGCTCAGTAAACAAATCAGGGTGGATTACTCGAGATGATTTCGTTGCCTTCCTCGACCATTTTGTCAGCCGTTCACGATATTCGCAGGAAAAACCAGTTTTTCTTTTGATCGACAACCACGACTCTCATTTATCAATCAGGGGACCTCCACATTGTACAGGGTGAGTATTATAAATGATAACCCGCTTTTATTTTCGTTATTTCTGGGCGAATTGATCTATTCAAAAACTTATTTTGACAATTTTTAACGTAGTTTCTGAATCTGCTATCGCTTTTCAAGAATTTTGAAAACTGTACGGGGTGGAACAAAAAATAGTTTTTTAAATGGAACTCGATTTTTTCTAATTACAAAAATATATAGTTACAGCACGTTTGGATAAGCAGTTTTTAAGTTATGATGAAATGTGTAAAACGACAAATCTGTTTACGTATTACTTAATAATATACGAAGTAGCCTTTGGAAATAAAATTTTAACTTTGTATAAACGTCAAAATGGTTAAAATTTGTTAGTGCTTTTTCTATTAGGAATCTTTATTGTCTGCAAAAAAAGTGTCATGCCTCATCATAGAGAATAGGCGTAGAATTTTAGAAATTTTCTTATATTGTAATTAAAACATGACTGCTTCACAAAGGGAGTTTAGAAGACTGTATCCGGATAAGACTGTGCCTGGCAAAGGAACATTCAAGAAAATTTACAATAAATTTTGTGACACAAATTCATTAAAGAATGCAAATATAAGAAAAACGAGGAATACTATTGGTGAGAAAATACAAATGAATATGCTATTATCGGTTATAGAACAGCCAGTCGGTCTACTTATTTTGTAGCTAAAGCTTTAAATGTAAGCCAAAGCAGCGTTATGCAACTTTTAAAAATAAATAAGTATAAACCTTTCCACATTCTTCCTGTTCAATAGTTAACCGAAAATGATCGACGACAGAGAATACTGTTTTGCCAACAAATTATTGAAAAATATAATGAAAACAATGATTTGTTGCGAAATGTGTTTTGGACTGATGAGTCGTCCTTTTCTACAGCTGGTTTGTTTAATAGACATAACAAACATTATTGGGCTCCAGAAAATCCACATATGGTAAAGCAAATAAAAAAACAAGGACGTAAAACTGTCAATGTGTGGTGTGGGATACACCAAAATAAAATAATTGGGTCATTTTTTTACATACAAATCTCACAGATGTAGTTTATGTCCATTTGCTACAAGAGCAAGTTGAGGAATATTTGGATAACTTGCCAGTTATTCTAAATTTAAGAGCAATCTGGCAGCAAGACAGCTCCCCCACATAACGTCATACCTGTGACGAACTACTTAAACCAAAAATATGACCTCTGGATAGGTAAAAATGGTCCCATTCATTAGCCGGCTACAAGCCCCGATTTAAATCCACTAGATGTTTTCCTTTGGGGTGCTCTCAAGAACAATATTTATAGTGAAGAACCGTCGGGGGACACTGTAATTAAAACAGCTTATACGACGAGAAATAAATTATTTTAACGAAAATGCAGCGGTATTTATAGATGTGTGATCAAATTTTTTACGGTGATGTTTCAAATAATTGGAAAACAATGGAAGTTATGTAGAAGATACAATGTAAATCTTTATATCATTTTCTAATTTTTGTAAGTTTGATACTTTTATTTTATTTGTTTCCTTGTGTATGATTCCGTTATATATTTTGTTGTGACAATCATTGAATAGATACCTTAGCTAGTTTTGTATAATAATTAACTAATTATTGACAAATCATCTTTTTAGCATAAACTAATAGTTTGACGTTCGTATACAAAATTAAAATTTTGTTTCCAAAGGATACTTCGTATATTATTGTGTAATACGTAAACAGATTTGTCGTTTTACATATTTCATCATAACTTAAAAACTCCTTATCCAAATGTGCTATAACTATATATTTTTGTAATCAGAAAAAATCGACAAATTATAATATGTAAAAAAATGCAGGGTGTTCCATTTAAAAAACTATATTTGTTGTTCCACCTCGTACATTTTTCAACATTCTTGAAAAGCAATGGCAGATTCAGAAACTACGTTAAAGATTGTTCAAAATGAGTTTTTGAACGAATCAATTCGCCCAGAAATGACGAAAATAAAAGGGGGTTATCATTTATAATACTCACCCTGTACACATAAACTACAACCACTTGATGGGTCTGTTTTTGGGCCACTAAAAAATATGTGAACAGCAAATGCGATGCTTGGATGAGCAATAACCCAGGAAAAACAATGTCTATATATGACGTGCCTGGATTTGTGAAAGATGTTTTCCCTTTGGCAGCAACACCTACCAATATACAGTCTGGCTTTAGAGCGAGTGGAATAATTTCCTTCTATCGAGATATTCACCGACGATGAGTTTTTGACTTCAGCAGTGACAGATCGTCCATATCCATCAGAAGACAATGCGTCACAACATAGTCTTTTAGAATATATCACCTGAGAAACCACATAATGATGAGGAATCAACACCTCCTCGGTCTCAAGTCGGTCGTACTTCTGAGGGTGAAATACCTGGTACCTCAGGTGTGAACACCCATTTCAGTCCTGCTGATATACGGTCATTTCCGAAAGGAGAAAGACGTTAAAACACAAAGGTCGTAAATGCAGAAAAGCGTGTATCTTGACAGGTACCCCCAACAAAGAGGAGCTCGCCGCTGAATAACAGGAACGTCCAACGCTACGTCAGGCGGCTCGGAAAACTAAAAATGTAACAACTGGGCGCATGAAGAGTGTACAAACAGGGATATATATTTTGTATGTCAGAACTGCAACTCATGATGATGAGTAGGTAGATAACTGTTTGAATTGTGCATGTTACAACTAACTCTTTGTATGTAACAACTAGCCCCATATATGGGGGAAGTTACAATTTTTTTCTATAATAAAATTTTAAGTCCTCTTGTTTTTCATGAAACTTATTTTCGGTGAGCTAAAGCAAGGTCCTTTTCAAGTATATATTATGTGCAGAGAAATATCACGTGTGGTCAAAAATTTTTTGTTAACAACCAAACTCTGTCTCCCTAGTAAACACTCAAGTATTGGCAAATAAAAATGATGTTATATAAATTGTTTCACAGGCTCTGAATATTGTGCGTCTGCCTTTACAAAGCAATATTAGAAAATTAGCCATTATATATGGTAAAACAAATTGATTACATTAGATTGTCATTTTAGTGACGAAAAAGTAAACATGTATCATGAAATTGGGAAATTCTTTTAAGTAACTAGGCACATATAGTACTATACACTCAGGTATTGGCCTATTAAAAATGATGTTATATAAATTGTTTTGCAGGCTCTGAATATTATGCCAGTCTGCCTTTATAAAGCACTATTACCAAATAGCCATTATATATAATAGAACAAATTGATTCCATTAGATTACCAGCATATTGATGAAAAAGTAAACATTAAATTGGAAACATCTTTCAAGTAACTAGCACATATAGTACTAAACACTCTGGTATTGGCCTATTAAAAATGATGTTAAATAAATTGTTTCACAGGCTTGAATATTATGCCAGTCTGTCTTTATTAAGCACTATTACCAAATAGCCATTATATATAGTAGAACAAATTGATTCCATTAGATTACCAGAATATTGATGAAAAAGTAAACATATGAAATTGGGAACATCTTTCAAGTAACTAGCGCATATAGTACTAAACACTCTGGTATTGGCTTGAATATTATGCCAGTCTGTCTTTACAAAGCACTATTACCAAATAGCCATTATATATAGTAGAACAAATTGGTTCCATTAGATTACCAGCATAGTGATGAAAAAGTAAACATATGAAATTGGGAACATCTTTCAGGTAACTAGCGCATATAGTACTAAACACTCTGGTATTGGCCTATTAAAAATGATGTTTTCTAAATTGTTTGACAGGCTTGAATATTATGCCAGTCTGTCTTTACAAAGCACTATTACCAAATAGCCATTATATATAGTAGAACAAATTGGTTCCATTAGATTACCAGCATAGTGATGAAGAAGTAAACATACGAAATTGAGAACATCTTTCAAGTAACTAGCACATATAGTACTAAACACTTAGGTATTGGCATATTAAAAATTATGTGTTATAAATTGTCTCACAGGCTCTGAATATTGTGCCTATCTGCTTTACAAAGCAATATTAACAGTAGTCATTATATATAGTAAAACCAATTATCACATTAGGTTGCCATTATAGTGATGAAAAAGTAAACATATGAAACTGGAAACATCTTTCAAGTAACTAGCACATATAGTACTAAACACTCAGGTATTGGTAAACTGTTTTACTCTGAATATTCTACCAGTCTGCTTTACAACATAATATTACCAAATTAGCCATTATATATCGTAGAACAAATTGATTGCACTCGATTACAAATATAGTGATGAAAAAGTAAACATGTATCATGAAATTGGGAAATTCTTTCAAGTAACTAGGCACATATAGTACTATACACTCAGGTATTGGCCTATTAAAAATGATGTTATATAAATTGTTTTGTAGGCTCTGAATATTATGCCAGTCTCCCTTTACAAAGCACTATTGCCAAATAGCCATTATATATAGTAGAACAAATTGATTCCATTAGATTACCGGCATATTGATGAAAAGGTAAACATATGAAATTGGGAACACCTTTCAAGTAACTAGCACATATAGTACTAAACACTCGGGTATTGGCCTATTAAAAGTGGTGTTATATAAATTGCTTCACAGGCTCTTAATATTATGCGGACGACAGCACCCTCCACTCAAATATACAATATTCTAAGCCTCTCTTTGGCCCAACTAGATGAGGATCGCAGACACATGGAGGGTTCTGTCTCCGTGGATCTCCAAAAAATACTAGACTGGGGAAGTAGAAATCTTGTACAATTCAACCCCACCAAATCTCAGTCTTGCTTTCTTTCCCATAAAAGATACACCAGCCCTAGAACCATCACAATGAACACCCAAGTTATTCAAAGTAATTAGTCCTTTTCACTTGTTGGCATTTCTGTGGATCGAAATCTCAATTGGCACCAACATGTCACATCAATTGCAGAAGCGGCTTCTAAGAAATTAGGTTTCCTCTTCCGGGCTCGCAAGTACTTTTCACCAGCTAATCTATATATCTTATATACTTCACAAATAAGACCAAACCTCGAATAATGCTCCCACATCTGGGGTGCTGCTGCCGCTTCTACACTCGCTATCCTGGACTCTATTCAGAAGAGAGCTATACGTCTCATTGGTGACCCTACCCTTACCCAAAGGCTGCCATCCCTTGCCCACCGACGTGCTGTTGGTGACCTATCTCTCTCTCTCTCTTTTATAGATATCTGCACGGGCAGTGCTCAGATGAGCTTTATTCCATAGTTCATCCACTTGCTGCCCCCAACAGTTCTACCAGGGGAACAGAGCGAATGCACCCTTTTACTGTCCAGGTCACCAGACATCGAACATCTTGTTATGCCCGCACTTTTGTCCAGAGGACTTTCAAGTTGTGGAATTCCTTGCCGGCGCATGTTTTTCCTTCTCCTCCGAACCTCCAACCCTCAAGTCCAGAATTAACAAGTTGCCTATTTCCTCCTTGTCGACACACACCATATATTTAGGCTGTGAGCCCTCGTGGCGTGTTGTCGAAATAAAATAAAAATAAAAAATGCCAGTCTGCCTTTACAAAGCACTATTACCAAATAGCCATTATATATAGTAGAACAAATTGATTCCACTAGATTACCAGCATATTGATGAAAAGGTAAACATGAAATTGAGAACATATTTCAAGTAACTAGCACATTTAGTACTAAACACTCGGGTATTGGCCTATTAAAAATTATGTTATATAAATTGTTTCACAGGCTCTGAATATTATGCCAGTCTGTCTTTACCAAGCACTATTACCAAATAGCCATTATATATAGTAGAACAAATTGATCCCATTAGATTACCAGCATAGTGATGAAGTAAACATACGAAATTGGGAACATCTTTCAAGTAACTAGCACATATGGTACTAAAAACTTAGGTATTGACCTATTAAAAATTATGTTATAAATTGTCTCACAGGCTCTCAATATTGTGCCTATCTGCTTTACAAAGCAATATTAACATTAGTCATTATATATAGTAAAACAAATTGATCACATTAGGTTGCCATTATAGTGATGAAAAAGTAAAATTATGAAACTGGAAACATATTTCAAGTAACTAGCACATATAGTACTAAACACTCAGGTATTGGTAAACTGTTTCACATACTCTGAATATTCTGCCAGTCTGCTTTAAAAGATAATATTACCAAATTAGTCATTATATATGGTAGAACAAATTGATTGCACTCGATTACCAATATAGTGATGGAAAAGTAAACATGTATCATGAAATTGGGAAATTCTTTCAAGTAACTAGGCACATATAGTTCTAAACACTCAGGTATTGGCCTATTAAAAATGATTTTATATAAATTGTTTCACAGGCTCTGAATATTATGCCAGTCTGCCTTTACAAAGAATTATTACCAAATAGCCATTATATATAGTAGAACAAATTGATTCGATTAGATTACCGGCATATTGATGAAAAGGTAAACATATGAAATTGGGAACACGTTTCAAATAACTAGCACATATAGTACTAAACACTCGGGTATTGGCCTATTATTATGTTATAAATTGTCTCACTCGCTCTGAATATTGTGGCTATCTGCTTTACAAAGCAATATTAACATTAGTCGTTATATATAGTAAAACAAATTAATCACATTAAGTTGCCATTATAGTGATGAAAAAGTAAACATGAAACTGGAAACATCTTTCAAGTAACTATCAGTATTGGTAAACTGTTTCACAGACACTGAATATTGTGCCAGTCTGCTTTACAAGATAATATTACCAACTTAGCCATTATATATCGTAGAACAATTTGATTGCATTCGATTACCAATATAGTGATGAAAACTTAAACATGTTATAAAATTGGGAACACATTTCAAGTAACTAGCACTTATAGTACTAAACACTCGAGTATTGGCCAACAAAAAATGTGTTATAAATTGTTTCATAGCCTCTTAATATTGTACCAGTCTGCCTTTACAAAGCATTATTACCAAACAGCCATTATATATACAGTAGAACAAATTTATTCCATAAGATTACCAATATAGTGACGAAAAAGTAAACATGAAATTGAGAACAGCTTTTAACTAGCACTTATAGTACTAAACACTCGAGTATTTGCCAATAATAAATGTGTTATATAAATTGTTTCATAGGCTCTGAATATTGTGCAAATCTACTTTACAAGGCAACATTCGCAAATTAACCATTATATATAGTAAAACAAATTGATTCACCTGGATTATCAATATTGTGATGAGAAAGTAAACATGTAATGAAATTGAAAACATCTTTCACTTAGCACTTATAAGTCTGCCTTTACAAAGGATTATTACCAAACAGCCATTATATAGTATAACAAATTGATTCCATAATTACCAATATAGTGATGAAAAAGTAAACATATGAAATTGGGAACACCTTTTAAGTAACTAGCACTTACAGTACTAAACACTCGAGTATTTGCCAATAATAAATGTGTTATATAAATTGTTTCATAGGCTCTGAATATTGTCCAAATCTACTTTACAAGGCAATATTCGCAAATTAGCCATTATATATAGTGAAACAAATTGATTCCACTAGATTACCAACATTGTGATGAAAAGTAAACATGTCCTGAAATTGGAAACATCTTTCAACTAGCACTTATAGTACTAAACACTCGAGTATTGGCCAATAAAAAATGTGTTAAATAAATTGGTTCATAGGCTCTGAATATTGTACCAGTCTGCATTTACAAAGCATTACCAAACAGTCATTATATAGTAGAACAAATTGATTCCACTGGATTACCCATATTGTGATGAAAAAGTAAACGTCATGAAATTGGAAACATCTTTCAACTAGCACTTATAGTACTAACACTCGAGTATTGGCCAATAAAAAATGTGTTATATAAATTTTTTCATATGCTCTAATTATTGTGCCAGTCTGCATTTACAAAGCATTATTACCAAACAGCCATTATATAGTATAACAAATTGATTCCATGATTACCAATATAGTGATAAAAAAGTAAACATATGAAATTGGGAACACCTTTTAAGTAACTAGCACTTACAGTACTAAACACTCGAGTATTTGCCAATAATAAATGTGTTATATAAATTGTTTCATAATCTCTGAATATTGTGCAAATTTACTTTACAAGGCAATATTCGCAAATTAACCATTATATATAGTAAAACAAATTGATTCCACTGGATTATCAATATTGTGATGAGAAAGTAAACATGTCATGAAATTGAAAACATCTTTCAACTAGCACTTATAAGTCTGCCTTTACACAGCATTATTACCAAACAGCCATTATATATACAGTAGAACAAATTGATTCCATTAGATTACCAATATAGTGACGAAAAAGTAAACATGAAATTGGGAACACCTTTTAAGTAACTAGCACTTATAGTACTAAACACTCGAATATTTGCCAATAATAAATGTGTTATATAAATTGTTTTATAGGCTCTGAATATTGTACCGGTCTGCATTTACAAAGCATTACCAAACAGTCATTATATAGTCTAACAAATTGATTCCATGATTACCAATATACTGATGAAAAAATAAACATATGAAATTGGGAACACCTTTTAAGTAACTAGCACTTATAGTACTAAACACTCGAGTATTTGCCAATAATAAATGTGTTATATGAATTGTTTTATAGGCTCTGAATATTGTGCAAGTCTACTTTACAAGGCAATATTCGCAAATTAGCCATTATATATAGTGAAACAAATTGATTCCACTAGATTACCAATATTGTGATGAAAAGATTACCAATATTGTGATGAAAAGTAAACATGTCCTGAAATTGGAAACATCTTTCAACTAGCACTTATAGTACTAAACACTCGAGTATTGGCCAATAAAAAATGTGTTAAATAAATTGTTTCATAGGCTCTGAATATTGTACCAGTCTGCATTTACAAAGCATTACCAAACAGTCATTATATAGTATAACAAATTGATTCCATGATTACCAATATAGTGATGAAAAAATAAACATATGAAATTGGGAACACCTTTTAAGTAACTAGCACTTATAGTACTAAACACTCGAGTATTTGCCAATAATAAATGTGTTATATGAATTGTTTTATAGGCTCTGAATATTGTGCAAGTCTACTTTACAAGGCAATATTCGCAAATTAACCATTATATATAGTAAAACAAATTGATTTCACTGGATTACCAATATTGTGATGAAAAAGTAAACATGTCATGAAATTGGAAACATCTTTCAACTAGCACTTATAGTACTAAACACTCGAGTATTGGCCAATAAAAAATGTGTTAAATAAATTGTTTCATAGGCTCTGAATATTGTACCAGTCTGCATTTACAAAGCATTATTACCAAACAGTCATTATATAGTAAAACAAATTGATTCCATGATTACCAATATAGTAATGAAAAAGTAAACATGAAACTGGGAACACCTTTTAAGTAACTAGCACTTATAGTACTAAACACTCGAGTATTTGCCAATAATAAATGTGTTATATAAATTGTTTCATAGACCCTGAATATTGTGCAAGTCTACTTTAAGAGGCAATATTCGCAAATTAGTCATTATATATAGTAAAACAAATTGATTCCACTGGATTACCAATATTGTGATGAAAAAGTAAACATGTCATGAAATTGAAAACATATTTCAACTAGCACTTATAAGTTTGCCTTTACAAATCATTATTACCAAAGAGCCATTATATCATATCATATCATATATTTATTCACCATCAAAATTGCATGGTCAGTCAAACAAAATAAAACAGTATATACAGTATAACAAATTGATTCCATTAGATTACCAATATAGTGACGAAAAAGTAAACATATGAAATTGGCAACACCTTTTAAGTAACTAGCACTTATAGTACTAAACACTCGAGTATTTGCCAATAATACATGTTATATAAATTGTTTATATAGTAGAACAAATTGATTCCATGATTACCAGTACAGTGATGAAAAAGTAAACATATGAAATTGGGAACACCTTTTAAGTAACTAGCACTTATAGTACTAAACACTCAAGTATTTGCCAATAATAAATGTGTTATATAATTTTTTCATAGGCTCTGAATATTGTGCAAGTCTACTTTACAAGGCAATATTCGCAAATTAGCCATTATATATAGGAAAACAAATTGATTCCACTGGATTATCAATATTGTGATGAGAAAGTAAACATGTCATGAAATTGGAAACCTTTTTTAACTAGCACCTATTGTACTAAACACCAGAGTATTGGCCAATAAAAAATGTGTTATATAAATTGTTTCATAGGCTCTGAATATTGTACCAGTCTGCCTTTACAAAGCATTACCAAACAGTCATTATATAGTAGCACAAATTGATTCCATGATTACCAATATAATGATAACAAAGTGAACATATGAAATTGGGAACACCTTTTAAGTAACTAGCAGTTATAGTACTAAACACTCGAATATTTGCAAATAATAAATGTGTTATATAAATTGTTTTATAGGCTCTGAATATTGTACCGGTCTGCATTTACAAAGCATTACCAAACAGTCATTATATAGTCTAACAAATTGATTCCATGATTACCAATATACTGATGAAAAAATAAACATATGAAATTGGGAACACCTTTTACGTAACTAGCACTTATAGTACTAAACACTCGAGTATTTGCCAATAATAAATGTGTTATATGAATTGTTTTATAGGCTCTGAATATTGTGCAAGTCTACTTTACAAGGCAATATTCGCAAATTAGCCATTATATATAGTGAAACAAATTGATTCCACTAGATTACCAATATTGTGATGAAAAGATTACCAATATTGTGATGAAAAGTAAACATGTCCTGAAATTGGAAACATCTTTCAACTAGCACTTATAGTACTAAACACTCGAGTATTGGCCAATAAAAAATGTGTTAAATAAATTGTTTCATAGGCTCTGAATATTGTACCAGTCTGCATTTACAAAGCATTACCAAACAGTCATTATATAGTATAACAAATTGATTCCATGATTACCAATATAGTGATGAAAAAATAAACATATGAAATTGGGAACACCTTTTAAGTAACTAGCACTTATAGTACTAAACACTCGAGTATTTGCCAATAATATATGTGTTATATAAATTGTTTCATAGGCTCTGAATATTGTACCAGTCTGCCTTTACAAAGCATTATTACCAAACAGCCATTATATAGTAGAACAAATTGATTCCATGATTACCAATATAATGATAAAGTAAACTATGAAATTGGGAACACCTTTTAAGTAACTAGCACTTATAGTACTAAACACTCGATTATTTGCCAATAATACATGTTATATAAATTGTTTATATAGTAGAACAAATTGATTCCATGATTACACAGTGATGAAAAAGTAAACATATGAAATTGGGAACGCCTTTTAAGTAACTAGCACTTAATAGTACTAAACACTCGAGTATTTGCCAATAATAAATGTGTTATATAAATTGTTTCATAGGCTCTGAGTATTGTGCCAGTCTACTTTACAAGGCAATATTCGGAAATTAGCCATTATATATAGGAAAACAAATTGATTCCACTGGATTACCAATATAACGATGAAAAAGTAAACATGTCGTGGAATTGGAGACATCTTGCAACTAGCACTTATAGCACCAAACGCTCAAGTATTGGCTAACAAAAAACAATGTGTGTTATCTAAATGATTTCACACGTTCTGAATATTATGCCAGTCTGCTTCTACAAAGCAACATTACCAAATTCGCCATTACATATAGTAGAACAAATTGATTCCATTGGATTACCAATATAGGGATGAAAAAGTAAACACGTCATAAAATTGGAAACATCTTTAAAAGTAATTAGCACATATAGTACTAGACACTCGAGTATTGGTCAATAAAAATGATGTGTTATATAAACTGTTTTGCAGGGTCGGAATATTGTGCCAGTCTGCTTTACAAGGCAATATTAACAAATTTGCTATTATATATAGTAAAACAAATTGATTCCACTGGATTACTAATATAGTGATGAAAAAGTAAACATATGGAATTCAAATCATCTTCTTGCAACTAGCACTTATAGTACTATACCCCAAACTACCTAGCACACTTTCAGGTCACTGATATAAACTTTGCTTTTTGACTTATAAATAGCGCAAATGTTATTACAAAAAGGTTCCGCAGCAATCGTGTATTTAAAACAGACAAACGTCAATCAAGAAGAGAAAACACGAGTACGTTTAGCTCAGATTTACTGTAATAACAAAGAGCAGAACTAGTGGTCCACCATCGAGAGAACAATCGCACACAAGTGTAAATAAATGAATATTAAAACATGTTTATAAAACTGGTCAACTATAGGCAAATGATTGAGAGTCAACAAATATACTTATTTATACAGGACCATTTACAAGAGATATTAACTCGAATAGAACAAGACCTGTATTTCCAAAGAATCGATCTCTCATATAAAAATTAGACGTGGGTGCTGTCATTTGTTTTGCAGTACAAGACAGTCATGTATTTTGACAGAAGCAACCAGCAGAAAGCTGACGACATTCTAAATGTGGTGTTGCTGCCAAATTTATCAATGAAGATTGTTCGAAGACACGAATGCTTGATATCTGGGCCACAAATGTGGAATGAAAAGCTATGGACTCTTGCAATGTATACAAGGAAATATTTTGAGAAACCGCCAACCAGATAGACGATGAATCTCATTTATAAATGCAAAAAGGTAGATCAACAAAGAACTGCTGAGAAACTAAAAACTTTTAATTGTCAAAACTATTAACACATCAAAAAACTTAGTTGGGAAAGTTTGCTAAAGACAAGCTGATAAATGTAATAAAAAAATAATAATAAAAAATAATAAACATTTGATTAGTAGACTTTCTTTCCTTCGACAACTGGTGAAATATAATTATTGAAGTTTGATCAAATTTCAACTATGATTGGAAGCATTAAGAAAATAAGGCACGAAATGGTTAAATATGCAGAGAAAAGTAGAATTTTATCAATTATTGTTAAATACAGCATCCGCCAAAAAGTTTTATGATTTTCTTAAAGCTCCAAGTGTTGTGTCGCATGCACAATAAGTCAAAGGCTGCAGTGCTATTGGGGCGGCCAATTCGCGAAGGACCCATGAGAAAAAAAAAAGTGTCACATTTTATAACTAACATGACAGCCTATGTGTCCAAGATAAAGCACGTACTTCAGCGGTTTGCCATTTTTGTATTCTCTACAGAGATTATTGTTTCTAAATGTTTTCTGGCAGAGCAGAGATATATCTGATTTTGGAACAAATTATCATTTTAAATAATAACTAAAAGAAATACAAATAAGGCATTCACCAAATAAGACAAAAAGATACTACCAGTGTATAAATGGATGCCTTAAAAATTAAAGAAATACACAATAAAACTTTTACTAAACCATTAACGTAAAAGTAATATTACTGATAATTCGAATGGCGATTTTAAAAAGCAGTAAACGTCGATACAGCTCTTAATTTAAAAATAGCTACAATAACACAACAATTTACTTTTTAAATGGTAATACTGTAATTATTATGCAAGTGGGTCATAGCATTTATAATACTATTTTGCGTTCAGCACTAACCGCACGATCGAATCCATAATTAACAAGATAATACTTAAACTTAATAAATGCTCAAATTTCTTATTCAGTGGTCTCACTAAATGTACACAAAGAAAATTTTTTCTTTGCACGCTTTACTCTTCTTTCTTGTTTTGATCAATTTTCTCTCGTTGTGTTTAACATCATGTAAATAAACAAGTAGGTAGTTTAAAAATAATTTTATTCAAGTCAATATACACAAATGTTTAATTAAAGGTACCTGAAAAAATCAGACATTTATTTTCAAGTCAACACATAACATCAGATGAAAAAACTCTGGACGCAACAAGTGCGTTATGGAAGTGAATTTTCATAAAAATGTTTTTAATTACAAATATATCGCTCTAATGCGAGCAGGCATCAATTTGGTTACCGGTATAACCTATATAGTAGGAACAGTGTATTATATTTTATCAAAATAATTATTTGAAAATGTACAAAACTTTTCGGAAAATAAACTTTAAATGTTTCTGAGAAAACTGGCCTCCTAGCCAATGAACCTTAGGTTAATAGCAAATTGAGTTATTGAAATTTGAAACATTTAATGAAAATTCGCAACCAAAACGCCCTTGCTGCGTTCATACAAAAATTTTCCGAAAATACAGTTAAATGTTGGTTTCCTAACCAAAAAACTTACGTTAATAGCAAATGGGTTATTGAAATTTGGAGAATTTAATAAAAATTCGCTATCAAAACGCACTTACTGCGCCCAGATTTATTTCTTACAAACATGCATCTTATTTCGATAAAAATGCTAAAATGCAGTAACGAATTTGTTCTACGAAAATTAGCTAAAAATTATAGACCGTTAAACCATAAACTCCACTAAACCTACAGCGAAAGCATCAACTTAACTAAACAGACAAACAGACAGCCAAAACATCAGAGAAAGGGTCTATTTGCAATGAATTTTCTGGGAATATTTTAGTAAAATGAAGGACAATGACTTCAGGCTTTGTAAAACATTATTCTTGAGACATTTTCCTTCCATAGCTCATATTAGTGTCAGGTGCATTGCCTAAATATTACCAATTTTGACGTTTAAAATCGCGATTTTGACGTTTTGAGGAAAACCCAAATTTATTTTTCTTTGAATGCCTGTAAGTTTTTTGTCCTTTAACCTACGGAGCTAAATTTTGGTAGATAACTTGCCTATAATTATATAAACCCGCGTATGAAATTTGGTTGCCCTTACTTTTTTTAATTTTGGAGATATAATTTTTTTTCGAAAGAAAACAAAATTTTCCGGGAAAACCTCGGCGGATTTTCCTGGCTAACGAACTTATTCAATCCACTTGCGAAAGGAAGGTACTCACCAATTTTGACGTTCAAATTCGCGATTTTGACGTTTTGAGGAAAACCCAAATTTATTGCTCTTTAAATGCCTGTAACTTTTTTGTCCTTTAACCTAGAGAGCTAAATTTTCGTAGGTATTTTACCCACATATATATATATATATATATATATATATATATATATATATATATATATATATATATATATATATATATATATATATATCCGTGTGTGAAATTTGGTTGCCCTTACTTTGTTAGTTCCGGAGAAATAAATTTTTTTCGATTTTTTTTTAACACAAAATTTTCCGGGAAAACCTCGGCGGATTTTCCTGGTTAACGAACTTATCCAAGCCATTTACGAAGGGAGGGTACTCACCAAGTTGAATCAAAATCGGTCCATTATTTTTTTAGTTATAGGTGTGACACACACATATATATATATATATATATATATATATATATATATATATATATATATATATATATATATATATATATATATATATGGTCTGAAACCGACCTCGGATTTGGGTTCCAGGGGTCCTAATTAGCGCTCATTTGAAGAAATTTTTTCAAAATTGGAAAGTCACGATCTCCTCATTAGTGAATTTTCTTAAAAAAAAGTGTCAAGTACACTTTGGAGAACCCAATTCATCATAATAAAGCTGTTAGACCTGACCATCGTTTCGCTAACAAATGTGGCGTCATCAGAGGGGCGAATAAACTAAGTGAATAAAAACTACAACTACCATTTATGTTAGTTGCCAAGCAGTTGCGAACACCGTCCTCTAGAAAGGTATACACACAGACCCACTATGTTAAATCTTAAATCCCTGTAATTAAAATTGCATACCTGCTCTTATAAAACTGTGTCATTATCAAATATTCTTTCAAAGAAGGACACACTGTTTATTAAGATAACAGTTCGAACAATAGACTGCACAGAACCGGACCTACTCTATTCTTCAAAACATTTTTTTCAAATTTCTAAGGATACATATATATACTTTCTACAAATTGTACTTATTAGTGATCTTCACAGGTTCGAAACTTCACGCATTGGAAATGGTGTGTATTATTTCTGTTTTATACATTTATTAGTTAAATATTCACTGTATCAAATTTAAGTTTCGACTCTTTTTATTTTCAAGTGATGGCCTAATCGATTTTTTTAATGGCCCCATCAATTTTATTTTTATTTTCATGGGCCATTTGCATAGAATTTTAAAATCAGTCAGTTAAGTTAAATAGTGAAAACCATAAAACGGTACTACCACAGAAAACAAAAATTAATTATGATTTTCAGTTTTCAACCACTAAAATAATAGTAGCAAGCTCTAAGAGTTTTATTTAGTAAATTGTGTCACAAAAACAAATACCTTTTTACAATCACATGAATATTGACCAAAAGAAGGGTTAGTTATACCCCCGTTCCATGCCAAACACTAATTCAAAAAGTGAAAACGAACTCTTATGGAAGTTAATTATGGCGCATTTAATTGAAACGAAACATTCAAATTTTAACTCTTATTGGATGTGGAGATATGTCATCAGAAAAGTAGTAAACCTGAGAGTGAATTTAGAGAAGCTGATCATATTAAACCCATTCTAAATGCTGGACTGTCTAAAGTTAGTAAAAACGTAAAAATATATTCTGTTTAGCACAGAAACTAATTATCGTAGCAGTTTTTCTAGCAAGTTGCAGCAGAAAATCGAGTCCATGAACAAACAGTATTATATGCACTGGAAAATAAGCACCAACCTTACAAAATTCAACGTAATACTCAATGAAAGTTCTTTATTTTGTGAAATTATGCAAAATGTATGTAACGTTATTCTAGGCTTTCTTCGCCAAATCCTTTTTTTAGATAAAGCCTAGCATGGCGGACTGAATCGACAAAATTGCACGAATGTTCGCAAAGAGAACAGTCACTGGACAGGTGAGACACATTCAACACTCTCAGAAAATAAATGTGTAGGCAGGGATAATTCGCAGTAAAATCATGAGTCATTCCTCATTTATAAAAACTAACAAAGAGCAAAGATATCCCGAATTATTGAGAAATGTTCTTATACCTGCTTTTGTAAATTTTTCAATAAAAATGATCCTGGTTTATTGAACGACAAGATCTGGAAGATGGTGCATAACCGTCAGGTTTGGAGGCTTTTAGGCAACTGCTTTGCCATGAGATGGATTAATTAAAGAGATTAGCGTCCCCGAACCGCCTTAGATCTCACACCACCTGATTTTGTTTGTTGTGGTTATTTAAAAGTTAAGTAAACCACTAAATGGTAATTTGGTTTGGGTCGTAATTAACACCCGATAATTTAATACAATTTGCAAAATAAAAAAATTATATATGCTCGATAAAAAAATCAAAATGTAGTATAAAATAATAAGAAATGCCTTATATTTATTATAAAATCGCAATATAAAATATACAATTTGCATGCTAAATTCTGTTTGGTATGTTAATGAAATGTGCACTAAAAATGTATATAAATGCTCGATAGTTTACGTTCACTATTGAATAAAACTTTGCAATTTACAGTAATATAAATGCTCGATAAGTCGTAATCTCTACTAAACATGACAATACTGTAAGTATTCGCTCATGCGTGTTTTCCGACCAACAGTACACAACCTCCGAAAACAAAGCTGGCATGCTGCATGTTGTTTGTTATAATCTGCAGTGCGGAAATAAGTGTGTTGTGTTTATTATTAAAACGCGAACTCTTTTTAAAACCAACAATATGAGTGGCGGTGAGATTCCTCAATACAGTTCATCAGAGGATAGTTCGGATGTTGTTCTTAATCAGCTCATCCCAAAGAAAAGAAGAAAAAAGATTGATAAACAGTGGAAAAGAGAACAGGTATTCAGTAACAAAGCTTTAGCTGAAAAATCAGTAAAAGAAGAAGGTATTTGGAGCTTTTATCATAAAAATGTTGATACAGAGGGTAACGTTAGTGCGATTTATCGTTGTAATAAAGTAAAATATCGAGGTGAGCAATGTGCCTCAGGTGTATATTTATATTATCCCGCAAATACTGATGATATAGTTTTATACCGATCGGAATTGCTTCATACTTGCGAAAGTATAACTACCAAAGCAACCGTCACAATCAACGAACATACTAAAACGGAAATAAATGAGCTGTTCGAAAACGATTCAAAACTAAAACCGAAAAAGATTTTAGAAATTTTAGCAAAGAAAAATTTACCAATTCCTAAAAAACAACAGTTAAATAATTATTTGGCTTCTTTAAAAAAGTTCAAATTTGGTCCGAATTCGATAAGTCTTGGGGAGTTAGAACATGCATCAATCACTCTTCAGTTCCAGAAAATGAAGATGAGGCTTTTATAATAGCTCACCAAATGAATTACGAACATCCCCCTTCCTTTCGATTTTTTATGTCAACCAAAAATTTAATCAGACAATCACAGAATGCTTGCCATGTCCATGCAGATGCCACCTATAAGCTTATATGGCAAGGTTTCCCGCTATTGGTGTTTGGAACAACAGACAAGACCAGATCGTTTCACACTTTTGGAGTGGCAGTTTGTAGCAATGAGCAAACTGAGGATTTCATTTTTGCATTCAAAGCGCTAAGAACTGGTGCAGAGAAAATTTCGAGTGAAACCATTAATCCATCGATACTAATATATGACGCAGCCCACAGTATACAAAATGGTTTCAAAAATGTATTTGGCCCGAACGTTACAACAAAGATGTGTTGGGCTCATATGAAAAAAAACGTAAGGAAAAAAGCTGATCAATTTGTGCGTCCAAAAGAAAACATACCTAAAATCTTGCAAGATATTGATTATCTTCAGTTAAGTAAAAGTCAAGAATATTCGATAAAGCATCCATCATGTTTCTATCAAAATGGGAGGAGCAAAAAGACTTTAAGTTATTTTGAAAGTGAATGGCTACAAATGAATCGTAACTGGTATGAAGGGGTTCACAAGAAAAGCCCAAGTACAAACAACGCCCTAGAGGCATTTAACAGAGTCATCAAAGATGAAAATACCCTAAGAGAACGGCTTCCTCTATCTCGATTCTGTGTGATACTGAAGGAGTACGTAGCCACTTGGTCTAAAAACTATTCGCCAAAATTAAAAGAAGTGCACTTAAAGCCGGTTAATGACCTACATTTGTGGACAGAATCTTATCAGTTGGCTAAAGCAGAGAAAAAAATTGTTTCTAAAGCGACACCATCGGGCAATGTTTTCATCGTTCCTTCAAAAAATACGATTGAGGTGAAGCACGGCGACCTTGACAAGTGTATGAATCTAGACTTTGATAATTTTGACGAATATAAGACTGTTATGTTTAGTGTGTGGACAGTAACAATTCCCGACGACCCAAATGATTGGATTAATGGTGAATGCGATTGTCCAGCATTTTTTAAAATGATGATTTGTAAACACATTGTGGGATTAGCCATACGGCTAAAATTTACCACACCACCTCCTGAAGCAAAAGCCATTCCAATTGGAGTGAATTGACGTCGTGGGCGACCAGCCAAATCTAAACAAGCTCTTTTAATTCAATAGGTAAGTCATAAGTTAATATTTTCCTGATGTATGTTCACTGTGAATACATAGGTATGCCATTTCTTATTTCAGATAATCTCACCGACCTCGGATGAGTCGGATGTACTTTGTGCAATGATCTCTTCATGCCTAAAGTATCTATTCCTCCGAATTAGAATTAGGTTTTGTTTTGTTAGTATAAGTAGGTACCTAGATACTAATAAATTAACAATTTTCATTTTAAGTTTTGTTGCGACTATTTTATTTTTGAAATAGATTGCTACCAGAAATCCAGAAAACATGTTATTATTTTTAAATTATGGGAGTTTGTCTTGTATTACATATTATACTGAATAAATGTTTATTTTGTGTTCACTGTTTTTGTTATTTTCGATGAAAATAAAAGTACCTACTGTTTATGAGCTTTGAACTTGTTGAAGCGTAAGTATCATCAGTTTTCAATTAAACGTTGATTCTACATTTATCGAGCATTTATTATATTTTAACGAATTTATAAATTTAACAAGCTTTTGAGTTTGGTACTGAGCGATCACTAAATTAATCAAGCCTCTATTATTTTTTAAGATATATTTTTTAATTTAGAAAACATTTGAATTTGATACTGCGCATTCGTTACATTTATTGGGCCTATATTATTTTTATCGAATATTTATTATTTTAAGAAGCATGTAAATTTTATATTGGGCACTCACTATATTTATCGAGCGTTTATTATTTTTATCGAATATTTATTATTTTAAGAAACATTTAAATTTTATACTGGGCACTCACTATATTTATCGAACGTTTATTGTTTTTATCGAATATTTATTATTTTAAGAAGCATGTAAATTTTATACTGGGCACTCACTATATTTATCGAACGTTTATTATTTTTATCGAATATTTATTATTTTAAGAAGCATGTAAATTTTATATTGGGCACTAACTATATTTATCGAGCGTTTATTATTTTTATCGAATATTTAGTTTCTTGTCATGCATATGAATAAATTAACTGGAAAATATAATATGCATTGGTATTAAAATATCGAGCATATAATTTATACCGATTTGGTTTTATCTCAAACTCAGGATATTACTAGTCCTGCAGAACAAGAACGTATTACCATATTTAAAACATATAGTTAAATACCCCCAAAATTAAATCTAGATATGTTATCATCTGAACAGCTCCAAACAAAGTGATACAAAGACTAAAACAATTAGCTTATGGAGAAGTGATAAATACTGAAGAGGTTCTAAACAGACTGAAAACAATTGAGGCACAAATGAAAACAACTCTACGCAACGAAAATAGAAAACAGAACACGAACACAGGCACTAAGGGTGACAGCACTATCAAAAAACGAAAAATCAATACTCGGTACATCAGAAGTTTCTTCAGATTTGAGTGAAGGAAAAATCTTATCTGCAGAAACAGTTGACAGACTTTGTGAAGAACCAGAAGAGTTTTCAAGGAATCTAAAGCAAGGAACGTTTGCAATAGTTGGCTTTAAAGACAGTAAAAGGATGACTGCTTTGTATAAATACGTATAAGTATGTAATTGAGAAAATTTACTTAGATAAAAGTGAAATCAAAGTTATAGCCTAAATCTACGAATGATAATTCCAAAGTTTTTCATCAGGAGATAATGACATTACTTACAAATTGATCAGATAATTAGAATCACCCCAGACCCTGTCATCGTCATGAAGGGAGCACGATTATTTTACAAATTTCAAAAGCCTCTGGATATTTTTGAGACACCATAGTTTGTAGTTTTATGATATTGCAATTTTAGATGTTTCGATGCTACAATATCAGTTTAATTTACTCAATAAACCATACTTTGGGATAATATAGCTTAAAGCATGGTGAGAGTAATTGAAAACTACAGGGATATGTAAGCCAATTCTCAAAAAAAATCCAACAGTTTTATTTACCCTCACATAAATTTCTTTATTTCAATAGACCAAAAACAACTTGTTTCCGATTACCCCTGGCAACGTATTTTCAAACTTGAATGGGGGTAAATGAATACATTTTTTTCTTAAAAAATAACTTGTTCTTCTAATCATATAACAAAATCTGTACAAAAATGTAAGATATCTTTGCCTAGTGTAAAGAGGTTGGTGATTTAAATAATAATACTAACGTATTTCACATAAATTATACGAAGTGTCATACAACTAATAATTTAGTGTTTCAATAACCTAATTTGCTTTTGTAAAATTTATATTTATCGCTATGTAACTAACCTTTAATCAGAAATTTTATAGCTTGAAGTGTCAAAACTGTGATACTTGTCATTATGTCAAAAGTGATCTACCCAAAAAAAAAATGCGGATTGCCTTTAAAAGTGATTACTTAAAAACAAGGAAAGGTGAAAACTTGAGCTTGATACAAAAACTTGCACTTTTTAAAAATAAAATCGACGTGTACCAACATTGTTACAAAAAAAAAAAAACCAGATAAGTTTAAATTTAATGAGAATTTGTTCTAGAATTCAGCAACTTGCTATATTAAAATTTGGAGTATTTTAACTGTATAACCTAAAGAAAACAAAAAACAAATCTCCTGTTCTGATGCAATCAAGAAAATCAGATCTTTTTTCAACCTTGCCTCTTCAACAGCACTATACCGGATAAGTGGTACAATGCTATCGTAAGTATACTTCATAAAAAGGGGGGCATAGCTGAAGTGGAAAATTATACAGATTGGCGTGCTCAGCCACCTCTACAAACTATTTACAACGATAATAACTATATGACTTGGAAAACAAATTTCACTTCTACCAACTGATAGAACAAGCGAGTTTCTGTACGGGATTCAGAATGAGTGACCAACTACAGAGCATTATAACAATAATTTTAAAAAATCTAAATAATAAAATAGACTGCTTGTTCTTGTATTTGTGGACTTACAAAATGTGTTGATGTTACAAAAGAGGCGCAAAGTTTTTCTTACCTGTTTTGTTTTGTGTATCACTTGACTTTCTGGATTGGTGCCGCATTGTGTCTATATTTTCTCTTTAGATCAATGCAAAGCATAAACTTTGATGGATATCAAGGCATAGTGACTGCTGACAATTTTGTTCTGAACTTATTAATGACAACAATTAGTGTGTATAAATGGAGAGTTGTTTAAAGGGTGGTTTCAGTCAGAGTCCGTTCCAAAAGTAAAACTTGCCAATCAATGTCGTCCTGCATTTGTACAATGAATCAACTCATTTTCAAGAATTGACTTGTGATGCAACTGACAAAAAAATTACCTTCCACATAACGTCGTCACCTTAGTAAAGCCAATAGATCAAGGGTTGTGATAAGTTGGGTACACAAATTTTGTAATGTTAAAAAATGAAGACAGAGGCCTTCTAGAAGTTGTTGCAACGATCAACATTAACATTGTGTACCACATTAAATGTTAGCTACACCTTTCCAAGAAATGCCTTTCTCTGCTTTCACAAAAACTTTTCCCTGCATTAAGAAACTTGTTGACAAGCAAGTCTTTCAGAAAGTGAAGGAATAAAAATCGAATCGATCCAGATCTTCAAAAATTATCAGATAATACATTGCAGTCAAAAGATGTAAAAGTGAATGAAGATTGCTAAAGATAGTCTTGAAATTGAATGACCACAAAATTATTGTTTTACCAGCCAAAGAACCCGAAGAAAAAAAAACGAAAGTGATGACAGAAGGAAAAAAGATTTCCATGATGAAGCTAGAAATGTAATGGAAATTATATTACAATACACTGAGCAGCAAGCAGGCTGCATAAAAAGTCTGAACTTTTTCGGCAGCTATTAGGAAAAACAGTCATGCACAAAAGACCAATTGGGATGCAGCGCTGAGAGACCAAAGGCCTACACGACTCATTACACAATCTACTACAACGACAGTATGACCAGGAATATGTCTAGTCATATTAGTAATTTTTGAATTTGTTTCCCAAGATTAATTATTTTCTAACAATATGATAAACATATATGAAGTAATAATGAAGATGGTGTAGTTACCTGTTCCTTTTGATCAAGAAAATTAAGCCTACTGGGCAGACTGTCCAGGGCTCAGACATGATAAGTTAGTAATTGGCGAACCCAGTTCAAAGAGCGCTGTGGAGCTGCTAAATTCTAGCAGAGGACAGCTCAGAAACATAACAGGTCTCTTGACGGGACACATGGCCGTCAACTAACACCTGCATAAAATGAGGCGGTTCGAGGGGGACCTCACATGCAGACTCTGCGGCGAGGGGGAGGAATCAGCCCAGCACATCTTGTGCGAGTGTAAAGCTCTGGACCACAAAAGACAACTGATCTATAATCAGTCTAAACCAGAGACAGAGCAATATAAAACTTCACCCTACCAATCGCTGTGCAGACTAGTTTAAGGCTCAGTGATTTTGGAATGGGTGGAGTAAAAAGGCTAAGGGCATGCACAATAAGCCAAAGGCTGCAGTGCTATCAGGACGGCAAAGTCGCAGAGCCCTGAGGAAAAAAAAGCCTACCAATAGACTGTACAGATGAGTTTATATTTATTTGTTTTATCTCGTGAAGAGTCTTCTATTATTGTTTTATTAAATGCAGACCCTGAAGAGAATATTGACAACAGTCAATAATCGGTAGCAGTCTCGTCATCTAGCCTGTAGGAAGCAACTCCTAATCACTGCAATTCCAATGCCAATAATACTGTGCCTCAAGTTGAACTTGGCAATGATGTTTCTACAGGAGACAAACCATGAACAACGCCTCCCGATTTAAATCAAAGAGAAGAAATTCGATGTTCACAAAAGAAGGAAAGAAAAAAGGGAACAGACAAGATAAAGAGCTATAGCCTACCGCATGTAAGGACCCCACAAGCAGAAAGTTGTAATCTTAAATGTTAATGAAAAATATCACATGATGGACAAAGAGCAATAAATGAGCAATCATTGGCTTTTAGTTCTGCGCAGGACAGATCGTGTTGCCCTTAACACATGATAAGTCCAATGCCTTTAAACATAAAACTTCAAGACCTGACTCAAGGCATTCTAATACAAATGAGTTTATTTGAAAACAAATGATCGAACCTTTGTAAGCGTTTGCAAAGTCTTTTTTCTCGCTACCTTGGGCTATGAAAAACATAACAAAATATTACAAAATATTTCTGACCAGAAAGATGAGATAACTCTTAAACTTGACAAGAGAAAAAGAAGGATTCCAATATATATATATATATATATATATATATATATATATATATATATATATATATATATATATATATATATATATATATATATATATATATTATTTTATCAACATTTTTTGACATAACAATGCGGCTGCTGTCTGGTGAACTCCCCCAAAAAAACAAATGTAAGATGACTTTTCAAGAAAGCAAACTGAACACGTGTTCATATGATCTATACAGAAATATGTGTGTGTGTGTTTGTGTGCGTGTGCGCTTTATTTCTTTAACGTCAGCCTATTTCTGCGACTATGGCCAATCCACTATCCTGGAAATTTTGCCGAACCCCTGCCTTTCTGTAAGGAGGGTAGAGATCTTTAACGTGCCCAACATCGCATGGTCACGGGACTTATGGCTGTATGCTCCCTCCGAAGGACGGAACGTGCAGACATTCAACTTGCTCAAATACAATGCCACAACCTCGGTTGATGTTAATTGTACAGTATGTACTGAAAAAGTGAAAGGAGTACCCTGGGATCGAACCCAGTACCCTGGGATCGAACCCAGTACCCTTCGGTTCAGAGGCACACGTTCTTATCACTGAACCGTCGAGGCTCTATCTACACAGAAATGAAGTTGTGATTAGGAACATATTGTTTGTAAAATTAGGTAATAAAGAATGCAAATGTGGACACTTTAACAGACATAAACATAAAAGATATAAAGGTGACTAAATAAGACTATAAAAATTGATATAAGGATAAACAACCAACCTAAACAAGTAGAAATATTCACTTATGTTGGGAGTATTAGTACAGATGATGGCAAATACAACAAAGAGCTCAGGAGGGTCCTGATGGCAATGCAAGTGTTCCGATTAGATAAAATACTATTTTTACTAATAAACATTTCAGCCAGGACCTAAAGAAGAAACACCTCCAAATCCCATTGCATGACATAATATTGTGCAATATTTGGCATTTTATTTAAATATAGAAAAGACACAAAACTTAATTTCTGGTTGCTAATATTCAATAAAAATACATGTTATTGTAAAGTGCAAAATAAAAAAATTTCATCCATAGGAATTTAATTTTTCTATTATTGTTAGCAGATGCGTGAATAAATGTAGTCGTTTAAAAATAAAAAAGGGGTAAATTTAACATAATACCTTTGTCCAACATTGTATATCTACAAAATTGTAGCTCTGGAAGATGAATGCAATTTCAGTGATAAACTTAAAAACCATCATGAGATCCCTCTTTGACAAATGTTCCTCTTTTGGTGATGCAACCTCAAATTCGTAGTGACAATGGCTTATCAATGCTGAAAAATAAAAAAATAAATTTTATCATTGGTTCTAATTTACAAATTTTTCTGTACATGAAAAACCAGACAGGTTATACCCTTGGTTATTAAATGAAGGTAATGTGTATTGATATAACATAAATGCAGACTTTTTTGGTTGGCTGTCTGACTTTTGCACAGCCTTGCTGACTCTTTCTTGTAAGTTGCTACTGGATAATACAAAGAATATAAGAAAGTGACCCTAATAAAAATAAATATGCTGCATTTATGTTTTATCTAGTAAGTGAAAAAGTATAAAAGTCCTCAATTGTGACATAATTATTCCCTGGCAGAGATGGGTCGTTACTTCGAATACGCGATTGTGGAACAGTATTTGACACTCCACAGCAACTGCTTTCAGGACCGATCAGCTCGACTTCCCGATGTTATAGAAAGTACCATCGTTTCATACCATTTCATATGTAGCTGGAGGTAAACTATTACATTCTCAGTTCTCGCCCTGTTACCCAGCATTACTAGTATCACCGCTGTTGATGTCCATATCATTCCCACTCCCAGCCCGCATTAGTACAGAGCATGGTATAACATTTTTTATGTTTACACAATGGCACGGACAGACACGGAACGAAGGAGAGCTACAGATTTACAGACCACAAGACCACGACTTTGGTACATTATTCACCTATTCACTTAACTTCTCCCCAAATTAAAAGTCAACCCTGATGCTTTTGGAAATATTTGTCGTTGAGCTAAACAATAAGGAATTTTAGTTTCAAATTAAATACATTTTATTTAAATACCCACCTACATTAATTAAATACATTTTATTACTAATTAAATGAATAAACAAAACGTTCTTTCACATGTCCATCTCATTTTACTTTCTCTCGTTGACCAAGAAATACATAATTAAGTTTGATTCATATATCTATCAAAATCTAAATAATATACTCGCATTCAATAATTTGTTGTGCATAGTAAAGAGACGGAGACCGGCGTTAGCCGATTTCGAACCGTTATGCCACCTTGTGCATAGAATGGTTCCTCTCTCCATGATGTTGTGAGTCATGAAAGAGGAAAGGAACTTTGTTCCAAAGTAACAGTATGTTAGAACAGTATTTTTCTGGAGCAGACACGAATGTAACGCTCCATGAATGGAACTGGTGCTCCCATCTCTATTCAATGGTGTCTGCTTTAAGATTTTTTTTTAAAACTATAAAGGTTCTGATTTTTTCTTCTGAAAGCTGTGGGTTAGACATCCAATTAAAAAGATAGAGGAAGGGAAAAACACATTACAATGCACCGGGGCAAAACATCACCAGAATGGAGAAAATGCAGACCAACCGCCCCTCACCTAACCACCTTACCTCTTGAAATAACCACAAAAGTCCCTATATAGAAGCAGTGGGGACGGTCAACTTAACCGCAACCGGAATTGACCAAAACGGCACACACCACAAGAAAGCTTATGTTACGTAGAGTAATAATTTGAAAGAAAATTTACGAAAAAATCATAAATAACAGAATAATTGAGAAATGAAGTTATCAAAAATGCCTGATTTTAACGTCTCAAACTGTCAATTTTCAGCAGTGTGGCCACATTTAATCCCAAGAGTATTTTGCCGCTTTAACGAAATAAAAGATCTAAAATGCTTTTTACACACACTCCTGCCGACCTGACCTTTTGGACCTAACGACACTGCCTATCTGCAATTTAATCTCAAGAGTGTTTTATGCTGCTTTAACAAAATAAAAGAGCTAAAATACTTTTTACACACACACGCTCCTGCCGACCTGACCTTCTGGACCTGACAGCACCGCCTATCTGCATGAAATATGTCAACGAAACAACAGTCATAACCTCAGGTGCAAAAATATATATTTTTATTGCAAATCGAAACGTTTTAATTGTGTTTATCATTGAAAGATTATTAAAAACGAAATATACCAGTGACAGTCAACTTTACCGCAACTACATTTCAATGTGATTATAATAGAATATGGCCTAAAAACAGTTGTACATACCTTAATAAAGTTAAACAATGTGGTATATTTCGTTTTTAAGAACCTTTCAGTGATAAAAGCAATTAAAAACGTTTAGATTTACAATAAAAACGTATTATTTTGTAACAGAGGTTATGACTGTTGTTTTGTTGACACATTTCATGCAGATAGGCGTTGTTGTCAGTTTCGAATCTATTTCCTTATTACAGGGTAGTATTTGTCTTCTTTTTTCTTTAGGGAAATTTTATGTGGTAACTACAGCACAATGACTTATAAAACTTAAAACGGTTTCAGCTTTTATTTTGACAAGGTGGTGTCTTGTCAGTTCCAGAAAGTCAGGTCGGCAGGAGTGTGTGTAAAAAGCATTTAAGTTCTTTTGTTTTGTTGCGTTGAAGCGGCAAAACACTCTTGGAATTTAATATTAAATGTGGCAACGCTGTTGAAAATTGACAGTTCGAAACTTGAAAATAGTGCATTTTTCATAACTAACTATCATTTATTCTGCTATTTATGTTTTTTCCGTAAATTTTTTTGCTAATTACTTATCTACGTTACATACTCTTTCTTGTGGTGTGTGCAGTTTTGCTTGATTCCAGTTGCGGTAAAGTCAACCGTCCCCAATATACCACATTGTTTAACTTAATTAAGGTATCTACAATTGTTTTTAGGCCATATTTTATTATAATCACGTTAATATGTACTTGTGGTTAAGTCGACCGTTCCCGAAGCAGTCTCCATAATTGAATCTCCCCAACAATAATTAATGCTTTTAATTAAATTAAATTAAATCTTGTTTACCCCGTCAAGCACCACTATTCTCTTCAGGTTCCGAACATTGTTGGGGGTTGAAAGCACATTTCTCGGTAATCCTAATGTGCTTGCGACCGCCAACAAAGTTACGAGACCCAAAGAGAATATGGATGATGAACTGGGTAAACAATATTTGTAGGAGCTATAAATGCTAAGTATCAAGTATCAATCATTTTATGGGCACATTAAATTATAGAGAATGCTTTTATATGGTTTTTTTTATTAGTGTTTAGTCCACACTTGCTGAAAAAATGGGGTGTGCATAGATCGAAGTTATTTTAGTCCACAGCAATAATCAAAACTAAATTTAAATTAACAGAGGACTAAAATCATAACCACATACCTAGATACTTCACAATGGATAAAATTCTGGTTAACAAAAGGGTACCCTCACGCCATTCCACATAAATTTCATTTAATTTTTAGGAACGATAACATTTGAAAAACAAAATTGTGAAGCAACGTCCTAAATGCTTACCTGGCCTTAAGAGAGTTGGCTTAAGTGAAGTGAAGAAGTGAATGTTATATAAGCAAATCGAACACTACTTTTATTTTTTATGAACGCAGTAAAAAAATAAAAACGATATTACCTTGCAAATGGCGAAGCATGCTGCTGGCTGCACCGAAACCAATTAGCCAGCAGATAGCAGGCATAAGATCATTTAACATTTCATGCCGGAATTCAGGATTATTATAATAAATAATGTGCCATAAATGATTAACCTGAAACTAGACAAAAAAAATCGAGACGAACACAAACTTCATGCAAGCACAACAGCGGCCGGTGGCCAGGAAGACGAAACAGGAAATGAAAAAAAGCAACAGTAAGTAGTAACAACAGTCAAAATGGCTGACATCCGCCTTTCAATCCTCAACAGTGTCGCCACACAATATCTATAATACTTATAGGTTATCTCGTAACTTCATTCCCAAATCGCGTAACGTCATCTTTTTCTAAATATATATTTCAATGCACGTTGTAGTAAAGAGTTTGTGTACATAAAAATACGAATTATTATTTGTTTGCCTACTTTATTGGACGAATATGATGTTTGTGAAATATATTAACGCAATTGTGTTAAATAAACTGTTTATTATAGCCCATAATGATAAAAACTTTATTTTTAAAACGGGATGTAATTTGCTAACCAAATTAAATCTTGCTGAACGACGCTTTAATCTTTAAGGCTTTCTTTGATATTTAAAATTCTGCAACCTAATGATAATATCTTCTTGCTACTAAAGTTTCAAAGAAAAATCTTTCTATTTAAGTGTAGTTTACTCTTGGCGTTTTTTTTTTTTCATTTTTTAGTGCTACCAGAAAAACTATGAATATGACAAAATTATACATTTACATATAATTATTACTAGTAGCTACCAGCTCGCTACCAGCTACTGAAGTCAAAATACGCGTAAAGCCATTTCTAGAAACAATATACTTACTACCAGAAGTTGGCTGAAAAATATCCCCATTCAGGGGTAGTTTACTCTTGCCATATTTAAGTTATCACAGCTACCGGGAGAACTATGCAGCCGACTATGGTTCAAATATATAGACGATCAGCACTATCAATAATAAACTCGCTACCAGAAGTTGACTGAAAAACACCCCCATTTAGGGGTAGGTTACCCTTGGCATATTTAAGTTAGTCGCTGCTACCGGGAGAACGAGCCAACATTAATCTTAAAATACATACACAATCACTACTATGAACAACACACTCGCTACCAGAAATTTACTTAAAAATACTCCCATTTAGGGATGGTTTATGCTTGCCATATTTCAGTTTGTCAATGCTACCGGGAGAACTATGAAACCAATTAAGGTTAAAATACACATACGACTAGTACTTTCAACGATTAACCCGCTACTAGAAGTTAACAGAAAAACACCCTCATCTAAGGGTAGTTTACTCTTGGCATATTGCAGTTTATTGCTACTACCGCCGAAACTATTTAACAGACTGATCGACGCTTTAATGTTTAAGGATTTCTTTATATAATATATATTTATTGATTTATCTATTTATTTATTTTTTTATTTTTTAAAAATTATATATCACAATATTTTCTCTATTTTAATTATATTTTTTGTATATATATATATATATATATATATATATATATATATATATATATATATATATATATATATATATATATATATAAACATATAAAAATTGAAACTGATTCCAGATATGGGTTCTAGGGGTCTTAGTTCTGGCTCATTTGAAGAATTTTCTTAAATTTAAAAGTCCGGATCTCCCCATTAGTACATTTTTTCTACGAAAATTCACTAATTAGTATTACGTAATACTAATTAGGGAATTTTTAGGTACCTATGGTGGGACTATTAATGACTAAAGTTCTGTTTTATTTTACTATAAATGACTGTTACAATAATATCAATTAATTATATACGACAAACTATCCTTATTCTAATTATTATTGCTTTTATACCACAAATAAGGATTTTGACTTAGCATCGCGTCACCGTACTCTGTATTTTAGGGTAGACTTTGACTTGCATCCTGAACACGCCGTCGTATTACGCGCGCTTGGGCCTTTGAATAATCATTCAAAAATTCAAAGGCATGCACATAGTTATACAGCCCTCATTTGTCATCGGGCTTGTCACGATCGCAGACCGAAAACGGCGACGATGCCGTTAAAGTCGACTTTAAAATCGGCTGAAGGGGTCACACATATGGTCTGACCGTGTTAAGTTAACCCCTTGAGCCCGGCTGCGAAATGAGTTGAGTAGCTTCAATATCCTGCAGTCGGCAGGTGCCCGGCTTTGTAAATAAGGCACGAAATTGCTTGATAACTGTGTGATTTCAAAGGAGATTTACGAAAATGACCTTTATGTCATGGCCCATGTTGATGTTTTGTGTAATCAACTTCAAAAACGAACGGCTACTGGACCGTGGACCTTATATAAAAAGTTGTGTGGGTTCATTTGAAACAGAAATTGTAAAAGTAAGGTGGGAATTATTGGAAACTGATTATGTGTCAGTAGAAACTAGCTCCAAAAAACCGAGATATGCTAAGGTCATAGGTGATAATCGTAGAAGTGCTGCAATAGAAATATGTGACCTTATTATAACACAGTAGGTATAGATGGTTCCTTCTGGGACCACCACCACCACCACCACCGGTGGTGTGTGGTGTGTGGTGGAGTCACTGACCAGACCCGACGGCGCCCGAGCAGACCCGAGCACAAGGTGGTGGACCCGACGGCCCCCGAACACCTCCACCACCTGACTTCGTATTTAACCCGAACAAGTAGCGAACTAACCTGAGATGACGTGAGCACCTCCACCACCTGACTTCGTATTTAACCCGAACAAGTAGCGAACTAACCTGAGATGACGTAATCAAAAACCAACTAACCTGTATTATGCCAGTTAAAATAACATGCGTAATAAGGTAATTATTAGTAATAAACCACATGCCAAAGACTAACCTGTTTAGTAAAATCAAATCAATTTAAAATTATCTCATTAGAATTAATATAAATAACGTCGTATGTAGGATGAAAATTAAGTCGATCGAATTAAATAAAGCGAAATAAAACGTTATGATTTTATTTCAATCGTGTAAATAGTACACCAGCTGAGGAACCGTTATCATAAGTGTTTCCGGTTTAGGTGATAGGTGAATGCCCAGATCATATGACGGCTTTAGTTTAAATAGAGAATCGGTAGCGAATTTTTATATAAGTTATTTGGTGTAAATTATTTTATTATAAAATTGAAATATATGTTTTTTATATCGTAAACCCACCAAATTTGTTTCTTAGACAACGGTTTAAGGTTAGAAATAAAACACTCGATTGTAATACAATTAATTTATTAGGAGTAATAATATTTACATACAAAAGATTACATAATGGCTCTTACAATACCAGTTAGAGGTTTATATTCAAATACACAATCATGAATAATTAAACAGTAGGCCCTAGTTCTCGGAGCAAAATTGTCTTTACTCATAAACTCCACTTTGATGTCGACTGTTGAAGACTTGATTGATTCATTCTGGTGTTGGCAATCGATTACAAATAGAGCTCTATCTTTAAACTCATCATAATTTAAAAGAGGCTCCGACATGTTTTTATAGTAAAAACTTTTTTGAAAATCTGTATACATCTGGTAGGCTTCAACATATTTTGATCTTTCGAAATCCATATTCATAGCTTCATAAGGGTAGCATTCTGAATTTAGGAACACTCGTAGATCTACCATACCGATGTTATCGAAGAAGTCACCTTTTTTGCCTATGTTATCTTTCCGATCTGTTTGAAACGCTATAATCACATATCTAGGTCTTTCCAAGTTGGTTGCAGTTTTAACAGCCCACACATCTCTGTTTATATCTCTGAGTGATGGTAGCTCATATATATCCCATTTCCGATATGCGAGAAATATAGATGTGTCTTTTGCTATTTTATCCATCAGTTCCAGCTTCATTTGATCGTTTGGAAATACATGTTTTGCTTTTAAAAACATGTTGGTTACAGTTATCTTAGATCTTGCTGTACCTGTGCTGTAATAGCAGTTGGAATCATTTCGAGCTCTTGTAAATCGGAAAGTATGTTTACCACAGAGAACTCCTTTAAAGTGATGAAAGAAACTGAAGAGGAACCAAAGAGGTAGGAGCAAGTGAAACTTGTTATCGTTTAAGGTGATGTGATCTGATGATACATTTAACCCAGCATTGCTAAGAGATTTTGCTTCATTCTTACTAAACGAAAGCAGAGTTTTGATGTTTGTTGTGGTGTATGGATCTCGTACTCGCTCCACTTCCTTGTTATTTAATTCATAGATCATTGATTCAAACAGAGCTACTCCTCCGTTATTTGACATGTGGCAGACACCAGTAGCATTTTGTACTGCTAGAGGTTCCAGAGCACCTTCGATTATTAGAGCTGACTCTGCTAGACATACGAATGCATCTTGCTGATTGATGTTTATTTCAACTTCATCGCTGTTACCAAACGATTTAGTTGATGAATAGTAAGACCTAAGTTCTTCTCGATCAATGGAGTCGTCAAACTTGGGGTCTTTGAATATTTCTAGTTTTGATGACATGATAACCAAGACTTTTAAGGAATTCAATATTATCGGAACGAAGTGTATGCTTCAAAGGAGCTGGTTGTACTAAATTTGTTGTGGTAGATTCGCTTGCTTTTATATCTTTAAAGACTAGCATTCTAGGCAATCTTTTTAAGCTCTAAGCGAACAGACACCTCTTCACCTTGAAAGTTTAGAGGAACTGAATCTTGATCCACGATGTCGATGCTTATATTTGAAATCTCTCGTTTGTTTACTGGTAAATAAATTAGATTCTTAGGTTCTATATCGATTGCATAACCAGGATCGACCATCGGTGCAAACTCATATAACGTATGTGAAGGTTTTCCATTATAGTAAGAACCAGACACAATATTAGTTTCTATACGAATCTGTTTAACATCCACTATTTCAACAGGTAAATCAGATTCATGGAAGACACCTGGTTGAAGAACTTGCTTTGAAAATCCCAGCATTCGCCCAATCGAATCATCAGATTCAAAACTGATACTTGTGAAACACTTTATTTCACATCTAATGGTGTTGGGATTAGGTCTTAGAATCAAAGCTAGCTGCTTTTGTTCACGTGTTGCTGTAGCACCAACAAGTTCATTTTGAAGCAAGTTTTCCAAATGTGTTATTTCATATGCACCAGTAGGTATCGTGATGATTCTCCAAGCAGCTCCTTCTTTTACATAAAATTTATTTTTACCTTTATATATGTTAGGTATGTTGTTGTATGTGTGAAAACCTATCAAAGCAACTGCATAACTACCACCTGGATCCAATTCAATTGGAGGATCGTAGTCTGTTGACAGATGACAACTTCGATCTTTCAACGTGAAGGTTTGCGACATGACTGAAACACAGATACTACCGTTTAAGGCTTTTATTTAAAAATTTTAAACATAAATGGCCACAATTATAAGTATTATATTTCTGATACACATCATGATTGTACATTAGAGTAGAGTCTTTAAGGTAACTCTGCAGCTCAACTGGTGGCTTCAAGTTTCCATATGAGTCAAAGTACACGGCTGTGTCACCACGTTTCTTAACTGCAACCCAATGACTGCCAGGTTTCTTGTTTGTTTGCAAATTCATGATAAGTGATTCATTCTTGCGTGGCCCATTCGATGGCAAAGTATCTCGCATGTATACACCTCTAAAATATGGAATTTTCATTTTACCAGCAAATTTCACAAGGTCTTCATTTGTTAGAGGTCTTGCTGGTAAACATCTTACTCGTTTTTTGGTTTCTGCAAATACAACCCATAACCGCTACGCTGCTTCTTCAGATATAATCCTTTACCGAGTCTCTTATACTTTGGTTTTAATTTCAAACCATTACCTCTCTTACCCATAGCAATAGCCTCCATCGTTTTGTTATGACGTTCTTCTTCTTCTAGTTTTTGTTTGGCTGATTTGGCATCGTTAACTGCTTTAGCAATGCCTGCACCACCGCCACCTAGAGCACCTAGTGCTGACAGGCCACCAAAAATTAAAGGTAGTAGTGGAAGGAAGCCTCCGCTTTTAGGTATTGGAATAACTCGCGGTTTCAGCACATTCTTACGCCCACCAATCTGTTTAACAATTGCGTGAGCGATATCAAACACGGCATTCTCTGATGGAATAAGATTTCTGTCTTTTATAACTTCTCCAATCAGACTAAGAATGTTTTTAAAGGGAACTTTTTTCCTCGGTTTTGAGTTGATTACATCAAGACCCATACCGAGCTTTCTTTTAACTTTCATGGTGTTTGTAACACTCCAAGCGGCTAACTTTTCACCAAAACTTGCGTCCTTTGACTTGACTCTCTCCCAAGCCCGATTCTCCAACACTTCGTCGGCTCGATGCCTATCACTTAACTCTTTTGATTGAGAGTAAGCGATGTCGTGGTCTCGACAAGCACGATCTAAAGGATTGATACCTTGATCACCTCTAGCAAGACGTTCTTTAAGTTTAGTACCCGGGCCACAAAATTGATAACCAGGAACGTGCAGCTCAACAGGTAGCTTGTTAATGGCTGTGTTTAGAAGACCTTCACCCTGTGACACCAACATTGATACTAACTGTGTGATCCGCTTACATGTCTATATTTATATACATACTCGAAAAATATAGTTTAGTTCCAGTCAAGATGCACACCATCAAACACGCTTCTGTCTTACCTATTACAAATATAGACGATGTTGTTGATACAGCAGAACAACAACTAAGGCATGGTCCTCTCTTCCCAAACACAGTTAGAGGTATCATATGTGGTCCTAGTGGGTGTGGTAAAACAAATGTTATGTTAAGTTTATTGTTTGAACCGAACGGCTTAAAGTTTAATAACGTGTATGTGTATTCAAAGTCTCTGTATCAACCTAAATATAAGATGTTACAAAGGGTGTTGGATGCTACAAAAAGTGTTGGTTATTATCCATATAGTGAAAACGATGAAATATTAGATCCAGCAGAAGCCCAGGACAACTCGGTGTTTATATTCGATGATGTGGCTTGTGACAAACAAGATAAAATGAGAGCATACTTTAGTATGGGGAGACATAAGAATATTGATTCATTCTATCTCTGTCAAACATATACTCGAATACCCAAACATCTGATACGTGATAACGCTAACGTTTTGATTCTCTTTAAACAAGATGAAACGAACTTAAAACACATCTATGACGATCATGTGACCACTGATATGGACTTTAAACAATTTAAAAATATATGTTGTCAATGCTGGAATGGTAATAAGTATGGTGTGTTGGTGATTGTAAAAGAAAACGAAGTCCACAGAGGGAGATATAGAAAAGGATTCGATAGCTACATATTAATCTAATGGTCTACAACCAACAACAACAAAGAGATGTCTAGCAGGACAACCAACCAGCTAACAAGACAGACAACCTGTCTAAAACAACCTGTCTAAAACAACCTGTCTAAAACAACTTGTCTAAAACAACCTGTCTAAAACAACTTGTCTAAAACAACCTGTCTAAAACAACCTGTCTAAAACAACTTGTCCAAAACAACTTGTCTAAAACAACCTGTCTAACACAGCTGTCTAAAACAACCTGTCTAACACAGCTGTCTAATACAGCTGTCTAACACAGCTGTCTAATACAGCTGTCTAACAACCTGTCTAACAACCTGTCTAACAACCGGGTCTACCTGTTGTGTTAGATACCTAACACTAGATAGGCAGACATACAACCAATTCAAAGCTAGTACACCTTAAACCACCGAACTGTTTGCATCTCTTAACACGAAACAAATAACTTTAGCAAGATGGAGGTGATGGGTAAACAAGAGAGAAAAATTAAGAAAAAGATTTTACAACTTGCTGAAAACATTCGAAAAAAACATTTAATGCTTAAGCTTGGTAGAGCTGAGAATGATGAAGCCCTGCAGCGTTTATATAAACCACTTGTTGACCCACTGAGTGAAATATCTAAAAATACATCAACGCTTAAACTGCAGCCAACGGTTGAACAAATCAAAGAAGAAGCGGTACCAGAAAAGAAACCCAAAGTTGAGTTCCTTAAAGACCATGAAGTTTTTGAAGCCGAACCAGAAGTAGAGACAAGTTTTGATGAGGATATCCCAACATTTGAAGAGCTTGAGGCAGATCTACAAACTGCCACAAACAACCCAGCATATCAAGAATTTTTGGAGCAATATCCTGAACGAGTTCGATATTATGTAGACAAGTATTTTACTGAACCACCGAGGCTTGCTACTATTGATCAAACGTATGGTGCTCGCTACGCTAAAGATACTGGTAGTTGGAGTCTTGGCAATAAACACTTGGACTTTACTGATAATGACATTCGACTAGGTCAAAGGAGATATCCGCAAACACAAGGTCTGCTAGAATTGATATTTATGAAAACACCTAGAGGGTATACCTATGACGATCTTCAACACTATAGAGATATTCTAGAAGCAACTAGTGTTCATAAAATGAACTACGATCCCAACGCACGAACCAAGGGTTGTTCCTCGGAAAAGTATCTGACTCTAATAAAACCAGTTATAAACCCAAGAGGACGAAGATCCTCAACTCCTCAAGGTTTTGGTTACGACACACATCATAACGCAGAACAAAAAACTGAACCTAGAGCTCAGAATGTAAGCAGCAACACTAACAACTATATGCTACAAAATAACAAACAAATAGAATATGTCTATTGGGATGACATAAATGAGTTGGTTGATAGACTTAGACTTTTAGTAGCTTCCCAAGCTGCTGGTAATAATGCTCATAACAATGAAATTCAGTCAATCATTGAAGAACTGAAGGAGGTTGGTGTTATCGCCTAATATACCTACATATATCACAGATATACCTACCTTAGTGCTTAGTATAAAAATGTCTATCGATAAGTTCGGACGTTCCCAATCCAATAAAGGTTCTAAGTTTAAAATTATTGAAAGAGAGATTTTCCCAAGAACTGATAGTGGTGATTTTGATTTGCAAAGCCATAGATTGTGTAACATCGCTGATCCAGTCGATGCAACAGATGGTGTAAATAAAAAATTTGTTGATGTATGGATAGACGACTATCAGAAGAACAAAGATGAGGTAAAACAAAGAATCATTGCCATACTACTTGAAGCTGTACACAAACCTGAGTTGGAAGATTTAAAAAACGAATTTGAAAATAAATTGAAAATTTTAGTTAAGAACATAACTGCTCAAGTTTTAAAAGATATTGATGTGTTAAAGAATAAGAAGCTAAAGAATAAGCTGGGAGAAATAGACAGCAAACTAAAAGATTTACATGATAAGTGGATACTTTTAAATCCAACATCGCCATGAGACGCAAAACTGTTGAACCATCTGATGCTAAAAAACAAATAATTACTGAGTTATATAAACCAGCAAGAATCAATTTTAAACGTAGACGTACAATAATCAAAGGTTTAAATGATTTGTGGCAGATTGATTTAGCAGAATTTACAGACTACTACAAAGCAAACTCTGGTTACAAGTATATTTTAGTGGTTATTAATTGTTTTTCAAAGTATGTGTGGACTCGCCCTCTTAAATCTAAAACTGCTGAAGAGGTGACTAAAGCTATGGCTGATATTTTATCTACTAGTACAGCGCCCTCTAACATCCAGTCTGGTCTTGGTCGCGAGTTCTATAACTCAAAATTTAACGCCTTAATGAAAAAATATAACATCAATCACTACAGCACTTATAGTGTGAAGAAGGCTGCAATGGTGGAAAGAGTCATACGTACCTTGAAAGAGAAGATATATAAAAATTTCAACTTGATTGGTTCCTACAAGTGGGTTAATACACTACCTGATGTCACTGCTACTTACAACGCTACTGTTCATCGAACAACTGGTGTAAAACTTCAAGATGTTAACAAGAAAAATGAAAAAGCTATTCTGAAACAAGTTTACTCAAATCTGAAAGTGTTTAACAAAAATAAATTTAAAGTGGGTGATGTTGTACGTATAAGTAAAGCAAAAGCTCAATTTGAAAAGGGGTATACACCTCGCTGGTCAACAGAATTATTCAAGATTGTTAGTATTCATTTCACAAATCCATTTTTATTTAATAGAAGACATGCAAGGTAAACCAATCAGTGGTGGATTTTATGAAGAGGAGCTACAAAAGACTGCAACCCCTGATTATTATTTAGTTGAAAGAGTGATCAGAAAGAAAGGCGCCAAGTCGTATGTGAAATGGCTTGGTTTCGATAAATCTCATAATTCTTGGATACATTCAGATGATGTTAAATAAGCTTATATATTTAATGTATTAATGTACTTAGAATAAAATAAAAGTCTTTATTAAAATAATGTTATTTTATTTTTTCATCTGGTTACATACAATTAAGCTAAGTGAACAATTACAATTTATGTCGTAAATCAATTATATCCTGAATAAACTTCTCCTGAGGTACATCTGCTATCTGTAGATCGTTTCTCTTCGCCTTGAGGTATTCGACTTCGGTCTTTATTCTGTTAAAGAGATTTACAGAATTTGGATCATACAACATGTTTAAAACTACTTCGGAATCAGGGTGTTTATTTTTAAAGTTCTTGACAGCTCTTTTAAAACTTTTCTTCTGAGTCCTTACAGCATGATATGGATAGGTAGCATCCTTCTCATTTCTTGAAAGCAAACCAAAAACACAAAGTTTTCCAGGGTTGCTTGGTTTTGGAGATATATCTTCTAAATGTTCTGTGATTTTAGCATTTGTTTCTCGCATACGCTGCACTTCATCATCTATCTCCATTAATTTCACTTCAATTTCTTTGAGGTTATCCTTGTATTTTTGATTAAATTCACTTACGAAAAAATCAAAAATAATTTGGTTGCACTTTTCATAGAAACTATTGGATATCCAACAAGCCAAATTTAATATTAAATCTTTACAGACATATGTACCAGATATCAAGTTGTTTTCAGTCTGTGTTCCACCAAAGTCCACTAAGTATGTAGCGGTTGTAGGTGTTAGTTGAGATGTTGCTTCCGGCACATCTAGGGGGCCGGTATTCCGGCCCCCTAGATGTGACTCTGAGTGAACTCCTTCGGTTGAAATATTTAGGGTATCGGTATTCTGGTTACCTAAATGTTTCTTTAGCCGACCGTTGTAATAGACAATCAACTCTTTAGTTTTCTTATTTTCCAGCCAATGTCTGAATCTTTTCTCACCATCTTTACACAGCTTAGTCGCATTAAAATAACCAGTGTTCTTATCGATAATTAGTTGAAAGTCTCCAAATAAACCATACCAGAAGTTATCTTTGATTTGCTGGTAACACACATCACTTAATGTAGCCATTTTAAACACACTACTGAGCACTTGGATACGTTAGAGTTAACTGAAGCACGTCTTACCTCTACGACAACTAAATTTTGAATGAGTTTGACAGTGTGTAGTGAACAATTTATAGATGTTGCTACCACTACGGTTTGAAGCTGTATTTATTAATATTTATTTCCAACCACATTAGCTGTTCCAACATCCATCCGCTTTCAGCTTCTGCAAACTCCAAAGCTTTTGTGTAAATTTCGTCGACGAATTCTTGATATATACTTTCAAAATTAGTTGACACTGTAACATTTTTATTTTTAGTATTAAATGACTTCATTTCTTTTTTATTTCGACTTTGGAGTACATACAAACCAAACAATTCTAAATTCATTTTAATTTCATTATGCTTAGCTAAAGCAGCTTCCATCAGATGAAACACTTTATGTCTTATTGTTTCCATAAACTGTTTAATATCAATACCTTTTTCGTATATACGATAGGTAGCCATTCTGTTTTTAAAAGCTTGAGTTAACATCTGCACTTGTTCAACTTGCCATGGTTCACATACTTTTGATTTATGAATTTCACTACGTAAATGCCCAGAGAAAGCACTCTTTTTCACTTGTAACGAGCACGATTCACAGTATCTCATCTTAACTATAGGTGCTTAACTAATGAATAAAAACACAAATCTTCAGCTTATCTATCTTTATTAACAAAAATGTTTACGATAGACACCTTTAAGTATAGTGTTATATTTAAAACAAAAGTACATCAGCATAAATATAGCAAGACATATAAGAAAACCAGTTGACATAAACATAGAAATATACTTTGAAGTGAACAGATAAGAATCGGTTAATATGAGAGTTCTCCAATCAGATGTCTCATTACGGGTACCATTATCAAACAAGAACATAAGTTTATAGCGCACCATATCACTCCTAATTTTGGACATGTTATATGTTGAAACTTCAATCACCTCATCGTTGTGTAGATGTGTTCTTGAAAGTCCAGACCATTTCATGCAGCCGTCGCAGTCGAAACAGATTCGCACTTCTTTCACATTTGGTGGTTTGTAGATATAAAATACATTTTGACATAGTGCTGTCAGGATGATAAAACTTGCTTTAAAATGGCCCATTGTATATCGTATGTATTTCTTTAAAACGCTTAAGTATTTGTTTCTCTGCAAAGTGTAAACACTCTAACATGCAAACTCGGAATGATGGGTCCTGATCTTTCAACATAATATTTATAAGCTTTACTATTTCATCGTCACGTGGTAGCTCCTTCTTATTAACACATTTGAGAACATCTGCGACACAATAGAGGAAATCACTAAGCCGAATATCAAAGTTAAAATTAGTTAGAAACTTCACCTTTTCGTTGATGATTTCAACCAGATCTAGTAGTTGTTGAACCGCATCTTCGGTTAAATAAAAAGTAGTAGAATCATCTGAGATTGATATACCTTTACTGTCTAAAATTTTAATAGGTTTGACAGTACATACTCCAATATTTTCAGGTTCAATCGTATTACCTTTGGTAAAGTATTCTTTAGCTGCTTTTGTTAGTGTTGAAATAAAATAGTCCCACTCCCAGGAGCCAGATGAGATTGTTATATTTGGATTTGGCGGATACGGACTATTACTTACAATCTTAATTATTGGAATCAATCCAGCAGCGTTTGATATACCAATTGCAACACTTAGAGAGGGGTTAACAGTATACCTTGTTTCCAACAGCATTCTACTTTCTTGCTTAATCTCAATAATATTCTGGCGCATAGCTGCATCAACTTGACCCCAATACCAATTTTCACAAACACTGTTATTAGCAGGTCTGAAGGACTCAGGTCCATCGTTAACATCGATACCATACATATTGAACAGAACAAGTACACTACTATAACTACTAAGAATAACTACTACGAGCAAATTGCAGACTGATGTGTTTGCATGCCACTCGGCGGTTTTATAATTATATCCCCACCTTTGTTTAAAATTCTGGAGTTTTTTCTATTTCATATGACTTTAAGGCCATTCAACGGAAATAAAACCACAAACAGGAAATATGAACTGCTCACAAGGTTATTTCAACGGCTGCAAGGAAACTATGTTGGCTAACAAGGTTAATTTCGGGAAATGCTAAATATAGTCATAGTTGGAAGCGATATCGCGGCTACCACTAGATGTATTGTTGCCAGCTCTACTTTCAACAGATTCTTTAAATCAAACCGATTCCAATAAGACTTAAGAATATAAATTTTTTATTGTACACATGTACATATGTTAAATTTGTATTCTGTTTACCTAGACGAGTGATATGACACCAAACACGTAGGACTTTAACCAACAAATAAAAAATTGCTTGTACGCATGCGCTAGCCGCCATGTTTAAATGGCGGTTCCTCGTTTGCCTAATACAGGTTAGTTGGCTTTTGATTACGTCATCTCAGGTTAGTTCGCTACTTGTTCGGGTTAAATACGAAGTCAGGTGGTGGAGGTGTTCGGGGGCCGTCGGGTCCACCACCTTGTGCTCGGGTCTGGTCGGGCGCCGTCGCGTCTGGTCAGTGACTCCACCACACACCACACACCACCGGTGGTGGTGGTGGTCCCAGAAGGAACCATCTATACCTACTTAACACAATTAAAACATAGATTTTCTTTCACAGACCATTTGTCTTTCAAATTTATTGTCAACATCCAGTTTTAATTCTTACAAAGTAAACTGCCCAGAAAATGATTGTCAAACTAGTATTCAGTGCTATATTTTTTTGACAGGAAAAAACTTAGACCAGAATTAATTACTTTATACAACCGAGAAGATATGAGTTCTATGGAAGGTGTTAGTGCTTTCCTAAATTTTCTAAAGGAAAATAACCTTAACAAATCATTTTCCGAAATTTATAAACTATGTAATATTGTAGCAATGATTCCAATGACCACTCCAGAAAGCGAAAGGTGCTTTTCTACTTTAAAACGCGTTGACATTTTAAAAAAATGCCATGAGCCGCATCCTGCACAAGGTGACCCTGCTTATAACTGAACATGACACGGATCTAGACGTGGAGGTCGATAAAACTCCACCAATCCACGGTGTCACGTGACCCGTGCCTAGGGATGGATGGCACCAGGGTGATGGTGTCATGAACGGAACCTCTGAGTACCGGGCAACCCTCCAGATTAACCCGTCTTGCACCACAGAGGGAGTTTCTGTGGTGTGGACAGTATGTCCCCCATTCTCGTGGGAACAACATGGAGAAGACAAAGATAAATAAAACCGAAACCAATTAGGTTCGAAGAGTGGCTCCGGCTACAGACTCGTGCCTTGAGTCTATTCCGGAAACGGAGACGAGCCAGGAGGCGGCAGCGTCCGCGAACTCTGGAGGTCACACTACCGACGTAGATACGGGGATCAGGGGGTAGCTTCGGCCACGGACCTGTCCTTGGCATCCAAGCTTGAGGCGGGGTCCCACCGGAGGGCGGCGATGTCCGCGGACTCTGGGGGCGCCCCCACCAGTGAGGACCTTACTGCAGGGGTCCCTGTAGTCCAAGCGCTTTCCGGGGCGCAAATAAAGAAGCTCCGGAGGGAGCATCAAATGGCAACCGGGGCGTGGACGGTCGTGAAACCTGTAAAGGCGCAAGAGGGGAGTGCGAGTCAGAAGAGACAGCGCTCGGCGTCTAGCAGGCCTACTACAGACAGACGTTCAAAAAAGGCCAGGGCCGGAACATCGGCGCAGACTGTCTGGTAAAGGGATGCTGCGGCGGGCCTCGGGATGGCGGTGATTGACAGATGTCATCCTGAGGTCACGCTAGACCAGGGGAAGGCAGACCTAATCCAGGATGCGGTGGACTATCTTCGGGAAGGGGAGAGCCCGGCTCAGTTCCACCGGGCGCGCTTGGGGGGGGGGGATCCTCTGGATAACCTGTGTCGGCCCGCAGTCGCGAGACTGGCTGCGGAAAACGATCGGGGGCCTCGGTCAGATTTGGGAGGGGCGGACCTGACAGCCGTCGAGCCCAAGGACCTCACAAAGTGACACAAGGTCCTCGTACAGATCCCTGACACCGTCCTGCTAGAGACGGTGGTTAGAAGACTGAAGATCCAGAACCCTCAAGTGGGTACACAACACTGGTCGGTTCTAAGCAGGAAGGCGAAATGTACGCCATCTTGCACTGCGTGCGAGAGAACAAGAGGGAGGCTACACCAACAAGTGGATCCTCATAGCCACACACAGCCCTTAAGGCCCTAAATAGCCCATGGGTAAATTCCAGGCTGGTAAGTGAATGCCGAGACGAGACGAGCGACCTGGCTAGTCAGAATGAGGTCACCCTCATTGGGGTGCCAGGTCACTCGGGGGTGAAAGGCAATGAAGAAGCTGACAGTCTAGCGAAGAGAGGATCTGCAGAACTATGTATGGGACCAGAACCGGTCCTGGGCGTGACGAAGAGCACCGTCAGGGATCCATTAAATCCTGGGTCAGAAACCAACATAAGGCGCACTGGGCATTCTGTCCAGGGCTCAGACATGGGAGGTCACTAATTGGGGAACCCAGTTCAAAGAGAGCTGTGAAGCTGCTAAATCTTAGCAGAGGACAGCTCAGGAACATAACAGGACTCGTGACGGGACACATGGCTATCAAGAAACACCTGCATAAAATGGGGCAGTTCGAGGGGGACCTAGCATGTAGATTCTGCGGCGAGGGGGAGGAATCAGTTCAGCACATTTTGTGGGAGTGTAAAGCTCTGGACCACAAAAGACAACTGATCTACGGACAGCCTAGACCAGAGACAGAGCAATATAAAGCTTCACCCTAACAATTGCTGTGCAGACTAGTTGAAGGCACAGTGATTTTGGAATGGGTGGAATAGAAAAGACAAAGGGCATGCACGATAAGCCAAAGGCTGCGGTGCTATCGTGGTGGCAAAGACGCAGACTAGTCCTAAGTGAGAAAAAAAACCGGTAAGATACCTATATCAAATTTTTCACATGTTGTCAGCCATTATTTTAATTTATTTATGCCCCCGATATTCGTGATTAAATATTATTTCAAACAGCTACCAATTTCTTCTATCTTGTGAAAGTCTATATTTTTGTGTAAAATAATTTTTCATTGAAATCGTGGTCAGGAAAACGCGTGACCTTGAAAATTTTCGCATGTGGCGCCGCTGGTTACTAATAGGCAATCCTACTCACAAACGCAGTGCCCACCCATATAAGACATCCAGGAGTCACCATTGATAAAATTATATCAAGTTGTCACAATTATTGTTCACATTGCGAACCAACGGTGCAAAACAATTAGCTATTTCTTCTGAATCAGAAAGGTGAGATGACAATTACTTAGAAGCGTTCAAATTTTTCTGTGCCCGTCAAGATTTACATGGATTCCGCAACTCCATTGACTGTAGCCAGCCCCTCTTCATTTCTAACCATCATGAGTGTATAATTACGAAGCTCTTTATGAACTTCCTAGTCTGCATTTATAAAAGTTTATTTGAATTTTTGTAATGCATCATTCCCCTGCTTCATTAATGGCTTAAAATTATCTATCTCTCCAAAATTGATGCATGTTTGTCAAACAGACAACATTAATGTATTAAAAACATACAACTTGTTATCAATGTAAATTTCTTGTACCAAATTATGCAAAGGTAACTATGATACATATCACATACAAAATTATGAAAATGATCGGGATTTTAGTGGCAGAGACTTCTCGATCGCTAGTTTGGGTAGTATGTTATATGCATGTGATTTATATTGTTTGGGGGAAGGGGGAGGGGGTCTGGATGCATGAAGATATAATGAAAATTCACTAAAAAGGACAATAAAAACAGGTCATAAAAACAGCTTAAGAGTTTCTTAAGAAAATAAATTTTATTTATATAACATGTAAATATGTAAAATTGGTTAGTTTAAAATCTACCCAAGAAATTAAAAAAAAAAAAATATCCTGGCATTGTTGCATTAGGCACATATAAAATAAGAAACACAATGTCCGGATGTTGTGTTTCTTTTTTCACATGTCTAAGCCTTGCAACTCACAGCTAAAAATATATAATTGAAAAAATATTAAAAAAGAAATGAAAAATATTGTGATGAAACTTAACAGTTTTAAGAAATAAATTTTATTTGTGTAGTCAACTGATTTAAAATCTCCCTAAAACAATTGCTAGAAGTGCCATTCTGACATACAGGCCACATTCGGCTTGTCTGAAATAAGCTGCTTTTGGGTCTGCCCTTCTGGACTGATTTTGAACACTCTCGGCAAAGGATGGAGCACAATCAATTTCCTGTTTGCTCTCATCATAAGTTGTGGAGTCACAACAAAATGTCCACAAGCCTAAAACAATAAAACTGAGGTTTAGTAAACAATAAAAAATTAACTATTTATTGATTCATACACCATCCAACAGCTTACAAGCCAAATTAAGGATGGGCCAATACACAAAACATAATAACAAGCAATAATCAAACAAACTATACAAAAGAGAGTCACAAATTAGATCGCTTTGAAAAACATTTTTATCTCTGATATATTACATGAGAATATATCTAGGCGGTCTTGCAGTAGAGTAATCATTGCACATCTGGTAAATTGAAGACGATCGCAGCAATCGCGTACGAGCAGTCGGGAGATAGAATGTGCCTGGAAAACGTGCTGCAATACGAGGCACATTGAAATTGAGTTGCTGAAGCAGACTAGGGCAGTCAAACACAGAATTAACCAGTTTGTGTAAAAATATAATGAACCTGCACTGCCTGCGCATCGACAGACTCTGCAGACTAAAGCGAAGAAGTAAACTTTTCTGAGGAAAACCAATAGACCGATATCGACCATCCTCACGAAAGCTAAGAAATTTTAGAAATTTCCTTTGCACTGATTCTAGACTTGCCACATGTATCTCATAAGTAGGAGCCCACACAACTGAGCCATATTCAAGTCGGGACCTAACCAAACAACTAAAGAGCAGGAGGAGGGTGTCAGTCTGTGAGAAATTTTTGCTGTTTCTTATCAGAAACCCAAGCGTTTTGTAAGCGGAACTGACAGTCTGCTCATAGTGTGGTTTAAAAGATAGAGTACCATCAAAAACAATTCCAAGGTCTTTAACTGTCCCGGGGCGATCAAGTGGAAGCCCTCTTATATTGTACCCGAAAGTAACTGCGTGCTTATTTCGAGTAAAGGACATCACACAACACTACAACTATAATAATAATAATAATATTTATTGACATCAAAATACTAACATATGGCCTGTCTGCTACTTTAATAAACTATAAAAAATCACATACATATAAACTAAATAACAATATAATCCAATTGTAACTAAAAGAATTTTAAAAAATCAGTCCCATCTTCAGGAGAGATGATGGAGCCTCCCTCATTGCACTAATTGATACATGTTTGATGTTCTGTTTGAAAACAACATTGCTCATTTGTAGTAAACATTTCACTGGCATTTGTTGACAATAACGGCATTTACACAACAGCATAATCCTGTTCTACACTACGGTTTTTACCTGTTTTTTTTTACTTCTCCCCTTCCTGCAAAATGTTGTATAATGTTTGTAGTAAAGTTTTCTTGTTGATCAAGTGACTTGTTTTTATTGACCTATCATACTATTGGATCATACACATTACACACTCTACTAGATTTTTATAACATCGCATATCATGCTGTTGTGACAAAACATTTATCCTTTATGAATCAGTGGGACTGTAGGTCGAAAAACTATTTATAGTTAATTTGAAAGGTTACTTCTACTCCTATAGGGAGTGCTTGCAAGATTGTTTCTGAATGATCCGGCAAATGTAGAAAAAGTGGCAGCAAAATTCATATCAAGCAGGGCAATCGTGTGGTGACTTGCTGCTGATGAGGTTGCTAACCTGTTCAACTTCTATTTTGTACAGACTCCAAGGCAGATTTCTGACCACGAGACTAACCATACGCAGTTCACAAGGAACATTATGTCTCCGCCAAATTCATTTTATCTTGCCTAATTTCAGAAACGGAACCCCATAATGTACCAATTTGTAAGTTAAAAATAAGTCATCATCTGGGTATGACGAGCTTCCCAAGTTTTTTCTTAAGAAGTGCCTGTATATCCATTATTACATTTAGTCAATACTTCCTTTATATGTGGGCTATTCCCTGAAATGTTAAAGATCGACAAGAAGGTTCTGGTGCATAAAAAACAAGATTTCTATTTATGTGAAAACTACAAGCCAGTAGCGATTCCTTCTAGCTTTTCATGTATATTTTTGTTGTCTACATCTCTCATAGTACTACACCTGCTGACTACCCCCTCCTATATGAGGCACTGGAGTTTTTGCATGTTAAATATGGTTTAGAATCAATATTTGTTGAGGATTTTAACATACCAAGGTATAGCAGCTGCCAAAATGTATCCTCAAATAATCGTGCCAGCACTCTGAAGAATTTCTGCAATATGCTTCTCCTTCAGCAGTTTAACTTTGTTAGAAATTCAAACAGTAGGATACTTGACTTGGTGCTGTCTACCAGATCACGTCAGGTAGAACTAGCTCATGAGACTCCGGTAACTCCGGATGGACATCATCCACCACTGTATATTGCGACTGATGTAACCCGATCCCATTCTATTTTCTCATAGTCAGGAAATAATGAACATAGGTTGTATAACTTCCGTCGATGTAATCTGCCTGCTTTATATGCGAGTTTTACTGAGATGTCTTGGGAAGAACTCGATACATTTAAAGATACTAATTTACTGCTTGCTTTTATGAAAAAATCTATAGTTTATTTAATATTTTCATTCCCAGGACATCTTCAGCAACGGGTGATTCTTACCCTCCATGGTTCTCCAGGGACATGAAGTTAAACATTACGCGTAAATGTCCTTAATGGCGAAAGTTTAAAAAGTTTGGTGGCGCTGAATATTTGCATATGTTGAAAAAGTTAAGACACAAGATCAAGGAGGATATAAGGGTAGCATATCAACGTTATAAATTGAAAATGGAGCTGGATTTGAAAACCAACCCCAACAAATTCTGGAGCTACTTTTCTAGCCTTCGTAGTCACTCAACTTTTTCAGGAGACAATGAATCTGGACAGGGGTTGGTGGATGGTTTTGCTTCCAACTTCGGTAATTGCTTCAGTGCTGCCAGTTTATCAACTTCTTCATAGTCCTCTACAGTTTCTGATGCTAACTGTGCCTCAACTTTCTTTATCTGCGGCTTGGATGATTCTGAGATCATCCTGGTGACTAAAAAGAGCTATTTTTTCCTCTGGACCTAATCTTGTTCCTGCATTTCTGGTAACAGACTGCCTAAGTATCCTTCTGTCACCACAAAAAAAATCTTCAATTCAATATTGAAAAGTGGACTTTTCCCGGATCTGTGGAAGATGTGTTGTGGTTTTCCTATCTACAAGTCTACTAACAGAGTCAATTATTGAAACTACCGTGCAATGTGTTTTCTGTAAGATTTTTGAGGCCTGCTTCATAAGCGCATTATGTTCAATGTAAAGGATAAGTTATCGCCGTCTCAGCATGACCTTATTGCGGGAAGATCCACCATTACAAATCTGATTACCGTGACACAGTTCATTGCGGCCGCATTCGATGATTGTCAGCAGGTGGATGTAATATGTACTGATCTGTCTAAGGCTTTTGACCGTCTCAGCCATACTTTGCTTATAGGCAGACTCAAATATTTTGAATTCCCAGACAATCTTGTCAGGTTGTTTGCTTCATATCTGTGTGAGAGCAAGCAGTTTGTTGAGGTAAAGACTTTAGATCTGGTTGTTATAATGTGCCTTCTGCAGTTCCCCAGGGCTCCATCCTTTCTTCTTTTCGCTATTTCCACAGATCACATTGCACGTTGTGGATGTTCCAGTGCTGATTTATGCTATTAAAATATATTCATACATCAGAAGCGCTGATGATTGTGAAAAGCTCCAGATAAACCTTCGGGTCCTTGGTAGCTGGTGTGAAGATAGTGGTCTCTTACTGAATGTCAGCAAGTGCTGTGTTATGTCTTTTACTCTTTCTTTTAATTGTCATATTGGGCAGACAATCACTTCGGCCTATAAGAGGCCTGGGTTCCTAATTAGAATTAGTAAAAGTTTTTCTATACGTTCATGCTGCTGTACAGTTGTTTGGACTCCTACCTATGAGATGCATAAACTTGACTTTGAATCTCTTCAGAGAACAGTTTCTGTGTTTTAAGCTGGATGGTCGGTATCCTTGTAGTGGATTCCCGCTGTGTGATCTACAAATGATCAATAATCTTATCGACTGCCAAGCTCTATTGGAGCAATTACATTTTTATGTCCCTAGGTTGGAATCTCGCTTCCCAGACACATTTTAGCCTGCGGTGGCCCGTACATGGCGAATTCGATCATCACCAATTATTAATATGTGCCACATTTATTCAGCCTGTTAAAGCGGCCTGGATGTTTTTTTCTGTGAACCTGCTGATGTAAGGAAAGTATTTGGTTAAAGGTATTTGGTTATCACTAGGCTGGTGATCTCACTGTACCTTATTGTTTTTATATCTTTGTAATTAATTATTTGGATTGTATTTTTTTTGTATTGTTCCAAATCCTTCATTTGGCATGTTAATACCTCTTGGCTTGTGTATTAAAATAAATAAATAAATAAATAAATAAATAAATATTGAGTATGCACTTCTGAACCCGCTTATGACATACTGCTCCCAGCAGCATATATTTACAAAGAATCAACATGAATTTCTTGACAACTTCACACTATAGCTCTATAATTAAAAGCATCGAGGCTGGCGACATGTCCTGTTGATATCTTTTGTGATCTCAGCACGCCATTCGACGTGTCGATCACCCTGTCTTGATCAAGAAACTACAGATGTATGGCATAGGGGATTGCCTCTGTTTTGGGGGTCTAGTTATTTTTCCCATAGAAGACAGTATGTTGTTGTCGGGCAGAGTGCGTCTCGAATTATCAGCAGTGACCTGGGCGTTCCGCAGGGATCAGTCTTGGGTCCAGTGCTGTTTTTATTATATATTAAGGACTTTGGTAGCTTGGAGGTGTCAGCGTCGATCACGATGTATGCAGATGATACCTCCGTTATTCTTTCTGACACTTCGGATATGGGTCTCACAACTAGGTGTAGCTCTGTTTTCACGAAGTTAAATGCATAGTTTTGTGCTGACAGACTGTTTTTGAATTGTGGTAAGACTGCTGCGATTAAGTTTCACAACTACCAAAAGCACTGTAACAGAATAAACTTTTTAGACAATAACAGCTTAGTGACTGTAACAACCACATATGAAGACTATAAACTTTTGGGATATTTTTCTTGACCGTTCTTTGAACTGGTATGATCACATCTGGTTGGCAGACTCAATTCGGTTTCATATCAGTTCAGAACCGTAAGGACTTACATGGAGAAGGATCAGTTGTTGATGCTCTACCATGTACAGGTCGACTCATGGTTGCGTTACGGCATAATATTCTGGGGGCTGTTAGCACACAGGAATGATGTATTTATATCTCAGAAAAGGATAGACATTTTTCAGCAAAATAAAGTGCTTACATTATTTTCGATAATTATAATGGAACTTTCTTTGTTGTTTTTAAAAATAGGGATGGAACATTTGTATTAAATACAGCCATACGTGATGTAGATACGAGACAAGAAAACAAAGTTCACGTACCATTTGCCAGACTCAAAGTGACATATAATTCTCCTAGTTACATAGCACCTAGAGTTTTTAATGAATTGCCAGAGAGAGTTAGATCATCAACCTGTCACTTTTTAGAAAAGATCTTGAGAATTTTTTATTGCCTAAATGTTTTTATAGTTTAGAAGAATTTATGCCTGGACAACATATGCAGTGATATGTTTTTTTAATACTGTGATTGTTTATATTTTGTTCGTTATGTTTTGTAATTTGAAGTTCCACAACTATAAGGTGCAATGTGAAGAGGCCGGCAACTATTAGTGCTACTTGAAAGTGGCTGCAACTTTGATGTAGCATTTCAGTAAAATAAGATAGGTACGGCTATAGACATTTGCTACCTTCAAGTTCCCTAAACTTTCGAGTCGTTTTATAAGTAACGACGATTTTCCTGATACCTTGAAAGCAGATAAGAAGCTGCATAACTCTAAAGTATGTAGTTATAAGTGGTGAATATTACGTAATCACTGTTAATGTGTAATATAAAGTTATTTTCACCTCAAAGTCGTAGAATGAGTGGCGATTACGTAATAACTACTCCTTTCAAGTTTCCGTCTCAGTCACATTGGTGCTAGTTGGGTATATGCGGCATTAACTATTTGTGAACCTCCATCGCCCATGCTTACTTAGCTTAAGAACGTGAACTTGCTTTCTTTACTGTCATGATATATAGGCCAAGAATCTTTTCATACAATAACATTAATATAATTAATTTTAATCTAATATATTATTTTACTGCCTACTTATAAGATGGGCCCTTCAGACAGGCTATAAAAATAAACTATTTTAGAATCATTTTTATAGACACTTGCTTGATTTTGTTTAAATTTCTGCTATATTATTCGACAGCATAATATATCTATGGTGCGCTAAAACTGTGTTTGGGGCCGTTAATAAAGCTACAAATATAGTGTATTTTAATAATTGATCGAATCGTCCAGTTAAATAACAATCACTTAGCAAATTTTTAATTTCATGTCGTCTGTCATTTTCCATAATTGCGGCCGAGACTACACGGTTGTTGGTTCGAGTAATATGTATTATGCCTGGTATATATATATTTAGTTTGGTTACCGTTGATGTGTGGTTTATACCTGTTGTATGAATCAATCTACACGTGGCAGTTAACTACTCTGTCTGTCAGGCAATCGACTTTAACCACTAAGTCATTTCAACGCATGTCTTTGGGATTTTATTTTTAATTTGGAAAAAACTCTAAATTTGGGTACAAAATTACTTAAAATTCACAACATAGGTTTATTTGCAGTATTTGTAGCCACATGTAGAGTCTCATTCCAGTTACTCTGATACTTACAAAAATAAAGCGCTTTAAAAAAGTTTTCCCTGATTTTCCACCGGAAAAACTTGAGCATAAATGCTGATTAACGAACTCGACCTTGGTTTTATATATATATATATATATATATATATATATATATATATATATATTTATATGTAAATATAAACATATAAAATTTTTTAACGGACCTTGGTTTTGGGTTCTAGGGACCCAAATTCACGCTCGTCTGAAGAATTTTTTTCAAAACCTCGTGACCTCTCTATTAGCAAATTTTTCTTAATGAGAATTCGTTAATATAGCAAACTTGGGTCAAATTTATATTTAAATAATAAGAACTTACCTTTTCATACTCTTCCTGGCTACTAAACGTCCCGTTCTGAATTCTTGTCATATACAGTACATCAGTGTCTGGTAAAACATCTTCAAGGGTGTCGTAGGCTTGTTGTGATGTGCCTCTGGATGTTACAAATTTTGTTATGTGTTCTGGCATCTTCAGACTCTGAGGATTGACATAACGTAACAGGACCTTGTACAATGTCAACAGTCTCACAAGTGAATGAACAGTACGTCAATTCTTGACATCGCCTACTAAAGGGATGGTTAATCCATTTACTGCTTATCACTTCACCAATAAGAAATATATCAAACATGGGTCAAATTTATATTTAAATAATAAGGACTTACCTTTTCATACTCTTCCTGGCTACTAACCCTCTCGTTCTGAACTCTTATCATATACAGTACATCAGTGTCTGGTAAAACATCTTCAAAGCTGCCGTAGGGTTCTTGTGATGTGCCTCTGGATGCTACAAATTTTGTGATGTGTTCTGGCATCTTCAGACTCTGGGGACTGACATAACGTAACTGGACCTTGTACAACGTCAATAGTCTCGCAAGTGAATGCACAGTACGTCAATTCTTGAGGTCGCCTACTAAAGGGATGGTTAATCGATTTACTATTTATCACTTCACCAATAAGAAATATATCAAACTTGGGTCAAATTTATATTTAAATAATAGGGACTTACCTTTTCATACTCTTCCTGGCCACTAAACCTCTCGTTCTGAATTCTTGTCATATACAGTACATCAGTGTCTAGTAAAACATCTTCAAGGCTGCCGTAGGCTTTTTGTGATGTGTCTCTGGGTGCTACAAATTTTGTGATGTGTTCTGGCATCTTCAGACTGAGGACTGACATAACGTAACTGGACATTGTACAACGTCAACAGTCTCGCAAGTGAATCAACAGTACGTCCATTTTTGAGAACGTCTAGTAAAGGGATAGTTAATCCATTTACTGTTCAGATTTCCCCTCGCATTGTGAATATGTCAAGCAATGCCTGTGTTGGTTGCTCTCCTACAGCATCTCCAGCATTGATAAGGGGTTTGTGACAGTGTTGTGAAGCTTTCTACAACAAAAATTTAATATATATTTGAATAAACTATTATTATAACAAAATAAATAACACTACAGTTAAACTTTTGTTAAATAATTTAGACAGATACTTAAAAGCATGTCGCCATAATTTAATAATTTATCATATGACCAAAAACTTTAGACCATTGAAAAACAGAGAAAAGTATATTAACTTAAACAGTTGTCAGTTTTTTCACTTGAACATGGGGATCTCAAGTATTATAAAAAAAGTCTGCCCGCAGCAAGTGCGTTATGGTAGTGAATTTTCATAGAAATTATCAGACAGCAAACATTTTTTAAAATTAAATGCTAACCTTTTTCCTTGTAGCATAGAGATATAAGTTTTGGTACATATTTTACTTCTTTTAACATAAACCTACATGCCAAATTTGGTTATCACAGCTTTGTTGTTTTCTTAGCGGTTCTTAAGATACAGCTATATATAAAAGCTTTATCTTAAGAACCGCTTTTCATTCGCCAGAATTACAGGTAGCAGTACAGTACATCTGACACTTACGATGCACACGACTTTCCTTGGTGGCGTAGTATCTACCGGACACATGCCGGTAACACATCACGTTAAAACAGTTTTACATCTGTGCGGTACCGGACACATATAACTGGTACAGCATTCACACGTGCTTTACATAGATTTTGCAATGTTTTAGTATATTATTGAAACTCTTTTCGTGTATAATGACTCCACGAAGCCGAAAAATATTAGAACTATTGAAACAAAACTGGAATATTAATATTCTAAATCATGGTGGTGTATCTAGTGGATTTAGGGAATTACAGGTAGGTTTAAAATTTCATAACCATGCTATAACTCAGAAAATTGTTTAATACAGGGATCAATAGAAGTAGAGACTACTCCAAATGTACAAAAACCAGAAGACATATCACAAGAAACTTTTATGACATCCAATTCACTAGTTACTTGAATCTACTGATTTACAGGTCAATATTACAAATTTATATGTGCATAATATACCTACTAGATAAAGCTTGTTAATTACTTGATAGCAGCCAGTTAAGTTAAACCCTGCAATGAGTAATCAAGAGTTGCCTAGATCCATTGAGCTACATGATGTCTCTTCTGAAATTCCAATCAAAAAGTCACTAGAAAGCGGCAATTCTAATGAAAGTGAGGACATCGAAAGTGACCCAGAAGATCCATTTACTGGGACTCACTCAAGTTCAGATCCAGATTATGAACCAACTTCACCTTCAGCTACCTCCGATCAAGAGTGGCTTGCATCCAGTAGCGATAGTGAACACGTTGTTAATGATTCTATGCATGAAAATCATGCAGATGAAATTGTAAACGATGCTAATAAATTTTTAGGAAATAAAGTTTTTTTAGCATCATAAAGCAAATAAAAAAGACATGAGAATTTGCAGAAAATATACAGACTGATGTATGGCTACCGATGAATACGGGTAATGGACTGAACATGGCTGAGTACTCACTCCGACAAAGTATTAACGTGGATCCGACAATGTGCAGCAGTCCCTTACACATTTAACCTTTTCATAGATGAGTAAGTCATAGTGAATGAAACAAATAGGTATGCTATGCGACAGATATCTGTTGAAACTCGAAGAAACAAGTCTCGCAGCCAATCTTGTACAGATCCTAATAACCAGGAAATGTATAAATTTTTTGGATAATTATATGCATGGGATTAGTTAGAGTTCCAACTATTAATCTTTACTGGTCGAAAAATGACTGTTATCGCAATAAATATATTACATCGAATATATTACAAGCGACACTTCACAGCAGGATATATACGACCATACACAACTGCCTCAAAAATTTTAGCAAAATTACACAGGCTAGCTATAGGCCTGTAGTTGGTGACCCTAGAACGGTCCCCAGACTTAAAAACAGGACAGATCTGAGCAACCTTCCAAACCTCAGGGAAGCAATGTGTGCACAGCGACAAGTTAAATAGGGTTCTAAGGAGTTTGAGAAGAGCATGCGCACAGTCCTTAAACAAGAAGGATGGCACCAAATCTGGTCCAGCAGTAAAAGTAGTCATGACTGGACTACAGTTTTCACGAGAATACCAAAACTGAAATATAAAATTAGACTTACCTCAACCAAGAGTTTTGTACATTTAACATCTGTCACCAAGGGAATTGCATAATCGATGGCCAAACGACGGGTTTTGTATCCATGACTCATGAAATAAGATACTCTTCTGGCACCTCCATTATGCATAGGGAGACTGATAACCAAATCAAACTGTTTTCTAAGAAGAACCTCTGCCAATGGTCTTAATTCACCTTTACTTGTAATATCGTCTATGTTATCAAAGGTCCATTGAACAGATTCCACCTTTAAAAAAATACAAAAATAAATTTATAAAGACACTAATAACAAAGAATAATGCCGACTGTTATTTGCATGAAATTTAGTACCCAGCTATAACGACTACTGCAAGTCTACATAAAAGATTTCCAAAATGGCGACACTTCCGGAAATGCCGAAAGTCGGCGCCATCGTAATTTCTTAATCGAAATGCCCCAATTTGATTTCATACTTGGACTGTACATTAAATTCTGAGTTTAGAACGTAGCGCTATCAATAGTTATCTGTCATAATTTTCGCCATATATCACATTTTTCGCAAAAAATCGAAGTTGCAGGGACCTGACCTGACCTTTATCGTAATAAATATATTACATCGCAAATAACTAGAGACCGATTTTTGTTACTCTTGTAGTATGTTTATTTTAATAACAATGAAAATTTACCTGGTTCTCAAGATCACCTCTTGCGCATACGACCCTTTTTGACTCTGGTTAATACCAGATACCAAAATATTTTAACACCAGGAAAAGAAGTCGTTATTGATGAAAGCACGATTCCATGGAGGGGACACGTTTAGGTATACGTAAATTAATTAAAAATAAACGTCACAAATATGGCGTTAAGCTATATAAGTTGTGCACCTTAGAAGGTGATACCATTAATGTTAAGGTGTATTGTGGCAAGGAGGATAATCCAAATAATTCCAACGACTTGCATACAGTAAAGGTAGTTATGAACCTCATGGACAATTTGCTTGATTCAGGTCGCATCTTATATGGTGACAATTTTCACTCAGACGTCCCACTTGTAAAAAAACTTCAAGCAAGGAAAACTTTATTGTGGAACACTCGGATCAAACAGGAGAGGTCTTCCAAAATAATTTATTAATTGTGGTATTAAAAAGAATGCAGTGGTGAGGGTACATAATGGAAATGGTGTTAAAATAATAAAGTGGAAAGATAAGAGAGCCATCCTTATGATATCTAATAAAAAAGACCATGATAGCAACCTGCATGATACTGGTAAAAAAAAAACAACTTCAGAGCCAGTTCTTAAATCTAAATGTATTATTGACTACAACAAAGCAAAAAAAAGTGTCGATCTGAGTGATCAAATATCCTACTACACAGCTTCACGAAAAAGGACTTAAATGGTATAGGAAAACGGCGGTTGAATTACTATTAGGGACTACAATTGTCAATGCTTAGGTGGTTTTTAATAAAGCTAATAAAAGCAACAGGAGCCTTCGCATGCTACATTTAAGAGAGAACCTAGCAATGACACTAGTGGATCAGGATATATAAACATACTATAAAGTCGACTTGCACTCCGAAAAGGGTACATACATTTGCTTTTGAGCAGGTGCCAGGGAGAAAACGTCGTCGAAATTGAGTAGGGTGTTGGGCTACATTATCCAGTAAAGCAGAAAAGGTTACCAAAGTATCAAGTTATCAATGAAAAGCATAGTAAGGAATAGCTAAACTGAGTTAGAAACAAGATATGTTTGATATGTTAAATATCCGTGTTTTTCTTTTTTGCAATAAATGTGTGCAATTTAATCATGGTTTATTTGCTTGAATCTGTTTGTTTTTTATTTTTGTTTATTTCTGACCTATGTATTTTATGAATAGAGGTGTTCAATTTAATTAACAATATTTTTAAAATCCTTTGGTTTAGCTCTTTACGGCTAGAGCTCACCATTCTTGTAATTATTGACAAATAATTGCAATAATACATTTTGATAGTTTCACTGGTTTTGAAAAACATACCAGGCATATGTGTCTGGTAGCGCCGCATGAAAAAGCCACTCACCAGACACATCTGCCTGGTACCGTGTATTTGAACAAGACACCTGTGACGGGATCACAGTGAACGTGTTAATGGAAAAAAAATCGTCGCAATGTAAGTGAAAATACCAAATAATCTGGGATTAACAGGATGTATTGCATATTACAGATAAAAATTTAGTTTTTGTCTTCTAGAAATGTCAAATTTGTGATTTGAAACTTCAAAATTGGTGATTTTTGAACATAACAGTTTAATTTCAACCACCGTTACAAATTTGCACTTTTGATGAAACCTATGAATTCCGAGCAATTTGTTCGCTTGCATTCTCGCCAGTAGAACACACTTATATACAACCATAATATAGCGGGTTATCTATCTCTGCAGATTCAGTCCTTCTCTGCACATGTGTTGTGTCGCTTGATTTCAGCTATCTACTTCTGGTTGACAATGGCGTTCCCTGCCCGAGGGTCTTGTTTTGTGCTTTTAGGAGCGTGTGATTTACGTTGGTAGATGCAACCTCTTAATCGGCGCGCCTATGGCGAATTTATAATTATAAGACTCGAGAATTTTTTATCGATATTTTATTTTTAAAAAACTTGATCGAAATTTTGCCTGTTGCTATGCAAATTATCTTTGTATGGGTCGTCTCTGAGGATTCGAATCACCATAAAAAGAAGGAAAAAAGGTTTTTTTACTTTGATAGTAGGAAAAATTCAGAATAAATGAGGAGAAATAAACGAACTTTCGGCCAGAGAACATCTTATTTGAGAAATTTTATGTAAGAAAATTTAGACTCCCCTCAAGCAGAGAAAGATTGTATGGGTAATTAATTATTTGAGAAGATTCTATTAGTAAGATTTTGTCGATGCTAGTTTACAGCTGTATAGAATGTTGTACATATTATTTGGGAAATTTTAATGGTAACTTTGTTTTGGAAGGTCGTAATCGAGCTGGTCATTGATTTTATTGGTGTGTTGCATTCCAAGTGTATCCTACACACCCATTTTATGGAATTATGTAAAGTTGAGATGGACCTGGAATTTTAGTTGTCTGTAATACCTGTATAAGCCTTCATACTGTTGTCGTATAAGATCCTCAAGCCGTTTCAACAGGGCGGATGTTGAGTTAGGTTCACTAAGACACATAGGTGTTCCGAATAATGGTAGTTTGAATGGAATTTGGTATAATTTTAACAGTGTTATATGGTATGCAGGTATATATGAGTATTCGGCTGCATATGGCACTAAGGGATTTGTGATCTATGGCATTATGAACATATGCCTTATCAGAAGATCTAGTTGTTTTGTTCCAAACATAATCCACTTCCAAGAGTGAAGGTGAGAATTTTTCTTTTAACATCTAGTCAGCTTTTGTTGCACCATACACCGGAATTATTTATTCCTCCATTTGATTGGAATTAAGTGTGTGACTGCAACTAACTGGTGTTCGACACATTTTGGTATTGCTGTGTAGCAGTTTGGTCCGTGTCAAACCCCAAATCTACATCAGTAGGAGTTGTAAAGCTGTACTACCGTAATAAATTGGACCAAATCGATTAATTATTTCCTGTCTAAACTAAACATCAGCCGAAAAAAATCAGCAATCACAGGTTTGCCTATCATTTTAACATATATGCGTCCCTTAAGGACTTGCACCAGCAGTCATAAAACATAATATTTGATGCACCAATAACAGCTTGTAAATTACTTTACAATATTTGAAATTGAGTTAGCGTAATTGGTGATAGTCATCCCTTCAAGTAATATTTTGATCTGATAAATTAAATTCCCTTCAAGACAGGTAAATTAGTTGGTCATTTTTAGTTTGTTATCTAACAGGGAATTATATCTTTTCGAAATTGAAGTAATATTAGAACATTTTTGTTGAGGCTTATTGGAATCACAAATGTTTTTTTGAGTACAATATTAGTGGACAATTAAATTTGTATTTTCCACTGTAAAGCTTACGATGTCTCGCATGGCCTAATAAACCTTGTTAGTTAATAGTATCTTAGTCAATATTGGTTGAGACCTTAGAAAATATTTTGATAGCGCCTCGGTGCGTTTTTCTTTTATATATATATATATATATATATATATATATATATATATATATATATATATATATATATATATATATAAAAGAGAAAACGCACCGAGGCATACTTGGTTCTCGGGTTGAACCGCGTCCAGAATTTATGAGAACTCGACCTTTCGGCTCCTGTTTTGGAGCCATTTTAAAGAGGTAAAGGAAATATGTAAGGACACTCTAAGGCCTCAATCTGCCTACTCCTTAGAGCGGTGGACAAAGGTGGGTTGGGTTGTTGTAGCTCGATTACAGGGCTTCAATCTTCCTACTCCCCAAATTGACAGATCTCTCTGAGGCCTAGGGTTGAATACACTGAGATCTCACAGACGATCTCCGGCGATATTTGGGGAGTAGGCAGATTGAAGCCCTGTAATCGAGCTACAACAACCCAATCCACCTTTGTCCACCGCTCTAAGGAGTAGGCAGATTGAGGCCTTAGATATATATATATATATATATATATATATATATATATATATATATATATATATATATATATATAGAGCTATATGTGTGTATATATGATTATATTGTTGTGTTGAATAAATAACTAACGTATTACATTCCATTTGACGCACACAGTGTTTTTTCATATGTTATATATATATATATATATATATATATATATATATATATATATATATATATATATATATATATATATATATATATATATATATATATATATATTAGCGACTATCTGGTCTGTGATTGATGTTGTACAGATTTTTGGTTGTTGTTAATAAAGGCACCAATTGTTTGTTTTAACTATTATTTACTTTGCCTCATTTGCTTATTGTTTGATAATTTTTAGGTCTGCAAGCATGCTACCTTTAGGTAAAGTTTGTTAAGATCTGGGTTGATTTGTAGTGTTATGCTCCGACATTGCAGTTGTGTCTGCGTGTGTGCTTCCGTATCACCTGGAACCTTTTGGCCAGCGTGCTTTGGTGAGTGGCGCTCATCGGAAATTTGTTGACATTGGTGGTTGGCCACTAGATTATTATTATTTTTAGTGAATTTTTATTAAAGAAAATTCACTAATACAGAGGCAACGATGGTGAGGCTTTGCAACATTTTTTTCAAATGAGCGCGAACTAGGACCCCTCGAACCCATATCCGGGGTCAGTTTACATATATATATATATATATATATATATATATATATATATATATATATATATATATATATATATATATATATATATATATATATATATATATATATATATATATATATGTATGTATGTTTGTATCCATCCGATAACTCAAAAAATAATTAACCGATTTCGATAATTTTCTGTCATTCAACAGAATCAAACTTAAATCAAACTTTGGTAAGTAACAATAACTTTACATAGGCAACATGTGTATGGAATTCCATCGAACCAAATTTATTGTATTTGTAGATACAACTTTTTTTACTTTGATAATTTTCTGTATTGAAAGATTCCTATGAAAATTCGCTAGTATAATGCACTTGCTGCGTCCAGACTTATTTAGTTTTAGTGAATGTTAATCAAAGTTAAGAAAATTATTACTTTTTGTTTTTATATGATTTTGTTGAAACAATTTTTTATGAAACTACTTACCAGAAGAGATCCGGGTGGTGGATATCTTAACACTACAACATCAAAATAGCCAGCCATGACTGCTATAGAGTCCTCTAGAGTATATCCTTTCTTAACAGACGAACTAGTTTTATCCATGTAAATCACCTTTCCACCAAGACGTTGCATGGCAGCTGAAAAGCTGCAAGAGGTTCTTGTGCTGACTTCATAAAATATAGAAGCCATTACTTTTCCTCTCAACACATAATCTAGTGGCCGGTCCTTTGAAACTAACGCTCGGAAATCTTGGGCCAAATCAAATATGTAATTCGGCTGTTCTTTGGAGAACATATCAACACTGAGAATATGTTTACCAGATAGCCTATGCAGATTCTGAACAGGTGATGTTATGCATCCCCTTTAAAATTCGAGAAGCTCACAGTTCTTGGTCTGATAGGTGTTGGTGCCAAAAGTGGTGGTAATGGACTTGTTCTGTCGGGATACGGCTCACCATTAATACGTACTCTTGGGTCAAGCAGTTTTGAGACTATTTCACTAGCCTGACCATCATTATCTTAGTCGATTTATTTAGCGAAGGGTACAGGAGAAATCGCTTGGTCTAGGGCAGACTGTGGTCTTTCTAATGTTTGTATTACAGGAATGATATGTTTGGTTTTCTTAAGTTCCCATTCTCAGATATTCTATTTTTTAGGCCAGTTTTGAAGGTGTTTGGACCATAGATTCAAATCTTTTAATCGTAAAGTTGAGAAAGTTTCGGTAAGATACATTTTTAAAGCAGCTGCATCATTGGCGAGGTGGCATAGTCACATCTAGACTTTGCCTTGGCTAGTTCTTTGGTTAGAATGAAAGTGTCCTCATCAATTATGGCAGGGCTTGTGTTAGGCATGGCACATATCATCGTGATACCGCCCGCGAGTGCAGCAGCTATGTCGAAGTCTTCCTTGTAGGTTGCACCAGGTTCTCTAAGATGTGCGTGGGTGACAATTAAACCTGGCACCTTGATTAGTTGTCTTATGTCATGCAGTCTGTGTGTGTTTCATTGGTGGGGCTTTCTTACCTCAATGCCTAAAATACAATAACAATAATAGAAGAATTCAGACTAATTAGTTGAAAATATTGTAACATACACGTTGGTCTTGAGCTTCTTAAAATGAATCATGACTGGACTTAAGTTTTCACAAGAATACCCAAACTGAAATATAAAATTTGACTTCCCTCAACTAAGAGTTTTGTACATTTAACATCCGTCACCAAGGGAATTTAACAATCGATCGCCAAACGACGGGTTCTGTATCCATGAGTCATGAAAGATGATACTCTTCTGGCACCTCCTGCTGCCTGTGTGTGTTTTCATTGGTGGGGCTTTTTTACCAATGCGCCTAAATGTCTAAAATACAATAAGAATAATACAAGGATTCAGACTAATTAGTTGAAAATATTGTAACATACACGTTGGTCTTGAGCTTCTTAAAATGAATCATGACTGGACTTAAGTTTTCACGAGAATACCTAAACTGAAATATAAAATTTGACTTCCCTCAACTAAGAGTTTTGTACATTTAACATCTGTCACCAAGGGATTTTAACAATTGATGGCCAAACGACGGGTTCTGTATCAATGAGTCATGAAATATGATACTCTTCTGGCACCTCCATTGCGCATAGGGAGACTGATAACCAAATCAAACTGTTTTCTTGAAAGAACCTCAGCCAATGGTCTTAATTCACCTTGACTTGTAATATCGTCTATGTTATCAAAGGTCCATTGAACAGATTCCACCTTTAAAAAAATACAAAAATAAATTTATAAAGACACTAATAACAAAGAATAATGCCGACTGTTATTTGCATGAAATTTAGTACCCAGCTATAACTACTGCTGCAAGTCTACATAAAAGATTTCCAAAATAGCGACACTTCCGGAAATGCCGAAAGTCGGCGCCATCTTAATTTTTTTAATCGAAATGCCCCAATTTGATTTCATACTTGGACTCTACATTAAATTCTGAGTTTAGAACGTAGCGGTATCAATATTTATCTGTCATAATTTTCGCCATGTCACATTGTTCTCAAAAAATCGGAGTTGCAGGGACCTGACCTGACCTTTATCATAATAAATATATTACATCGCATATAACTAGAGACTGATTTTTGTTACTCTTGTAGTATGTTCATTTTAATATCAATGAAAATTTACCTGGTTCCCAAGATTGCCTCTTTCGCATACGACCCTTTTGACTCAGGTTAATACCAGATACCAAAAATATTTTAACACCAGGAAAAGAAGTTATCCTTAATGAAAGCATGATTCCATCAAGGGGACATTTAGATATACGCAAATATATTAAAAATAAACGTCACAAATACGGCGTTAAGCTATATAAGTTGTGCACCTTAGAAGGTTATACCATTCATGTTAAGGTGTATTGTGGCAAGGAGGATAATCCAAATAATTACAGCGAATCGCATACAGTAAAAGAAGTTATGAACCTCATGGATAATTTGCTTGATTCAGGTCGCATCTTATACGGTGACAATTTTTACTCAGGCGCCAATTTGTTGACATGTGCCTGAGAGGTCTCATTCTGGTGTCGCTCATGGAAAGGCTTCTGTATCCAAGATTGCAGCTTGCCCTGATCAGTCCGATGGTGACTTTGTATTTCACTTTCTTTTAATTGTAGCGGTGTTGAATCATCTGCCTCGCATATGGCACGGTGTAATCATTAACAACCGTGGCACTGGTCTGGTGGCCTAAGGTGGCACAATCGAGTGCCAAACAAAAACTAGGCAAGATCCAAAGGATGGCTTGCTTGGGGATCACAGGGGCCATGTCTTCAACCCCAACAGCCACCATGGAGGTGTTGCTGGATCTGCCCCCCCCCCCCCCCCCACACACTTAGTTATTATATGGTGGGGCTGGCTAGGAGTATACAAACTAGCCTGCAATGGTAAGACTGAAGATCAACCCAGGCTTCAGGGACCACTGCAAAATTCAGGAAATCGTGAAGGAGCCCATGCTTGAAATGAGGTCTGACTTCGCGAGCCCGCGAATCTGCAAGGAAAACAACTTTACAGTGTAAATCCTCGACCGCGAGGCATGGCGGGAGGAGACGCCGGGCATACCACGGGACGCGCTCGTCTGGTTCACGGACGGATCCGGCGGGAAGCGTCGAACGTGAAAGTGTTTATTCGGAAGGACCGAGGGTATGTCATAGTATTTCCCTCAAAGCTCATGCAACGGTCTTTCGGGCAGAAATGTATGCCATCCTGCACTGTGTGCGGGAGAACAAAAGGATGGGCTACACCAACAAGTGGATCCTCATAGCCACAGAAAGCCAGGCAGCTCTTAATGCCCTAAGTAGCCCACAGGTAGATTCCCGGCTGGTGAGTGAGTGCAGAGATGAGACGAGCAACCTGGCTGGGCAAATTAGGTCACCCTCATCTGGGTGCCGGGTTACTCGGGGGGTCAAAGGCACTGAAGAAGCTGAGTCTCGCAAAGAGAGGGTCAGCAGAACCATTTGTGGGACCAGAACCGGTTCTGGGTGTGACAAAGAGCACTGCCAGGGGAGCCATTAAGTCCTAGGTCAGAAACCAACACAAGGTGTACTGTGCAGACTGTCCAGGGCTCAGACATGGGAAATCAATAATTGACGGACCCAGTTCAAAGAGAGCTGTGGAGCTACTAAATCTTAGCAGAGGACAGCTCAGAAACATAACAGGTCTTGGAACACATGGCACTCAAGAAACACCTGCATAAAATGGGGCGGTTCGAGGGGGACCTCGCATGCAGACTCTGCGGCGACGGGGAGGAATCAGCCCAGCACATCTTGTGCGGGTGTAAAGCTCTGGACCGCAAAAGACAACTGATCTACAGTCGGTCTAGACCGAAGACAGAGCATTATAAAACTTCACCCTACCAATCGCTGTGCAGACTAGTTCAAGGCAGAGTGATTTTGGAATGGGCGGAGTAAAAAGACTAAGGGGATGCACAATAAGCCAAAGGCTGCAGCGCTATTGGGGCGGCTAGAAACTTGGCAAGTGCCTTTCTTTTATTAATGGCTTGGATGAGTTCGTTAGCCAGGAAAATCGGACAGGATTTTCCGAGAAATTTTTAAGTTTCCTTTCGAAAAAAAAAAAATTTTCTCCGAAAATTATAAACCTGTTTTAATGAAATTTACTATATATGTTGCCTTGGGAGAGATCTTACTACGTACCGAAATTCAACTTTCTAAGTTTATAGAAAATTGAGCTATTCAAATTTTTAATTTTCTTTAGAAAAAAAATTTTCTCTGGATATTACACAGTTATTTTAATGAAATTTGGTGGATATCTTGCCTTAGGAACGACCTTACAACGTACCAAAATTAAACTTTCTAAGTTTATAGAAAATTGAGTTATTCAAGTTTGAAGCATTTAATAAAAATTCACTATCATAACATACTTGCTGCATCTCGAACTATTTTTTTTTACCCTTAGACCCACCCCATCTTCACTAGAGCTGCTTGGTATGCAAGGTCACACATAGCGGTAGCACGTGGACGCCGTTCCAAGCGCGCCGACCTGTAGGGAATTGTATGTATAGAGCTTTGAGTGTTATTTATCTTCCAGCTGGCGTTGCATCATAATTATTTGTTGCATGGGAAAAGAGTGTGGCAAGAATACAGGTTTTGGGCAATAAACATTGCAAGAAGTGTCCTTAACAGGGTCTTGGCATTTCTGTTTCAATAGCTGTTCTTCAATTGAGTAAAATATTCGTACAAAATTTATTTGAAATATACCCTTTTTGCGATTTTATAGCAGCATCTTTAATTATAGAGTTTGTGATTTAAATGTGTTATAATTTTCATTTAACAAAATAAATTTGAAACAATTCCTTTCTTTAGCTAATAAATCGATAGAAGAACCATATACAACTGGTAGTAATAGTTCGGATGCAGCAAGCTTTTTGCAAATTGTAATGAACTAATTTTCTGTCATTCAACAGAATCAAACTTGAATCAAACTTTGGTAAGTAACAATAACTTTACATAGGCAACATGTGTATGGAATTCCATCGAACCAAATTTATTGTATTTGGAGATACAACTTTTTTTACTTTGAGGATTTTCCGTATTGAAAGATTTCTATGAAAATTCGCTACTATAATGCACTTGCTGTATCCAGACTTATTTAGTTTTAGTGAATTTTAATCAAGGTTCAGAAAATCATTACTTTTTGTTTTTATATGATTTTGTTGCAACAAATTTTTATGAAACTACTTACCAGAACAGATCCGGGTGTTGGATGTCTTAACACTACAACACCAGAATAGCCAGCCATGACTACTATAGAGTCCTCTAGAGTATATCGTTTCTTAACAGACGAACTAGTTTCATCCATGTAAATCACCCTTCCGCCAAGACGTTGCATGGCAGCTGAAAAGCTGCAAGAAGTTCTTGTGCTGACTTCATAAAATATAGAAGCCATTACTTTTCCTCTCAACCCATAATCTAGTGGCCGGTCCTATGAAACTAACGCTCGGAAATCTTGGGCCAAATCAAATATATAATTCAGCTGTTCTTTGGAGAACATATCAACACTGAGAATATGTTTACCAGATAGCCTATGCAGATTCTCAACAGGGTGATGTTATGCATCCTCTTTAAAATTCGAGAAGCTTACAGTTATTGGTCTGATAGGTGGTGGTAATGGACTTGTTCTGTCGGGATACGGCTCACCATTAATACGTACTCTTGGGTCAAGCAGTTTTAAGACTATTTCTGGTGTTCTTAAGTTCCCATTCTCAGATACTCTGACCATATCCAGGTTGTACTAGTATTTGTCCTTCCACAAATGCAACTTATCCACCCAATAAAACTCGATGAATAGCTCCTTTGACTTTTCGACCAGCGAATGGGGTCCATTTGAATTTGCTATACTTCATAGCTTTTGGTATGACCCACTCTTCATTTAGATCAACTTGAACGTAAGTATTTGGCTGGTCAGCTAGATTGAAGATATTCTTGGGGTTGGTGTAAAACTTATTGATGATGTCTTCCAATGTCAATTTTCCTTCATAAACAGCATTAGGCAATAGGGGTAGGATCGTTTCCAAACCATGGATTCCCGGAGGAGCATTTTCAGAATTCTTCTCTTCTGCAGTATGTGGGGCATGATCTGTTGCAAAACAATCAATTACTTGTAGATTTTCCCAAAGGGCTTGCTGGTCTTCAGGAGTTGGCAAAGCTGGCCTTACTTGGCTTTGTGGAACACCAAGCTTTTCAATGTCTTCAGTTGACAGGAACAGATGTTGTGGACAAACTTCACATGTTATTTTCAATATTTGTTCTTTTGTCACCTTTATGATAAAAATCTCTTCTTTCCTACCAACATGGAAAATATGCAGCAGCCTATTTTGGAAACTAGTAAGAAGAATGATGGCAGCAGTGGTCTGGCCCTCTGCATGAAAACAGAGGGGCGCTTTTTGGGCCAGTTTTGAAGGTGTTTGGACCATAGATTCAAATCTTTTAATCATAACGTTGAGAAAGTTTTGGTAAGATACATTTTTAAAGCAGCTGCAGAATGAAAGTGTCCTCATAAATTATGGCAGGGCTTGGCACATATCATCGTGATACCGCCCGCGAGTGCAGCAGCTATGTCGAAGTCTTCCTTTTAGGTTGCATGTTCTCTAACATGTACGTGGGTGTCAATGAAACCTGGCACCTTGATTAGTTATCTTGATGTCATGCAGTCTGTGTATGTTTCATTGGGGGGACTTTCTTACCAATGCGCCTCAATGCCTAAAATACAATAAGAATAAGACAAGGATTCAGATTAATTAGTTGAAAATATTGTAACATACACGTTGGTCTTGAGCTTCCTAAAATAAATCATGACTGGACTTAAGTTTTCACGAGAATACCTAAACTGAAATATAAAGTTCGACTTACCTCAGCCAAGAGTTTTGTACATTTAACACCTGTCACCAAAGGAATTGAATAATCGATGGCCAAACGATGAGTTCTGTATCCATAAGTCATGAAAGATGATACTCTGCTAGCATCTCCTGCAGTCTGTGTGTGTTTTCATTGGTGGCGCTTTTTTACCAATGCACCTCAAGGCCTAAAATACAATAACAATAATACAAGAATTCAGACTAATTAGTTGAAAATATTTTAACATACATGTTGGTCTTGAGCTTCTTAAAATGAATCAGTTATTTATTTATTTATTGAATACATGCCCAACAGGAGAATCCCATTAATAGGGCACCATACAAAAAGAACAATATGTAACAATATGAACAAAAAATACCTCTAAAAACAAAACTAAAATACTGTGCAACACATCACAAGGCAGAAATTCCACAAAACTGTACATATAATGATCCTAATAACAGATAAAGTAAGAAATAGCCACCCTACGAATAACCGCAGCCTTATCTGAATAGAAGTCACACAAGTTTGCAATGTCATTAAAGTCAGAGCTCATTGTATACACAGGTGATTTCATATACAAGTTAGTCCTTAGTATTGGAGGCTTAAACACTCACCATTCTAGATGCAGCCCGTGGAACTGAGAAATTTAATTGCATCAATAAGTCTGGACAATCAACTTTACCATGAAACAAGTTATGCAGGAACATCACAGATGCAACTCTTCTATGCGAATACAAATTGGGTATGCCAGCTTGCATAAGCAATTGGCGATGATCGCATCCCCTCTGTGTGTAGGTACCAGATGCCCTATATACAAGGTGTTTTAAAAACTTACGCTGAACATCTTCCAGAGCACCAATATGAACACTATAAAAGGGATCAAAAACCAAGCTACAATATTCAAGCCTCGATCGAATGTAAGCAAAATAGAGAATTTTCAAGCTATCCAAATTGGAAAATTATCTGCTATTCCTCATAATGAAACTCATCAACTTCAAACAGGATGCTGTAATTGTTTGAATATGTCCAGTGAAACTTTAATGTTCATCATATGCAATGCCAAGACCCCTGTGCGTTTCAGTCCTAGTCAATGGTACACCACCCACTTTGTAGGAAAAACTATACGGCTGGTTTTTCTAGTGTATGTCATCACTTTGCAATTCGAGACATTTAATTAAAGTCTGTTCTCAACACACCACAGTTGCAAGTTGTCAAGGTCCACCTGGAGTCTTGAACAGTCACCAATTTCATGAACACTGGAGTATAATTTGAGATCATCAGCAAATAATAGATGATTACCAAAATTACAGAGCTTATGTCGGTAATGAATAACAAAAAGAGGAGTGGGCCCAGATTGGAACCCTGTGGAACGCCGGAGCTAGCAGTGAAGGGTTCAGACTTAAATCCATTATAAAAAACATATTGCACACGGTTAGTCAAGTAGGATCGAAAGAAGGTTATCAGCCGTCCATCAAGGCCCGCCAAATGCAGCATGTACAGAAGTGTTGAGTGGTCAACACGATCGAACGCTTTGGAGAAGTCTGTATAAATGACATCCACCTGACCCCGTCCATCCAAAGCTTCACTTACATACTCTGTGAACAGGGATAAATTCATCAGTGCTGAGCGCCCCTCCATAAACCAATGCTGGTATTGTGACAAGCGACACTTCACGGCAGGATACATACGACCATACACAACTGCCTCAAAAATTTTAGCAAAATTACATAGGATAGCTATAGGCCTGTAGTTGCTAACCCTAGAACGGTCCCCAGACTTAAAAACAGGACATATCTGAGCAACCTTCCAAACCTCAGGGAAGCAATGTGTGCGCAGCGACAAGTTAAATAGGGTTCTAATGGGTTTGAGAAGAGCATGCGCACAGTCCTTAATCAAGAAGGATGGCACCAAATCTGGTCCAGCAGTAAAAGTAGTCATGACTGGGCTAAAGTTTTCACGAGAATACCTAAACTTAAATATAAAATTAGACTTTTACCTCAACCACGAGTTTTGTACATTTAACATCTGTCACCAAGGGAATTGAATAATAATCGATGGTCAAACGGCGGGTTTTGTATCCATGACTCATGAAATATGATACTCTTCTGGCACCTCCATTACGCATAGGGAGACTGATAACCAAATCAAACTTGTTTTCTCGGAAGAACCTCTGCCAATGGTCTTAATTCAACTTGACTATGTAATATCGTCTATGTTATCAAAGGCCCAATTGAACAGATTCCACCTGTAAAAAAATACAAAAATAAATTTTTAAAACACTAACAACAAAGAATAATGCCAACTGTTATTTGCATGAAATTTAGTACCCAGCTATAACGACTACTGCAAGTATACATAAAAGATTTCCAAAATGGAGACACTTCCAGAAATGCCGAAAGTCGGCGCCATCGTAATTTTTTAATCGAAATGCCCCAATTTGATTTCATACTTGGACTCTACATTAAATTCGGAGTTTAGAACGTAGCGCTATCAATAGTTATCTGTCATAATTTTCGCCATATGTCACATTTTTCGCAAACAATCGGAGTTGCAGGGACCTGACCTGACCTTTATCATAATAAATATATTACATCGCAAATAACTAGAGACCGATTTTTGTTACTCTTGTAGTATATTCATTTTAATATCAATGAAAATTTACCTGGTTCCCAAAATCGCCTCTTTCGCATATGATCCCTTTTGACTCAGGTTAATACCAAAAATATTTTAACACCAGGAAAAGAAGTTGTCATTAATGAAAGCAGGATTCCATGGAAGGCGCGTTTAGCTATACGCAAATATATTAAAAATAAACGTTCACAAATACGGCATTAAGCTATATAAGTTGTGCATCTTAGAAGGTTTATACCATTAATGTTAAGGCATATTGTGGCAAGAAGGATAATCCAAATAATTCTAGCGAATCGCATACAGTAAAGGTAGTTATGAACCTCATGGATAATTTGCTTGATTCAGGTCGCATCTTATACAGTGACATAATTAGGCGTTAATTTGTCGACATGTGCTCTCATTCTGGTGTCGCCCATGGAGAGGCTTCTGCATCCAAGATTGCAGCTTGTCCTGATCAGTCCAATGGTGACTTTGTATTTCACTTTCTTTTAATTGTAACGGTGTTGAATCATCTGCCTCGCATGATACGGTGTAGTTCAGAAGTAACCGCCCGCCAGTGGAAATATGTACGTAGGTTCAATATTTGGTTGTCTAACTGTTTACCAATATCCAACACTCCTCTTCCACCTTGGTGTCTAGGTAGGGTTACTCGCTCGATAGCACTACGGGGATGATGCTTTTTTGATTTTGTTAGGAGTGTTCACATCTTCCGTTGTAGAATAGCTAAGTGCAAAACATGCATATGTATTCGGAGCTTTAGTCAGGTTCTTGCTGTTAAGATGTGATCGCAATACCTACTTTACTCGTTTCGTAAACTCATTTGTCAGATCATTCTTCATTATTGAGTGGTTTATTTTCCTCTATTATTATTATTATTATTATTATTATTATTATTATTATTATTATTATATCTTATGTAATTATTCTGTTAAATGCCAACAGTTTAAACTAAAAAGAGCTAATCTTTACGATCAGAGATCTAGCTGAAAACAATGTAATGTTATCTAATTTGCACATAGGTACTATTTAATACATAAATGATAAATATATACCACAAAAATAAAAATCACTCTCCGGTCCTGACCATTCGAAACAAACAGTAATACTAAAATTGTTATGTTCCAATTAAATTAGGTAAAATTTGCCTGCTAATATAGTACTTACTCTGGAATCCCATACTCGTCTGGTTGGTCTTCTGGCACGCCATAATTGCCAATAATGGGATATGTCAAAACGATAAGTTGTAAATGATAACTTGGATCAGTTAACGACTGGGGATAACCTACCATCCCTGACTGGAAAACTGTAAAAATTATTAATTTTAAATTCTATATACAAAAACTAATTGAATTGATAAGTTCAAAATAGAACTAGTCCAAAAAGTTTCTCTGTGAAATACTTCACCTTGAACACTTTTGTCAAGCATATGAACAGCCTCCTGTAATTCGGTTGTTGTTGGAGAAGCAGTGGTTCAGTGAGATTGAGCCACCTTACAATTCCGTACAAATCGCTGACAATATACAACACCCTGAATTTTCCGTAAATGTGAAAAACGATTCAAAAGTATACTGAGCCACTCTTCATTTGCCGAAGTAATTAGTATGATGACAGTTCGTTTTCTTTCGCCAATTTCAGCCAAGCGGGCCCCGCCCACCATAGAGGATGCTCACAAAACTCAGAATGTAACATGCCTCTAGATGCACAATCAGCTGGGTTTTCTTGTCCACTTACATGATGCCACGACTCTGGAGGAATCTTCTTCTCTTGTATGCTTGCTGTTCGATTCCCAATAAAATCTTCAACCTACTGGAAGATGATGTTATCCATGCAAGTGCTACCATAGAGTCGAACCAAGCATATATAGAGCTCAACTCAAAACGACTTTCATACACCCGACACACAAATTCCAGAAGTTTTGCCAACAATAAACAACCACATAATTCGGGACGTAGAATCAATATTCTTTTCAAAGGTGATACCTTGGACATGGCACATAAAAAATTGATCCAAACTTGACAGTCCTCTGATACTTGTCTCAAATAAACAACTGCAGCATACCCTCACTCCGATGCATCACAGAACCCATGGAGTTCTGTACTGATGATGTTATCCTGTTTTACACCTCTAGAAACTGATAAAGTTGATATCGCACTGAGCTGTGATTTATACTTAGACCACTGAACAATATCCTTTGATGGCTCAGCATCCCATCCAACCTTTTGCTCCTACAAGCACTGCATAGGATATTTTGCCAGCAAAGTAACAGGAAACAAAAACCCAGGGGGTCATAAATTCTGGCCAATTCTGAAAGAAGATCTTGTTTGGTGCACGGACGATCAATAGGTTCAATATTAGAAGAGAATGTATCACTTATGGGACACCACTGCAATCCTAAAATTTTCAACACTGATGGATCATTTAAGTCTAACGATCAAGGTTGCTAACTATCAGCTGATACTGTTGATAACAGTTTTGAATTATTGATGGCCCATTTCTTCAATTCAGACAAGCCAATTAGTTGTCTTTGCAACTCAAAAGCCTCTGTCAATGAGTCAGTTCTACTGAGTACATCATCCACATAAGAGATCAGAATGAACTAGCTTTGCTGTCAATGGAAAATATGATTCCTCATGATCACAAAGCTGCACAATTGTTCTGATTGCCATGTGTGGGCTTGATGAGACCCAATAGATATGTATTAAGGCCTTATTTCTGTACAGGTTCCCCCTTTGAAAACCTCAAAATCAGAGATTTTTTTGATAATTCCTGTGATTATCTGCAACCAAAATTTGCCGATACATTTGCCGAATGTCTGCAGTAACTGCAATTTTATTTGAGCAAAAGTTCAACAGCACAGTAGCAATATCTGTTTGCAACTTCGCTCCCACTAACAAAGTATCATTCAGAGATGGCGTAAGCCACAATATACCTTAAGGTCGCAGTGCAGGGACCATTATCTCCCACTCACAATTGAACCTAATCATTCAGAGATATACCATTCGTACTTTTGGAACTGGAATCAAATACCACACACAGTTTGGTCGAAAGGCTGTGAGGACTTAACACACAATGATGGGGGATATAGTATGTATTAGATGGTTCTACAGCTACATCTAATACCAGTGACATATGGTCGGACACACAAGAATCCCTGATAAACACTTTGTGCAACTCTGGATCCATACTAAGACATGCTTCTAGGGAGTAAAACTGCCTCAATGCAATACTGAAGGAAGGATTCTCCTAAACACGGAGTATCTTCACAAAAGGGCATATTTACAATATATCTCCCACCACTATCTCGGCTCTTGAGTCTTCTTGAAGATTTCGTAGCATTTTTTATCTTCAGGAGACATAGCTGAACCTTGTGGCACCTGTTCCAAGCTCCAAAACTGTTTTAAAGTATGATTCAAGTCAACTAATGTGCATAAACTATTCACAAGAGAATGGAGAATTTGATTCTTCTACCCTGCCCATAAGCACCCAACAAGCAGTATTGATGGCCACTGGTGCATCTCAAGGCCCTTTTTTAATTTCAGGTCTAACAAGAGCATAAACATCAGTACCCAACCAAATTTCAAAAATATACTAGGGGAGTATACCAAACTCCAACTCTGCCAACTCTAGATTCTGAATATATTGCCAGTGGCACTGCTCATATTAGCAAAAGACATCTGGGAACAAATGTCGGGAATTACAATCATGTCCAACTCTAACTTCGTTGACTCATAAATGGACTCTACTCGGCATTTGAAAGTGCCTTGGCAGGCAAGCGAACTCATTTGGTTCACGCCTTGAACCAGCACTGACCGAGATGAGGTGCTCAGCCCGTTTTTCAATACACTGCTGCAAAATGAAATTAGCCTCACTAGCACAATCAAGGAGAGCTAGACATATCCTAACCTGGAAATCCTATAGCAGATTCACCACTTGCTTTTGGGGCCTCTACAATAACCTGCCAATAATTGGTCTACAAAAACTTGATTTTGTGATACCTTGACACCAGAGACGTGAAAGGAAACCCATAATTGCTTCCAATTAGTGGTAAATTTTTGATTAGGCCAGCTGCATCTTTTACTAGCGAAGCACTCAAATATTGAATCTTTTCAATTTCTGATAATGACTCGTTCTCATGAATCATTGTTCTTAACAGATCAATTCAAATTTTGGCATTTCAATTGTTTGTAACCTCAAATGCAGTGTTGCCAATGCTGAAAATGGAAATTACACATTCGGAGATTCAAAATTACCCGACATTACCCGAAATCATGACTGTAGGCAGCGCTTACTAAACAGTAGAGAAAATTGAAATTCTGGTAAAACAAAAACCTCATTTATTCAAATCAACTCAGTCAAGGTTAAATTACAAAGAAATATTTAAATAAAAAACTCAACAAAATATTCTAGTAACTACTTTTATAGCAATAGAAAAAAATAACAGTATACTCAAAATATAAACAAGTAGAAAGTAGAATTATATGAACTATGTTTGAGAAAAGTAATTAGGTAACTAAAATGACTATGAAACATATTTAAATACTTAATACCTAATATTATTTTAATATTTTATAATTTCTGGTTCCCAACTTAAGTATACAACATTACTTTGGACGCAATAAACTTATTAATGACCCCTTGTCTTCAATACCATCTTTTATATGAACGTCAACAAAAGACTAGTCACCAGGCGCCAGTAGCTGCCAGCAGCTGGATTGTTATATAAAATATGTTGACAAATGTCAACATGTAGTGTACTCGCCCAATCAATTGTGCCATGTGATTATGTGTCGTGTGTCATGTTTTCTTTTATTTATGGGCGAGTTCACCAAACCAGCAGCTGAATTGTTGTCAAAAAATGTTGTCAAATATGAATGAATATGTCAACATTTTTTGACATAACAATTCACCTGCTGGTAGCTCCTGGCGTCTGGTGAACTCGCCCATTGATCTTCTATCTTCCTACAGCACTAATAAATCCGTTTCTAAGATGGGCTCGGTTCAAATTTGAAAAAAAAAAACTAAACTGATCTTTATTATATATATATATATATATATATATATATATATATATATATATATATATATATATATATATATATATATATATATATATATATATATATATTGTTAATAAGTTTGTATATTCAAGTTGGCAACCCTGCTAGGGAATTTTTGTTTGGTTGGGTTGATAATAGTAAGATGGTGTATGTAGTAGAGTCAATGACATAAAGAGACGTCATTGAGTAGAGTTGAGTGCAACGTCCTGTTTAACTTAATTACTTCTTTCTGTATATTTCTGTTTGCTATTTTATGTTAATACACATTATCACTCTCTCAACAAATAGTTATTTTATTTATTCATAACATTTATATATATATATATATATATATATATATATATATATATATATATATATATATATATATAAGGGGCTGTTTTTAAAAAGCCAGTATTGACTATCAAAATTGTTTAAATTACCCGAAATTACCCAAAGCGTAACGTTTGTATACTGCGGTCCTTCGTTGCTCAAAATTACCTGGCATTCGGGTAATTACCCGCCAATCGGCAACACTGCTCAAATGTCTGATTGAAGTTGAAATAATAGCCTTGGCGTTTGTTACTTCCCTTTCGCCGGCAGATCGTTCGTGAGACGGTTTAACAGAACAACGCGACTTACTCGACTCGATGCAGTCGAACTATAGTGGAAAACGGAACGAGCTCGATTCTCAGCGACTTTATTTACATTTAAACCTTTCAGTTCTCGATCGAGATTTGTTATCGAGTATTGCAGTTTATCAAATTTGTCCTGCATTTCATGCTCGCTCTTTTAACTCTGATCGATCAACTACTGACACGATGTCGAAACACGATGAATTACCATAATAGGGTTTGCCTTTGTTACTTCCCTTTCCCCGACAGATCGTCCGTTGAACGATAGGTGACCTACCAGACTCTAGACTCGATGCATTCGATTCGAATTACGGTGGAAAACGGAACGAGCTGGAATCACAGCGGCTTTATTTACATTTACACCTTTCAGTTCTCGATCTCGATAAGAGTTTTTTCAGAGTATTGCAGTTTACCAAATTTGTCCTGCATTTCATGCTCGCTCTCTAACTCTAATCGATCAACTACTGACACGATGTCTAAAGGCAATGAATTGAATTTTAAATAAATTCACCAACTCATTTAACGACTCAAAACAAACCTCAAATCTATTCAGTTTATTTACATCCACTACTGCGTCTATTTTCACCTGTTTGATAACGTGCAATGTGGCTTTACTCATTTATAAACGCTGTCGCGCATATTATTTAGCTGATCCAACTCCATTGTTCTACGCAAAAAAAAATTCTAAACGCGATTTAAACAACTACTAAACGCGATTTAATCCACAATAATCCTCAAGATTGATGCTTGATGCTACAAGACGCTGCGCATATTTGGGCGTGTCCTAAAGCTCCGTTCGGCTGTTGAAAAGCACACAGCGTTGCCACGTCCTATTCCAGAATCGAGAATTATATTAAATCACATAAAATAATTTTTATTCACTAAGTAAAACGCTATTGTACTTTAAAGCATAACACTTCATGAGTTAATAATATAGTAGGATTTGTGTGCTTTGAAACATGACCCTTATTTTATGATGTTTCTATTGATTTGTGTTTTTTTCATGTTTGCCTGTTTCCATGACTATGGCCAATTAGCGACGCCAACAGCTCCACCTTACCATTTCGTACATTTTACCTCGTCCCTTCCATTCTATAAGGAGCATACGGATATTTAACGTGTCAAACATCGCATAGTACACGGGATCGACGTCATTACGCCAGCCACCAAATAACATTAAACTTGCTAACCATTCATGAATATATAATATAATAGGTTTTGTGTACTTTGAAATATCACCCTTATTCTACGATGTTTCTATTGCTTTGTTTGTATTTTTATTTTAACGTCGGCCTGTTTCCGTGACTATTTAGCGACGCCAACAGTTCCAGCATACCATTTCGTACATTTTACCTCATCCCTTCCATTATCTAAGGAGCATACGGATATTTTACGTGTCAAACATCGCATAGTACACGGGATCGGCGTCATTACGCCCGCCACCAAATAACATTAAACTTGCTAACCCTTCATGAATATATAATATAATAGGTTTTGTGTACTTTGAAATGTAACCCTTATTCTATGATGTCTCTATTGCTTTGTTTGTAAATTTATTTTAATATCAACCTGTTTCCACGACTATGGCCAATCAGCGACGCCACCAGTTCCAGCGTACCATTTAGTACATTTGGCCTAATCCTATAAGGAGCATACGGATATTTTACGTGTCAAAGATCGCATAGTACACGGGAACGGCGTCACTACGCCCGCTACCAAACAACATTAAACTTGCTCAAAGACAATGCCACATATTCGCTTTGCTGTGATTTGAAGTTGCAACCCTTGGCTTCATAGGCACACTATTACCGGTGCGCCACCATATCTGTTGCTCCTATTAGAAGTGCAAGGTCACGTGGTGTGGAATTTATAGTACCATCGTATCTCCAGAGCTATGATTAGAATGCAGTATAGTTCAGGTTAGCGAATTAATATTGTGAAAGAAAAAGCGGCATGTAAAATTGTGCCAGATATATAAACCTCCTCGCGTTCTGCAGTTCGGAGGAAAAGCTGTCGCTCCCGTTGACTATGTGATGTTAGGCACGTTAAACACCACTACGATTCTTACATAAGAAAAGAGGTTCTGCAAAAGTGTGTGTTTGTATGTGTGTGTGTGTGTGTGTGTGTGTGTTTGGATGTGTGTGTGTGTATGTTTGTATGTATATATTATGTTTGGTATTTGTATATAATATATAATATAAGTTCTAGAATGTGTGTGTTGTGTGTTTTGTTTCTTTAACGTCGGCCTATTTCCGCGACTATGGCCAATCACCGACGCCAGGGAGCAGTTTCACCTCACTGTCTTGGAAATTTTGCCGAACCCCTGCCTTTCTGTAAGGAGGGTGGGGATATTTAACGTACCCAACATCGCATGGACACGGGACCGACGGCTTCTCGAGACGAAGGGCGGAACTTTCAGACATTCAACTTGCTCAAATACAATGCCAGAACCTCGGTTGATGTTAATTTTACAGTTTGTACTGAAAAAGTGAAAGGAGAACCCTGCGATCGAACCCAGTACCCTTCGGTTCAAAGGCACACGTTCTTACCCCTGAACCACCGATTTTCTGGTTATAGAATGTAAACATGTTATAATGTAATATGTTTGATACAGCAATATTCCATTTAATTTATTATGTAATAATGGTATCATATAATGCAGATTATATATATATATATATATATATATATATATATATATATATATATATATATATATATATATCTGTGTGTGTGTGCATATATTTGTATGTATATATTATGTTTGGTATTGGTATATAATATACAATATAAAAAATAAGTTCTATTATGTGTAATAATAATATATTTTATACAGCAGTATTTAACTATTTATTTAATAAATAAAAATAAAAATTTCAATTAACTGATATATTTAATTATTTTCCCTGACTATTGATACCGGAATACGACGTGGCAACGCTGTGTGAAATTCTAACAGCCGAGCGATGCTTCGGGACACGCGCAAATATCCGCGCATCGTTGTAGCATCAATCTTAAGGATTGCCCAATTTGCACCCGGATTCAGAATTTTTCATCCTCTGATGACGATGATGTTGTCAGCGAAACGATCGTAAGGTCTTTGAAATGTGTTGTGGTGATTTGGGTTCTCCAAGTGTACTTATTATATACAAGCAAATAAGTCACCTTGAAATTAAAGGACGTAACACCGCAATAAATAATTAAGAATTAACTTGACTAAAAACAGAAACAAGTAACAATACTTCAAAATGAACTGTATCAACAATTAATAATCCAACAAGACAAAACAATCAAAATAAAATCCGGCCGATGGGCTAAAAGTATAAATACCACGTGCATTATTTTACCATTGAATGACAAACATACGGCACTGACAATAAAAGCAAGGTACCCTACCTTTATTTCCCCAATGGTGCAGGAACATAAGCTTCGTTTTTCTGTCTTGGCACACTAAACGTTTAGAGACATCTTGTCTCCAAAGGACTTACAAACAAAATGGATGTTTAGAGACCACGTGTCTCTTCAACAAGTGGAAAGCAATTATATTTCTCGAGACCTGTTACCTCTTCAACAACTTAAACGCAAGTGGCAGAGAACAGAGAAATGCAACTTACAACTTCTTTTCCTCAGTTTCCCCTCTCCAATGCTTCCTCCACCCCAATGGTCTTCTTGCGGAAACCATTAGCAACACCTACCTTATGTCAGTGTGACGCGCGACATTTGAATCTAAAAGAGTGACAGAACAAGAGGTATGAACTCTTGTGTTCTAGCTCCTTTTAGGAAGAAACTTTGAATCCCAAAACTCAATTTTCTATGAGACTAGAAAATTAAAATTTGGTGAATCTAGGTACTGTAAGTCTCTTTAAAAGAAACTAGTATTACACATTTCATTAAAGTTACAAAAGCTTATCAGAAGGAAACTTAAATCATTCCCAAGAATTCAATTCATTATTTAAATACATTCCTACACAAACAGATAATGAACGAATGTTAACGTTAATATTCTTATTCTTTCATTTCCATACCATCATTTACTATTTAACCTGAAATCAGAACTGCCAAAAAATGATAAATAAACAGCCAACCGCAGGGCTCGTGCGACGGACGACCAAGGTTTATAGATTAGATAGGTTGTCGGGTAACTCTCGACCAATCAGAGAGTGGAGAGGGAATATGTCATATGTATTCCGAATTTAAATCTAGTGGAATAATAGTGCATTGCATATTGATATCAGACGGCATTTTTATGTTCGTCTTTCGAAGTTATGTTCTTTTTGAACTTATAACAAGATTAAATATTTAATAATAAATTGAAATTAAGAATTTTTCAGATAGGTAGTTACAGAAAGTATTGAAATTTTAGGATTTTAATCGATTTTAAATTAATGGATTCAATTAATTGGTTTACCTTGAAAATGATTTAAAAAACTAATTATTATTTATGAAATTATAAATTCATAATGCCTCAAATTGAACAGAATGTTTTTCTTCTAAATCACAACATAGGTTTTTAGTTTTCTAGTAGTTTACCTGTTTTACTGGATATTCAATTATTAACATGCAACTATACCACAATTAGTCAATTATTTAAATTTATAATGTCTAGCTAGGTATGTATTTTTATACATACAAAATAGTAGGCTTATAATTTTCACAATCAATTTCTAAGGAAAAAACGCAGACATCTTATATTTAATTTTAAAATAATTGTAAATCGTGCTAACCCAGTAAGTAAGTAATTCTTAGTCAGAGCGCCAGTGGTCCAGGGATAAGAATGTGTGCCTCTGAACCGAAGGGTACTGGGGTCGATTCCCAGGGTCTCCCTTTCACTTTTTCAGTACAGATTTTAATAAATTAACATCAACCGAGGTTCTGGTATTGTGTTTGAGCAAGTTGAATGTCTGCACGTTCCGTCCTTCGGAGGGGGCGTAAAGCCGTCGGTCCCGTGTCTATGCGATGTTGGTCACGTTAAAGATCCCTACCCTTCTTACAGAAAGGCTGGGGTTCGGCAAAATTTCCACGAGAGTGTGGTGAAACTGCTCCCTGGAGTCGGTGATTAGCCATAGTTGCAGAAATATGCCGACAATAATATATATATATATATATATATATATATATATATATATATATATATATATATATATATATATATATATATATATATATATATATATGTATATATATATATATATATATATATATATATATATATATATATATATATATATATATATATATATATATATATATATATATATATATATATATATATATATATATATATATATATATATATATATAATTATATCTTTGTTACTAATATCGTAAAGCCGTCGGTTCTGTTCCATGTGGAGTTGTACGTGTTAAATATTCTTACTCTTTTTACAAAGAAGAAATAGTTTAGCACAATTTTTAGGATAATATAGGTACGGTGAAACTGGTTTTTAGTCTCAATGATTGTTATTTTTACATTTATTATCAGGGAAATAGGTACACCAAATTTTAAAAAACAAAATACATGCATACCCACACATAAATATATTCATTCTACGTGAAAACGTAGTCAAGGTGTGTCATAACCACATATTGGCTTTAATAAAAAAGGATTTTCTTCCGGACACACTTTATTTAACCATACGCGTTCCGACCGTTATAACAACCGCACCTTCAAGAATAAAATCCAATGTAAAAAAGAACTAAACTATACAAAACGTTATACAAGTTGAAATTTCATCTAGTGTCCTCATTAATTCCGAACACTTCACTATATTAGAAATTATATTTTTAATTTGTAGTTTCTATATTATTAATACAATTAAGTTATAATATTATAAAATAGTATTTAAAATAATCAAAAATTTAATAAACATATTTATAAAAGTTCTATTTTTCAAAGCTTTGTTTTTGATGACAGGTAATTCGCATCTGATAATTTATAAAAAGATGCAATCTCCTCAAAAATTGATTTTTTAATAAAAAGTTGCTAAAAATAATAAATATAAGCGTTAAGTCTATATATTCACCAATTAATTATTATGCCGAGTTTCACTTCCTACTACACGAGTATTCAGTTTTGATTCATATCCATTTTCATTCCAACTATATTCGAAAAGATCCGCCGGCAGACGTGAAGTTAACAGTGAAAGATTCACTACACTGTCCACTACCCACTACTCACAAAGGATTCATGCTAGAGCATTTGGATTCAGTACCCAGTGCCCACAAAAGGTTTCGATCTTTAAAAGGATTAAAGACCGAATGATTCGATCCTCAACAGGATTCGATCTTTCCCATCACTAATTCGAGCTACAGTGGAAAACGGAACGAGCTCGATTCTCAGCGGCTTTATTTACATGTAAACCTTTCAGTTCCCGATCGAGTATTGCAGTTCATCAAATTTGTCCGGCAATTCATGCTCGCTCTCTAACTCTGATCGATCAACTACTGACACTACATCTAAATGCAATGAATTAAATAGAATGACCAACTCATTTAACGACTCAAAAAAAAAACTCAAATCTATTCAGTTTATTTACATCCACTACTGCGTCTATTTTCACCTTTTGGGTCACGTGAAATATGGCTTCTACTTGTTTAAGGAGGCCCTATATATTAGGGATGTTCGATTCCAAATCGGTTTTGGCGAAGATCGATTATTTGTGCTGCAAAATTTCGATTTCAAAATCGATTCGCCAGCTCTCGATTTTAAGGAAAATCGATTCATTTCCCCAGAGACCGAATGAAAAAGTTACTTAACACGTCAATGATATTAATTAATTTTCAAACAAAAAACAGTACATGCTTTGTGCCACTGTTTTAATATAGTTCATACCACAGATATGATGTATATATGTGGCGTGTCGTAAAAAGTCAGGTGCAAATTAGAAATATGCCAATCTTACATTAATTACCTAATCTAGGATGCCAATTCAATACAGTGGCGTGGATTGTCACTTATTGTCATCCAGTTCGTCAAATTGTGGACCTATAGTTTGTTTTTAAATTTTTCCTGATTTTGTTGTTTTAATGGATGGTATTATTGTATTATTTATTTGCAGATTTTGCTTCGCCTCTTTTTAGTGAATTTTCGTAGAAAAAATTCACTAATGGGGAGATCCCGACTTTTGAATTTTGAAAATATTTTTGCAAATGAGCGCGAACCAGAACCCCTAGAACCCATATCCGGAGTCAGTTTCAATTTTTATATGTTAATATATATATATATATATATATATATATATATATATATATATATATATATATATATATATATATATATATATATATATATATCAAGTTATTGCAACAAATATTGCTAAGATAACCCCCAATATACCTATATCTGAGCATTTACATATTTCAACAAATAATAGGAGTTTAACGTCATCAAATTAGATTTCCGTACAGGTTTTCTTTTTTGTTTTATAGTGAAATTTATTTACGATCTGTATTATGTACACTCTGATGTACTAATAGTTTATAATGTGCAATTTTTCAGCACAATATATATATATATATATATATATATATATATATATATATATATATATATATATATATATATATATATATATATATGTGTGTGTATGTATCACACCGATAACTCAAAAAATAATTGGCCGATTTTGATACAATTTGGCATGTACCTTTCTTTTGTAAAACTGCTTGGATAAGTTCGTTAGTCAGGAAAATCGGACGAGGTTTTCCGGGAAAATTTTGAGTTTTCATTCGAAAAAAATTCTTATCTCAAAAAATAATGGGTCGATTTTAATAAAATTTGGCATGTACCTTCCTTTTGTAAATGACTTTGACAAGTTTGTTAGTCAGAAAAATCGGACGAGGTTCTCCAGGAAAATGTTGAGTTTTCATTCTAAAAAAAAATTATCTCAGAGAATAATAGGCCGATTTTGTTAAAATTTGGCATGTACCTTCCTTTTGTAAATGGCTTTAACAAGTTTGTTAGTCAGGAAAATTGGACAAGGTTTTCTGGGAAAATTTTGAGTTTTCATTCTAAAAAAAATATCTCAGAGAATAATAGGCTGATTTTAATAAAATTTGGCATGTACCTTCGTTTTGTAAATGGCTTTGATAAGTTCGTTAATCAGAAAAATCGGATGAGGTTTTCCTGGAAAATTTTCAGTTTTCATTTGAAAAAAAAATTTTCTTAAAAAATAAAAAATCTATGATAACCAAATTTGGTAGGTAGGTTTACGATATAAAAAGTAAACTATACACCAAAATTTAGATTTCTATGTTACAAGAAAAAAAAGTTATAATAAAATATTTTGTGCCAGATCATTTCTATGAAAATTCACTACCATAACGCACTTGCTGCGTCCAGGCTTTTATTATTAATCATTCAGGCTTATTAGTTCCTTAAGCGTTTAAGCATGCGTTTTGTAAGAAAGGAAAGTATGGTATGGAAATATTTCATAATAGTTAATTGATAATCAGGCGTATTAGTTCCTTAAGCGTTTAAGCATGCGTTTTGTACGAAAAAAAACTCGGGACGCAGCAAGTGCGTTATGGTAGTGAATTTTCATAAAAATGGTTTTTATAACCAGTATAACCTCTATAGTGGGAACAATGTACCACATTTTATCAAAATAACTTTGTTGTTGGAAAAGGGCAAATATTTTTCGAAAACTAACTTAAAATATATCCGAAAAACTGACCCGATTTTCCTGGCCAACAAACTTCTTCAAGGTATTTAGCCACCTACCAAGATATAATTATTTTTTGCGAAAATCCAAAAACATCTTTTTTACAATAACTCATTAAACATTAGGTACTAATTACCAAAATTTTACAAAAATTTCACTAACAATGATTTCTACATAAACAAATTAAGTTTGCTACCATAACGCACTTGCTGCGTCCAGAATTTTTTTCTTACAAACATGCATTATATTTCGATGGAAAATGCAATAACATAAGGCGGGTTGATTAAAAAAAAATTGTATCACCAACGACTTATGGGCCACCCTGTGATTGTAGAAATATTTTTTTCAGATGTAGCTCAAGACACCCTATAATTAATATATACAAATTTTTTTCATATCTTTTATAATTACGGCTATAATGAGCTTTATTGATTTTTTACGAAAATTCGACAAAAATTATATACATTAAACGATAAACTCTTTAGCTAAGGCTACTGCCAAGCATCAGAGAAAGGGTCTATTTGAAATGAATTTTCTGCAAATATTTTAGTAAAATGAAGGACAATGACTGTTGAAACTAAGACTTCAGGGTTTTTAAAACATTCTTCTTGAGACATTTTATTTCCATAGCCCGTATTAGATTCAAGTGGCTGATTTTGACGTTTTAAATCGCAACTTTGACGTTTTGAGGAAAACCCCAATTTATTTTTCTTTAATTGCCTATAACTTTTTTGTATTTTGAGCTACAGGGCTAGATTTTGGTAGGTAACTTACATATAAGAACATAAACCCGTGTACCAAATTTGGTTGCCCTTACTTTGTTAAATCCGGAGATAAAAAATTTTTTCAAAAGAAAACACAAAATTTTCCGGGAAAACCCTGGCAGATTTTCCTGGCTAACGAAGTTATCCAAGCCATTTGCAAAAGGAATTTATTCACCAAATTTAAACAAAATCGGCCCATTATTTTTTGAGTTATCGGTGTGATACATATATATATATATATATATATATATATATATATATATATATATATATATATATATGTATATATATATATATATATATATATATATATATATATATATATATATATATATATATATATATATATATAAATATAAATATATATATATATATATATATATATATATATATATATATATATATATATATATGTATATATATATATATATATATATATATATATATATATATATATATATATATATATATATATATATATATATATATATATATATAAACATATAAAAATTGAAACTGACCCCGGATATGTGTTCTGGGGGGCTTAATTAGCGCTCATTTGAAGAAATTTTTTAAAAATTCAAAAGTCGGGATCTCCTCATTAGTGAATTTTTTTTAAGAAAATTCACTAAAAGGATGGTATGGAAATATTTCATAAAAGTAAATTGATAATGAGGCTGATCGCAAGTTGCGCAATTCGAAATCGTTTTTCATGAATCGATTCTTTTAGCTCCAATTTTTATTGAATCCATATTTTAACAAACAATTTTTGACGATTCAAGAATCGAATTTAAAAAAATCTCTGCTGTCAACACGCTACACGCTGTCATCCGCTCTTCTTAACCAGTTGCCAACAGCTAAAAAATATCACTGTCCCCAACAGCTTCCACGATACCTGGAAACGACCTATACCATTTGACTTAATTGCTTCTCGAATTTTTTTCATGTTTTCGTCTGCGTCTGTATCGTGTAAATTTATTATATTTGCTTTGTCTAAATTTTTTCTGGGTGGAGGGTGATCATAACCCCCCGGGGATCCGCTCATGACGGATTTTTAGTGAATTTTCTTAAAAAAAATTCACATTAGAGGAGATCGCAACTTTTGGATTTCGAAAAAATTTCTACAAATGAGCATTATTTATGGCCTCTGGAACCCAAATCCGAGGTCGCTTTCACACTTTAGATGTATATATATATATATATATATATATATATATATATATATATATATATATATATATATATATATATATATATATATATGAGACATGCTTGGTTCTCGGGTTAAACCGCGTCCAGAATTTATGGAAACTCGACGTTTCGGCTCCTGTTTTGGAGCCATTTTCAAGAGGTAAAGGAAATATGTAAGGACACTCTAAGGCCTCAATCTGCCTACTCCTTAGAGCGGTGGATAAAGGAAGGTTGGGTTGTTGTAGCTCGATTACGGGGCCTCAATCTGCCTACTCCCCAAATCTCGCCGGAGATCGTCTGTGAGGTCTCAGTGTGTTCAACCCTAGGCCTCAGAGAGATCTGGCAGTTCGTTGCAAGTCTTGTCTTATATAGGTCGTTCCGTCTACCTGTTGCGTCATCAGTGAAAGTAGTGGGGTCACCGTCAATTAAGTGGGGGGCTTTGGTCACGGTATCTAGAGGAGGATTAAGAGGGTCACCGGCATTTGTTGAGGCAGATAATGATGCAACAAAATTGTCTGCGGAATTCATTTCCCTTTTGTGTGTTTGCAAAGAAGATATAATAGGTTTCCAAGTAGTCGGAAGGCTAGATACCGTGACCAAAGCCCCCCACTTAATTGACGGTGACCCCACTACTTTCACTGATGACGCAAGAGGTAGACGGAACGACCTATATAAGACAAGACTTGCAACGAACTGCCAGATCTCTCTGAGGCCTAGGGTTGAACACACTGAGACCTCACAGACGATCTCCGGCGAGATTTGGGGAGTAGGCAGATTGAGGCCCCGTAATCGAGCTACAACAACCCAACCTTCCTTTATCCACCGCTCTAAGGAGTAGGCAGATTGAGGCCTTAGAGTGTCCTTACATATTTCCTTTGCCTCTTGAAAATGGCTCCAAAACAGGAGCCGAAACGTCGAGTTTCCATAAATTCTGGACGCGGTTTAACCCGAGAACCAAGCATGTCTCACATTAAAGACCGCGGAAATCTTTCTGAATATATATATATATATATATATATATATATATATATATATATATATATATATATATATATATATATATATATATATATATATATATATATATATATATATTTATGTGCCATACCGATAACTCAAAAAATAATACGCCGATGACAATCAAATTTGGTGAATACCTTCCTTTTGCAAGTGGCTTGGATAAGTTCGTTAGCCAGAGAAATCTGCTCAGTTAAAATGGATTAAACAATGCTTTGTTTTAATCAGATAGTCGGATTTCCCAGTCCGTGCCAGTTCTGAGCTGGACCTTTAATGTACGTAATTTCGACCACGTAATTATAATGCATGTTTGTAAGAAAAAAGTCCGGACGCAGCAAGTACGTAATGGTAGCGAATTTTTATTAAAATCTGAGTCCAAATAGATTAAACAATGTTTTGTTCTAATTAGATAGCGGATTCCCCCGGTCCGTGCTAGTTCTGAGCTGATCTTTAAAACCGGCATCAAATTTGGTTTCCAGTATGACCTGTATAGTAGAAACAATGTACCATATATTGGCAAAATAACTTTATGGTCTAAAAATGTACAACATTTTTTCGAAAATTAACTCTAAACTAAATGTTCCCAAAAAAACTAGTATCCTAGCCAATGAACTTTATAGGTTAATATGAAATTGAGTTATTTAAAGTTGAATCATGTAATAAAAATTCGCCACCATAACGCACTTGCTGCGTCCGGAATTTCTTTTCTTACAAACATGCATTATAATTACGTGGTCGAAATTCGATACAATAAAGCTCAGCTCAGAACTGGTAGGGACCGGGGGAATCCGACTATCTAATTAAAACCAAGCATTGTTTAATTTAGTTGGACTAAGCAGAATTTAATAAAAATTCGCTACCATAACGCACTTGCTGCGTCCAGACTTTTATCTGTTTGCATATATACACGGTGACGCATTTCTACGGCAAAGCTCAATATAATTGTTATTATACAAGATACGAGAAAAAATTGTATACGTTATTTATAGGGTGTCTTAAACTGCAGCTTATAAAAATATTTTGACTATCACAGGATGATCCATAAGTCATTGGTGTTCCCTACGATTGTTTTTTCGAACACCTTATTGCATTCTGCATTTTTTATCGAAATATGATCCATGTTTGTAAGAAAAAATCGAGACGCAGTAAGTGAGTTTTGGTAGCGAATTTTCATTAAATCTTTCAAATTTCAATAAGTCAATTTGCTGTTAACCTAAGATTTGTTAGTATGGAAGTTAATTGCACTTGTTAATATTAAATCCATACGTAAACATTTAATATACTTTATTATTTCACTAACTGAATAAACTATATGATACATTTAACTATAAAACAATCACAGACAGCACATAACAGATAACTGACCGAGCGTGGAGAGACGTATCTTCACTGTGTCGGTTGGTAGCGAGGAGAGAGAGAGAGAGATCCCTGGTGTCTCTTATATAGTAGTTCTTGACAGCTTGCTGTCGAATAACGTAACGCAACGTTTAGCTGTCAAGAGAAACATAGGGTAGTGTTGACGAAAACACTGCGGTCGGAAGCACCGCCACATACTCCCCTCTCAGTGGCAACGCTATTAGTTCAAGTATCTTCGTGGAAATCGAACTCTACGTCCATGGCGTGTAGTTTGAACGGGAACGGGAACTTCACTGTCACTTTCAGTTTCACTAGGTGTTGGACTTTCACTGTCACTTTCAGTTTCACTAGGATGTCTCTGAGGCTGGAAAGTTGTCTGTTCGTTATCACAAAGAATGAATGCGGGTTTAAGACGGTTAACAGAAATTGTCTCTTCTCCGTGTGATTTCTTGATTTTGAAGACTTTGTCAGTTCGGGATAACACTTCAAAGGGGCCGTCATAAACTGGTTCGAGGGTTTTTCGCGGAATATCAATGCGAACAAAAACAAAAGGAGCTTCCATAAGCTTAGGATGGACAAATACCTTTTTTGCAGTATGATGTTTAAAAGGTACTGGTCGAAGTTTCCTTATGTCTTCTTTCAGCTGAGATATAAGTGGTGGAACATCATGAGCTTGTGTGCTGTTGAAAAAGTCGGTGGGAAGTTTGATTGATTCTCCGTAGACTATTTCAGCGGGTGTTGAGCGATATTCTGGAATTATGTACGATCTGAGTCCTAGTAACACAATTGGCAATTTAGCGACCCAGTTTTCGTCCATATGAGCTTTCAGGGCCTGTTTCAGAATCCTATGCCATCTCTCGATTACACCATTTGCTGCTGGGTGGTAAGCTGTGGTCTTGATGTGGTCTGCACCTAGTGTTTTAGTGAGGTGTGTGAAAAGGTGGCAATCGAATTGTTTACCTCTGTCTGTGGTGATGTATTGCGGAACACCGAAACGAGAGATCCAGCATGATAAAATAGTGTTCGCTACTGTTTCTGCTGTAATATCTGACAATGGAATTGCTTCGGACCATCGAGAAAATCTGTCTATTATTGTTAACAGATAGCGTTGACCTTGTGATGCTGGTAATGGTCCCACAATGTCAACATTTATATGCGAGAATCTTCTCATGGCTGGGGTGTATTGTCCAATGGCACTGGAAGTGTGTCTCCATATCTTGACTTTCTGGCAGGGAATGCAAGTTTTAGACCAAAGAGATACATCGCGTTTCAATTTGGGCCAACAAAATCTATCCTGGACCAGATCGACTGAAGCTGATATGCCTGGGTGAGATAAATTGTGGATAGAATCGAAAATCTTTCGGCGAAATTTGAGCGGAATGAATGGGCGAAGTTTCTTTGAAGAAAAATCGCAAATAAGATTCATTCCGTTGTCAAGGGGCATGTTTTGAAATTTGTATGAGGAAGATTTAGACTGCAGAAGGTGTTTGAGTTCCTCACAAGATGACTGAGCTTGCGCAATTTCTTGGAGTGACACAGTGGAAGAAAGTGAAATTGTTTCAATGCGAGAACAATAGTCTGCGGGAATGTTTGTAGGACCTGGTATGTAGCGAATGTCTGTGGTAAATTGACCTAGGAAGTCTAAATGTCGTAGTTGCCTTGGAGATGCTTTATCGACGCGTTGTTCAAAAGCGTATGTCAAAAGTTTGTGGTCCGTATAAATGGTGAAATGGCGACCTTCTAGGGTATATCTAAAGTATTTAACTGCCTGATAAGCAGCTAGAAGTTCGCGATCGTAGGTGCTGTAAGATTTTTGGGCTGAAGTTAGCTTTTTAAAGTAGAAACCTAGGGGTTCTAGTGTTTGATCACGTAATTGTTGGAGGGAAGCGCCTACGGCATAATCAGAAGCATCGACACGGAGAATCAGTGGTAGCGAAGAAGACGGATGAGCTATTAGTGTAGCGTTTTTTAGTGCCTCTTTCAAACGTTCGAATGCTTCTCGAGTCTGAGGAGTCCACTCGATTTTACGTTTGTCGCGTTTTTTGGGATTCTGGCAGAGGTCGAATAGTGGTTGCTGAATTTCCGCAGCACGTGGAAGAGAACGACGGTAGAAATTTATGAGACCTAGAAATCTTCTGAGTTTTTCAATGGTATCGGGAAGAGGTAGGTCGGTAATAGCTTTGATGCGTTCAGGAAGTGGAAATAATCCAGATTTATTTACACGAAAACCTAAAAATGAAATTTCGGCCACTCCGAATTCACATTTAGATGAATTGATACGGATGCCGTTGTCTTGAAGTGTCTGAAAAAGTTTTGCTAGATGCTCTTGATGTTCTTTTTCAGAGGCTGATGCAACGAGAATATCGTCAAGATAGGAGTAGGCAAAGTCAAGATGTCTTAAAATTGAATGTAAATATCTTTGAAATGTTTGTGCTGAATTACGAAGGCCAAATGGGGTTTTAACAAATTCGAATAACCCAAATGGAGTTATGACTGCTGTTTTGGGAATATCTTGAGGTGCTACTGGGATATGATGGAAAGCGCGAATGATATCTAATTTTGAAAAAATACGTTTGCCTTCTAACTGGGCATTTATATCCTGCAAATTTGGAATGGGATATTTGTCTGGGATTGTTTTAGCGTTTAGTGCTCGGTAATCCCCACATGGTCTCAATGAGCCATCCTTTTTTTGCACCATGTGGAGGGGGCTTGACCATGGACTTTTGGAGGGTCTACAATTTCCCAAGTCCATCATGTGCTGGAATTCTAGCTTTGCTTGAGCTAGCTTTTCCGGGGGCAATCTTCTAGCTTTTGCAGTGACAGGTGGTCCTTCCGTACTTATAGTATGAAAGAACTCAACCTCTGGAAGGTTGCTAGAAGAAGTTTCCTTAAACAGGTCAGGAAATTGTTGTAGCAATTTGAAGTACTGGTGTGTCGGGTCTACGAGATGAATTTTAGAATTAAATCCTGGTGGTGGGTTAGCACCGGCCTTAGAGAGGTTTGTCTTTGTATCGATTAAACGTCTATGTTTCATATCTACAAGTAAAGCAAACTCTGCTAGAAAATCAGCGCCTATAATTGGTTGCTTGATATCGGCAAGTGTGAAGGGCCAGCAGAACCTACGGCGTAAACCTAGATCCAAATCTAATAATTGTTCGCCATAGGTATGAATAGGGGTCCCGTTTGCAGCATACAAGGTACGTTTCGATTGAAATTTCCGTTGGTCGTGAGTGGGTGGAATAACTGAAATATCCGCTCCAGAGTCGATTAGAAATTTCATATTGGAGCGTCTATCAAAAATAAAAAGGCGGCGTGTTAGGTGGCTCTCGTCTCCTGCCGCGTGGAGGGAGTGCCTTATTAGTTTTCCGACACATGTTTTGCTTTGAAATTGCAAGGTTGGATGCAACGTTTGGCCTTGTTGCCAAATCGTTCATGATACCAACACGTGGAGGTTGAGGAATTTGCGGTTATGGAATTTCGAGAAAGCTTGGGTCTTTCTCGGGAGGTAGATCGGGAACGCGTTCGCAATTCGTTGACTGATGCTGTTAGCTTCTCTAATTGCGCTTCTAACTTGGCTAGCTTGTCGGGCTCGCGTGACTGAATTTCAGCCACGTTGTATTTATCTCCGGAAAATTCCACGATTTTGTCTGCTGTAACCGACAAATTTTCTAGAGATTCGTTGCTCAAAGCCAAAATTGAACGAACGTTGACTGGTAAACGTTGTAGAAATAAAATTTTAAGGAAATTTTCTCCAATCTGACTACCGGCTAAAAACTTCATTTCGCGTAAAAGTTGCGATGGTTTTCTGTCGCCTAATTCTAATTCTGTTAAAAGTTTATTTAGTTTGCGACTATCGGACTCTTCAAATTCTAATAAAAGACGTTTCATTAGATCTGAATAGGAGGTTGATGATAATGGTTGGGTTAAAAAATCTGAAATTGACTCTGCGACATCAGGATCGAGTATAGCGAGTACATGACTGAATTTTGTCTTTTCAGAACTGATCTGCGATACATCAAACTGGGCGTCAACCTGCATTTGCCAGATTTTCACGTTACGTCTCTATATAGGAGGTAATTTTATTGCAACCCTTGCCATGATATTGCTGCTTGAAGAATCTTCGGCTATTGTGAAAAAAATCAGATAATTTTTAAATTAGAAAAGACTGACCTGTTTAGATATTCGTTTTCTGTAGGCATGAGCACGTGCGTGGAAGTTAGGCGACGTCGGCTGGAACATCAGGCTGGGCATCTTCGGCTTGCGGCACGGGGTCACCAATATGGAAGTTAATTGCACTTGTTAATATTAAATCCATACGTGAACATTTAATATACTTTATTATTTCACTAACTGAATAAACTATATGATACATTTAACTATAAAACAATCACAGACAGCACATAACAGATAACTGACCGAGTGTGGAGAGACGTATCTTCACTGTGTCGGTTGGTAGCGAGGAGAGAGAGAGAGAGATCCCTGGTGTCTCTTATATAGTAGTTCTTGACAGCTTGCTGTCGAATAACGTAACGCAACGTTTAGCTGTCAAGAGAAACATAGGGTAGTGTTGACGAAAACACTGCGGTCGGAACCACCGCCACAGTTAGATAGAAAACTAGTTTTCGCAGAAACATTTTAAGTTTATTTTCGGCAAATTTTTGTACATTTTCAAAGAATAAGTAATTTTGATAAAATATAGTACATTGTTTCTACTATATAGGCTATACCGGTATCCACATTGGCGCCTGCTTGCATTAGAGATACATATTTGCTATTAAAAACATTTTTATGAAAATTCACTTGCATAACAAACTTGCTGCGTCAAAACTTTTTCTTTTGATACTGAGAATTGGTGTTACTTATATATATTATAGTTTATAGGTGCAAAGGATTAATGGGTGAAATTATAGTGATAATAACTTGTTTGGCATTAGTTGCTGCACCCATGATACAAATAACGAGAGATATGATATTCCGACTACCTATTTTTAGTCCTGCCACGCGCATGGTGTCAAGTGGTGAGTCCAATGCAACAATTTCGACCGTTCATCACAACCTCTTAACAAATTACGTATTTTACTAATATTTAATTGCATACAGTTGGAAGTAATAAAAAAGATTAAATTTAGTGCTGCGATCTATATTATCTGAAAAAGACAATATAGGCGTAACTTCAACCGCATTAAACTGACGTATAGAAACTTTTTGATTGCGAATGACTTTGTTTTAAGTGTGTAGTTGGACTTCTATAACGTTACTCACTACGTGACGTCATAGGAGGGGGGCATATGCGCAATATCATATCTCTTCTAAGTCATTATATCATGGCTGCACCTACCTTGTGGATTGATTTTTTGATACCCAAGTGATAAAGCGTCCGCACGTTACAAAACTCAAAATCGCGATCAGCTTTACAGTCTAATACCAATTCAATTTAGGCGGTTTAACGATTTTAGATTTGATGTTGGCGCGGTAGTATTATGAAAAGGAGGCAAGTTTGTTTTCATTACTGACTGCTGAAATGACATATGTCATTGGACTGCTGATTCGCTATTGGCATTGGCTGCGCTTTTGTGCTTTTACTTGTTGGTTTTTGCTATTTTTTGTTGACTTTTGCGTAGTTGCAAGGTTAGCTTTTTCTTTAAATTTCAATTTTTAATACAGTTCAATTTCAAACAATGGTGAATTGTATTGTTTGTTCAAAGTACGTGTTGATTTTATTTCATACATATGTATATATCTTAGTTTTTAATTGGGAAGGTCGACGAACAAGACTTGAGTGTTGAGTGGGGCAAACTTGTGTTGTTCCAGGATTATACATATTGAAGGTAATTTGATTTGCTGTGCAGGTTTGATTTAAAACGTACCCAAAAAACAGTTAAAAGAAGACAAAATTTTTTTAAACACCAAGCAAAAGTATTTATAAAAATATGTTGTAATTTTTTTATAGCTTTTACTGCCCGTGTTGTGATATTGATACTGCAGTAATCCTAAGTCCTGTCTTCAGATCTCTACCCTAAAGTTAACATTTGATACATATTTACCTACTTTACATCGCAATATTAAATTGGTGATGCTTTAGATAAATCGACTGCCGATAGATGAAGTGTACAACTTTATATGCACTTTGATACTATTTTTATATGTTGTGGAAATTCGTTTTTACACTGTGAGAATTTGTTGTTGCCGAATTATCGACATTATTGGTTTGTCGCTGGTCTCATATCCAAGTTATTATGCTAATTAAAAAAGGGAAGACATATTATAACCTTTATTGAGAGCCACATAAAACACTGAATAAATTAATATTTTGATTTTGTTTCTTTTTTTTTTGTTCGGAAACTGGACTTTATTTCAGACGTGCTACAGTATCTTGAGCTCAAGGTTGGAAATATGTCTTTACTCTGACATAGTTTTAATATGGAAACAATCAAAAAGATGTTATGTCACTTCAGCAGCTGCCTAGCTCAGGTGACGCACCATCAAAATCATGCTTTCTGGAAGGTAAATAGCTTTAGATTCATTTTTTTATATCAATGTAGGGTTCGTTTTCACGCTCAGCAGAACAAGTAGAGCACAATATGTCACTTTTTATAAAGTGTTTGAAGGAACAAGTCTTATTAGTAATAATAACACATTTATTGTCTGCATATATTTGACATCTTTTACATATATACGTGTTCCTCAGGAATCTAAACCTCGGACCTTTACTCTTCTTACGTTTCATCAATGACCTGAGCTTTGTTTTGCAAGCCAATTTTTGCTGACGATTCAGCGTGCAATAGATAGAGTTGGCGAGTGGTGTGCTGATAATATACTGTACCTGAACTTATCAAAGTGTGGGGTGGTATCATATTCAAGGAGGAAATCTTGCACTGAATATCATTACAGTACTACATAGATGTAGCAGCACAAAAGATCTAGGCATTACCTTTGACAACAAATTATCTTTCAACTTACACATAGAGGGAGTGTAAGCTCAGCCCTTCGTAAGCTTGTCTTAATAATTAGAAACTGCAGTAAGTTCTGTAGTGAAATGGTGCTTAAAACCCTTTAGCTTTCACTTGTAAGTACTAGATTCGAATATGGAGCACAAATTTTTTCTCCGTATAATTCTTCTCAAAAGCGTTGCCTTGAGTCAGGTGGTTCCTGAAATTCTGTAGATTTAAAGTTATAGGGGAATATCCTCCTCGTGGATTTGATCATTTAGGTGTGTGGCGTTGATAGTGGTGAGTCTCACAGAAAAGTTGCTTCTATAATGTTCCTTTATAAGCTTTTAAATAATTTGCTAAATTCCTCAGAACTGCTTGAACAGATTAAATTTCTTGTATCTAGAATAAATGCTAGAAGCTGTGGTACTTTCTACCTTCCAACTAGATGAACAAATCTGCTTATAATATCAGCTATTTATACCACTGTTAGCAATTATAACTCCATAAGTAATATATGTGACATTAATTACTCAAGTATGAATGAGGTCAATACAGTCGCACATACTGGTTTTTGTTTGTAGTCCTTTAAGTTTTTATAATAACTGCTAATTAGTAATGCATACATAAATTTCTTTGTCCTTTAATTGGGCGTAAAACTGTTGGGCAATAAAGTGATAAATAAATAAAAAATTTAATTAAATTTAAAAAAAACAGGCATTGCCTAAAAGGATCTCTAAATGTGTAAACAGAACTGTTAGAGCTCAAGACAGCGAAGGAAAAAAGCAATGTTATACGAAAGGATCTTTTGAACCACTGTCTATTATGCTTGGAAATAGTTAGTAACTCAAATTGTGAACATCCGTTCGAAATGTCAGACGATCATGGAGATAGCATGGACTTTATCATTTATTATTCTATAGTAGAAACAGCATATGTAAAATGAGTCGATTGTACATTGTTATGCCGTTAGCTCATACAAACACACTATAACAACAGACGTTAGAAAGTAGGTTAAGGAAAAGAAAATCTCTGGGTGGCGTTACAAAAGATGCCGGCTGCTCAGCCTTGGGTAGGGTTCTTAACCTTATTAACCCAGAGATCTCAGCGCCAAACTGTTGAAACAAGTGAATGAAAATATGACTGGTGACAGTCAAGTAAAATAGAGTGAGAAGACCTCATCTAACTAACCTGGACAGTGAAAGGTTAGCCAGACATCTAACGAAATTTCAACTTAACACAATAGGTTGAGAATAATATGCACACATAAAATTTGAAACTTCACATTTATATATTATACAAAAGAGAAACAAAGATTACAATAAGTATGTTTTAAAAGACAGAAAGTAAAACAGGTATAGCTTTAACAAGCAGAATTAGCAAGAATCAATGCGTGGAATATAAATATAGGTATTCAAAACAGCGTGTAACTTTTACAAAATATTGTATAGTAATCCGTAAACCTTTTACGGAATACGACAGATAAAAAAAATGATTAATACATTTTCAACAACTTATACAGTACAGTTATTTTAATTCAAATGAAATTGGTGAACACAATTGTACTACAAATGGTAAATGGTTTATCTCAGATGAATACAACCAATCAAAATGGCTCGAGATTTACGAGGCCTGTAAATTTGTACACTGCAATACAACCGCCGCTTCCGTTGTAACATGTGACGAAAATGTTCCGAACGTTGGGGATTCCGCAACTTGCGCAAGCATAGGATCAACATGTAGCTGGTGTATATATACTTGTATGCACCAAATATGCGGTGTTACGCAAATAGCGAGAAACTATTGCGATGTGACGTTGGTATTGCGCCGAGTGCACTTACAAACTATAAGGATGTTTACATTAAAACTAAAGAATAGTAACCCAATGCAACCATGCACACACACTTTAACCAGCGAGTTAAAAACAACAACAAAAAAAATGTTAAACAAAAGATTCAGTTTGTTACTCTGTAAAAAAAAAATTGTTCAATACTGCTCCACTGAATCCATATATTTTCTTTAGGGAAAATGTACCCACACACCTGCATTCGAAATAAGGGTGCTAAATCATCGACAACATTTTGTATAATAAATATTAAAAGAAAATCAATATTTACTTGCAAAAGAAATCCACTAGGAACTAATCTGTTTTAAATTAGTTTAAAGAAAGCTTAAAAGGTTTACTAGCTTTAAACAACTTAATTTAACTATATCCACACAACATAGGTATAAGAAATTCAACAATGTCCATGAACACTTGTGGCCCTTTAAAAATATTGCCAAATTAGTTTTAAGCAAATTATCCTACATAAAAATTCTCTACAAGTTACAATCTATAATCTATACCATACAAAAACACCAACCGTAACGTGAATATTTTAACAAATTTTAACTGATATGTATACTGCAAAATGAAGGAAGTTATAAAGTCTGCCAACAATAACTAACTAATTAAGTTTCTGCAAACTGCTGTTACTTTGACAGTCAGTAGAGGCAATCACTTATGATAAATAAACTCCATACAGTTCCCAATTAGCCAGGAATATAAATTCAGTCAGCAAAAAGTAAAATGGAACACACTTACAGTTTTCTATTGACGGGAGAATGACTTCCAGTGCGGAGATTATACATTTACTCCCTGGAGTCTAGTTTTGATACTAGGCGCCCTTTATGAATTGCACCAAACCTCCTTGTTTAACTCTGCATTTATAGAACACAAGTGACAATCAATTTTTCTAATTAATTTCCACTAGTGGTTTTACCACAACGACTCACACAATAAAGCCTTCACTAAAATTTCCATACGAAGAAAACCATGTTAATTCATTGGCGATTCCATACCTAATCAATTTTCACTGGTGTTTCTTATCTTCTTTTTCTCTCAAATTATCAGCGTCGCTACCGTTAAATTATTTGTTGTATTGTATTTTGGGTTGCCTAGGGATGACCTCTACGAAACTAACCAGTGTTTGCACCGATATATTTAATATAATATGATTAATAATTTCAAAAAATCAAAGAAATTTGTTGCACAAATTGCAGGCCGTAACAACATGTTGAGCCAACCGACCTGTGTTAACTAATTCGATATACCTTGCCGACATCTCACACCATTGATTTTTTCCTCCCTCAGGGCTCGTCCGCGTCTTTGCCACCCCGATAGCACCACAGCCTTTGACTATTGTGCATACACCATAGATTAACCAAAGACATAAAGTTTGAAGCTTTAGAATCCTTCGACTACAAATGCTATCAAGGCAAGGTCCATAAATAATGTGAAAATGGTTTAAGTGTGACAGTACAAGACTATGCATAGTAATAATTTACTATCTTTATCCAAGCTGTTTCTTTGTCTCAAAATTAGTTTAAGGGCACAGTAGGATTTTCTTAAACACATAAGAGATATGATTCCTGAAACGCAAATCTGAATCTATAAGCAACCCCAAACTCCTAGCTACTTGTCTAACGGAGAATAGAACCATGCATTTTCACACACACTTGCTCCATCTTACCCTCACCAAGACGGAAAACAATGACAGATGATTTTTCTGGCTTTATTAATAAAAATTTTAAACTAGAGAGTTTAGATCGTTATTTATTAAAATAAGGGTTTGAGGCAAATTGATGATTGAACAGTAAATTCTCGTATCATCTGCGTAAGGGTGGTAGTTAAATACAATGAAAGAAATTTGAAGTGTATATAGTAAAACAGTAGTGGTCAAAGTATACTTCCCTGTGGTAATTTCAGTATTATCTAAAAGATAAATCATGTTAAATATGATAAGTCAATGAGTTAAGATTGGAACCTGTGATGTGCACTGATAAGTATAATGTGGAGAACCCAATTCATCCCAATACAGTTTGCAAACCTGATGATTGTTTCGCTGACAAAGTTAGTCATCAGAGGGATGAATAACATCAGTCCAAGTTATTATGCTAAAAAAGAGAAGACATATTATAACCTTTATTGGGAGCCGCATAAAACACTGAATAAATTAATATTTTGATTTTTTTTTTTTTTTTTAGGAAACTGGACATTATTTCAGACGTGCTACAGTATCTTGAGCTCAAGGTTGGAAATATGTCTTTACTCTGACTTAGTTTTAATATGGAAACAGTCAGAAAGACGTTATGTCATTTCAGCAGCTGCCTAGCCCAGGTGACGCTATGAGTTGCACCATCAAAATCATGCTTTCTGGAAGGTAAATAACTTTAGAATAGTTTTTTTTATACCAATGTAGGGTTCGTTTTGACGCTCAGCAGAACAAGTAGAGCACAATATGTCACTTTTTATAAAGTGTTTGAAGGAACAAGTCTTATTAGTAATAATAACACATTTATTGTCCGCATATATTTGACATCTTTTACATATATACGTGTTCCTCAGGGATCTAAACCTCGGACCTTTACTCTTCTTACGTTTCATCAATGACCTGAGCTTTGTTTTGCAAGCCAATTACCCCCTTGTTGCTGATGATCTAAAAATTCTCTTCTGTAAGTGGAGTTGATGATTGTATAGCTTCAGTGTGCAATAGATAGAGTTGGCGAGTGGTGTGCTGATAACATATTGTACCTGAACTTATCAAAGTGTGGGGTGGTATCATATTCAAGGAGGAAACCTTGCACTGAATATCATTACATTGTCAATCCTCATTAATCCCTAGATGTAGCAGCACAAAAGATCTAGGAATTACCTTTGACAACAAATTATCTTTCAACTTACACATAGAGGGAGTGGTAAGCTCAGCCCTTCGTATGCTTGTCTTCATAATTAGAAACTGCAGTAAGTTCCATAGTGAAATGGTGCTTAAAACTCTTTAGCTTTCACTTGTAAGCACCCGATTCGAATATGGAGCACAAATTTTTTCTCCGTATAATTCTTCCCAAAAGCGTTGCCTTGAGTCAGTCCAGAGGTGGTTTCTGAAAATCTTTAGATTTAAAGTTATAGGGGAATATCCTTCCGTGGATTTGATCATTTAGGTGTGTGGCGTTGATAGTGGTGAGTCCCGCAGGAAAGTCGCTTCTATAAGGTTCCTTTATAAGCTATTAAATAATTTGCTAGATTACTCAGAACTGATTGTGGTTCCCCTTACTTTGTGAAACTGGTCCATACTACATACAGACTTGGAGACTACTTCTCTGGCTTCACTGTTGGGTTAGATGTTCTCGGATGTTGTTCAACGTTTCTGTCAAGCAGCGAAACTAGTCACAGAAACGTTGAACAACATCCGAGAACATCTAACCCAACAGTGAAGCCAGAGAAGTAGTCTCCAAGTCTGTATGTAGTATGGACCAGTTTCACAAAGTAAGGGCAACCACAATCAATTAATTGAAGAGGTCTTCTATTGAAGAGCTTGCCGATTTGTACTCAGAACTGCTCGAACAGATTAAATTTCTTGTACTTAGAATAAATGCTAGAAGCTGTGATACTTTCTACCTTCAACTAGCAAAACAAATCTGCTTATAAGATCACCTATTTATACCACTGTTAGCAATTAATAACTCCATAAGTAATATATGTGTCATTAATTACTTAAGTATGAATGAGGTCAATACAGTCGCAATACTAATTTTTATTTGTAGTCCTGTACGTTTTTAAAATAACTTATAATCACTAATGCATACGTAAATTTCTTTGTCCTTTAATTGGGCGTAAAACTGTTGGGCAATAAAGTGATAAAAACAAAAAACAGGCATTGCCTAAAATGATCTCTAAATGTGCAAACAGAACTTTCAGAGCTCAGGACAGCGAAGGAAAGAAGCAATGTTATACGAAACAGATCTTTTGAACAACTGTCTATTATGCTTGGGAATAGTTAGTAACTCAAATTGTGAACATCCGTTCAAAATGTCAGACAATCATGGAGATAGCATGGAGCTTTATCATTTATTATTCTATAGTAGAAACAACATATGTAAAATGCGTTGATTGTACAGGTTGATCCAACCGACCTGTGTTAACCTATTTGATATACCTTGCTGACATTTCTCACCATAGATTAACTGAAGACATTAAGTTTGGAGCATCAAAATCCTCCGACTACAAAGGCAAGGCCCATAAATAATGTCAGAATGGTTTAAGTGTGACAGAATAAGACTATTGCATAGTAACAATTTAAGATCTTTATCCAAGCTGTGTCTTTGCCTCAACATTAGTTTAAGGACACAGTAGGATTCTTAAATACATAAGAGATATTATTCCTGAAACGCAAATCTGAATCTATAAGCAACTCCAAAGTCCTAGCTAGTCGCCTAACAGAGAATAGTACCATTCATTTCCACACACCCTCGCGCCGTCTTACTCTCACCAAGACCTAAAACAATAACAGATGATTTTTCTGGCTTTATAAATAATTAAATTTTGAAGTAGAGAGTTTAGATTGTTATTTATGAAAATAAGGGTTTGAGGCAAATTGATTATTGAATGAACAGTAAAGTTGCGTATCATCTGCGTAAAGGTGGTAGTTACAAAATTTAATACAATGAAAGAAATTTGAAAGGTATATAGTAACACAGTAGTGGCCCAAGCATACTTCCTCGTGGTACTCCATGCGATTGGAGTGGATTGCTTCGTGAGTCAGCTAGAAGAGATAACGAATGCAATAACCCCAAGCATTGAGAAATACGTGATACTTGGAGACCTGAACGCAAAGTCACCTGAATGAGGATCATCGGTGGCTGATCAAAGGGGCCTGATTTTACAAGATTGGATGGCCGAACAAAATTTGGTGGTGCTAAACAGAGGCGATACGCCAACATTTAAAATAGGTAACTTACAGTCATTCATCAATTTTACTGTTATTAGAGGATAGATTAAATTACTACTTCTTGGAGTCTTGTATGATCCTAGTCTTGTTTCAACCTTCATGTAGCAGACGTGCTAACGACTTCCATGAAATCCCTAGGATTTATCATTAGAAACTCCAGAGACTTCATATCAGTAGACACTTTCATTGTTTTTTATAATACCTTGATACAGTCTAAACTTAAATATGCCAATATATGGTGGTTCCTCTTTTATTCATGCCATCTGGTCCTCCTAGAATTAGTGTCAGTGCAGATTTATTAAATACCGAGCTTACTTAAGATACTGTTACAAAGCACTTCAACAGACGTAGGTGCGGTGTTGCCACATCTCCAGAATTTCCCCAACATCTGGGAATTTTTGCACAATCTGGCAACACCGCCTCCCCACCCCCCTGGGGGTGCCTGGGGTGACCCCCCTCAGGCGAAGTCTCAACCCTCTAGGACCAGAAATAACGAAGTTACCAACTTGTACCCCGTCGGAACGGATAACTGAGGTCTGCACATTCCGAACACCCTGTATATACACCCTGTATACGCAGAGAACCCTTACACCCTGTATACGCAGAGAGATCTTATAGTTCGAGAAACACCTCTTGTGTAACATAGGAGTGGTGACCACATTTGGATCATCCTGTATATACATCCCCCTGTATACACACGGGACCGATCTGTATTCACAGAAGCTTCTAGTAAAAGAAGGTCCTGGAACGTTCTGGAATGGAATGCTCTAGAAAGGAGGGGAAGGTACGGCGAGTATATAAAAGCGAAAGCCAGCCAGCCCGAGTTAGTTCAGTTCAGTAAGAGAATGTGGTAGTGACTTGAAGAAGCAGTGTAAAGTGTTAAGAGAGTAGTGACTGTAGTACCAGATTAGTGACTTTTGTTGAGAGTAGTAATTGTAAGGCCAGTAAATGAAGTGTTTTGTGAGAGAGACATTCTAGAAATTTTATTGTATCCATATTTAGAGTGTAAATAAAGTTGTTTTGTTAAAATTTAAAGTCTCACTTATCCAGAACCTGGAGAAAACGCAACAATTTGGTGTCAGAAGTGTGGGATAAGTGAGTGAAGAAGTGAACAAGCAAGCTAGCTGTAAATGGTAAACACCAGATCGACTGACTACGACAAGATGGCTGAAATCAAAGAGTTGATGGACTTACTGAAAAAGCAACGCGAAGAAGACGAACAACGACGACAAGAAGAAGAAAGAAGACGGCGCGAAGAAGACGAGAGAAGACGACAAGAGGAAGAACAACGACGACAAGAAGAAGAAAGAAGACGGCGCGAAGAAGACGAACGACGGCGGCAAGAAGATAAAGAAGACCTCAAGAGGCAACGCGAAGAAGACGAACAACGGCGACAAGAAGATGAAAGAAGACGGCGCGAAGAAGACGAGAGAAGACGGCAAGATGAGGAACAGAGGCGACAAGAAGATAAAGAAGAGCTCCGAAGTATGTTCCACAATATAAGAGTCGATGTAAAAGAAGAAATTGAACAGATCAACGAACAAATAGAAAATGTGGACAAGAAAGTAGAAAATGTGGACAAGAAAGTAGAAAATGTAACAGAGGATTTAAATAAACGATGGGAAGAAGTGGAAGGGTTGAAAGAACAAATGAAGATGATCATGAAAGGAACAGAATGCACACATAAAGAACTGACCGAACAGTTGATTGTCCAGACTGATAGAACTGAACCAAGAGGAGTTACTGGAATGGCCCCAGTTCAAAATCGGCCGGAGGCGGATGTACCAGCCGCGCAGCAGCCTCATGGAACCTTGAAGCCGCCGACTTTTGACGGAGAAACATCGTGGCCCATGTACAGGAGGCAGTTTGAGGCGGCAGCTCTCAGCAATGGGTGGAGCGAACAACAGGCAGCAACTGCTCTAATTCTATCGCTTCGAGGTAAAGCCCTAGAAATCCTCCAGAACATCCCGGAGTCGAAACAGCAAAACTACTTAACAGTGATACAGGCCCTAGATTTGAGATATGGTAACAAGTACATGAGCCAGGTCTACCAGACACAACTAAAGTCAAGGGTCCAGAAGCCAAATGAGACGCTGCAAGAATTTAGTGCCGAAGTGGAGAAACTTGTGCGACTGGCATATCCCCAAGCCCCAGAAGAATTTGTCAACCAGATAACCGTCCAGACCTTCATCGATGGGGTACTTGATAATGAAATGCAACAAGCTTTAAGGCTCGGAAGGTTCAAAACACTTACGGACTGCTTAATTTATGGCTTGGAATTTGAAGCAGCGAAGAATGCATCTCAACCTCGCCGCAACAGGCTCCGCGAAGTGAAGGAGATAGAGGACTTTGCAGACACGACAGCCGAACTAAGACAAGAAATGAAAATGATAAAAGAAGCCATAAGCAAGCTCACTGTACCGGTTGGGGCACGTAGGACGAAAGCAGATTGGTCAGACATAGAATGTTACAAGTGTGGTAGGAAAGGGCACATAAGTAGACAGTGCTCACAAACGCAACAGGTGGCTCGCAGAAGACAAGAATACACCAACAGTGAGCGGCGTCAGGGAAACGACCTGACGCCAGTGTAAGGGGGCGGCAGCTGGCGTGCGAGTCCCAAGGCCCCAAAGTAAAGGTCTCCACTATCCGACGCTACCACGAGAGCCTCGTTATACCTGGCAGCATAGACGGAAGACAATGCAGTTTCACCATCGATACTGGTGCCACTAGATCCGTTGTACGTCCAGACATGTTGCCAAACAAGTCAGCACTCACTACCAATAAACAGCCTGTGTTGGAGACGGCAAAAGGAGATAGAATACCCGTGCATGGAGAGGCCACTGTTTACATTAGGCTGGGCAGTACTGAGCTACAGGTAAGGGCTGTCGTCGCAGAAATCGTCGACGAATTTATTCTGGGCCTGGATTTAATGGAAGATTTAGATGTCCTATCAGTAGACTTCCAGAATAAGATCTTGAAAATCGGTAACGAAGAGTTGTATTTATCTCCAACAGCAGGCGAAGCTAATCCCAGGGTGAGACTTGTTGTCGACGAGGATACACGGATTGCTGGTAACAGTGAGAAGATTGTCAGAGCCAGACTAGAGAAGAAACTTGATTGTATGTCTGCTCTCATAGCGGAGCCCCTAAAAGATAGACGTGATGGTGCCCTCGTCGCACGATGCTTAGTAGACCCGAAGAAGACAATACCCATAAGAGTGGCCAACGTACAAACTAACAGGGTCACATTGAAGAAAGGTGAGGTTATAGCCACTTGCGAACCCATTGACCGAGTGACGTTGTCCAAAAACGTGACACCCACTGCATTAGACAGAAGACTGCCAGTAGAATTAGTAGAGCGGTTCAAGAATTCATGGGGCCAATTGAACAATATGGAGATGGAGATGGCAGTGAAGTTCGTATTGGAGGAGGCCGATATTTTCGCTCAAGATAAAATCACAGGTCGTACGAGTCTAGTGCAACACAGAATTAATACTGGCGACGCAAGACCAATTAGACAGCCGCCGAGAAGACTGCCTTTTGCCAAGCAATCAGAAATCAAGGCGATGGTTAACGAAATGCTGGAAGATGGTGTGATCGAGGAATCTAATAGTCCTTGGTCGTCCCCAGTAGTTTTGGTCACCAAGAAAGACGGCACTATGAGATTTTGCGTGGACTATAGGAAGCTGAATGATGTCACCAAGAAAGACAGTTATCCCCTGCCCCGGATCGACGACACTTTGAACACTTTGGCCGGATCAAAGTGGTTCTCTACATTAGACCTGAAAAGTGGCTACTGGCAAGTAGAACTCCATAAAGACGATAAGGAGAAGACTGCTTTTTCAACCGGGAATGGGTTGTACCAATTCAAGGTCATGCCATTCGGCTTATGTAATGCTCCTGCCACCTTCGAGCGACTAATGGAGTTAGTGCTGAGAGGACTTACATGGGAAACATGCCTGGTGTATCTCGACGATGTCATGGTGATTGGAAGGACTTTCGATGAACACCTGTCGAATCTGAAGCAGGTTTTCTCCAGGCTGAGAGGTGCCAATCTGCAACTCAATCCCAAGAAATGCGTCCTCTTCCAGAAGAAAGTGAGTTTCCTCGGACATGTCGTTTCTGAGAAGGGGATAGAAACTGATCCAGAGAAAATAAAGGCAGTAAGAGACTGGCCTGTGCCGAAGAACAAACATGAGGTCAGAAGTTTTCTGGGACTTTGCAGCTACTACCGACGCTTTGTGAAGTACTTCAGCAGCATTGCGAAACCTCTGCATAGCCTGACTGAAAATAAGGTTGAGTTCATCTGGTCACCAGATTGCCAAGAGTCTTTTAGAGAACTCAAACATCGTCTTCTCACTGCTCCTATACTGGCTTATCCTCGGGACGAAGGACTGTTCATACTGGACACCGATGCTTCCCAGTATGGCATTGGGGCAGTACTCTCACAGCTCCAAGCCGGAGAAGAAGTTGTGATAGGCTACTTCAGCAAAACGTTTGGAAAAGCAGAAAGAAATTACTGTGTAACCCGGAAAGAACTGCTGGCAGTTGTAAGATCCATCGAACATTTCCACAGCTTCCTGTACGGAAGAACATTCCGCGTGAGGTCAGATCACTCTGCTCTGCAATGGCTTCTGAACTTTAGAAATCCCGAAGGACAGATAGCACGATGGATAGAGAAACTGCAGAGCTACGACTTCCGGATTGAACATCGAAGAGGAAGAAGTCACGCCAATGCAGACAGCCTGTCAAGAAGACCATGTTCAGTGCATGAATGTAAATTTTGCGAGCGACAAGAGAACAAAGAGATCGACAAAGTAACTCATCAGATCAAACAACTGGTGGCAGGACAGGAGAATAACACCGATCTAGACGTAAATCTTGAATACATCAGAGACGCACAGAAGACAGATCCAGACTTGAAAAATATTAGAGAATGGCTACAAAAAGGGAAAAGACCTGAGTGGCACGATGTGTCCCGGTTTGGGGCGGAGGTTAAAGGCTACTGGCTACAATGGGACTCATTGTGTCTAAAGAATGACATGATCACTCGAAAATGGGAAACTGCCGATGGTAGAGACTGTATATACCAGACCGTTGTGCCAAGTGAGTGCATAAGCAGTGTTCTTCAAGAGTTACACAATAGTAGAAGTGGAGGCCACTTTGGGGTCAACAGGACTCTTGCCAGAGTGAGAGACCGCTTCTATTGGATAAACTGCCGAAGAAGCGTGGAAGAATGGTGCAAAAGGTGTGACCAATGTGCTTCAAAGAAAGGACCAAAGACCCGATCCAGAGGAAAAATGATGCAGTACATCTCAGGTACACCGTGGGAGAGAGTTGCCGTAGACATCGCAGGACCTTTTCCCATCACAGAGTCTGGGAACAGATACATAATGGTGGCGATGGACTACTTCTCGAAATGGCCTGAAGTTGCGCCGATCCCCAACCAAGAGGCAACGACCGTGGCAGAAGCCCTGATGGAAAATGTCATATCACGGCATGGCGTACCCTTGGAGATTCACACCGACCAGGGCCGGAATTTCGAATCAGAGGTCTGGAAGAGCCTAATGGACTTGCTAGGCATAAAGAAAACGAGAACAACGCCACTCCACCCTCAATCAGACGGCATGGTAGAACGGCATAACAGGACCATCAATCAGTATCTTGCTATGTTTGTTGACGAGAATCAGAGAACCTGGGACAAGCTGATACCTCTGTTCCTCCTAGCTTACAGAAGCTCTCAGCATGAATCTACCGGCTACACTCCATCCATGATGTTGACCGGCAGAGAGATGCGGCTACCAATCGACATGACGAGACCACCACCGAACGAGGACATAGCGGACCTAGCTACGTTACCTGAGTATGTCGCCGACCTAGAAAAAAAACTGCGCACTATACACAGATGTGTCAGAGATAGGCTCCTCTTAAGCAGTGACCGGATGAAGATGCGCTTGGATCGCAGAGCAACACCCCATACATTCAAGGAAGGTGATGCAGTGTGGCTGTACCAACCAACAAGGAGAAAGGGCCTCAGTCCCAAACTTCAGAAACCATGGGAAGGGCCATACTTGGTGACTAAGAAAATTAACGACCTAGTCTACAGAATCCAGCTGTCTCCAAGAACTAAACCCAAAGTTGTTCACATAGAGAGGTTGAGTCCCTATCGGGGCAACGAACCCCCAAGTTGGCGGCCGGTAAATACTGTTCGGGACGAACAGTCTTAAGGAGGGGGGCAGTGTTACAAAGCACTTCAACAGACGTAGGTGCGGTGTTGCCACATCTCCAGAATTTCCCCAACATCTGGGAATTTTTGCACAATCTGGCAACACCGCCTCCCCACCCCCCCTGGAGGTGCCTGGGGTGACCCCCCTCAGGCGAAGTCTCAACCCTCTAGGACCAGAAATAACGAAGTTACCAACTTGTACCCCGTCGGAACGGATAACTGAGGTCTGCACATTCCGAACACCCTGTATATACACCCTGTATACGCAGAGAACCCTTACACCCTGTATACGCAGAGAGATCTTATAGTTCGAGAAACACCTCTTGTGTAACATAGGAGTGGTGACCACATTTGGATCATCCTGTATATACATCCCCCTGTATACACACGGGACCGATCTGTATTCACAGAACCTTCTAGTAAAAGAAGGTCCTGGAACGTTCTGGAATGGAATGCTCTAGAAAGGAGGGGAAGGTACGGCGAGTATATAAAAGCGAAAGCCAGCCAGCCCAAGTTAGTTCAGTTCAGTAAGAGAATGTGGTAGTGACTTGAAGAAGCAGTGTAAAGTGTTAAGAGAGTAGTGACTGTAGTACCAGATTAGTGACTTTTGTTGAGAGTAGTAATTGTAAGGCCAGTAAATGAAGTGTTTTGTGAGAGAGACATTCTAGAAATTTTATTGTATCCATATTTAGAGTGTAAATAAAGTTGTTTTGTTAAAATTTAAAGTCTCACTTATCCAGAACCCGGAGAAAACGCAACAATACACTATCCCGAAGGGGGCATTCCACAGGATTTACTATTAAATCGTTTTAGTCTTAAATCCCTTGATGAAAGGAGGACCATTATAACATTATAATTTTTATATCAGGTTATTTAGGGAGAGGCGGACTGTCCAGAGATTCTTACCCAATTGCCATTTCATGCACCCCTGTTTTCCTTCAGCTTGTAATAAAACCGTTATTTTCATAAATATAGCTGTCTGGCTTCCTGTTGAGCCATCTTAACGAACCACTTTGCACATGATAACTATTCAAGCTTGTATTTTTGTTTTTGTTATGTCCTATATTAAATATTGTTGTAGTTGGGCTTATGCCGGTTAATTAAATAAATAAATAAATACTCAAATAGTGAGCAAGATGTATCACTTAGATGTTGTTTCCTGGCTTCTGAGACTCAGCAGGGAGGCTTGATATTATAACCGTTTCATATTTTTGATTACTCACCATCCACTGTAGTGTTTTTTGCCGCTGTCAACTCTACTGTATATATAGATCCAGCATCTGGTAATCTGATTTTCTTAGAGGTATTACACTACTACATAAAAAAAGCACAACCTATTCCCATATCTTCATTGGAGCCATCTGTGTAAATGTGTAGATAACCTGGAAATTTGTTACCTCCTTCAAACAAAAGCTTTAAGTACAAGAACCGTGGTATATTGTGATTGACCTCAGGTGGATATAGATCTGCTCAATGGTGAGGTCACAATTGCCTATAACACCCTACCCTAAAGTAGCTATCTATCAGATTATCAAATTTATTAAGATTAGCAGCACTTTTTAAGAGGTTCACAGATCTGGATATAGTTCGATACTCACGTTATCTTCCTTTGTTTGCCTCACACTGCCCAGAGTCCTATATTTGTGGGCTCTCCATAGAAATTTAGATATCTAGATAATAGTTAGTAAGAAATAATTGTTTGCGCTGCGTCAAAAGAAAGGAGATATTAGGGAGGAATTTCTCTTCAATTAAACACATGTTTTAATATAACAAAATATATAAATTTATTCATATAAATTAAATTTGGAATAGCAAACAAAATGAAATAAAAATGGTTGGTAAATCTCAAAGAAACATTATTGCACACAAATAACAATCAGATAAATATCAAGAATCTCAAGAGCAAGAAATTATTAATTTACATACATGTACCAAAACAATAAGATAAAGATAGTTGCATATTACTAGGATGTTACTGTTAATTACTTAGGGTATCGCTCAAAAATAAACACAAGTGATTAGGTAAATTACTTGACGTTTGTCAATCAATTGCTAGGTTTTCTAGTAAATTAACTGGCCAGTTCTTTGAGTGAGGCTCCAAAAAAAGAAAGATTATATAATCCTACGTGAAATTTCTACATTAATTATGAAAAATAAGAGATATTAACGAGAATGTATAGGTTAGATATTTTACAGACAAAATTTGCTAATTACTTTTTCAAGAACTGTGTTTAAATTTACAAAACTGACAAAATCTTAGAGATTAAACAGGAAATATATAGTTATGCTGACAGCACCTCCCTGACATTGTTTAAGCTCAAACTTGATTACGTGATTTTGAAAGTTCAGGTTATTAAAATTTCAGATGTTAGATTTCGGCATGAAAATTCTGCGGATTTAGAGAGAAGATTTGTTTGGACTCACCAGTCTTCCGGTATTAGGTTACCTGATGACCCTGTGAAGATGCTTTCCAGGTGGGATCAATCATGAGAGCCTGACACAGATTCCAGATTCCAATAAGAGCGGAAAAACTGGGGAAAAACGACTGGGATTTCCCATCAGAGATTATTGGGCCGGTGGATGTTATTGCTCCAATACTACAAGACCATTTGACACCTATGTCAATGTTCTGAATTCGCTTGGTGGAAACTTTGCAAATCGCAATTAAAACGTGAATTTGCTCGAGTAAAATTCACTACCAATTGACTTAAAGTTCAATAATAACCAGGATTTCTTTCTGATTACGGCAAGAAATCAACAGTTCGGAACAAAGAGCCACGGGTTAGCTCGCGTTTTTATGCTGAATATGATGTTTAATTAAACTCGAAAATCACTTGAATTACTCCGAACAGTCACTGACAATAATTATTAGGCAGTACAGATAACAGAAACAACATTACAACCCCGTTTTAATATAATTTAATAGCCACCGAAACTGACAGGTGTTCACTCTATGAACGCTCAGCAGAGAGTCCCTGCTAATGTGTCGAGCTCTGCAATTCCTACTCGCTGCACGCAAAAATTCTTACCATGATCGTTGGTGGCTGTGCGTGAGTTCTTTCTAGCCTCCATTCTTCGAATGAGATAAAACGAGACCTCCAATCGGTGGTAAAGTCACGACGTCTCACCTCCTGTGTCCACAGTTGAAGGTTTTGCTGCGAATTCTGTGCAACGTTTTCAAACGGTTCTTGGGTGAGATCACCGATTATGGAAAATTCTAAGATAAACAATATTTTGTTCTCGAATATTCCTAACGTATATTTTCAATGCTTATTTCGTTCCTGGAAATTTTTGTTCAGTAATAATGCGAAGTTTTCCATGGCAAACATAGATTGAATTTTAACGTACAAATTAGAAATGCAGTAAAGAGGTTTACGGTACTTGAAGATTTAGCGACTTTTAATGAAAATAATTTTGAAATCAAAACATGAATTGCCTTACAGATATTGGACTGTCGGCTCTTAATTAAGTCTCTTACGGGTTTATTTTGAATAATTAAAGCAGTAACGAAACGTAATCGTTACAAATTTTGCTAACAGATTATTTCAGTAAACCATCATTATTTTTGAAAACACAATTTTTAAACTTGGATTTTGGCAATTTGAAACAATTTTATAAAAATTCACTACAATAGCACACTTGCGTCCAGACTCTAATATACAGGCTGGCCCCTTGTAAACGAGCTGGCAGTTATAACTGCCAGGAAAATATTTTGTTGAAAAAACCTGAAACATGTCAAGTTTGCTTGTGAGGGGGACAACTTTTGCCGCAAAAAGTATAGCCCAAACTTTACCCTCCTAAGCAGGGGTGTCATCCTTCAAATGTTTTCAAATAAGAATAAGGGTCTTGTGATAGCTCGTTAAAAAGAGCTTTTGATTTCCTTTACATTGCTTTGTTATTTTTGGAATTTGGTGTATTCGTTAAGAATATATGGATTTTTGAAATATCACTAATGCATTTCCCGAGAAATTCTTAATGCGTGAGTTCGGCCTCACCAGCGTCCGTTACAAGATAAAAATGTTGTTAAAGGTTTGCGTAGGTAATAAAAGGTCATTTAGATTAAGGTGCTCTAAAAAACACTAGCAAAATATGTCTTGTGATTACACACTCTTGATAGCAACTTTTTGTGCCTACATGTGCATTGAGGTAACTCGATCCATGAAAAATTCAGTTGTGGTTATTGCTTCGTATTGTTGAGTGGATTTTTATATATAGTAAAACCTGACGGATGTAAACACAGGCTTTCAATGGCCGAGCTTAATAAGCTCAGAAAAAACGTGTCAACGATGTAATAATAAACTGTATTTTACCTGAAACTGTAGGTAGTGATGTGCTTGCTGGTGCAGTTTATAAAAAGCTATGGCCATAGTGGATCTAATGAATGTGAATTGTGTTCAGTAAGACTCCTCGATTTCATCAGGTGAAAGTATGGATAGTGTTGTAGAAGCTGTAAGTGATCGTTTATCTAAATTTGAATTTATTATCAAGTTAAGCAGTCAAAAAGACGGTGATAAAGAATTAGCAATTGACAATTGAATGTTTAATTGAACAGAAACAAATGTTAAAGAATATAATGCTATTAAAAGATAATGGCAATGCTTGTTTCTCGTCGCCATCTACATTAAATGAAATGAACGACGATAGTACTTAACTTGATTCTGTAGTAAGTAGTGGTGATAACGAAAGCCAACAGCATATGGAAAGGTTGGGCAGAGTTGCTTCTAAACCGTCTACATTGGGACAAGAAAACATACGACAGAGGTCTCTGGTTGTAAACACCACAAGTAAGCAAAATTTCAAAGAATATACTGATCCCGATTTCAAAATGGTCGCAAATTTAACTAAGAATGGTCCAGTTATTGATATGTAGATGCAGACTAAGAAGAAAGAAAACATATATTGTAGAGGTGTGCGAACCCATGTTTTGTTCGAACCGAACTATGAACGAACCCAAGCAAATATGTTGCATCGAACTTCGAACCTCTGAAATAGTATGTCTAAGGTTCATAGTCGAACTTCGAACTTATTAGAAATTCAAAATCGAACATCGAACTACTCAAAATTCTTCAGTGTTCATATATCATTTCCTTAAATACAAAATTTAGGAATATTGTAACATACAATATTTGATATGCAAAAGATTCCCACTTTTTTTACAAAAAGGAAGGGTTCGACAAATTTGCAGGTTGATTGGGTGAAAATGCCTTCCGCTGCTGATCGTTGTGGAGATGGGTCAACGTTAAATCAAAACCACAAAAACAAAAAAGATTTTAAACTTTTTTAGATTTCTAGATCTATAGATAAGCTCAATTATAAACATGTTGTTGTTTAGTATTGACTAGGCAGTTTTAGCAAACAGATTGAGAGGGTTCAAAGTGAGCATGATAGATATATAACAATAAAAATTTACAAAAATAGTAAACCGACTTCATTAAGAATAACTCAAAAACTACTGGTCAGATCTTCATCAAATTTATATGGCTTCATATGAGAAGTACCAGATTTCAAATAAAAAATAAAAAGAATCATCACAATCGGTTCACCTAGAGAAAAGTGCTGAGGTAACACAGATTAAAAAGAAATGGAGTCGAATTGAGAACCTCCTCCTTTTTTGAACTCAGTTAAAAATAACCAGTTACAAGTTTGAACTGTCTGCTGATTGTGAATATGTAACTGTTTTGGCTCACTGTGAAATAAAGCATGTTGAAACCAGTGTTTTCCAAAGGCAATCTGCATTTATCCTCACATTCTGAAAATTTATGTTACCGATCGCCTTCGAACACCGCCATCATAATGTTGTTACTGAAAAAGGTGTTGGGAGGCTAGGATATATAAGAAAAATAATTCTGTGATTGCTAAATGGCTCCGCTGTGTCTCAATGTGTCCCACCTACTATCAAAAATATGCACAAGTGAAATCTCCTGAAATTACGCTATCGGCTCATTGAGACCGATAACGAGTTTGAAGCGTCGCTACCGCCGCAACTTCGCTACCTTTGGCAACATTCGATGTCTGTAAAGTTAAATTTCGAAGTATTTTTGAGCAACGAAGTTCAAACTATTTTGAAGAATCACATATTTTGAACTTGGAACTACTTCAACATCGCTAGTGCGAACATATTTTCGAACCGAAGGTTTGGTTTGAAATCGGGTTCGATTCGAAATTTCGAAGCTTTGCACACCTCTAATATATTATGATTGGTACTGGGACAACTGATTTAAAAACTAAATGTAGGTTAAAGGCGATTCCGAGTTTTCCGTATTTCCATGTTTATTGATTGCATCCTGAGACAAATGAACACGATCTTGAGGACTATTTGGGTAAGCTGTTTTCTGAAGTTACATGCTCCCAAAGCATCCACATATTTCTTCGTCTTTCAAGGTTGGGGTCCTTAAGGATGTATGCGTGTGCTGATGTGAATTGTAAAGTACTTAACGTTGAACGGTACTCAAGAGAGATCGACTGAATTAAGTGCAGTTGAATTGGTTAGCCAAAAAATAATGTTGATACGCTTGTACAGATCATGCTTGGGTGAGTATGCTAGATAAGTTATTGTATGATTTTCATGACAAGTATAAGCAAATTATTATTTTAGGCCATTTTGATATAAATTTTGTCGGTTTTTCTAGACTGTTATCAGATCTAACCTGCATTATTGAAAGTTTGGTATAGCAGCTACAATCTCGGGTTTCACTAGTGTCTTTAATGGCTCGCTAGTTGTATTGACAATATATTGACAAATATCGATGAACGTTACTTTACTACCCAAGTGGTTGATCCTTGCCTCTCTGACCATTACGGACAGGTTATTCAGGTAAAAGTCAATGTCAGTAGTAAACGACAACAACGAAAGGTTAGAAATATAACTTGTCGGGGGATTCAGGACTTTCAAGATTATCTTGGGGGCATCGATTGGTCTCTTTTTTTATGAGTCAAACAATATTGAATATTGTTTCATACTTCACAATTTTTCTGTGAAACATTTAAATTCTGATAAACCGCCTGTGCATTGGTACACTCAAGAATTGAGAGTTGAGAACATGTGTTTCAAGTGTTAAGGTGATAGCTGATGTAACTAGTGACTCTGCAGATATGGAAGTATACAAGCTGTTACTGAAGAACTATGGAGACGCCATAATTTTAACAAAACAAGTAATAATTTTAAAAAAAGGGAAACGGACTTTATTTAGGATAACTCAAAAACTACTGGTCAGATCTTGATCAAATTTATATGGGACTACATGAGAAGTACCAGCTTTCAAAAAAAAAAAGAATCAAAATTGGTTCACCTATAAAAAAGTTCTGAGGTAACACACAAAAAAAATCAGTCGAATTGAGAACCGCCTCCTTTTTTTGAATTCGGTATTTAATAACTTTATTGCCACTTCAAAAAATAAAGCAAGCGACATATGGAAGGTCACTAATTATGGACGAAGCTTTGACAGAGCTTCAAAATTAGATAACAAACTAACAGCTGACAATATGAATGAAATTTTTGTATCAGTGGCAGCTGACATTGTTAAAAGTCTACCAGTAAATTTGAAGCTACAAAGGCAGCTAATTACTGAAATTCTGATGGCCTGTAGCTCTTTTGTTATGCTGTCGGTTGTAGAAAGTGAAGTTTTTACGACATTAATTATCTTAAAAGGTCATATGCTTATGATATATATATATATATATATATATATATATATATATATATATATATATATATATATATATATATATATATAACATTAATAGTATTATTGTCAAGAAAATAAAGGAATATTTGGTGTCGCCATTGACCCATATATTTAACCTTTGTCTTAACTCAGGGGATCCGGATTGTTTTAAAATTTCGAGGGTAATATCTTTGCTAACAAAGGTGTTGTAAATTGCATGGATAATTCTCACCCTGTTTCTATTGTACCGCTGTTTGACAAGATATTTGAGATAATAACTCACAAACGACTTAGCCAATATTTTGAAAGTAGGGAATTGTTGTGACTGTCAGTTCGGTTTTAGAAAGCAGTGCTCGACTGTGCAGGCAGTCAGTAAGGTTGTTGGACACAAATCGATAAAGATATATACAGATAGCCAAGCTGCAATAAATGCTCTTGGTTCCTACTGTTGCAATTGAAAAACGGTATGGACATCAATGAACTGGGCAGCTGTAATGAGATGTCACTGGTCTGGATACCGGGTCACTCGGACCATGATGGCAATGTTGCGGCCGACACGCTAGCCAGGAGTGGTGCCCAGAGGGACTTTATCGGACCAGAACCGGTGCAGGGGATAACATCATGCGCTGCAAAACACACCTTAAAGACCTGGACAGAAAGAATGACAAGCCAGCGATAGCAAAATCTGCCAGGATTAACTCTAAGGCCTTCATAAATGGCCTGTCTGAGTCAAGGGCAAAAAAACTTCTAGAGTTGAACAGACAACAACTGAGTACTTTAGTCGGCCTGTATACAGTACACTGCCGCTTGCGTCACCACATGCACTGTATTGGAGTCGATCAGGAGACCGAGTGCCGGCTGTGTATGGAAAGTGACGAGACAGCAGAGTACATAATGTGTTCCTGTCCGGCGGCGGATAGGACTAGATACCTGTTCTTTGGCAAGACAAAGCTTGCTCCGGAAGATCTGGATCAACTTTCGCCCACAAAGATTATCTACCTCTGCAGGAGGCTGGCTTTGTTGGGCGAAATATAAACTGACATGTATGTGAATGTCAGTTGTCATATGTACGAGCATGCGCCCTCCAGCGCAGCGTCGACCCATTGTCACAGCTCGACCATCGCCACTTGCTACCTAGCTGACGGTAAGTCAACATCGTTATTATTATTAAGTTGTTATTCTGTGTTAATAAATAGTTAGTTATTAAACCAGTGTTATTAATCCTTGCACAAACCCACTTACAGACATATCATTGGCGACGAGGATAACTAATGTGCAAGTGAAACGGTACCGTAAAATCAAAAATAATAAACGGAAACCGCATGGTGAGAGCCTAGTCGCGTGTGTAAAAATTGTAACTTTCCCTCCTTTTAGTCTACACGAAGAAAAATTTGTGTTGGACGCGCTTAAAACAAATAAGTTTTGTGTCGAACAGCAATAAAATTTTAGTGTTCCGCGGATATTTGAATCGAAACCACGTGCATCTGTTAATACGCAAATACAACATTTAATAATGGCGGCGATCGGAAGTATGTCGGAATACAATAACGGAGAAGACTTCAACGTGTACGAAGAAAAACTATCCCAATATTGTAAGGCAAACAAGGTCGACAGCGATCTCAAAGTAGCCATGTTAATTAGCCTTATAGGTACACAGACATATAAAGTGCTACGAGATTTATGTTTCCCTACCTTGCCACAGGATAAAACATACGATGAACTATGTGCAATCCTAAAAAAGCAATTCAGCCCGCCAATCAACGTTTTCAGGGAAAGAATAGCGTTCTTTAAAGCTCAGCAAGTCAGTCACGAGTCCTGTTGTGAGTGGTACGCGAGAATTAAGCGTTTGGCATCAAGTTGTAAGTTTGAACACTTAGTTGATACCCTGCGTGACAAATTCATTTGTGGCATGTTACCTGGACCAGTATTGGATCGTCTTGTAGAAGAGTCCCACACAAGGAAGATGGAAGAACTTCTAGAAATCGCCGTAGCCAGAGAAGCAACCATCTTAAATTCGTCCGAAAATTCAAATTCGGTCAACGCATGGAATCCATTATTACGGAAATCGGAAACAAGAGTCAGCGCCATCAAGTTCGAACTACAATTCAACGCATGACTGTAGCGGCGCCTCCAAACGTCAACTTCAAACGAACCAAAGATTTGACAACAACAATGGCGGACGAGAGCGACAACAGCAGGATCACAGGAAAATGAAGTGTTCAACTTGTGGGAAAAAACACTTTGGCGAGTGTAAGTACGCCAATTACCGTTGTGTGAAGTGCGGTAAGATAGGACATCTGGTAAGTGTATGTAAAAACTCTAATAAGGTGACCGTTAATAATGTTGATTATGAACAGGTCTCAGAAAATGAACTTCCAATTTATAATTTAGATATGTTCAGTTCAATTTCAGGCCCTATGCTAATTGCAGTTAAGTTAAATAATAAGACATTTTCTTTGGAGCTAGATTCGGGTTCTGCAGTATCAACTTTAAAATATGACTGTTTTAAGAAAAATTTCAATCATATTCCCCTCCACAATACAACCCTAACTTTTAAAGGTTACACTGGTGAGATGATTTTACCTGAAGGTTTTGTCAATCTCAAGGTAGAATATTTAAATAAGAGTGTAGTAATGAAATTTTTCGTAGTTAAAAATGCAACCACTGGTTTGCTAGGCCGTGATTTTATTTGTAAATTTAATTTGACACTAGTCCCTTCTATAAACTCGACCTGTATAAGCGAGTTAAAAGAGACATTGATCAAGCAGTTTCCAGAAGTTTTTGATGGAAAATTAGGGTGTTTTAAGTATGCAAAGATAAGCTTACATCTAAAGCCTGATGCGGTTCCGCATCATCATAAGCCCAAACCTGTCCCATTAGCGTTACAGCACAAAATTGAACACGAGTTAAACCGCATGGAGAGCAACGGTATCATAACTCCTGTTATTTCTAGCCCCTGGTCATCATACACAGTACCTGTAATGCGTAAAAATGGAACAATACGTATTTGTGGCAGCTATATTAAATTAAACAAACAGCTAGAGTCATACTACTATCCATTGCCAAGCATTGATAGTCTCTTTGCAAAACTGCATGGTTGCATTAAATTTTCCAAAATTGATCTAAGCGACGCTTACATGCAGTTTCAGCTAGATGAGAAATCAAAATGTTTATCAACTATATCTACACATAAAGGACTGTATATGATGAATCGGATGCCCTTTGGAATTAAGTGTGCAAGTTTTTATTTTCAAAAGTATATTGACCAGTTGTTCCAAGGAACAAACAACATATTTACATTTCAAGATGATATCTTAATTGGGCATCGGGAGCATGACAACCATTTAAAAGTACTTCAAAGCGTATTCAAAATATTGTCTGAAGCAGGACTAAAGGTGAATATTGAAAAATGTAAATTTTTTGAAGACAAGGTATCTTATTTGGGGTTTGTTTTGTCTAAAGAAGGCATTTCCAAATGTGAAACCAAAATTCGAGCCATCAAAGATGCTCCTAAACCAACAAATCTCACACAATTAAAGTCGTTTTTGGGTTTAGTTAATTTTTATTCGAGATATGTACCTTTAGCTCATTTAGTTGCTCCGTTATATAAGCTTTTAAAGAAGAACTCTCAATTCCACTGGTCTTCGGAATGTGAGAAAGCGTTTAGGCATATAAAAAGTCTGTTGTCATCTGATCAAGTACTGGCATACTTTGATCCGAAGTTACCAATCTTTGTAACAACGGATGCATCTGAAAACGGCATTGCAGCAGTCCTAACTCATAGGATGCATGACGGATCAGAAAAAATGGTCGCATGTGTCTCACGCACATACAGCAAAGCTGAACAAAACTATGCCACAGTACACAAAGAAAGTCTTGCGTGTTACTATGGTGTAAGGAAATTTGAGCAATACCTGTATGGTGTGAAGTTCACACTTCGCACTGATCAAAAAGCACTTGTTTCTATTTTGAGCAATAAGAAAGACACTAATCAGACATGTGCAAATCGTTTAAAAAGGTATGCCTTATACCTGTCTAATTTTGACTACGAAGTGGTTCACATAAGCGGAAATCAAAATATTATTGCGGACTGTTTGTCAAGGTTGCCAGTTTCTGAATCTCTGCCAGAAGACACAGACTGGGAAGACCGTATCTATTTTATGGACTTCATGGATCATACACCAATAAGTAACCAAACGGTAAAAACCCACACCGAAAATGATGGCATTCTACAAACCGTGATTCGTTGTGTAAAAAGTAATTGGCCTCGGGATATTATATCTGATTTGAAACCATTCTTTCACCGAAAACATCAATTGAATGTGATCAACAAATGTTTATTTTGGGGAGATAGAATAGTTATTCCTACCTCATTGCAGTCGTTAGTGCTAAGAGAACTGCACAATACTCACCAAGGGGTAGTGAGAATGAAATCTCTAGCCAGGCAGTATATGTGGTTTCCTGGGATTGATAAAAGAATCGAGAACTTAGTTGCATCATGCACAAAGTGTTTACAGACACGTGCAGATCCACCGAAGCAATCAGTTCCCTGGCCCTTAGCCCAAAAGCCATTTGAGACTGTACACATAGACTTTTTCTTTGTATATAATAGAAGCTACTTAATCTTAATCGATTCACACTCAAAATGGATAGAAGTATACCCAATGAATGACATGACTTCTGACAACACCATAGCAGCGCTGCGAAATTGTTTCACAAGGTTTGGTCTTCCTAATACTGTCGTATCTGATAATGGACCCTCACTAGTGTCCAACCAGATGCAGAATTTTTATAAAAACAATGGAATTAGTCATATAACAATTCCTCCGTTTAATCCCCAGAGTAATGGGTTAGCGGAAAATGCGGTTCGCATTATAAAACATAAGTTGACAACAGAGATAGCCAATTTGAAAAGAGCAACGAACGAAGTAGACACAATATTAAGTAGGATATTGTTTATGTACCGATCTACTCCTCATGCAACAACTAAGGTATCACCAGCTGAACTTATGCTGGGTAGAAAACTAAGGACAAGATTAGATCTACTTAGAGATCTACCCGTGCCACAGCCACAAAGTGATCATACAAAACTTCGAAGAGCGCACTTGCCTGGAAAAATTGTAATGGTCAGGGATTATCGAGTACAGAATAAAAAAGGGTGGGCCTTAGCAACTGTGGTTAAGCGTATTGGTGGAGCAGTTTATATTTGTAGGACAAATGAAGGCCATGTCTGGAAAAGGCATGTCAACCAGATAATAAGTACTGAAATAGATCCTGTCTCTTTTAACCGAGCATACCCTAATCTTAGTATTAATGTAGATAAATCTAGTACAACAATTGTAAATAGCTGTAATAAAAACATTGTAGAGAATAGTGTAAGTCCTCAGGCTAGTGCTCCAGACTCACCAAATGAAGTCGCGAGCGACACTACGGATGGTTGTAATGTAGACATAAGTAGTTCTAAGGAATACACTCACAAGGAACTATTGGAAATCATAGGTTTACCCCATGATTATTGTAAGTCAAAGCCAATTCGCCCTAAGCGAAATATTAAACCACCCCTAAGGTATGGTCATGACTAGAATTTTATGTAACTGAAATAATTTCAAATTTAAAGGGAGAGATGTGACATGTATGTGAATGTCAGTTGTCATATGTACGAGCATGCGCCCTCCAGCGCAGCGTCGACGCATTGTCACAGCTCGACCATCGCCACTTGCTACCTAGCTGACGGTAAGTCAACATCGTTATTATTATTAAGTTGTTATTCTGTGTTAATAAATAGTTAGTTATTAAACCAGTGTTATTAATCCTTGCACAAACCCACTTACAGACATATCATAAACCATTAGGCGCGAGCCACAATGGACCTTATGGCCGCGGTGGAGGGACCAGTATGGCCCACTCACATTCAAACCTAACCTAACCTAAGGTTGTTGGAGACATAGTTGCTGGTCTTGAGGTGGGTAATCATGTCGGCCTTACGCGGTGTGACCTGAGCAAGGCCTTTAACTGTGTCTTTCATGACCTGCTGATCAAAATATTGTTCAGATATGGTATTAGGTGTCCTCCATTAAAGTTAATAAGTTCATGCTTACAAATGAGAAAGCAACACGTCTTTTTTAATGAGGAAATATCGAATCTTGGGGCTGTGGGAAGTGGGGTTCTGCAGGGTTCTGTCTTGGGGGCGCTACTCTTGATAGTCTACATAAACGATTTATTCAATTTCATGTCACAGAGTCGCAGCATCTGTTACACTGATGACACGTTACTTATATGTAAAAGCTGTGATCTGGATAAGCTGAATGTTGAGATGATCTCTACTGGGAAGTTGGTAGAACTATGATTCACATAGAACAATTTCAGATTAAACACAGAAGAAACTGTTCTGGGTAATATTTCCCACAACTTTGGAAGTGTCTGCAAAAAATGATGCTAACTTTCTTCACATTACTATAAATGGAGCCCGTAAATGGGATGCTCATATTTCTCTGTTGAAGGGTAGGTTGTCAATCTCAATTTTTGTGATCAGGAGGTTGAGGAGTTCGGTTGACAGAAGTTGACTTATGGCAGCCTATTTCTCCCTATTTCATGGTCACCTATCGTATGGCACTCATTTGATCAAATTCTATACAAATCTTCAGGCTCCAAAAAAGCGTGGTTAGGTTGATTGCATGAGTTAGCTGTCATGAACACTGTAAGCCATACTTTAATTAGTCAGCGAATTATTTATTTATTTGTTTAGATACACCATCCAACAACAAAATTGCCATATTAAGGATGGGAAGAAAAACACAAATATATATATATATATATATATATATATATATATATATATATATATATATATATATATTGATATGGTTACTAAAGGGGGCCACATATACATATATACACATACATAAACACATTGTACCACAAATTATACTAAACACAAACAACAACTTACCTTTGGTGTATGCAATGTTTTTGCACTGTAAGGCAGGGAGTAACTAAATTTTACAGATATATATGTGTTGAAAGGAGGCAAGGCAGGTGTAAATGTATGACCAGTTTAATTAGATAGTTTAAGGTATTATTGTTTGATAGCTGTTATGTAATTTAAGATGTTATTGTTTGTTAGAATTAAGGATATTGTTAGCTTTAAGAATAGTAAGATGTCAAAATTTGGGTGTTAAATTGTAAGAAATGTCATGTCATAACCTATGTTTAAGTCAGCTGTTTTTTATTTAGGACAGACGTCAAACTGACACTAAAATTATAGTTAGGTTAATTATTCTCTCATTGACTAACAACAATCAGAAGTATGTATGTATCCGAGGAGATGATGAAAAACGATTATTGTGTTAAAATTTGTTAGGATATTTTATTTGAAGCAGGCAGATAACAGTTTTTTGATTAGTTACGCTGGTTACAAGGAAACATAATAAACAGATGGAAAAATTTTGATAAAAAGTATCAGATTAAAATTTTTGAGATGAAAAAAGTTTGTAATTGTCATTAAATTATTAGATGGGAATTTTTGGTAATAAGGATATAGTTTGAGAAATTAGATAAAAGGGGTTTGAAAAGGGATAGTAGCAAGAGGAGAAAATTTAGTCTAGAGGATACAAAAATCTAGAGGGTCGCTGATCCGATAGTCCGACTCAGCAAATACAGGAGAGGCAGCAGAGGCAGCAGCAGTCTGAGTGAGTAGTGTAAAACTAAAAGGAGTAATAAAACTCGCTAAAAAAAATAAGTACATAAACTGTGCTTTGGTTTTTATACGACATTCAAGATACTTATAGAGGCAGGGGATCTTTTGGCTATAACTAACTGATAGTCAGCGTGGAACTCTGTGTCTATTGACTAAGTGCCACAATACAGTGGAATTAATATAAACACCAATAGGTGTCGGTACCGTTAACATTTATTTTATTTTCTTTCGTTCCCTTTTATAGTGTAAAATTCAAATAGGTATAAGTAATACATAAGGTTTAGGTTTTTTGTCATATATTTAAGTGTAATAAATATTAAGTTTGGTGATCATTTGAAACCTTTGCCTTATTTTGTTTTCTTTTACACATATATGAGTATTTGGAAGGAAAGAACTGAAATTAGATAGGGCAGAATATTTCGAAATTACAAAAAAAAAAAAAGAAACCAAAGGGGACTGGAACCCACTTGCTTACTAAGCTCCCTGAGTTGAGAGGCAGTTCATATATGTGATTGGTTGTTTTCTGTGTGTTAAACAGGAAAAAAAAAATACATTGAGTACATCCAGGTGTAAGTTACATACACAAATACATATATTTCATAATAACAACATTTACAACACATTTCACTAAACTTTACAGGAAAATAAAAGTTAAAAGCTAAGATACCTAAAATATAACTAAAAAACTAAATATATATATATATATATATATATATATATATATATATATATATATATATATATATATATATATATATATCAATTCTATATATTAAATTAAATTTAAAATCCATAGCTTATTACATTTTTTGAAATTCTATAACAATTGGCACTAAACGAAAGGGCTTCGAAAGTCTGTGCAGCAAATAACTTACTATAACAATTGTCGCCTAAACGTGGGAGCTTTCGAGGTCCACGAGTAAAATAAATTAAAAAAATAAATAAATAAACAAAACATAATAAGGAAGTCGAGAAAATGCCTAGGGGAAGAAAAATGACCACGTCAAAGGACAGACAGGACAGGAGAGACGAAAGAGAACATGAACAGCAGGAAAGTATGGAAATAGATCAAGAGAGAAGATATGATCAAGAAGTTGGTGAAAATGTGGAAGAACAAGCAGAAGGAATGGTACAAACAGGAGAAGAAACGTCAATAGAAGAACAGACACCTGACGGAGACAAAGTAGACGACACAAATACGACAAACGAAAAACCTGACAGTAACAATGAAATGTTCATGAAATTAATGCAGAGCATGAATAGTATGAATGCAAATGTTAATAATATAAATGAAAGCAATAAAATTATGAATGAGAAAATGAATGAAAGCATAAATGGCCTAAAACAAGACATAAATGAAAGTAAGAAAGAAATGAAAGGGGATATGTATAGCATGAAACTAAATATGAATGACAGGTTCGAAAGACAAGAGGATAATATAAACAAGATAAAAGAAAGTATGACTGAGAAATTTGTTGAACAAGAGCAGAATATGAGGCAGATGATTGAGAGATTGGATAATATAGATAGAAATATCACAGAGAAAGTTGAAAAAAGTGTACAAGAAGTGAAAAAAGATGTAGAAATGGAGATGGAAGAGATAAGCGAGGCAGTACGAAAGTTTGAAAGTAAAGTAGAGACAAAGATGGATGTAGTACGCAAGATAATAATAGAGAAAATCAAAGCAAATGATGATGAACCGATGGATAAAATCATAGAGAGAGTGAATGAAAGAAATCAGCGAATGAGAGGGCCTAGAAAGATGCGCAAACATAAAAGAAACAGATATGAAACCAAAATGGAAGAGAGATTAAGAGAAACGAATGGAAATTTGGAGAATCTAAGAGAAGAGCCAGATGTAAAGCTGACATTGGGAAATAAAAGTCTGAGAGAAGAAGTAGAAGAATGTTTTGGGCCAAAATGGACAAGAGCAATGGGGAATAGAAGAAACAAAAAGAAACAAGAATGCCTAGAAGAAATAAGGAATAAGGGTGACAAATTTAAACGGAAACGTATAGGAAATAAGAGGTATAGACGTGAAAACAAGGATGGCAACGATGGCACGAATAGGTATAAATGCCAGAGAAACGAGGATACCTACAAAGACGATTCTAGCATGGAATACGATGCAAGACAGGCAGAAGAGTCTGATAACAATCATGAGCAGTGGAGAAGACCACATAACGGATATGGAGACTACGCAGCAACAAAATATGAAACGACTACGAAGAATTAATGAACTAGAATGAGATGAATGACCTGGGAAGTCTTTAAACTCACCAACATTTTTTGAAATAAAATAACAATACAAAATTCAAAATTAATGACCTGGGAAGTCTTTAAACTCACCAACATTTTTTGAAATAAAATAACAATACAAAATTCAAAATTAATGACCTGGGAAGTCTTTAAACTCACCAACATTTTTTGAAATAAAATAACAATTCAAAATTCAAAATTTAAAGCAAATGTCAAGCATGAAAGAAGAGTATAGGCAAATTCAAAACCGAGGTAGATAACGTTAGTAACCAGCTAAGCGTGGGGAAGAATCTCACGACAAACAAGCAGTAGAAATGCACGTCAAACAAGACATATATGATCGGAAACAAACGAAGTAGTGGGGACAAGTTTAAACCCAAGATAAGAGGACCAGAGCTGCCAACAAATGAGGAAAAAGAAAGAAAAATATATGAAGAAAACAGATATCAAGGCCAATTATGTAAAATTCATTAAAATTATGGAACATTTAGTAGGATAGACAACTAAATAAGGACGTCTGAATCAAGGAGTAATGGGAAAAGTCAAAAAGATATATGTACGAACAGTGAAATGAATTTAATAGATGGAGAAGCTAACCAGTGAATATGTAAACCCATAGAGGGCATATTGAGATAATGAATATATATATAGATGATTATGTGCACAGTAGTTGCAAGATATAGGGGAATGAGATGAAAAAGTCAAGTAAAAGGAACATATATTGACTGATAAACAGTAGTTTCAGATTAATAATAAGAAAAAAAGTTGGGTATCAGAAGAATAAAACGAATTGAAAAAAGGAAAGGACCTAATATCAAAAAGAAACATATAGAAACTTACAATGGTAGCAGCAATAGAAAAAATAGTCCAAATATGGGGGTATATACGAACATGTCGTTATAGAAATCGGTTCATTATCACACGTATGAACACACACAATGAGAAAAGGGAAACTCGGTAATAAAAAATAAAAATAATGATGATAAAGAGATAAGTTAAACAACAAGGAATTTGAAAAGCAAGAGATAATTTCTTACTTTACTTGGGGGGATACTTAAAACTAAATGTAGCCTTGACATAGTCAATTAACAACATTTTTCATTTGATGTTGATGGCATTTCATATAACATGCAGCATGCAAACTTAATAACTAAGTCAAACGTTGCTTGGGCAAACGTGACATTAAAAAAGGAATATAAGTTGAAGAAATCCCAGACGAACAAAGCACTGACATGACACATATTTTTAAAAGCACTTAAACTAACGAAGCACTATTTTAAATAAAGGCCATAAACACTTCGAAGAACTGAACACTTATGAAGCTGGAACAAACATGCAGCAATAATGAAAACAGGATCAGTATTCGACAGTAGCAGAAATTTGCAGACACAGTAGTATTTTTCTTAAAATAATTGTGGGCACAGCAGTGGTCTTCAAAAACATAATTGACAAAATATTGGCACAGCGGTGTTCTTATAAAACTATTAAAGGCACGCTAGTGTTCCTATAAATTGTAGGCACGCTAGTATCTTTTTAAACATGCTTATAAGCACAATAATGTCTCTCATGCATAAGTGCATCTGACACTTAAATATAATAACTTCTCATGTTCGCAGCTAGATCACTTGTGTCTCAGATGATAGTTCTGATTACACAGCATAACTTCTTACAGGAATGGCAGTGACTGTTTCTGAAATGCTAAAAAAATGTATTAAGGGAGGAAAAGATTATATTGCTATAAACTAAAAGCGTGAATAAAAAATTTTTCCTAGCTTCAGAAGGCAAGCCTCTAAAGCAGTAAAAATTTATTATTGGGGATTTGATATGGTTACTAAAGGGGGCCACATATACATATATACACATACATAAACACATTGTACCACAAATTATACTAAACACAAACAACAACTTACCTTTGGTGTATGCAATGTTTTTGCACTGTAAGGCAGGGAGTAACTAAATTTTACAGATATATATGTGTTGAAAGGAGGCAAGGCAGGTGTAAATGTATGACCAGTTTAATTAGATAGTTTAAGGTATTATTGTTTGATAGCTGTTATGTAATTTAAGATGTTATTGTTTGTTAGAATTAAGGATATTGTTAGCTTTAAGAATAGTAAGATGTCAAAATTTGGGTGTTAAATTGTAAGAAATGTCATGTCATAACCTATGTTTAAGTCAGCTGTTTTTTATTTAGGACAGACGTCAAACTGACACTAAAATTATAGTTAGGTTAATTATTCTCTCATTGACTAACAACAATCAGAAGTATGTATGTATCCGAGGAGATGATGAAAAACGATTATTGTGTTAAAATTTGTTAGGATATTTTATTTGAAGCAGGCAGATAACAGTTTTTTGATTAGTTACGCTGGTTACAAGGAAAAATAATAAACAGATGGAAAAATTTTGATAAAAAGTATCAGATTAAAATTTTTGAGATGAAAAAAGTTTGTAATTGTCATTAAATTATTAGATGGGAATTTTTGGTAATAAGGATATAGTTTGAGAAATTAGATAGAAGGGGTTTGAAAAGGGATAGTAGCAAGAGGAGAAAATTTAGTCTAGAGGATACAAAAATCTAGAGGGTCGCTGATCCGATAGTCCGACTCAGCAAATACAGGAGAGGCAGCAGAGGCAGCAGCAGTCTGAGTGAGTAGTGTAAAACTAAAAGGAGTAATAAAACTCGCTAAAAAAAATAAGTACATAAACTGTGCTTTGGTTTTTATACGACATTCAAGATACTTATAGAGGCAGGGGATCTTTTGGCTATAACTAACTGATAGTCAGCGTGGAACTCTGTGTCTATTGACTAAGTGCCACAATACAGTGGAATTAATATAAACACCAATAGGTGTCGGTACCGTTAACATTTATTTTATTTTCTTTCGTTCCCTTTTATAGTGTAAAATTCAAATAGGTATAAGTAATACATAAGGTTTAGGTTTTTTGTCATATATTTAAGTGTAATAAATATTAAGTTTGGTGATCATTTGAAACCTTTGCCTTATTTTGTTTTCTTTTACACATATATGAGTATTTGGAAGGAAAGAACTGAAATTAGATAGGGCAGAATATTTCGAAATTACAAAAAAAAAAAAAAAAAGAAACCAAAGGGGACTGGAACCCACTTGCTTACTAAGCTCCCTGAGTTGAGAGGCAGTTCATATATGTGATTGGTTGTTTTCTGTGTGTTAAACAGGAAAAAAAAATACATTGAGTACATCCAGGTGTAAGTTACATACACAAATACATATATTTCATAATAACAACATTTACAACACATTTCACTAAACTTTACAGGAAAATAAAAGTTAAAAGCTAAGATACCTAAAATATAACTAAAAAACTAAATATATATATATATATATATATATATATATATATATATATATATATATATATATATATATATATATATATATATATATATATATATCAATTCTATATATTAAATTAAATTTAAAATCCATAGCTTATTACATTTTTTGAAATTCTATAACAATTGGCACTAAACGAAAGGGCTTCGAAAGTCTGTGCAGCAAATAACTTACTATATCAATATATATATATATATATATATATATATATATATATATATATATATATATATATATATATATATATATATATATATAATAGCGGAATAACATTAATAGAAACAAAAAGGAACAATACATTAATATAAACATTCTAGTTAACAAAGTTCGAACAAACGTTTTATTTCAAACACAGAACTATTGAAAACATCCAGGCTGTTCTCCAAAGTTGAATATATTGTTACGTTTTCTCCGGGTTCTGGATAAGTGAGACTTTTAATTTTAACAAAACAACTTTATTTACACTCTAAATATGGATACAATAAAATTTCTAGAATGTCTCTCTCACAAAACACTTCGTTTACTGGCCTTACAATTACTACTCTCAACAAAAGTCACTAATCTGGTACTACAGTCACTACTCTCTTAACACTTTACACTGCTTCTTCAAGTCACTACCACATTCTCTTACTGAACTGAACTAACTCGGGCTGGCTTGCTCTCGCTTTTATATACTCGCCGTACCTTCCCCTCCTTTCTAGAGAGTTCCATTCCAGAACGTTCCAGGACCTTCTTTTACTAGAAGGTTCTGTGAATACAGATCGATCCCGTGTGTATACAGGGGGATGTGTATACAGGATGATCCAAATGTGGTCACCACTCCTATGTTACACAAGAGGTGTTTCTCGAACTATAAGATCTCTCTGCGTATACAGGGTGTAAGGGTTCTCTGCGTATACAGGGTGTATATACAGGGTGTTCGGAATGTGCAGACCTCAGTTATCCGTTCCGACGGGGCACAAGTTGGTAACTTCGTTATTTCTGGTCCTAGAGGGTTGAGACTTCGCCTGAGGGGGGTCACCCCAGGCACCCCCAGGGGGGTGGGGAGGCGGTGTTGCCAGATTGTGCAAAAATTCCCAGATGTTGGGGAAATTCTGGAGATGTGGCAACACCGCACCTACGTCTATTGAAGTGCTTTGTAACACTGCCCCCCTCCTTAAGACTGTTCGTCCCGAACAGTATTTACCGGCCGCCAACTTGGGGGTTCGTTGCCCCGATAGGGACTCAACCTCTCTATGTGAACAACTTTGGGTTTAGTTCTTGGAGACAGCTGGATTCGGTAGACTAGGTCGTTAATTTTCTTAGTCACCAAGTATGGCCCTTCCCATGGTTTCTGAAGTTTGGGACTGAGGCCCTTTCTCCTTGTTGGTTGGTACAGCCACACTGCATCACCTTCCTTGAATGTATGGGGTGTTGCTCTGCGATCCAAGCGCATCTTCATCCGGTCACTGCTTAAGAGGAGCCTATCTCTGACACATCTGTGTATAGTGCGCAGTTTTCCTTCTAGGTCGGCGACATACTCAGGTAACGTAGCTAGGTCCGCTATGTCCTCGTTCGGTGGTGGTCTCGTCATGTCGATTGGTAACCGCATCTCTCTGCCGGTCAACATCATGGATGGAGTGTAGCCGGTAGATTCATGCTGAGAGCTTCTGTAAGCTAAGAGGAACAGAGGTATCAGCTTGTCCCAGGTTCTCTGATTCTCGTCGACAAACATAGCAAGATACTGATTGATGGTCCTGTTGTGCCGTTCTACCATGCCGTCTGATTGAGGGTGGAGTGGCGTTGTTCTCGTTTTCTTTATGCCTAGCAAGTCCATTAGGCTTTTCCAGACCTCTGACTCGAAATTCCGGCCCTGGTCGGTGTGAATCTCCAAGGGTACGCCATGCCGTGATATGACATTTTCCATCAGGGCTTCTGCTACGGTCGTTGCCTCTTGGTTGGGGATCGGCGCAACTTCAGGCCATTTCGAGAAGTAGTCCATCGCCACCATTATGTATCTGTTCCCAGACTCTGTGATGGGAAAAGGTCCTGCGATGTCTAAGGCAACTCTCTCCCACGGTGTACCTGAGATGTACTGCATCATTTTTCCTCTGGATCGGGTCTTTGGTCCTTTCTTTGAAGCACATTGGTCACACCTTTTGCACCATTCTTCCACGCTTCTTCGGCAGTTTATCCAATAGAAGCGGTCTCTCACTCTGGCAAGAGTCCTGTTGACCCCAAAGTGGCCTCCACTTCTACTATTGTGTAACTCTTGAAGAACACTGTCTATGCACTCACTTGGCACAACGGTCTGGTATATACAGTCTCTACCATCGGCAGTTTCCCATTTTCGAGTGATCAAGTCATTCTTTAGACACAAGGAGTCCCATTGTAGCCAGTAGCCTTTAACCTCCGCCCCAAACCGGGACACATCGTGCCACTCAGGTCTTTTCCCCTTTTGTAGCCATTCTCTAATATTTTTCAAGTCTGGATCTGTCTTCTGTGCGTCTCTGATGTATTCAAGATTTACGTCTAGATCGGTGTTATTCTCCTGTCCTGCCACCAGTTGTTTGATCTGATGAGTTACTTTGTCGATCTCTTTGTTCTCTTGTCGCTCGCAAAATTTACATTCATGCACTGAACATGGTCTTCTTGACAGGCTGTCTGCATTGGCGTGACTTCTTCCTCTTCGATGTTCAATCCGGAAGTCGTAGCTCTGCAGTTTCTCTATCCATCGTGCTATCTGTCCTTCGGGATTTCTAAAGTTCAGAAGCCATTGCAGAGCAGAGTGATCTGACCTCACGCGGAATGTTCTTCCGTACAGGAAGCTGTGGAAATGTTCGATGGATCTTACAACTGCCAGCAGTTCTTTCCGGGTTACACAGTAATTTCTTTCTGCTTTTCCGAACGTTTTGCTGAAGTAGCCTATCACAACTTCTTCTCCGGCTTGGAGCTGTGAGAGTACTGCCCCAATGCCATACTGGGAAGCATCGGTGTCCAGTATAAACAGTCCTTCGTCCTGAGGATAAGCCAGCACAGGAGCAGTGAGAAGACGATGCTTGAGCTCTCTAAAAGACTCTTGGCAATCTGGTGACCAGATGAACTCGGCCTTATTTTCAGTCAGGCTATGCAGAGGTTTCGCAATGCTGCTGAAGTACTTTACAAAGCGTCGGTAGTAGCTGCAAAGTCCCAGAAAACTTCTGACCTCATGTTTGTTCTTCGGCACAGGCCAGTCTCTTACTGCCTTTATTTTCTCTGGATCAGTTTCTATCCCTTTCTCAGAAACGACATGTCCGAGGAAACTCACTTTCTTCTGGAAGAGGACGCATTTCTTGGGATTGAGTTGCAGATTGGCACCTCTCAGCCTGGAGAAAACCTGCTTCAGATTCGACAGGTGTTCATCGAAAGTCCTTCCAATCACCATGACATCGTCGAGATACACCAGGCATGTTTCCCATGTAAGTCCTCTCAGCACTAACTCCATTAGTCGCTCGAAGGTGGCAGGAGCATTACATAAGCCGAATGGCATGACCTTGAATTGGTACAACCCATTCCCGGTTGAAAAAGCAGTCTTCTCCTTATCGTCTTTATGGAGTTCTACTTGCCAGTAGCCACTTTTCAGGTCTAATGTAGAGAACCACTTTGATCCGGCCAAAGTGTTCAAAGTGTCGTCGATCCGGGGCAGGGGATAACTGTCTTTCTTGGTGACATCATTCAGCTTCCTATAGTCCACGCAAAATCTCATAGTGCCGTCTTTCTTGGTGACCAAAACTACTGGGGACGACCAAGGACTATTAGACTCCTCAATCACACCATCTTCCAGCATTTCGTTAACCATCGCCTTGATTTCTGATTGCTTGGCAAAAGGCAGTCTTCTCGGCGGCTGTCTAATTGGTCTTGCGTCGCCAGTATTAATTCTGTGTTGCACTAGACTCGTACGACCTGTGATTTTATCTTGAGCGAAAATATCGGCCTCCTCCAATACGAACTTCAGGGCCATTTCCATCTCCATGTCGTTCAATTGGCCCCAAGAATTCTTGAACCGCTCTACCATTTCTACTGGCAGTCTTCTGTCTAATGCCGTGGGTGTCACCTTTCTTGACAACGTCACTCGGTCAATGGGCTCGCAAGTGGCGATAACCTCACCTTTCTTCAATGTGACCCTGTTAGTTTGCACGTTAGCCACTCTTATGGGTATTGTCCTCTTCGGGTCTACTAAGCATCGTGCGACGAGGGCACCATCATGTCTATCTTTTAGGGGCTCCGCTATGAGAGCAGGCATACCATCAAGTTTCTTCTCTAGCCTGGCTCTGACAATCTTCTCACTGTTACCAGGAATCCGTGTATCCTCGTCGACAATGAGTCTCACCCTGAGATTAGCTTCGCCTGCTGTTGGAGATAAATACAACTTTTCGTTACCGATTTTCAAGATCTTATTCTGGAAGTCTACTGAAAGGACATCGAACTCTTCCATTAAATCCAGGCCCAGAATAAATTCGTCGACGATTTCTGCGACAACAGCCCTTACCTGTAGCTCAGTACTGCCCAGCCTAATGTAAACAGTGGCCTCTCCATGCACGGGTATCCTATCTCCTTTTGCCGTCTCCAACACAGGCTGTTTGTTGGTCGTGAGTGCCGACCTGTTTGGCAACATGTCTGGACGTACAACGGATCTAGTGGCACCAGTATCGATGGTGAAACTGCATTGTCTTCCGTCTATGCTGCCAGGTATAACGAGGCTCTCGTGGTAGCGTCGGATAGTGGAGACCTTGACTTTGGGGCCTTGGGACTCGCACGCCAGCTGCCGCCCCCTTACACTGGCGTCAGGTCGTTTCCCTGACGCCGCTCACTGTTGGTATATTCTTGTCTTCTGCGAGTCACCTGTTGGGTTTGTGTGCACTGCCTACTTATGTGCCCTTTCCTACCACACTTGTAGCATTCTATGTCTGACCAATTTGCTTTCGTCCTACGTGTCCCAACCGGTACAGTGAGCTTGCTTATGGCTTCTTTTATCAACTTGATTTCTCGCCTTAGGTCCTCTGTCGTGTCTGCATGGTCCTCTATCTCCTTCACTTCGCGCAGCCTGTTGCGGCGAGGTTGAGATGCATTCTTCGCTGCTTCAAATTCCAAGCCATAAATTACACAGTCCGTAAGTGTTTTGAACCTTCCGAGCCTTAAAGCTTGTTGCATTTCATTGTCAAGTACCCCATCGATGAAGGTCTGGACGGTGATCTGGTTGACAAATTCTTCTGGGGCTTGGGGATATGCCAGTCGCACAATTTTCTCCACTTCGGCACTAAATTCTTGCAGCGTCTCATTTGGCTTTTGGACCCTTGACTTTAGTTGTGTCTGGTAGACCTGGCTCATGTACTTGTTACCATATCTCAAATCTAGGGCCTGTATCACTGTTAAGTAGTTTTGCTGTTTCGACTCCGGGATGTTCTGGAGGATTTCTAGGGCTTTACCTCGAAGCGAGAGAATTAGAGCAGTTGCTGCCTGTTGTTCGCTCCACCCATTGCTGAGAGCTGCCGCCTCGAACTGCCTCCTGTACATGGGCCACGATGTTTCTCCGTCAAAAGTCGGCGGCTTCAAGGTTCCATGAGGCTGCTGCACGATTGGCATATCTTCTTCCGGACGATTTTGAACTGGGGACATTCTAGTAACTCCTCTTGGTTGAGTTCTGTCAGTCTGGCCCATCATCTGCTCTGTCAGTTCTCTATGTCTGACTTCTGTGCCTTTCATCATCATCTTCATTTGTTCTTTCAACCCCTCCACTTCTTCCCATCGTTTGTTCAAATCCTCTGTTACATTTTCTACTTTCCTGTTTACCACTCCTATTGTATTTTCCACATCTTCTACTTTCTTGTCCACATTTTCTACTTTCTTGTCCACATTTTCTACTTTCTTGTCCACATTTTCTATTTGTTCGTTGATCTGTTCAATTTCTTCTTTTACATCAACTCTCATATTGTGGAACATACTTCGGAGGTCTTCTTTGTCTTCTTCGCGTTGCTTCTTGAGTTCTTCTTTATCTTCAAGACGCCTCTGTTCCTCCTCTTGTCGTCTTCTCTCGTCTTCTTCGCGTTGCTTCTTGAGGTCTTCTTTATCTTCTTGTCGTCTTCTCTCGTCTTCTTCGCGTTGTCTTTTCAGTAAGTCCATCAACTCTTTGATTTCAGCCATCTTGTCGTAGTCAGTCGATCTGGTGTTTACCATTTACAACTAGATTAATTGTTCACTTCTTCACTCACTTATCCCACACTTCTGACACCAAATTGTTACGTTTTCTCCGGGTTCTGGATAAGTGAGACTTTTAATTTTAACAAAACAACTTTATTTACACTCTAAATATGGATACAATAAAATTTCTAGAATGTCTCTCTCACAAAACACTTCGTTTACTGGCCTTACAATTACTACTCTCAACAAAAGTCACTAATCTGGTACTACAGTCACTACTCTCTTAACACTTTACACTGCTTCTTCAAGTCACTACCACATTCTCTTACTGAACTGAACTAACTCGGGCTGGCTTGCTCTCGCTTTTATATACTCGCCGTACCTTCCCCTCCTTTCTAGAGAGTTCCATTCCAGAACGTTCCAGGACCTTCTTTTACTAGAAGGTTCTGTGAATACAGATCGATCCCGTGTGTATACAGGGGGATGTGTATACAGGATGATCCAAATGTGGTCACCACTCCTATGTTACACAAGAGGTGTTTCTCGAACTATAAGATCTCTCTGCGTATACAGGGTGTAAGGGTTCTCTGCGTATACAGGGTGTATATACAGGGTGTTCGGAATGTGCAGACCTCAGTTATCCGTTCCGACGGGGCACAAGTTGGTAACTTCGTTATTTCTGGTCCTAGAGGGTTGAGACTTCGCCTGAGGGGGGTCACCCCAGGCACCCCCAGGGGGGTGGGGAGGCGGTGTTGCCAGATTGTGCAAAAATTCCCAGATGTTGGGGAAATTCTGGAGATGTGGCAACACCGCACCTACGTCTATTGAAGTGCTTTGTAACAATATATTACACATGTTATAAACAGGCGAAGACCACATATGCTGCATACGAACCATTAGTGGATAAAAGTCAATGGATGATGTGATCATAATTGTGGTATATTAAAATTAATCTGTTCAAAGAGAGGCTGACAGCTACACTTCCTCCTATTCTCCAAAGTCTGCAAGTCAAAACGTCGTAATAAATCACTCTGTGGAAAGCCAATACAAGGGTACTGACCATTCAAATGAAAACAAGTATACTTGAGAAACTTTCTTTGAATATTTTTGAGATTACCAATGTGTGTAACATAAATGGGAGCCCATACCACTGATGCATACTCCAGAGATGGCCTTATCAGAGAGCAATACAACAAAATAAATGTATCTGATGAAACAAAATACCTACTATTTCTAATCAAAAAGCCCATTCTCCTGTAGGCTGAACCAGTGGCATGCTCAAATGTTGCCTGAATGAGAGAACAGGGTCAAACACAAGACAAAGATCTTTAACAGCAGATGGCCTTCCTATAGTAGCTAACTATTTACGTTGTAATCAAATAGAATGGGGCACCTCTTACGTGAAAAAGACTTGAAACAACATTTACCGACATTAAGAGAAAGTCCATTGCCACCACACCAACTATCGTATAGATTTAAACTACTCTGTAACTTAATACAGTCATCAGGATGATTGACGCGCAAGTAAATCTTTATATTGTCTGCATATATTAAGTAAGGCACTTCCAAGATGTTTGATAGACTTCAAAACAAATATTAAAAAGAACCGTGTCAAGGATGGAGCTCTGTGGCACTCCAGAACATATTTCAAAGCTATCTGATTTAAAGCCCTTAATTTCAATAAATTGTTTTCGTCCGCTAAGATACGATTTAAATAACTCGATCATATTCCCTGAGAAACCAAGACACTGCTGCCTGTCAATAATGACAGCACGGTTAAGGCGGTCAAAAGCCTTCGAAAGGTCTGTATATAACATCGACTTGGCTATGATCCTCAAGAGCTGCATCAATAAACTGTGTATATTGTGACTAAATTCGTGACTGTAGAACGACCTGCCATGAAGCCATGTTGAAAAACAGATAATATATTCTTTATTATGCCTCTTCCCACTATATACATCTTTAGTCAGTTATTGAATATACCCAGGGATACATTTGATTATCAACTAAATTCTGCATACCATAACAATAGTACAGGATCAGCTAGTTTAATACGACTGCAGAGATTTAGACTAGAAAAATCAGTAAACATTCTTTGCATATCGCCTTATATAATAAGCTCCCAGTTCCCATCAAGTGCTTAGATTATGGGAAATTTAAAAATGTTATCAAGCATTACTTTCAGCAAAACGCTTACTATTGTCAGTAAGTACATTGATGCCACCATAGTACTTTAGTATTTGTTTCTTGCCGTTTGCGTGAATTTTAAATACCGCTGTATATATGTGCATGTGTATGTACAGTTTGTATTTTTGTTTGTTTATGTTTTTATGTTTCTTAGTCTGTATGTTTACATGTAGTAGTAATTTGTATTTTGCAAAGTATTTGTAAATTTGTATTTTTTAAAACTTGAGTTTTTTTACTAGTGTATTTTGACTCGCCACAATTATTGTATTTTTAAGTGTAAAAAGTGGTCAAATAAATGTATCCATCTATCTATCGATCTATAATCAGTCATTAAGGTGTATTCAATTGCTGAAGTTGAAGTTGTAGGCATTTAAAAAAAAAAAAGAAAACTCAAACAATACAGCACATATATTCAATAACCTTCATCCTGATAGGCGTGTTCATCACAAGTACGTGCTATAGTTGCTACACAAGTTCCATGCAATTGGATCAGTGCAAGAAACGAAATCCTGAACGTGAATTTCCTAGGGTGAATGAAGCCATAAGCCTGGAAGTGATAGGTCAAGTTAGTGCAGATCCAACATTAAGTACACGAAGATTAGTTGAGATTACTAATCTACGTAGAACAACAATTCAGCGAATTCTGAAAAAATTTAAGTTTCATCTATATAAAATCCAGCTAGTTCAGGAATTAAATGAAGATGATTATGACCGGCGCTTGGAATTTTGCGAAAATACTTCCCAAAGAATAATTAACATGAGTCAATTTCTTTTTAACACTTGTTTTTCCGACAAAATTTCTTTCTTTCTGAATGACACTGTAAATTGTCATAATTGCTGGTTCTGGTCAGATGAAAACCCTCGTGTTTTTCATGAAATCCACACTCAAACTCCACAAAAAATCAATGTATTTTGGTGATCACATCATTGGACCAATCTTCATAGCCGACACTTTGACAGGAGAACGGTATTTGGAAATATTGCAAGACTTGGTTTACCCTATGCTAATTGACATTGTTGAGAACGATGAGAGATACTCGGAACAACATTTATTTTTCCAACAAGATGGTGCTCCATCGCATTATGCCGTTACTGTTGGGGAGTTCTTGAATGCACATTTTCCGGTCAATGGATAGGTCGAAGAGGTGCTGTAGAATGGCCAGCCTGATATCCAGATCCATCCCCTTTAGACTTTTTTTGTAGGGGGTATTTAAAATCAAAAGTTTATGCTACCGAGTGTGATTCATTGTAAGAGTTTCGTCAGCGCATTGTTGATGTATGCCGGAGAATTACTCCTGAAATGCTTGCAAATGTTAGGCAAAAATTTTAACAACATTTATACAATTGTATGGAAGTTGGTGGTGCTCAAGTTGAACATTTATTGGAGTAAAGTTTCATTCGTTGGTATGTTGGTTTGATAGTAGGATTGGTGCTAATTATTTTCAACATTTACTTCAATACTGTGTTAAGTTTTTAAGTGAAACGATTTAGTTTTTTAATTTATCGGGGAATTCATGAGTGATATTTCAAAACTCCACATCCTCTAAACAAGTAGACCGAATGTCAAAAATAAGAAAGCAATGTATAGGGAATCAAAAGCTCTTTTCAACAAGCGATCACATGACCCCCATTCCTATTTGAAAAAAATTGAGGGATGAGACCCCCGCTTAGGAGGGTAAAGTTTGGGTTATACTTTTTGCATCAAAAGTTGTCCCCCTCACAAGCAAACTTGACATGTGTCAGGTTTTTTTTTTCGACAAAATCTTTTCCTGGCAGTTGTTGCTGTCAGCTCGTTTTCAATGGGCCATCTGTACAACACTAACACACACACACAAATATATATATATATATATATATATATATATATATATATATATATATATATATATATATATATATATATATATATATTTGTCCTTTTCCGAGTGACCATGACAGACTCCTTGGCCAAATTGTGTCCTCGTCTGTAATTCCTATTAGATAGATTTTTAAAAAGTAATTCGTGTAATTAAATAAGGAAATAAGTAAAATATGCCAAAATGTAAATCAATGTTATATTAAAAAAAAATATGTAAATATGTAAAAAGTATCAAATAATTATTTTGTAATTTTGATTTGTTTGTTTTTCCAGTACGAAACGATTTCAATAATGTACACACGACCTCCAATAGTGCTCAAGGAGCCCCATGTTCTTAACATCATATTATACGCAACCAGGAGGGGGGTCGCAGATTTATCAGAAGTATGTATTTGGGCGAGAATAACCAGTGAGTTTTAGTTTTTAGTGAATTTTCGTAGAAAAAATTCACTAATGGGGAGATCCCGACTTTTAAATTTTGAAAAATTTTTTGCAAATGAGCGCGAACTAGGACCCATAGAACCCATATCCGGGGTCAGTTTCAATTTTTATATGTTTATATATATATATATATATATATATATATATATACACACCGATAACTCAAAAAATAATGGGCCGATTTTGATAAAATTTGCATGTACCTTCCTTTTGTAAATGGCTTGGATAAGTTCGTTAGTCAGGAAAATCGGACGAGGTTTTCCGCGAAAATTTTGAGTTTTCATTGGAAAAAAATTCTTATCTCAAAAAATAATGAGCCGATTTTAATAAAATTTGGCATGTACCTTCCTTTTGTAAATGGCTTTGACAAGTTTGTTAGTCAGGAAAATCGGACGAGGTTTTCCGGGAAAATTTTGAGTTTTCATTCTAAAAAATTTTTTATCAGAGTATAATAGGCCGATTTTGATAAAATTTGGCATGTACCTTCCTTTTGTAAATGGCTTTGATAAATTCGTTAATCAGAAAAATCGGACGAGGTTTTCCGGGAAAATTTTCAGTTTTCATTTGAAAAAAAAAATTCCTTAAAAAATAAGAAATCTATGATAACCAAATTTGGTAGGTAGGTTTACGATATAAAAAGTAAACTATACACCAAAATTTAGATTTCTATGTTACAAGAAAAAAAAGTTATAATAAAATATTTTGTGCCAGGTCATTTCTATGAAAATTCACTACCATAACGCACTTGCTGCGTCCAGGCTTTTCAATATGTGTACTTTACAGTTATTTTGTATTTTCTCTTTTAGTGAATTTTCTTTAAAAAATTCACTAATGACCCCCCAGAACACGTATCCGGGGTCAGTTTCAATTTTTATATGTTTATATATATATATATATATATATATATATATATATATATATATATATATATATATATATATATATATATATATATATATATATATATATATGTGTGTATATTAAATTTGGTGAATACCTTCCTTTTGCAGATGGCTTGGATAAGTTCGTTAGCCAGGAAAATCGGCCCAGGTTTTCCCGGAAAAATTTGTGTTTTCTTTCAAAAAAAATTTATTTTCAGAATTAACAAAGTAAGGGCAACCAAATTTGGTATGCGGATTGACATCGTTATAGGTGAGCTACCTACTAAAATTTAGCTCTGTAGATCAAAAGACAAAAAAGTTATAGGCATTTAAAGAAAAATAAATTGGGGTTTTCCTCAAAACGTCAAAGTTGCGATTTTAAACGTCAAAATTGGCAACATTTAGGCAAAGAACTTGGATCTAATACGGGCTAGGGAAAGAAAATGTCTCAAGAAGAATGTTTTACAAACCCTGAAGTCTTAGTTTCAACCGTCATTGTCCTTCATTTTACTAAAATATTTCCAGAAAATTCATTTCAAATAGACACTTTCTCTGATGCTTGGCAGTAGCCTTAGCTTTAGAGTTTATCGTTTAATGGTATACAATTTTTGTCGAATTTTCGTAAAAAATCAATAAAGCTCAATATATCCGTTATTATACAAGATATGAAAAAATATTGTATACATTAATTATAGGGTGTCTTGAGCTACATCTTAAAAAATTATTTCTACAATCACAGGGTGGCCCATAAGTCGTTAGTGATAACGACTTTTTTTTTTAATCAAACACGCCTTATGTTATTGCATTTTAGCATTTTCCATCGAAATATAATGCATGTTTGTAAGAAAAGAAATTCTGGACGCAGCAAGTGCGTTATGGTAGCGAATTTTGATCAAATGCTTCACATTTAAATAGCCCAATTTGCTATTAACCTATAAGGTTGACCAATAAACGAGTTTTTTCCGGAACACTTCAAGTTTACTTTCGGATTTTTTTTTACATTTTCAAACAATAAAGTTATTTTGATGAAACATGGCACATTGTTTTTACTATATAAACATTTTTATGAAAATTCACTACCATAACACACTTGCTGCATCCAGGCTTTTTTCCATAAATCATTGTTGAATAATATATACGGGTTAGCAAAATGTATGGAAACCTTTAAATATATATATATATATATATATATATATATATATATATATATATATATATATATATATATATATATATATATATATATATATATATATATATATATATATATATATATATATATATATATATATATATATATATATATATATATATATATATATATATATATATATATATATATATATATATATATATATATATATATATGAAATGTACAGACTGACCCAGAAAAGCGCAGCTGATCAAAGTTCTTTTTTTTTTTAATAGAACGTACTGTATTTGACCTAATTTTTGGATGATTTTAATTTAATTTTGTACGGAATACCTTATGTCTAAAGTCATTCGTTACCAAGTGATCGACATTTAAAGTTACGGTGTGTACTAAGTATGGAAATAACTAAATATTCAAAATCAAGGCGTATTTATGAAAATGTCAACATTTAAAACAACAATAAGTGTTTTAAGTAAAGTACACAACGAAACTAAAAAAACTAGAGTCATAATGCTGGCCATTCACGATTTGACAAAACTGCAGTATTTTATTCTGCAGTCTGGATCATCTTTCACATTATTAGCAACGCTGGCTGTGTTTCATGTTGGAGAACTCTCAAATTAATTGAATTGACATTTTGTCGTACTCTAAAACTGATTGTTTACGCATATCAGTTTTGTAAGAGTGGCTAATCTGAGTGAGTGGGAGCGCATACAAATATTAATTTTACGGGGGATTGGAGACAGAGAACGATCATGTGCAGAAGTTTGTCCTTGCTTATTGAATTGAACCATCTAAGAAATATCAACAAGTCAACCATGTGCAAAACTGTCAGGAGATATCTGGAAACTGGAAGTGTTACACCTATGCCTAAATCTGGCGGACCAAAAACTGCTGCTAATGATGAAACAAAACTAAATGTGTTACTTCAACTTGAGAAAAACGCTCAAACTTCTACAAGTCAATTGTTATTTGACAACATATCTCAGCAGTCTGTGGTGAATATTATGAAGTCGGAAAATATGAAACCTTATAAGATTAAATATACTCAAGAACTTAGGGAAGATGATCCAGACAGAAGAATGTCATGAAAATATTGAGGCAAAATTGACAAGTGACCCTCATTTTGTGGAGAATATTGTTTTTTTCTGATGAGGCAAGTTTCTATCTTGACAGAAAAGTGAACCAAGACAATTACCATATTTGGTCCCGACACAATCCAAATTGGATGCGAAAGATTCACAGCCAGTGGCTGCAGAAAATTAACGCATGGATAGGTATTATCAACAATCACATAATCAGGCCATTTTTCATAGAAGGTACACTTAACGGCGCAAGCTATTTAGAGTTTCTTAGAGACAATATTGTTCCCACTATAACTGCCTTATTTTCAACTCCGGATAATCCTATGCTACCTTCTGAGGACATCTGGTTTTAGCAAGATGGTGCTCTCCCTCATTTTACTCAAGACGCTTGTACATACCTAGATGCAGTATTTCCGCAGATATGGGTAGGATGTCGAGTTGCGGTAGGATGGCAACCCCAGTCACCAGACTTAGCACGCTTAACTATTTTTTATGGGGATACCTTAAAAATAAAGTGTTTGAAGATAGGCCAGTCACTTTGCAATGTCTGAAGAGCCGCATATCAGAAAAGGTAAATCAAATGCCACCAATTTATTTACAGGATTCAATTAGACATTTTATTAAAAGACTGCAGTTTTGTCAAATCATGAATGGCCAGCATTTTGAAAATTTACTCTAGAGTATTTTTAGTTTAGCTGTGTTATATATTTCCATAACTGGACGCACATCTGGTTCCAACAAGATGGTACCTCAGCATGCTTTGGACTTCTTGTCCGTGAATATTTGAACCAGACATTTTCCAATCAGTGGATAGGTCGGCGAAATGAAATTGACTGGCCTGCCATATCACCTTACCTGACTACATTAGACTTTTCTTTGGGGTGCTAAAAAATGCAAAGTACAGTATACTCTCGATTATTCGTCTGCAGATTATCTGGTTTGCATAATATCCGTGCTGAGAATTTGATCAAAATTTCAAATCAGGAATAGATAGAAATTTTAATTTTTTTCGTTTCTCTCGCACAAATATAATAAATATCCATAATAAAAACCAACGACCACCTAAGTACGGACGTGCCTATGATAATTACTGCTTTGTAAAAATCTCGAGGAAAATACAACTGAAATTCGTTAGAACATGTAAGTAGTGTGCAGAATAAACTGTCGCAGATTGCTTATTCTGTTGTGATGAATTCCTATTTATCTCCGAACTACTGTCACTATGTAGTACAGTATGTATACAATAGGAACACTGAGAAAGATTTATATACAGAAATGTTTATGTTAGGGTCATAAATTTTAATTGCCCTTATCTTCTTACACTTGATCTCATTCGAGATTGCATGGGCGGTAACATGGCACAACGGAACAAGATAAACCTTTCTTGAGAAAGACACAGCTATTAAACATTCTGTATGCACTTTCTTTTCAATTTATGAAGGCTACCAAACTTACTTAGTTCATCAGTTGATTTCCGTTGCGAAGCGAGTTTATGTGTTCACAGTATATTTTCTATTAAATTCGGTACACATACAGCCTGAAAGTGTCTGAAATGGAAAGGAAACGTTTTAACCATGGAACAAAAACTTGAAATCATCATAATCGATCAACTCTAAGTTTTTCATTAAACCTCTTATTATTTTTGTATGTGTTTGTGTGTGTGTTATATATATATATATATATATATATATATATATATATATATATATATATATATATATATATATATATATATATATAATGATTGTATTATATGTGTTTTTCAGTTATCCTTGTTGTCGGGACCCCCCCCCCCCATTACCCCGGATAATCAAGACTATAATGTATATAAAAACAAACCAATGGATCTTGAAGCACTGAAGGCTCGCATTATTACTGGAATGCAAGAAGTTTCCCCAGAGACCTTGTGAGATGTCACTAATGAAAGTCAGTACAGACTTGCTCATTGTTTAGCCAACAATGACAGATATTTTGAGCATGTCTTATGGTAAACTTTCCTGTTGTTTTCACTTTCTTCTCATGTCTATTTGTTTTTCTTGTAAATAAATACATTTTTTCTTTTTTATTTCCTCAAGTTTAGTCTACAGTACTAAACTTGAGGAAATAAAAAGAAGAACAAATGAAGAAGTTATAAATAGGTCGGAAAACAAATCCAAGGCTAAGTGGAGGATTATGCATCAAGAGAAAAACTTAAAACATAGAACTAACAAAGCTAGTAACTCTCGTTTATCTGCGGAAGACTTTAGCGAATATTTTTTAAGTAATGACGACAGCTCAACAGATGCTTCAAACAACACACTGAACACGTCAGTGTTAATTCAGAAAGCCAGATCCAGTGTAAGTTCACTATTCCTAGGCCCAGTAACTGAAGAAGAGGTGATGCAAATAGTCAGAGACCACAAAAGTAAAGAACCCCGAGACGTGTATGGTTTTTCAACTAAACTGCTGAGGCTGTTATCGAAGTAATTGTAAAGCCGTTAACGGAAGTCATAAATAAATGTTTCAGTGCGGGTGTGTTCCCAGACCTTTTGAAACTGGCAAGGGCAATTCCACTTTTTAAAAAGGGTAATCCAGATTTGTGTAGCAACTATAGACCCATTCGTATTCTGCCTGCAATATCAAAAATTCTGGAAAGACTACTAAAAAACAATTGTGGATTTCTTTAAAAAAAAAAGAGTTGTTTAATCAAAACCAGTATGCGTAAAGAAAGACTAGGTCCACAGTATCTGCTTTAGTTAGTGTAGTGGAAGGCATAAGGTTTTGAAACCAAAAATAAAATGCAAATGACGATCTTGGACTTGAGCAGAGCATTTGATACTGGCAATTACCAGATATTGTTTGGTAAACTATACTATTATGGTGTGAGAGGTGTTGCCCTGGACATCATGCAATTGTATCTGACAAACAGGAGACAAATAGTAGATTGGAACAGCAAAACATCTAACAGTCTTCAACTGAAAGTAAGAGTACCACAGGGTTCAGTTCTTGGTCCAATACTATTTTTAAATGTATATATATATATATATATATATATATATATATATATATATATATATATATATATATATATAAATGAGCTAACATATAGTGTTAATGCATATGGTTCGTATTTATATGCAGATGATACGAGTTTTATGACCAGGGCAAGCAGTACTCAGGAAGCAGGGTTAATTATGCAAAATTATATATGCCATGCTAGGAGCTGGTTCGAGACTAATGCACTGAAGCTAAACGAAAGTAAAACTCAGATAATGAAATTTGATATAAAAGCTAATGGTAATCCTGAAACAGCTAAGTTTCTTGGCATTGTTCTGGATACCTCTCTTAAGTGGTATGTGCACATCGACTGTTTGTGTGGGCGGCTGTTGAGTATGGTGTATGTTGTGAGGAGACTGATGAAGGTTGCAACTTACCGGGCAGCGAGGACAGCGTACTTTGCAAGCTTTCACTCTTTGGCAAGGTATGGGATCCTTATATGGGGCTCTTCACCTCAGTTAGCGAAGGTCCTACTGGAACAAAAAAAACCTATTCGAGCGCTGAGTAATGTGGGACCACTGGAGAGTTGCAGGGAGCTGTTTAGGCAACATAGTATTTTGACGATAGTAAGTGCTTATATACTTATAAGAATCCCCCTCCTAGATCCGAATTATCCTATTTCATAAACACCAGCAAATTTGTCGCAATTTGTTTAGCGAGCCGAAGATATATGCAATATTCCAGGCTTCAGTCTCTATAATATGTGTATAACCCAGGTTTTGGTATTTTAATCTAAACTAGATACTTCACCATGAGCTAAGCAGTAATTGTCTTTTTTTAGTTAACTTGAATTACTTTGTCAGAAGTTTGTGAAACTGAGCTATAAGTTTTATTATTATATTATTATTAATATTTTATTCATAGTGTGTTATTAAAGATTCTAGATTGAAGAAGAGGTACTGTGTACAGCCATAAGCAAATAATCAAGGAGTTTGGAATATCTAGGAAAAATCGGATCGTTCAAGAAGGTAAGAAATTAATTATTGTATGGTATCCCTTTATATTAATAAAATAAAAATAAATAAAAATCATCAGTTTTGTTTTTATTATTTGGGGGTGGGAGGGTGTGTGTGTGTGTGTGTGTGTGTGTGTGTGTGTGTGTGTGTGTGTGTGTGTGTGTGTGTGTGTGTGTGTATGTTACGTGAACTTTGATAAGACTGAATAATTATAAATGTTGATTTAATGCCTTGTAGTATTCTAAGTGCTATTTTTATTATAGGTTCTTATGAATTTGTTTATTTTTTTTATCAATCGTGTTTAAACACGTTTTTAAATTTAATACATTCAACATAATTTTGATGATGACATTTAGCTTAGAATATTCATAATTCCCAATTAACAGTTAAGTATTTTTTTCCATGTTGACATTTGAAAAGCTTCTGTTCTTTTCATACCCTGTTTTATCAAAAATGCGGTTTTTCGCCACATCAATTACATTCCATACGGTATGACTTAATAAACCTCTGCTTCAGGTACAAGTTAAGTTATTTACCATCACCTGTAACAACACCCCCAATCTCTGTGAATATTTCTAATTGTCAAATTGTTGGTAGTTTTATATCCATTTTCACAGTCCTATCTTTACTTGTCTTTATTACTATATACATACTTGGAGACTACTTCTTTGACGTCACTGTTGGTTTGGTTCTGTAAATAAAGGACGTAGCCAATACGTAAGCTGACTGAAACAAATGGGCCTTCCGAATTCTAGATGTCCTAGGATGTTTTCAAAGTTTCTGTAACCAGTTTTGCTGCTTGAACATCCTAACGCTGGCTACATCCTTCATTTACAGAAACGAAAACCAGCAGTGAAGCTAGAGAAGTAGTCTCCAAGTGTGTATGTAGTATGGACCAGTTTCACCAAGTAAGGGCAACGACAGACAATGCATTATCTTTATTATTTTTGTTTCTGTCATATTGATTTTTAATTTAATTTGACCATCTGTAATTATTTTTCTGTTTAGTCTATCACCTCTTTGGCATACTTAAACTTTTGGAACTATTGTCCATTGGTTTGGTGCTTGCTATATCTTCCTTCAGCCTATTTATTGTATCTTTTGGGAATAAATAGAGCAAATTAGGCGATAATGGTAATCCTTGCCATGCAGTTTTTACTTATTTTTGCTCCAATTTTATATCCAACCCAATCTAATCTAGCTCTTGTCCATATGAAACAGTACTTTCCAATCCACATTATCAAATATTTTTCTAGGTCTACAAATGCAATAAAGGTAAATAAATAATATACATTATTCACAAACCTCCTTTCTCCTATTGACCAGCGTTTGACTCGAGCAATATTCAAGCGAAATACCTTGCCTGTTTCGAAGCTCACTGTGGAGGCCTGCGCCTCTAAGAGTTATTCCACCTCTCTAGAGATCTCACCCGCCAGTGTTTAACTCATGGCTGTATCGATGGAATTTAGCTCCCAAGCAACATCTAAGCAAAGTCGCTTGCACATTTATAAAGTTCACAGTGGAGGTCTCAATCTACAGGGATTACTCCATCTATCAATAGATCTTACACTTTATGAATTCGTCTGAAGCTGATATTCACCAGTGATTGACTCGAGGCAATATCATATGGAATCCCGCTCATGAGAAACACCCAATTTAAGTCGCTTGCCTGTTTCAAAGGTCACAGTGGATGTAACAGGGGTCAAACTTGGGGCCCTTATTGTTTTTACTGTTTGTCAATGATCTGCCGAAAAAGATAGCTGGTTCTTGTTGTTTGTTGTTTGCTGACGATTTGGAAATCTTTCGTGTTACTTCAAGCATGAGTGATAGTGAGCATCTAAAGAAGAGCATTGATGCATTGTCAGAATCGTGTGTTGTAAATAAAATATTTCTGAATATTGATAAATGGTTTGTTTGTACTTTCACAAGGTGTCTTGGCTCCTGTTGAGTACCAATATATACTGTTGCAGGTGAGCAACTTTTGTGTAAAACCCAGACGAAGGACTTGGGAATTGAGTTTGACTCAAAATTAGCATTTGCTAAGCACAGGAAATAATTGCTACCTCAGGCTTGAAAATGTTGGGTTTTGTTATACGAAAGGATTTGATAGAATTGATACGGATAAAATTCTCTTTAATGCATATATACGTTCTAGATTGGAATATTTGTCTGTGGTATGGAATCCTTTTTAGCAGGTTCATTCCAATGCAGTGGAGAAAGTTCAGAAGAGATTTGTTCGATTTATACATTTTAAATTTTTTTGCTCCTATATCCCTCTGAGACACGAACTCAAAAAATGAATAAAATGAAAATAATGTTTGTGTGCTTTGACTAGAAATGGGTACTAAAACAAACATATTCAGTCAAAAAAAAATATTTATTATTATTTTTGAAGTTTTTTGAAAAGTCCATTTTATTTGACACTCTGATTATAAGCATTCATTTTGACTTTTTATGAATTTTAAGAAAACAGTTATGATCATAAGTTATACAGTAAAAATTATTACATTTTTGCCCAAAAACTTTGTTTTTTTTTTTTTGTTACATTTTGGATATTTGCACCTTACAGAGTTTTTCAGATCACCTTTCAAAATTAGAAGGTGTGGTCTACTTCTGACACTGCCGTTGATGTTGTTTGGTAAAGGTGATGAGGATTTCTTCTTGTATGAATTGAGCTTCGTTCTGATACGTCATTATCAGACCTGTATCAGAACTCGTATGTACTTTTTGTTTAACTTTTTAAAATAATTTCAGTACAAAATTCAGGAGTTGGCAATTACGACGTCCACAAAATGAAAAATACTTTTAACAGTCCATTTATTGGTTCGCACAGTTATCCGATAATACGCAATCATTCTGTCAAGAGATTGATGCCTCCCATCTATTCATTGTGTTTGGACACCATGTTAGGTCTACTCACTCGAATAAATTTTTTGTCAGATTTCGACCATCTCCGGCATTCATCTGGAGGTTCGTCTTGTAAAGTAGTTGATGCAAGAACAGGTTTCATATCATACCATTGGAGGACATTAATTTTTACATCAGATCTTTAAATTAGTTCAGATGAACCCCTTCCCAATTTAAAAAAAATAATTTTCTTTTGCCAGGAGAACAGCTTGTGGAATTCTTGATTTCATGATTGTACCGGTTCCATGGATTTTTTTTCTAATAGTGTTTCTAGTAGAGGAATTGTGGTAATTGTCCATGTAGACATGCGAACCCTCCGGTAACGTCTCAACAAGTCTGATGACGGTTGAACCACCTACACCTAAATGATTTACGGAATTATCCAGGAAAGTATCTTTACCTTGGTATACCTCAAAATCTAAAATCAACCCAGATCTGTGGCACACACAAAATTTTTCAAGCCTTCAGGATTAGGCTTACGATGCACAAATTATTTGACACCACACACTCCGGTGAATGGTATCATTTGTTCATGTATTGAAACTTCAGCTTCTCTTGTCAGGGTTAAACATGTGTCTTAAACTTAAACTTTCTTCATAATAGGTCTAACTTTCCAAAGCTTATCTCTTTTGCGATATTTTTCTGAAATATCACCATCAATAACTACCTTTAAGTGGTTTCTAATATGCCCAATACATACATATTCTAGGATATTTTAGAATTGACATTAGGATGGTTATTCCAAAAAAATGTTTTGTTTCTTTAAGTCTTAAGTTTAGTGGCTTGTTGTGTACTAGCATGTATTTTACATTTGTAGATTGGCAGATTTATTGAAAAATATTGTCATCGAAATACATTGCACAATAATCAGACACTGAAAAATTTTGTCATTCATCACAGTTATCAACATTCGTTGGAATATTAAAATGTGTTCCAAAAAAAGCGTCACAGTTTTTCCAGGTGTATTTTGATTTATTCGATTTTTTGTTTTTGGATTTGTTCTTGCTTTTTTTCCTGTTTTGTAAACGCTTAAAGGTAAATTATCATCCGAGTCCCAATCCAGTTCTTCATTTTGTACACCATTTTAAAATTTTTCTTGAATTCCTTCTAACACATCAATATCTTCTTCTTGATTTTCTTCTAAAGCATCCATATCTTCTTGATCTTCATCTAAATCCGATACATTAATAACCTCTTTCCCTGCTTCAGTCTCTTCAAAATCATCAGTTTCTTCATTGTCTTCAAAGCCTTCTACGTCAGACGAATCGGCTTCTAATATTTGAAGTAACAGATCGTCATCAATGCCTGGCTGTAGGTATCGTTTATCACCAAATATTGCTAGAATTAAAAAAAAACGTATTGACAGAGTCCTTACGTCCACTTGATTGGACAGAACTAAATTTAAAATTGTCGTAAAATAGTCATCACATCCAACCTGATACACACGAAGAATTTAGGGTGTTTGATAGAACTAAAGCTTAGCCACAAACGTTTACAGTAAAAGATGTACTTAATAAACTATAATACAGATGATTATAACAATAAATTGCAATAAAACGTTGATAAACAATAAAAAAAACACTACTTACCATCATACATTGCTTTTCTAAACGCCGCCATTGTTGAAATAACAATTAACACGTGTGTGTATCAGTTTGTTCGAGCGCGTCGTACGAGATGGCGTTGCAAATATGTCCAATAGGATGGATAACAGGTCTCGAGCGGATCATTTTGATAGGAATGAAATTAAAAATTAAAAACCACTTGTCCAATAAAATGGATGTTAGGTCTCAGGAGGATATCAATTTAACACCTTATCGGAGTTCGCTTACCATGTTTAATATGACCAGCCTTTTGGTGTTTTTGTTTAAAACCTGGAAAAAAAATTTCAAATTTTTAAGCAGGATTCAGATTCAGGGTTACTCAAAGAGATAGTCGACTAAACTGCTCTATAGAGTGTGCTTAAATTATAACAAACTTTGTAAACATGTTGACATTTTTAACATGAATTTGAAAGCATTTAAGAACATATTGACTAAGTATATACATGTTTAACCACGTTTCTTTGTTGTCTTTATTGTGCCTTTGAATTACTTCCAGTGATTTAAGCCTTCGATACTTGAGTTTATAACTCAACTATCCACAACTCAGTTCGCAAAAGCCGCTTCTCACCCAAATGCTCTTCTCCGTAGTGCCACCGACTACGATGAGCAACTTCCATATAAGCATAAGCGTCCAAAGCTTATACTTACCCGCTAACGCCCCCGCGGCAAAATCAGAATAGAAACATTCAAACCCAAAAGTCATTGTGTGTATTCTTTCCGACGGAGGTATGGACTAAGGTCCGGTACTCCTAGGGATGGAGTTTTAGTGAGTAGGTGTACTAAGAGTACGAGTCTTACAGTACCTCGATATCCCACAGCACTACGGTGTCGTGAATGAGGTCTGCATGAGGCATCTCTCCCTCCTGTATCAAAAAAAAGTGATTTAAGTGTATGATTTAATTTGATGCAATTGATGGACTGTCTGTGAAGCCTGAAATGGAATTTTAGTTTTATGAAATGTTTAGTTTTTTTTTTATTACAAGAAATGCATCAACCCATTGGGTTATTGGCATTGGTATCATAATACCAAACACATAACATAACATAAGATCTTAATCGTTACCATACAACCTGGACATTTTCAAAAAGGTTACTATAGATTTAAAATTACAATCTTGAGATAAGGTTACACCAATGTCCTCAGAAATATTATTTTCATTCGTTGTTGGCTACACAAGGGGCACTAACAAAGAAAATGTTTTACCGATAAGTCTGAGTCACATATGTCGCACCGTGATTTTTCACCTGCTTTACTCAGGTAATCATGAGTAAATCTGGTGTGTCCTATTCAAAGCCATGCTATAATTACCCGTGTCTTTCTATCTCCCCATCGAAGGCCATTTTTTTTCTCTCCCTCAGGGCTCGTCCGTGGCCTCGCTACCCCGATAGCACTGCAACCTTTGGTTTATTGTGCATCATCAAAGGCCATGGTTGGATAGTCATCTTAATTTCTCTCAGCTTTGATGTAGAATGTTGCCGCAGTTCCTGCCTTGCATTTTAGATTATTTCTTTGAAATGGTTTTTCACGTCACTCTTAAGAAGTGTTGTTCTCATTGATGACTTATTGTTAACAGCTGCAGCTGCGTATCTATCTGCCTTTTCATTTCCCTGTATTACAAACGAAGTTAGCTGATATATGTTTTTCCTTGGATTTATTTAGCGCTTTAATTAATGGCTGCAAGTATACAGTTACTTATGCACAATAAGCCAAAGGCTGCGGTGCTATCGGGGCGGCAGAGATGCGGACGAGCCCTAAGGAAAAAAAATAGGGTTGCTTGGGTACACCTTTTCTATACAATAAATTGAGCTCAGTGAATCAGTAGCAATACAGACTTTTGTATGATTTGCGTTGTTACGGAAGTTAATCGCTTGTAATATAGCAAATATTTCTCCTTTGTAAGCAGTACTCTCATGGAGCAGTTGATAAGTTTTAACACCGCCTTCGTATATTATAGCTCCTCCTGTAGCTTGTTCATTTTTAGATGTGTCTATATATAATAAAATGTTCTTTGTGCTCATTTAAAATAGCCTTGAAGTTCTCTTGAATAATTTGGTGGTCATCTCTTTTTTTGTTAAATTGAGTTAATGGTGTATCACATACCTTGGTAAGCTGATTGTCCATGGAGGCGACCAACTTTCGTTTACCGATATTGATGGGAATGTTAGATCGAGTTTTTGTATGCATGTAAAAAGGAAGTATGGTTCTCGGTTTGCTGTTATATATAGACTTGAAACAGTCTGAGAAGACATTCGATGTACTGGGTTGGTAGCGTTGGAAGCCACTGATACAGCATACACAAGTGAAAGATATTGTCTTCTAAGATGAAGGGTGGGCTCACCAGCTATACAAAGCATGCTTTCTATTGGACTAGTACAATATGCTTCCAAAGCTAACCTCTTCCAAAGCTAACCTGTATTATGCATAGAGTCCAGAAGTTTTAAAAGCGATTTCTTGACAGAGGTATATACTATTGCACCATAGTCTAACTTTGAACAGATTAAAGTGCTGTACAGATTTAGTAAAATATTACTGTCAGTTCCCCATGTTTGGATAGAAAGAACTTTTAATAAATTAAGCCTACATTGACATGTCCGGTGTAGTTCTTTTATATGTAGGCTTCAATCTAATCTACAGTCCAATGTAATTCCTAAAAATTTGACGCTTTCAGCAAACAGCAGTTTCTCGCCATGTAGGGTTATTAAAGGAGTAGAAGTTTCTTTTTCTTTGAGAAAAAAAAAAGCTTTTGGTTTTACTACCCGAAAACTTAAATCCTGTTGTTTGGAACCAATCTTCAATTATAGTAATGCCTGCCTGTAGGGCTGTTTTCATAGTTGTGATATTTGTGCCTCTTGCGTAAATTATCAGCTCATCCGCATATAGTCTTGCTCTGACAGGAGTCTTGGTTTTCTGCATAATCTGATTAATTGCAATAATTAATAGACCAGTGCTGAGTGGAGATTCTTGGGATATTCTATTAGATAGTAGCTTTTGTTTAGATAAAATCCCATTAACTCTTACTCGAAATGATCTTTGGCTAAGAAAATTCTGGACTAGGGCTAACATTTTCCCATTAATGTTCCAAGTTTCCAGTGTCTTTAGAATATTATACCTCAAAGCCATGTCAAAGGCTCTTTGAATGTCAAAACATTTCGCAATGCATTTTTGATTGTTGGCAAATGAATAATGAACAAAGCTTTCTACGTCGACCAAGTTGTCTAAAGTTGACGTTTGTGCCCTAAATGCACTTTTCCGCATCGACAGTAAACAATTTTTCTCTGCATACCACACTAATCATTTGTTAATTATAGACTCCAGCACTTTGCACATTGTGCTTGTGAGTGATATGGGGTGATATGCTTCAGCTTGTGGTGTATATTTATTCAATTTAGGAACAGAAGTAATTGTAGCCTCAAGCCATCTCTGTCGAAATTTATGTGTAATATATAGGGTGCCGCATTGAAAACGAAACAGACCGATTTGCGTCCAGAGAATTTTTTTGTAAGAAACGCTGAAACACGTGAATTTTAATATTGAGGGGGACATGTTTTGACATAAAACTCAACTTTGTCACATCAACCAACTCGTTTAAAAATTATTTATAGTTGAAGATGCAAAAACGCATTTCACTCATTCCGATAAGAAATGTGCTGATAGTCAATGTTTTGTTGGTTTGTAAACAAAAAATTGACTATCAGAACATTTCTTATCGGAATGAGATAAATGCAATTTATTATTTCAGTTTATCGGTCGGTTTGATCCTTGATAGTACTACCGAAAATTAATTTCACAATGGTGTATTCTGTGGAAGAAAGAGTTGAAATAATTACTTTTTTTTCAAAAACAATGACTGTGCCAACCGTACCGCAAATTTGTTTAATGAACGACATCCGAACAGATATGTTAACAGAAAATACATTTTGAAGTTAGTTGCACTTTCGACAAAGTGGTTCAGTAGCCAACAAAAAACGGGATCCTGAATGTGACTTTACGGTTAGAAATGAGACTACTGAGATTGAAGTTTTAGGACAAATTGCTGCAGACCCAACTTTGAGCAAGAGAAAATTGGCCACTATTTCAAACATCAAAGGAGAACTATTCAGCGAATATTGAAGCATCATAAATTTCACCCGTATAAAATTCATCTTGTACAACAACTGAATGAAGATGATTTTGATCAGCGGCTAGAGTTTTGTGAAGTTATGACTGCACCAATAGCTGATAACGGGAACTTTCTGTTCAACATCTGTTTTTCAGACGAGTGTACGTTTGTCGCTATTGGGCAGATAATAATCCAAGAAATGTTCACGAAGTCCACACTCAAACTCCACAGAAATTGAATGTCTGGACTGGCATTTTTGGAGACTGTTTAATCGGACCAATTTCTCTTGATGGCAATTTGAGTGGCAAAACATATTTGGAGTTACTAGAAGATATTGTTTACCCTCTACTAATTGACATTGTTGAAAATGTGATCGCTATCACGAAAATAAATTAGTGTTACAACAAGATGGAGCTCCTCCGCATTTTTCGCAACGTGTTTTTGAACAGAGAGTTTCCAGAGCAATGGATTGGGCATAGAGGCGCTATTGAGTGGCCCCCTAGATCACCGGATTTAACTTCTTTAGACTTCTTTCTATGGGGCCATTTAAAGAGTAGAATTTTCGCAACAGAACCGGAGTCTCTAGAAGAATTACGACGACGCATTGTTTAAGAATGCCGCCTAATAACTCCACAATTGCTCCAGAATGTCAGAGCTTGTTTTGAACAAAATTTGTACTTTTGTATGGAAATTGGTGGTCAACAATTTGAATACTTACTTAATTGAATAAACATTTTTGAACGCCTAGTTTTGTTTTTTAGTTTTTTTTAACGAAAAATTCTGAAGTTGAGTTTTATGTCAAAACATGTCCCCCTCAATATTAAAATTTACGTGTTTCAGCGTTTCTTAAAAAAATATATCTGGACACAAATCGGCCTGTTACGTTTTCAATGTACTACCCTGTATACCAGGTTTAACATTTGCAGTTAGACAATTTTTAGCTAATTCTGGGAGATTTCGCAGCATAATTGGAATGTTATCTGGTCTTGCACTTCCATCTTTAGTTGATATAGTGCTTCATCAAATTCGTCCCTAGTAATCAGATTATTGATTGGATCTGAGAGTCTTTGGATTTTAATTGTATGTATGGTTTTGTAATTAAAAAGACTACAGGAATGTAGTCTTTTTACTTCCAGGAACTCCTGTGTGTAGTTACCATCGCTAGAGTATGTGTAGTGAAGATTCGCAAACAGGTCTGCCTTTTCTTGATCTTGTGATATATGTCGCCCCCCATGCTCTATTGGAGGAAGACTGTAAGTCTGAAAGGACCCTTTGATGCTTCTTATTTTCCTCCCTACCTGACTAAGAGGAATTCTGCTTTTTATTGTTTATACGTAAGTAACCCATGATACTTTTCACTCTGCTTTATAGTTCGTTTAGCAATTACCTCAGTCTTCTAAAAATTTCTATGTTTTCTGGGGTTTTATTTCTTTTTAAACTATTTACAGCTGTTTTAGCATTTATCATAGCTTCTTCACATTGAGAGTTCCACCAGGGAACAAACGAATGACCTATGGGCACCAAGGCTTTTTGTATTACATTGTCAGCCACTGAAGTGATAAGTGAAGTAAACTCGTTTACTGTTTTATCAATGTTGTTAGGATCATAATGAATGTTGTTTAGTTTATCGTGAATCGTGTCTGCAAAATGAGTCCAATTTGCAGTTTTAGTGAATTTTCTTAAAAAAAATTCACTAATGAGGAGATCCCGACTTTTGAATTTTGAAAAAATTTCTTCAAATGAGCGCTAATTAGGCCCCCCAGAACACATATCCGGGGTCGGTTTAAATTTTTATATGTTTATATATATATATATATATATATATATATATATATATATATATATATATATATATATATATATATATATATATATATATATATATATATATATATATATATATATATATATATATATATATATATATATATATATATATATATATATATATATGTATGTATCACACCGATAACTCAAAAAATAATGGGCCGATTTTGATTAAATTTGGTGAATAAATTTCTTTTGCAAATGGCTTGGATAAGTTCGTTAGCCAGGAAAATCGGTCCAGGTTTTCCCGGAAAATTTTGTGTTTTCTTTCGAAAAAAAATTATATCTCCAGAATTAACAAAGTAAGGGCAACCAAATTTCATATGCTGATTTATATCATTATAGGCAAGTTACCTAATTTAGCTCCGTAGGTTAAAGGATAAAAAAGTTACAGGCATTCAAAGAAAAATAAATTTGGATTTTCCTCAAAACGTCAAAATTGCGATTTTAAACGTCAAAATTGGTGAGTACATTCCTTTCGCAAGTCGCTTGGATAATTTTGTTAGCCAGGAAAATCCGCCGAGGTTTTCCCGGAAAAATTTGTGTTTTCTTTCGCAAAATATTTATATCTCCAAAATTAACAAAGTAAGGGCAACCAAATTTGGTAAGCTGGTTTATATCATTATAGGTGTGCCACCTACCAAAATTTAGCTCTGTAGGTCAAAAGACAAAAAAGTTATGGGCATTTAAAGAAAAATAAATTGGGGGTTTCCTCAAAACGTCAAAGTGACAATTGAAAACGTCAAAATTCGCAACATTTAGGCAAAAATAACTTGAATCTAATACGGGCTATGGAAAGAAAATGTCTCAAGAAGAGTGTTTTACATACACCGAACTCTTAGTTTCAACCGTCATTGTCCTTCATTTTACTAAAATATTTCCAGAAAATTCATTTCTAATAGACACTTTCTCTGATGCTTGGCAGTAGCCTTAGCTATAGAGTTTATTGTTTAATGGTAATATAATTTTTGTCGAATTTTCGTAAAAAATCAATAAAAGCTCAATATATTCGTTATTATACAAGATATGAAAAAATATTGTATACATTAATTATACGGTGTTTTGAGCTACATCTTAAAAAATTATTGCGACAATCACAGGGTGGCCCATAAGTCGTTGGTGATACAAATAAAAAAAATTTGTCGAAAACGCCTTATTTTTTTGCATTTTCCATCGAAATATAATGCATGTTTGTAAGTTAAGAAATTCTGGAGGCAGCAAGTACGTTGTGGTTGCGAATTTTGATTAAATGCTTCATATTTGAAAAGCTCAATTTGCTATTAACCTATAAGGTTGACCAAGAAACGGATTTTTTCAGTAACACTTTTGGTTTACTTTTGGAAATTTCTGTACGTTTTCAAACAATCAAGTTATTTTGATGAAACATGGCACATTGTTTTTACTATATATGTTATACTGGTAATCAAATTTGATGCCTGCTTTTTCTATATAGGTTATACTGGTAACCAAAATGATGTCTGCTTTCTTAAAAAGAAAACACACATATTTTCAATAAAAACATTTTTATGAAAATTCACTACCATAACGCACTTGCTGCGTCCCGAGATTTTTTAACTTCCATTTCGGTGTAAAGTTCATTTCTTTTTCATCGTTAATTTCTTTCTTAATTCTTATTGTGTTGTGGTCACTACCGTATAGATATGGAATTACTTCCCAATCTAGTGATGGATACACACTACCTTCACATAATGTTAGATCTATAGCAGACATGGTCTCATTGCTGGTATTGAATATAGTTAGGCTAACATCATTAAGTAGAAGTAAATTGGTGCAATTTATAACTTTTTGTAATGTCCGTCCTCTTGTGCCTGTGTTTGTTGAACCCCATATAGTGTTATAACAGTTAAAATCACCAAGTATTACTCGAGATGGAATTTGGGTTAATAGATCTATCAGTTCGTCCTCTGTCTCTTGAAAGGTAAATGCTACATATATTAAAACTATACGGATCTTTTATTTTGACGGCTAGGCTTCAATGTCTATTGTAAGTTGCATTTCTTCAGAAATGAGAGTGTCTGAAATGTAAGTACATACACCGCCACTTGTTAATATGTATGTTTATAAGTATTTCTATTTTTAGAGTATGCTTGAAAATGTTTTAAATTTCTTTTGTCGTTGTTTTTGACTGTGTTTCTTGGAGACATATTACAAGCGGTTTGTCCTTAGGTATTAACAGTTTGAACATTTCAAATTGGGTAAAGAACCCATTTATATTCCATTAAAGAATGAACGTGATGTAGAATTTGTAAAAAAAATTAGCTTACGCACTAGAAGCTTTCTTGAGACATGTGGGATCTTTCAGCTTCAGCTCCAGATAGCGAAGCTCTGCTGTCATCATCGACATTAAAGAGCTAACTGTTTACTGATCTTTTTCTTCACCTTGGTACATCTTGTTTTAATGTTTCGATGGACAAACATAGGATATATTTTTGTCAGCATGTCAATAAAAGCAGGTATGTTTTCTGTATATTGCTTAACTGTACTCAAAGGATCGATAGATCCGTGAGTATTTTCGAAAATATGTTTTACTTCCTCATAGGAAAGAATAAACGTTTGTTCTTGTTTTTGAACAAATTCTTTGATAGGTGACATTTGGACTTAAGAGGTGACATTTTGTGAATACTTGTTCAAGGTTTCTTTTTTGTGGCTGATAGTGGCATCTGAAATTCAAATGACTCTTTTTCTATAGTAGGTGTACTTCCAGATGATAGACAGCGTTTTACAGATTGAGTTACAAAAACTGGTTTGCTTTTCTGAAGTGTTTCGTTTCTTTTATAACTGGGATTTACATTACTTGCTCCTATGGTCGGGTTTTGTGATGCCTCTGGATTATTTTCCTGTGTTTGAGTGAGTTCCTGTGGTGTTATTTGCTCCAAACATTGAGCAGCTAAATGGTCAGTGCATTTGTACCTGAAACATGTTGGCGAATCTCGAGAAAGATTCTGTAAGGCGTAATATCAAAGGTAATAACAGGTAATTATGGTATGCGGTTATGTTCAGATATTGGTACTATGTAGACTTCTCTTCTACAACTAAGAATATGAGTGTATTCCGGTTTTGAAATTCCAATTGTCAAATAAGTGATAGGAGTAGCTAATGTTAGACCAATTTTCTTTAGATCTGCGTCCACGACATGATGTGGTATTATTATTATAGGGAGAGATATTTGAAATTATTAATCTTTCTGCTGGCATAATGCACTTTCGTGCAGTAATTGTTGTATCATTGACTTTTATATGTCCGTGCTCAGTCATAAACTTTTCCAGTATCTGTTTACTACTTAGGTATATGCATATTCTATTGTTAGATATACGTGACATAAAATTATGTTAATTGGCTGTACAAGAGGGTCCAGTGCTGTTATATAGTCTTCAATTGTAAGACCTTCTACAGGGGTTAAGGAGTCGCGGGCCAAAGGACTCCAGGGGGCAAGCTGAGGAAGTGGAAATAACAACATAAACTCCCGATGAAGCTTTCCCCAAGACCGTCATGCGCGGTAAAAAATCCGCATCCTGCACGAGGTGACCCTGCTAATAACTAAACATGACGGATCTAGACAAGGAGGTCGAACTAAACTCCCCCAATCTACGGTGTCACGTGACCCGTGCCTATGGATGGATGGCACCAGGGCGATGGTGTCGTGAACGGAACCTCTGGAGTACCAGGCAACCCTCCAGAGTAACCCGCCTTGCACCACACAGGGGGTTCTGATGGTGTGGATAGTATTTCCCCCATTCTCGTGGGAACAACATGAAGATTATAAATACATATAAAACCAAAACCAATGAGGCTCGAGGAGTGGCTCCGGCTACAGACTTGAGCCTTGAGTCTATCCCGGAAACGGAGACGAGCCAGGGTGCGGCAGCGGACTCTGGAGGTCCCACGACCGGCGTAGATACGGGGGATCAGGGGGTAGCTTCGGCCAGAGACCTGTCCCCGACACCCAAGCTGGAGGCTGGGTCCCACCGGAGGGCGGCGAGCTCTGCGGACTCCGGGGGCCCCTCCACCAGTGAGGACTCTACTGTTAGAGTAGAGGGACTGCCCCGGCAGTCCAAGCGTCTTTCCGGGGCGCAAAGAAAGAAGCTCCGGAGGGCGCAAAAAATGGCGGCCGGGACCTGGACGGTCGAGAAACCTGTAAAGGCGCAAGAGGGGAGTGCGGGTCAGAAGAGGACGCGCTCGAACTCTAGCACGCCCACTACAGACAGACGTTCCAAAAGGGCCAGGGTGCCTGTAAAGGCGCAAGAGAGTGCGAGTCGGAAGACGCCGCGCTCTGGCTCTAGCACGCCTACTACAGACAGACCTCCCAAAGGAACTAAGGCCGGAACACCGGCGCAGACTGGCTCTTACAGGGAGGCTGCGGAGGGCCTCGGGATGGCGGTGATTAACAGACGCCATCCTGAGGTCACGCTAGACCAGGGGAAGGCGGACCTGATCCAGGCTGCGGTGGTAGCTGCAGTGGACTCTCTTCAGGAAGGGGAGAGCCCGCCTCAGTTCCACCGGACGCGCCTGACGGGGGGCATCCTCTGGACAACCTGTGCCGGCCCGCAGTCGCGGGACTGGCTGCGGAAAACGATCGGGGGCCTCGGTCAGATTTGGGAGGGGGCGGACTTGACAGCCGTCGAGCCCAAGGAACTCCCAAAGAGACGCAAGGTCCTCGTACGGATCCCTGACACCGTCCCGCAGGAGACGGTGATCAGCAGACTTAAGATCCAGAACCCTGAACTGGGGACGCAACACTGGTCGGTTCTAAGCAGGAAGGCAGAGGAGAAAGGACAGACGCTCGCCTTCTCGATCGACCCGACATCTTACAGAGCCCTTGAAGGAACCTCCTTCAAGGCATTCTGGGGCATGGGAAGGGTTAGCTTCCGCCCACTGGGGAAGCAATTAAGGGTTAATGGGACTTAGGTTCCTTCAGGTCAACCTCCAACACAGTAGGGCAGCCACGGCCGGACTACTAATGGCTCTGAGGAACACGGATGTGGCCCTCATCCAGGAACCGTACTCCTACAAAGGAGAGATCAAGGGACTCGGCGGAGCTAATGGAAAGCTCATCTACAGCAGGTCCAGCGAGAATCCGAGGGCCTGCATTTTTGTCAGGGAAGGGATAGAGTTTCTCCCTCTAATGAATTTCTGTTCCAGGGACCTGGCAACGATCAAAATCCGATGTGGAGGAGCGGATGGGCTGAGGGACATTACTGTCGCGTCAGCCTATCTGCCAGGGGACAGCACGGACCCTCCTCCACCCAACGAATTGGAGCAGCTGATGGTGGGTAGCAGAGCAGGTGGATGGCAGACCATCATCGGCATGGATGCGAATGCGCACCATGAGTTGTGGGGTAGCTCGGACACAAACTCTAGGGGTGAGGCACTTTTACAATTCTTTATGAAATTTAATTTAGACATATTGAATAGAGGTAATAAACCGACATTCGTCACAACACGGCGTGAGGAAGTTTTAGACCTAACAGTTTCCACCCAGTTTCTGGGTGACTTTGTTAAAAGCTGGGCTGTGTCTGGGGAAGTGAGTAGCTCAGACCACAGATACATCCGGTTTGAAATCGCCAAAGTCGAAAGAGAAACGGTATGGTACCGGGACCCCCGCAAGGCGGACTGGGAAGCCTACAGGGCAGACCTAGCTGTGGAACTGCGGGGGGTTGAGAGGGCCATAAGGGATTCAATAGACCTCGAGATTGCAGCAGTCCAATTGCGAGACGCAATTACCTCGGCCTATAACGCCAACTGCCCCCTGAAAATGAGGGTGTCCACCAGGAACGTCCCATGGTGGAACGAGGACCTCAGGCAAAGGAGGACGCAGGTTCGTAAGCTGTTTAACGCGGCCAAAAGGTCGGGAGCATGGGATGAATATAGACAGGCCCTATCGACCTATAACAAAAGACTGAGGGACGCCAAGAAGGAGTCGTGGAGGAGGCACTGCGAAGAAGTGGAAAACACGTCCGAGAGTGCTCGACTACACAAGATCCTGTCTAAGGGCCCTCAGACTAACATAGGCTCCCTTAGAACACCCACGGGAGGCTTTACAAGCTCGCGGGAGGAAACTATGGAAATTTTACTCCAGACGCACTTCCCCGGCTGTAACATAATAAACCAATCACCTCCGGACTGGGAACACTCAGAAATAGAGGCGCCTTATAGGCGGGCATCTAGAGTAGACTGGACAGTCGCTAAAGAGGTGGTTACCTGGAGCAAAATCAGATGGGCCATTAACAGCTTTAAGCCATACAAATCGCCGGGATTTGATGGAATAATGCCCATCATGCTCCAACAGGGGATAGATATACTGGCGCCGGTGCTTACCCTCATTATGAGGGCCAGCCTGGCTCTGGGGTACATTCCGAGGGCATGGAGACTGGCCAGGGTTGTATTTATTCCTAAACCTGGGCGTCCAACAGACCAGGCAAAGTCCCTGAGGCCAATAAGTCTCATGTCCTTCTTGCTGAAAACAGTGGAAAAACTGCTCGACCGGCACATTAGGGGCGGTGTACTGGAAGCATATCCTCTACACTGCGGACAATATGCATACAGAGCAGGATTCTCATCAGAAACAGCACTGCACCAACTGGTGCTGAAACTGGAGAATACGCTGGAGAACAAGGAGGTGGCGCTGGGGGCCTTCCTAGACATAGAGGGGGCCTTTAGCAACACCTCGTTCGGATCGGTTCTGGCAGCTGCCCGGGAGCGTGGAATAGAGGAGACCTGCTGCAGGTGGATCGGTTCCATGCTCAGGGACAGGGCGGTGTTCACCTCACTCGCGGGAGGGACTCTGCTGGCGGGGGTCGCGGTGGGGTGTCCGCAGGGGAGCGTTCTGTCTCCCTTGCTCTGGTGTCTAGTCGTGGACGGCCTGCTGGAGAGGCTCTCGGGAGGGGGGTATGAGGTACAGGGCTATGCGGACGACATTGTCATCATAGTCCGAGGAAAGGTCACACAGGCAGTGTGGGAGCGTATGCAGACTGCACTGAAAGTGGTGGAAGGGTGGACGGTTGATCAAGGGCTCGGGGTGAGCCCCGAGAAAGCAACCGTCGTGCCGTTTACGAGGAGGAGGAAGTGTGAAAGCCACAGAACTCTCACTCTATACGGTAGGAGCGTTCCAATGGCCAGGGAGGTAAAATATCTTGGGGTCGTATTGGACTCTAAGCTAACCTGGAATGGTCACATTGGAAAAATACTGCGTAAGGCAGTCATGACCTTAGCCGTCACTAGGCGGCTATATGGAAAAACGTGGGGACTAAGACCTAGTATGGCCCACTGGCTGTACACAAGGGTGGTCAGACCATCGTTAACATATGCGGCACTGGTCTGGTGGCCTAAGGTGACACAATCCAGTGCCAAACAAAAACTAGGCAAGATCCAAAGGATGGCTTGCCTAGGCATCACAGGGGCCATGTCTTCAACCCCAACAGCCGCCATGGAGGTGTTGCTGGATCTACCCCCCCTACACTTCGTTATTATGGGAGAGGCCAGGCTAGGACTATACAGACTAGCCTGCAATGGTAGACTGAAGATCAACCCAGGCTTCAGGGGCCACTGCAAAATTCAGGAGATCGTGAAGGAACCCATGCTTGAAATGAGGTCAGACTTCGCGAGCCCGCGAATGTGCAGGGAAAACAACTTCACAGTGGAAATCCCTGATCGCGGGGCATGGCGGGAGGAGACGCCGGGCATACCACGGGACGCGCTCGTCTGGTTCACGGACGGATCTGGCGGGGAGCGTGGGACGGGGGCAGGTGTTTACTCGGAAGGACCGAGGGTAAGTCACAGTATTTCCCTCGGAGCCCATGCAACGGTGTTTCAGGCCGAGATGTACGCCATCCTGCACTGTGTGCGGGAGAACAAGAGGAGGGGCTACACCAACAAGCGGATCCTCATAGCCACAGACAGCCAGGCAGCCCTTAAGGCACTAAGTAGCCCACGGGTAAATTCCTGGCTGGTGAGTGAGTGCCGAGACGAGACGAGCGACCTGGCTGGGCAGAATGAGGTGACCCTCATCTGGGTGCCGGGTCACTCGGGGGTCAAAGGCAATGAAGAAGCTGACAGTCTCGCGAAGAGAGGGTCAGCAGAACCATTTATGGGACCAGAACCGGCTCTGGGCGTGTCAAAGAGCACTGCCAGGGGAGCCATTAAGTCCTGGGTCAGAAACCAACACAAGGTGTACTGGGCGGACTGTCCAGGGCTCAGACATGGGAAGTCAATAATTGACGGACCCAGTTCAAAGAGAGCTGTGGAGCTGCTAAACCTTAGCAGAGGACAGCTCAGAAACACAACAGGTCTCTTGACGGGACACATGGCCGTCAAGAAACACCTACATAAAATGGGGCGGTTCGAAGGGGACCTCGCATGCAGACTCTGCGGCGAGGGGGAGGAATCAGCCCAGCACATCTTGTGCGAGTGTATAGCTCTGGACCGGAAAAGACAACTGATCTACGGTCAGTCTAGACCGGAGACAGAGCAATATAAAACTTCACCCTACCAATCGCTGTGCAGACTAGTTCAAGGCACAGTGATTTTGGAATGGGTGGAGTAAGACTAGGGGTATGCACAATCAACCAAGGGTTGCGGTGCTATCGGGGCGGCAAGGCCGCGGACGAGCCCTGAGGGAACAAAAAAAAAAAGACCTTCTACAGCTGTGAAGGTGAGAGCTTGTTCTTTTGTTGGATATTTTTTATGTGCCACATCAGTTGCAAATGTTTGCGTGACTATGGGGTTGGTTTGTATTTTGCTTACCTCCGTAGTCGGAAGGTGCGGCAATGTTTTGATTTTCCATTTTAGTTAGGTAATGTAACCACCATCCGGGTTGTAAACTCAACCGAACGATATCACAAACAGCTTATCAATCAGAAAAAAATGCCTGCCTAAAAGTAATTTCACGAGAAGACTTTACCGGCGCGTGTTACCAATATACCACTCCCTCGCGATCTCCGTTGTTTAGTTTTGTTTTAATGTGTTACCGGTTAGTATGTAAGATTGATGAATTATAAGTATATACCATAGTAATAATTTTTATCTGGTTATATGTAAATCGTTTTTATAAACTGTGTCTTGGCATATTAAATAAATATATTTTACATGCAATAAAAATTATGCTTGATCAGTTGGATATTGTCACATACTTGGTGTATAAATGTTCTGTTTTTGTTTTTTGGTATTTTCGAAATCAATGAATGGTATTTTATATGCCATGTTAATATGGGTGAATACATAAGTAAATACCTATACCAGGAGAGTGTGTTTATATTTTACTTATAATAATAATAAGTGTTTGATCAGCTGAACATTATGCTTGATGTGGAGAAACCTTGTTTTTGTAACTGGATCACAACTATTTTTTACCATGTTTATCTGTGCTTTTTGATCTCTCATATTAATGGGTGGAATTTATAAAATTTAACGCACTTTGACCTTCAAGATTATTAAGTGGTATTTATATGCCATGTTAATCAACATATCTTATGTATATTAATATATAGTCATAATGTTACTTGATCAGTTGAATGTTACATGCTTGGTGCAGACATTTTGTTTGAAAAGACATCAAAACAATATTATTTTCTTACTATAGCGTGTTAACCTGTCTTTTGATTCGTAAAATCAATCAATTGTATTTTGTATACCACGTTAACCAAGGTGAATACATAAATCAATATCCCAAAATATATAATAATACAGTCAACTCTCTCCTTAGTCGAATTCCAACCTGTCCACTCGAACTGCTTGTGTTAGAGCACATCGTTCGACTTAGAGTGAATATTTTTGTACATACTTTAAAGTCAGGGATGCTTCTTTCTATTCGAATTGAAGAGCGTTCGACTTAAACAGTTCGACTTATAGAGTGAAATTCCAATGTGTAACCGCTGTTGCCAGAAAAATAACTCGAGTTTAAAGGAAATTCGACTAAAAGGGATGCCGAGTTTGAGAGAGTTAACTGTAATGGTGCTTGATCAACTGTGCCTAGTGTAGAGAAGCTTTGTGTTTGTACTGAGAGCACAACTATTTTTTTACCAAGCTTATCTGTGCTTTCTGGTCTCTGATATTAATTGAATTGGTTATTTGGGAAAGGCAACATGTCCATAAATCATAATTTTACATGATACATAAAAAACTAATTTATCGAATCCATCCAAAACTTTTGGTAATATAATTTGTTTATCGTTTACTACTTTGTGTGTGTGTGTTCCCTTAAGTTTGACCTTGGAATTTACTACTTTGTATGACTGTTGTTTTTTATGCTCACCAATGTAATCACCATTTTGTCAACAATGTTATTAAACAAAAGTTTTAGGATTTGTTCCTTTTTGAACTTAGCATAATATAAATACTCGAAATTCACTTTAAATTGATTTATTATATAATATTGAAAACATAAAATGTATAAAAGACACTAAAAATCTTCTTCACGAGGTTCTTCTGCATCTGTTACTGGCCACTGAATCACTTCGTTATAAAACTCCATTTTGTCTTCAGGTATATACCGCAGATGATGTTATCCATGCTCATTTTGTCAATGGCAGGCTTATCTGGATAGGCTCTATAGGTTTTTACTGTAGGCAATTCTTGACGAAGGTGTTGTGGTTTCGCAAAAAAAAAAAATCTTCACTAACAAGGCCGTCGATATATGGCCTTAGAAGAAGAACTCTAGGTAGTGTTGGGCAGTATCGATACATGTTTATGCCGATGTAAATATCGATATAAAAATAAAGTATCGAATGCTTATTCGATAAAAGGTATTCACTATTTTTGTGAATGTTAGCATGATAAATTAGGACAATATTGATACTGAGGTTCTCTCTTAATATTTTATTTATCAAATATGTATCGGATAGCGCTAAAATATAGAAATGATTTTGGTACACTCTTGGCGTGATCTGACAAGACAATGGAAATATACAGACATCGGCTTGAGGTGTGAGCAAAGTATCACAGGCCAATTCATTAAATACCTTTATGTTTAAATGATTTAAAATACACGATAGTTTCATGAAACGTGTAAGGGTTCTTTTTTTTTTGTTCTGAGTTTTGATACACATATTGATCATTACATTGATATAATTTTCTATTTATTATGAATCTATTTAATATATTTGTCTGGTGAGCAACCAACTGAAGAATAAGGCATCTATTAATTTCGATACATATTGTGTCTAATACTGAATACAAAATAGTGAATACGAATATTGGATGTAAATAGTAACAGTAAATACTGATATAAAATAGTTATGTATGTTGCTTAGGTTGCCTTCAGCAAACCTTGATTTGTTTGGGTATCACAAAAGCCAATAACGAACTAGTATGACATAAAAGTTTGTATCCACCACTGGTATAAATAGAGGTGTATGCCCTCGGCGACTTAAAATCGTCGCTTTCAGGGCATAAACATTTATTTATACCCTTGGTACATAAATAACTATTATACCAAAGTAAATGTAAATATAAAATGCTAAAATGGATATATTGGTGAGATTTGCGACTGCAGGGGAGAGAAGTTCAAAGGAAATTGAGAAAGTGACAGAATAAAACCATTTGACAGTTGTATTTTTTGGAAGAGGTTTAAAATTATGTCATTTGCAAGCACAAGCGAAGCTTTTTGTGAGACATGCTGTATAATTAAAATAACAATAAATAAGTACCTTATATAAGTATAATAAGTTATACACAACATACAACTGTCGCTTTATCTGTATTAATATAGTTTTCTATTCACTATAAAAATGTGTTACTTTTATCCGATACATTTTAATATTGAACAAAACGATATTTTTTTCCAATACTGCCCACAACTAACTCCAGAATCCAAGAAATGGTATTCAAGATGAAAGTTGTCGGCTATTTTCAATCAGATTTTCTCTTCTATTGGTACATTTCTAGAATGACTTCGTTTAGAGAGAACAGTCTTTTTATAAAAATTCGGCCACCATTTCTTAAAGTCAATTATGTCTTTCTTTTTGATCTTAATAACTGTAAATATATTACTTGATGATTTGTGTATTCGCTGTACATAGTCATCATGGGTATAAATTCTGTCTTGTCTTATTTTTCTCTTGATAATGCCAAAGTCGCGGTCACATGCATGCGGACAACTGTATGGTTCCGGTTTTGGCCAGGACATACATCAGAGAATAGATGCAGTTCTTTTACTTGCTGAGGCATATAATGCTCTATTTAATGTGAAGTAACAGGTCCATACTTTATATGGTCCTGTACAAGTTTGTCCTTCTTGATATGAATAAAATACTGCTTTTTAGCGAATTTTCATTTAAAAAAAATCAGTATAAGAGAGGTATCGATGGTGAGGCTTCGCAAAAATGTTTTCAAATGAAGTTAACTTTTGTTGACGGCCGTTATTATGGAAATAGTGTTCGTCAGTCCATAAAATTTTATTTAAAAAATCTTTGTCAGTCGCTAGCATGATATACATTCGTGATATAAAGTTTATTCTTTTCTCATAATCTCCAGGTCATAAATGATGCTAAAGTGTACTTTGTATTGGTGGAACTTATTTTTCGAAAGCATTCTTTGACATGAAGGATAAGACATCCCAGTTTCTTGTGAAATATTTGGTATGTGTGGACTTCTTTCTAAAAGCTGAACGTTGCTCTGCTGAACGTTGCTCATTCGCGACAACACACAATTTTGCTTTGACAGATCGAAAATTGCATATGCGAGCAAATTCACTTTCAAATTTTGAAATGTTTTGTGATGCGGAGTCATACTGTTGGGGTATCACCTCGAATACAATTTTACAGCTGCACTGGCATTTTCTTTACACTCCATAAATAATAATCATGTTATATTTTTCTTCGTTTGTAAATTGAACCATAATAGTTAAGTGCTTGTTTACTTGAAAAACTGTATTATAATGTATTGTTGACAGTTTGTATTTCTGACATCTCACCAAGAAATTTTGTTGTAAGCCTACTACAGGCAATTATGACGAGTTACACTAAGTGGGTGTGGGTATGAGTTATGTAGTGTAAGTATGCAACTCTTACGAGGAGTCTTTCCACAGCAAAATAATCGAGAATTTTCAAACTAGGTATGCTTAATTAAACACTTGAGGTCATTTTTTATTTTGTTTTATCCACAATAAATAGCAAACACTAATATGTTTACAACTATTTTGAATTCTAAATCAACAGTATCTATTTTTGCAGATTCTCATTATTAAAGTTATTCTACATCATCGCCACCTATAAATTACGTTTAATGCATTCTGTGTAAACTTTAAAACAAAAGTCGGAGTACAACAATTATTTTCCGTCCACAAGTTTTAATCGCCCAAAGTTTCACAATGCTACCTCTAATATCTCAAAATCTGTCAACTTTTCGAAAATTTTTGATAGAACAAAAATTGCTTAGAAATGACAGGCGATACCGAAAAAGTTCCTGCCATTGAACAATTCTTTTGACGTCAGCGTCACGTACAATCAGCATATGACGTTTCTACATTAGACCGCTAAACGTACCCACCGATGGTGACAATCATTTGTTTTGTTGAAAATTTTCTACTCGTTACCAAGATATGTGGCCTGGGAGTCTTACGTGAATATTAAAATTCAACTTTCTAGGTTTGTGGAACATTCAGTTATACCAATTTAAATAATTTAGTAAAAATTCACGACCATAACGGACTTGCTGCGCCCCGCAAATTTTCGGTTTTTAAACTATGTACGCAAAATTCATAGATCCAGACTTGTCGTAAGTAGAATACTTCTATGTGGAAAAGGTAAATTTTGCATATAATCTATAAATATCCCCAAAATGTTATCTTTCTCTTGGCACAACATTTTGATTTCATCTGCTTTCTTAAAAACCTATTAGCTCGCCTTTTGTGTACTATCAACTCAGTTGTTGCTACCCGTTTAGCATTATCATTTAAATCTGGGTTCCTAATTTTTACTTTTAGTTCCTCATACTTTAAGTTGACATCTATTTGAGGTCCACCAAATGATAAGTCCAAATTTTGTCTAAAAAATTGATAAAAAATTCGTATTTTACCTTGCTTTTCAGTTCGGGAAACTTTCCCACAAACATTTTACGTATAATTTTGACGTTAGAAGTGGCAGGTAAATAATCTTCACTACGTTGTCCGAATGATGTATTTCTCTTGCAGCTTTCTATAAAATCCTTAATTTTTACACAAATTTCGCCAGGCAGTGCATTATGTCTAGATCCCTCCGACTTACCTCTGTTGTCTTTAGGGGTGGCTCCTTCAGCTTGTAAGGTACATAAACACCATATTATTTTATGAGTTACTCCGTGTAATCCAATGAAAGCTTGTTTGCAGATAGTGGTTCTTTTTCCTTTCACAATTTTGTGGTACTTAAAAGTATGTGTTTTTGGATTATTTGGTTAGACACCTCGTTTTCTAGTATCCTGAACATTTGGAATTTTGATCAAAATTATTTTGAACTTCGATCAAACTTTGTATATAGACATTCTGGGCATCTTTGTCTTCAAAACTATTAATGTTAGCTAGGATTTCTTGTTCAGAAGATTTCTCATAACATTTTAGACGGCAACTGAAAAAAAAATTACCTAGACTACAGAAGTGACAAAATTAAAGTACCTATATTTCAATAATTTTTTAAAGCAGTGTATTTTGTTTTATCCACTAAAGTTTTTAAAGAAGTTCTTACTGGCATGTCGGACCTGTCCTTTGCACAGCCACTTCTCTTTCTGAGTGGCCTTTGTGGGGTAAACCTCCCATTTTTGCCTTCTTAATAGTTTGCCTTATACAACTCTGGATTACTAACACCATTCTTTCTCTTTTTCTTAATAATCACATAATAAACACCTTCCACACTGTTATCCGTTTGCGACATTGTGATACAATAATGAAAACATAAGGAGTCGGTGTCTGTTGCGTCAGCTGTTATACGACAAAATGCAGCGATTGCGCAAAACTAAGAAAACACTAGCGCTATGGTGTTTGGTTTGAAAGTAACATATCGAGGACATGTTGCTTTTTCTGACTAAACCTAGGCCATGTCATTACTATCAACTTAGTAATAGCCGGATATGTTCCCTTCTCGAGTAAATAGATGTACCTATTTATATTTAAAAATTGCCCTGCGGTAAAAAACTTGAAATCGCCAAAAACCGGACATGTTCCCTTTTCCAAATAACCGATTCAATTAATGGATGGAACTTATAAACCCTTAAGCCCTTTAAGCTGCAAAATGACTAAGTGGTATTTATATGCCATGTTAATCAACATACCAGATGATACCTATATCTTATGTGTAATAATAATGTTACTTGATCAGCTGAATGTTACATGCTTAGTGCAGACCTTCCTTTTTGCAAATAGATTACAATATATATATATATATATATATATATATATATATATATATATATATATATATATATATATATATATATATATATATATATATATATATATATAACCTGGTTTAGAAAATCAGTAAATTGTATTTTATGCCATGTTAATCGATGGATACATAAATTAATATACTAAAAGAGTGTGCTTATATATTAATCCACAACAATAATCGTAATTGATTAACTGAACATCAGATGCTTAGTGTAGAGAAACTTTTTTTGTAAAGAGGTCACAACTATTTTTTACCATGGTTATCTCTGCTTTTTGGTCTCCGATAATAGATTGAATTTATAAAACCGAACGCTCAACCTACAAAATGAATAAGTGGTGGTATTTATCTGCCATGTTAATCAGTATATCAGAATATGCTCATATCTGACATATCGGTAATAATAAAAATGTTACTTGATCAACTGAATGTCACATGCTTGGTGTAAACGTCATGTTTTCATAAAGAGACCACAACAATGATATTTTATACTATTGTCATTTAAATCTGTTTTTTTTTTTTTGTATTTGCAAAACCAAATATTGGTATTTTAAATGCCATGTTAATCAAGGTGAATACATAAATGAATATTACAAAAGAGTGTCTTAATATCTTACACTAATAATGATAATGGTGCTTGATCAACTAGAGATGTATCAGATGGTTGGTGAGAGATCGCAATTTTTTTAACCTAGTTTATCTCTGCTTTTTGATCGCTATATTAACCTGTAGACTGTAAAATTGTGCTTATATTTCAAATGTAATAATAATAATTGAATTGCTGAATGATGAATTGAATATTGTTACATTCGTGGTGTATGGGGTATATCGATGTTTTGTTTTCAAAAATAAATCGTAAGTGCTTTCGAGATGGAAAATTAATCAAGTGGCATGTATATGCCACGTTAATCAACATACCAGAGTATGCTTATATCTTACGTATAATAATATTTCTTGATTGGCCGATTGTCATATGTTTGGTGTAGACATTCTGTTTTCATAGAGATCACAGTATTATTCTTTACTATAGCCATTTTAATCGTGTTTTTTTATTTGCAAAATAGATTAATGGTATTCTAAATGATATGTTAGTCAAGTTGAATGCATAAGTCAATATACCAAAAGAGTGAGTTCATATCTTTACGTATAATAATAATAATTGTACTTGATCGGCTGAACACCACATGTTTGGTGTGGAAAAACCTTGCTTTCCTAAAGAGACAGCTATTTTTGGTCATGTTTATCTTGGTGCAGACATTCTGTTTTGCAAAGAGATCACAGTAATTTTAACTATAGCCATGTTAATCTGTTTTCTTTTTAATTTGCAAAATCAATAAATGGTATTTTATATGCCATGTTAATCAAGGTGAATAGATAAATGAATATACCAAGAGAGTGTGCTTATATCTTCACGTATGATAATAATGGTGCATGATCAACCGCACTGAAGATGCTTAGTGTATAAAACATTGTTTTTGTAAAGAGGTTAAAACGATTTTTTTACAATTTTTGTTTGTGATTTTTTGTCTCTGATATTAGTCGATGGAATTTAAAATTTTTGATTTATCTTAGCCCGCAAAATTAATAAGTGGTATTTATATGCCATGTCAATCAAGGTGAATGCATAAATCAATATACCAAAAGAGCGTGTTTATATCTTAACGTATGATAATAATAGTGCTTGATCAACTGAACAGAAGATGCCTAGTATATAAAACATTGTTTTTGTATTTGTGCTTTTTCGTCTCTGATATTAGTCGAAGGAATTTATAATTTTTTATTAGTCTTTAGCCTGCAAAATTAATAAGTGGTATTTATATGCCATGTTAATCAAGTTGAATACATATATCAATATACCAAAAGAGCGTGTTTATATCTTAACGTATGATAATAATAATGGTGCTTGATCACCTGAACAGGAGATGCTTAGTGTATAAAACATTGTTTTTGTAAAGAGGTTAAGACTATTTTTTTACAATTTTTATTTGTGCTTTTTCGTCTCTGATATTAGTGGATGGAATTTCATTTTTGTATTTATCTTTAGCCTGCAAAATTAATAGGAGGTATTTATGTACCGTGTTGATCGAGGTGAATACATAAATCAATATGCCAAAAGAGCGTGTTTATATTTTAACGTATGATAATAGTAATGGTGCTGGATCAACTGAACAGGAGATGCTTAGTGTATAAAACATTGTTTTTGTAAAGAGGTTAAGACTATTTTTTTACAATTTTTATTTGTGATTTTCTGTCTGATATTAGTCGATGGAATTTATAATTCTTTATTTATCTGCAGCCTGCAAAATTAATAAGTAGTATTTATATGCCATGTTAATCAAGGTGAATACATAAATCAATATACCAAAAGAGCGTGTTTATATCTTAACGTATGATGATAATAATGGTGCTTGATCAACTGAACGGAAGATGCCTAGTGCATAAAACACTGTTTTTGTAGAGCTTAAAACTATTTTTTTTTCAATTTTTATGTGTGCTTTTTCGTCTGATATTCGTCGAAGGAATTTATAATTTTTTATTAGTCTTTTGCATGTAAAATTAATAAGTGGTATTTATATTCCATGTGAATCAAGGTGAATACATAAATCAATATACCAAAAGAGCGTGTTTATATCTTAACGTATGATAATACTAATGGTGCTTGGTCAACTGAACAGAAGATATCTAGTGTATAAAACATTGTTTTTGTGGAGGCTAAAACAATTTTTTTCCAATTTTTATTTGTGCTTTTTCGTCTCTGATATTAGTCGAAGAAATATATAAGTTTTTATTAGTCTTTAGCTTGCAAAATTAATGTGTGGTATATATGCCATATCGGTAATAATAAAAATGTTACTTGATCAGCTGAATGTCACATGCTTGGTGTAGGCGTCATGTTTTCATAAAGAGACCACAACAATTATATTTTATACTATTGTCATTTAAATCTGTTTTTTTTTTGGATTTGCAAAAGCAAATATTGGTATTTTATATGCCATGTAATCAAGGTGAATACATAAATCATCAATACAAAAGAATGTCTTGATATCTTACACTAATAATGATAATGGTGCTTGATCAACTAGAGATTTATCAGATGGTTGGTGAGAGATCGCAATTTTTTAACCATGTTTATCTGTGCTTTTTGATCTCTATATTAACCTGTAGACTGCAAAATTGTGCTTATATTTCAAATGTAATAATAATTGAATTGCTGAATGATGAATTGAATATTGTTACATTCGTGGTGTATAAGGTATATCGATGTTCTGTTTTCAAAAATAAATCGTAAGTGCTTTCGAGATGGAAAATTAATCAAGTGGCATGTATATGCCACGTTAATCAACATACCAGAGTATGCTTATATCTTACGTATAATAATATTTCTTGATTGGCCGATTGTCATATGTTTGGTGTAGCCATTCTGTTTTCATAGAGATCACAATATTATTCTTTACTATAGCCATTTTAAATAGATTAATGGTATTTTAAATGTTGTTAGTCAAGTTGAATACATAAGTCGATATATCAAAAGAGTGTGATCATATCTTTACGTATAATAATAATAATAATTGTACTTGATCAGCTGAACACCACATGTTTGGTGTGGAAAAACCTTGTTTTCCTAAAGAGACAGCTATTTTTGGTCATGTTTATCTTAGTGCAGACATTCTGTTTTGCAAAGAGATCACAGTAATTTTAACTATAGCCATGTTAATCTGTTTTTTCAATTTGCAAAATCAATAAATGGTATTTTATATGCCATGTCAATCAAGGTGAATGCATAAATCAATATACCAAAAGAGCGTGTTTATATCTTAACGTATGATAATGGTGCTTGATCAACTGAACAGAAGATGCCTAGTGTATGAAACATTGTTTTTGTGGAGGTTAAATCCATTTTTTTACAATTTTAATGTGTGCTTTTTCGTCTCTGATATTAGTCGAAGGAGATTATAATTTTTTATTAGTCTTTAGCCTGCAAAATTAATAAGTGGTATTTATATGCCATGTTAATCAAGGAGAATACATAAATCAATATACCAAAAGGGCGTGTTTATATCTTAAGTATGAGAATAACAATGGTGCTTGATCAACTTAACAGTAGTTGCCTGGTGTATAAAACATTGTTTTTGTAAAGAGGTTAAAACAATTTGTTTACAATTTTCATTTGTGCTTTTTCGTCTCTGATATTAGTGGATGGAATTTCATTTTTTTATTTATCTTTAGCCTGCAAAATTAATAAGTGGTATTTATATGCCATGTTATTCAAGGTGAATACATAAATCAATATGCCAAAAGAGCGTGTTTGTATTTTAACGTATGATAATAATAATGGTGCTTGATCACCTGAACAGGAGATGCTTAGTGTATAAAACATTGTTTTTGTAAAGAGGTTAAGACTATTTTTTTACAATTTTTATTTGTGCTTTTTCGTCTCTGATATTAGTGGATGGAATTTCATTTTTTTATTTATCTTTAGCCTGAAAAATTAATAGGAGGTATTTATATGCCGTGTTAATCGAGGTGAATACATAAATCAATATGCCAAAAGAGCGTGTTTATATTTTAACGTATGATAATAATAATGGTGCTTGATCACCTGAACAGGAGATGCTTAGTGTATAAAACATTGTTTTTGTAAAGAGGTTAAGACTATCTTTTTACAATTTTTATTTGTGCTTTTTTGTCTCTGATATTAGTCGATGAAATTTATAATTTTTTATTAGTCTTTAGCCTGCAAAATTAATACTTGATATTTATATGCCACGTTAATGAAGGTGAATACATAAATCAATATGCCAAAAGAGCGTGTTTATATTTTAACGTATGATAATAATAATGGTGCTTGATCACCTGAACAGGAGATGCTTAGTGTATAAAACATTGTTTTTGTAGAGGTTAAAACTATTTTTTCCAATTTTTATTTGTGCTTTTTTGTCTCTGATATTAGTCAAGTCAAAGGAATTTATAACTTTTTATTAGTCTTTAGCCTACAAAATTAATACGTGGTATTTATATGCCACGTTAATCAAGATGAATACATAAATCAATATACCAAAAGAGCGTGTTTATATTTTAACGTATGATAATATTGGTGCTTGTTCAACTGAACAGAAGATGCCTAGTGTTTAAAACGTTGTTTTTGTAGAGGTTAAAACCTTTTTTTACAATATTTATTTGTGCTTTTTCGTCTCTGATATTAGTCGATGGAATTTATTTTTAATTTATCTTTAGCCTGCAAAATTAATAGGAGGTATTTATATGCCATGTTAATCGAGGTGAATACATAAATCAATATGCCAAAAGAGCGTGTTTATATTTTGACGTATGATAATAATAATGGTGCTTGATCAACTTAAGAGGAGATGCTTAGTGTATAAAACATTGTTTTTGTAAAGAGGTTAAGACTAGTTGTTTAGAATTTTCATTTGTGCTTTTTCATCTCTGATATTAGTCGATGGAATTTAATTTTTTTATTTATCTTTAGCCTGCAAAATTAATAAGTGGTATTTATATGCCATGTTAATCAAGGTTAATACATAAATCAATATACCAAAAGAGCGTGTTTATATCTTAACGTATGATAATAACAATGGTGCTTGATCAACTTAACAGAAGATGCCTAGTGTATAAAACATTGTTTTTGTAAAGAGGTTAAAACAATTTGTTTACAAATTTCATATGTGCTTTTTCATCTCTGATATTAGTCGATGGAATTTTTTTTATTTACCTTTGGCCTGCAAAATTAATAGGAGGTATTTATATGCCATGTTAATCAAGGTGAATACATAAATCAATATACCAAAAGAGCGTGTTTATATCTTAACGTATGATAATACCAATGGTGCTTGATCAACAGAAGAGGCCTAGTGTATAAAACATTGTTTTTGTAAAGAGGTTAAAACGATTTGTTTACAATTTTCATTTGTGCTTTTTCATCTCTGATATTAGTTGAAGGAATTTATTTTATTTATTTATCTTTAGCCTGCAAAATTAATAGGAGGTATTTATATGCCATGTTAATCGAGGTGACTACATAAATCAATATGCCAAAAGAGCGTGTTTATATTTTAACGTATGATAATAATAATGGTGCTTGATCACCTGAACAGGAGATGCTTAGTGTATAAAGCATTGTTTTTGTAAAGAGGTTAAGACTATTTTTTTACAATTTTTATTTGTGCTTTTTCGTCTCTGATATTAGTGGATGGAATTTCATTTGTTTATTTATCTTTAGCCTGCAAAATTAAAAGTGGTATTTATATGCCATGTTAATCGAGGTGAATACATAAATCAATATGCCACAAAAGCGTGTTTATATTTTAACGTATGATAATAATAATGGTGCTTGATCACCTGAACAGGAGATGCTTAGTGTACAAAACATTGTTTTTGTAAAGAGGTTAAGACTATTTGTTTACAATTTTTATTTGTGCTTTCTTGTCTTTGATATTATTTTAGTCGATGGAATTAATAATTCTTTATTTATCTATAGCCTGCAAAATTAATAAGTGGTATTTATATGCCATGTTAATCAAGGTGAATACATAAATCAATATACCAAAAGAGCGTGTTTATATCATAAAGTATGATGATAATAATGGTGCTTGATCAACTCAACAGAAGATGCCTAGTGCATAAAACATTGTTTTTGTAGAGGCTAAAACTATTTTTTTCCAATTTTTATTTGTGTTTTTTCGTCTGATATTAGTCGAAGGAATTTATAATTTTTTTATTAGTCTTTAGCCTGCAAAATTAATGTGTGGTATTTATATGCCATGTTAATCAAGGTAAATACATAAATTAAAGTACCAAAAGAGCGTGTTTATATCTTAACGTATGATAATAATGGTGCTTGATCAGCTGAACAGAAGATGCCTAGTGTATAAAACATTGTTTTTGTAAAGAGGTTAAAACATTTTTTTGCAATTATTATTTGTGCTTTTTCGTCTGATATTCGTCGACGGATTTTCAAATTTTCTATTTATCTTAAGCCTGCAAAATTAGTAAGAGGTATTTGTATATATATATATATATATATATATATATATATATATATATATATATATATATATATATATATATATATATATATATATAAATTTCAACAACACACCACGAGGGCTTACAACCTAAATACTATCGTACCGTGGGTGTCGACAAGGAGGAAAGAGGCAACTTGTTAATTCTGGACTTGAAGGTTTGGAGGTTCGGGGGAAAAGGAAAAACATGTGCCGGCAAGGAGTTCCACAACTTGGAAGTCCTCGGAACTAAAGAGCGGGCATAACAAGATGTTCTATGTCTGGTGACCTGGACAGTAAAAGGGTGCATTCGCTCTGTTTCCCTGGTAGGTCTGTTGGGGGCAGCAGGTGGAGGAACTATGGAAGAAAGCTCCTCTGAGCAGTGCCCGTGCAGATATCTGTAAAAGAGAGAGAGGTCACCAACGGCACGTTGGTGGGCAAGGGATGGCAGCCTTTGGGTAAGGATAGGGTCACCGATGAGCGTATAGCTCTCTTCTGAATGGAGTCCAGGATAGCGAGTGTAGAAGCGGCAGCAGCACCCCAGATGTGGGAGCAGTATTCGAGGTTTGGTCTTATTTGTGAAGTATAGAGATTAGCTGGTGAAAAATATTTGCGAGCCCGGAAGAGGAAACCTAATTTCTTAGCAGCCGCTTCTGCAATTGATGTGACATGTTTAGCCAATTGAGATTTCGATCCACAGAGATGAACAAGTGAAAAGGACTCATTACTTTGAATAAATTGGTTGTTTATTGTGATGGGTCTAGGGTTGGTGTATCTCTTATGAGAAAAAATGCAAGACTGTGATTTGGTGGGGTTGAATTGTACAAGATTTCTACTTCCCCAGTCTAATATTTTTTGGAGATCCACGGAGATAGAACCCTCCATGAGTCTGCGATCCTCATCCAATTGGGCTAAAGAGACAGGCTTAGAATATTGTATATTGGAGTGGAGGGTGTTGTCGTCCGCGTAACTGTGAACTGGGTTGGATGTGCTAGAGAGGAGGTCATTGATGTGGAGAAGAAACAAAGTAGGGGCTAAAGCTGAACCTTGAGGAACTCCTGCATTAATTGGATACAGTTTAGATGAATGGCCATCCACGACAACAGAAATTCTCCGGTTGGAGAGGAAATTTGCTGTCCACGTACAGAGTTTTGGTGGTAGGCCATAGGCAGGTAGTTTATTGAGCAGCGCTGCGTGCCAGACCTGGTCGAATGCTTTGGATACGTCTAGAGCGACAATCTGGGATTCACCGTGTAGTTCCATAGACTTGTTCCAAGAATGGGTGACAAAGGAAAGTAGGTCGGCAGTTGATCTGCGCTGACGGAATCCGTACTGCCTGTCGTGGATTATACTGTTTTTCAAGAAATTTTAGTAATTCGGTGTTTATATACTTTTCCATCACTTTAGAGATGACTGAAAGGAGAGAAATAGGCCTATAGTTGCTAGGAAGCGCTCTCGATCCTTTCTTGGGGACGGGTTGTGCTCGAGCAGTTTTCCAGTTACTAGGGAATATGCCTCTATTGTAAGATGTCTGAAACAGACGAGTCAGGACAGGAGCAAGTTCTGGTGCGCATTTTTTGAGAACAATTGCTGGGATCTCGTCAAGGCCAGAGGCTTTCCTGGTATTAAGAGAAGAGAGCATCTTTTGTACCTTTCTAGTTTTGAAAATGATATCAGTCACTTTATGCGCGACATTGGGTACTGTTGGTGGTTGAAAATTTGGAGGTGGGTTGAGAGTAGAATTGCCGACAAACAACGAGGCCAAAAGTTCAGCCTTGCCCAGGGCGGTAGAAACTATTTCATCCCCTGAGACAAGAGGTGGGAACGTGCTCTTGCAGAAATTATTCCCAATAGATTTAGCCAGAGTCCAGAAGGGTTTGCTGCCGCTGGAGCTTAAGAGGACTTTGTTTTTGATGTGGTTATTAAACGAGTTTTTTGCCTCAGAAAGAATGCGGACATAGCGGTTTCTTGCGTCGTTAAATGCTTGACGGTTTTCTTGACTGGGATTGTGTAAAAGCTTTTTGTGCGCTTTGACCTTTTCAAGTCTGGCCCTGTCACATGATTTAGAGAACCAGGGCTTTTGAGTGGCTGCAGAGGTTTTCTGTGTACGTGGGATAAATAATTCCATGCCAGCTTGGATAATTTCGGTGACGTTTTGTGAGACATCAGAGGGGTCAGGATGAGAGAAGCAGACAGACGCCCATGGAAATTAGGAAAAGTAATCTCGTATTTCGTCCCAGTTCGCGGAGTTGTAGTGCCAAACGATACGTGGGTGTGGTGACTGTGTGACCTCGGGTTGCATTGCGCAGGAAGCAGTGACCATGCCGTGGTCTGAGTGACCCAGGGGGGTGGTGACTGATATCTTATAGCAGTCAGGATTTGTAGTAAGAAGGAGATCCAAGGGATCTGAGCTGTGTGTTGGGATGCGAGGAAAGTAAGTAGGTTGCTGAACCATATTGGCTAAAGAATTGCTGACTGCAAAGGCCTCCGCTGCTCTTCCTTGTGGATCGGTTTTTGTAGATCCTAGCCATTCCTTATTATGGACATTGAAGTCGCCAAGAATAGTGACCTCGGAGGAAGGATATTCAGAAATCAGATGGTCGGTTTTTTCAGAAAGGTAGTCAAAGAGCTAGACAAAGTTGTTGTCAGAAGGTGACCGGTAAATGCAACAGATGAATTTAGTTGCAGCCCTGAGAGAGAGTTTTATCCATAGTATGTCTTTTCTTCCAGCTTCTAAATTGGGGAGTCTGGTGCAGGGTAGATTGCTACGGACGTACGCGCACACGCCTCCATGCAATCTAAAAGAAGTAAGGAGCTCATACCCCGGGAAATTAAGGTGATTAGTGGCTGTTTTGGCACTGATTTGAGTTTCGGCCAGGAAGAGGAGTTGGGGCCTATTAGCCTGGAGGAAATGGTGGACGGAGTTCAGGTTAGAATTTAGGCCACATATATTCGAGAAGGATATTGTAAATCTCGATGCTGGCGCACCCTGTACACCCCTCTCCCGGAGATCCGAATGGAGGGGTATTTTGCCTCCGGAATCTTTTGTACAAGGAGGAGCCATCATCATTTTTGCTTATAATGCTTATATGCCATGTTAATAGATTATTTGTGCTTTTTCGTCTCTATTAGTCGATGGAATTTATAATTCTTTATTTATCTGTAGCCTGCAAAATTAATAAATGGTATTTATATGCCATGCTAATCAAGGTGAATACATAAATCAATATACCAAAAGAGCGTGTTTATATCTTAACGTATGATAATAATAATGATGCTTGATCAACTGAACAGAGGATGCCTAGTGTATAAAACATTATTTTTGTAAAGAGGTTAAAACGATTTTTTACAATTATTATTTGTGATTATTCGTCTGATATTAGTCGATGGAATTTATAATTTTTTATTTATCTTTAGCCTGCAAAATTAATAAGTGGTATTTATATGCCATGTTAATTAAGGTGAATACATAAATCAATAAACCAGACGACCCAGCTTATATGTTAACGTATGTTAATAATAATAGTGCTTGATCAACTGAAGAAGATGTCTAGTGTATAAAACATTGTTTTTGAAAAGGGGTTAAAACTATTTTTTTTTACAATTTTTATTTGTTTTTTTCGTCTGATATTAGAACTTATGAGTTTTTATTTATCTTTAGCCTGCAAAATTAATAAGCGGTATTTATATGCCATGTTAATCAACATATCTTATGTATAATAATAATGTTACTTGATCAGCTGAATGTTACATGCCTGGTGCAGACATTTTGTTTCGCAAATATATCAGTTACCATGCTTATCTGTCCTTTTTGATCTCCGATATTAACTAATGATTAGAATTTAGAAACCCTTAAGCTCTTTAAGCTGCAAAATTAATAAGTGGTATTTATATGCCATGTTAATCATCATACCAGAGTATACATATATCTTATGTATAATAATAATAATGTTACTTGATCAGGTAAATGTTACATGCTTAGCGCAGACATTCTGTTTTGCAGAGATCACAATATTATTTTTTTACTATGGACATGTGTGCCTGTTTTTTCTTGATTTGCAGACTCAATAAATTATATTTTATATGCCATGTTAATCAAGGCGTACTTATATCTTAACGTATAATAATAATGGTAATTGATCAACTGAACATCAGATGCTAAGTGTAGAGAAACTTTGTTTTTGTAAAAAGGTCAAATTTTTTACCATGTTTATCTGTGCTTTTTGATCTCAGACATTAATGGATGGAATTTATAAAACACAGCGCCCTCTAACCTCCACTATTATTAAGTGGTATTTTATGTCTTGTTAATCCACATATTTTATGTATAATAATAACGTTAATCAACATATCTGAATATGCTTGTATTTTACATATAATACTAATAATGTTACTTGATCAGCTGAATGTCACATTCTTGATGTAATCTCCCTGTTTTCATAAATAATAGAGCAGTTGTATTTTTTACTATAATCACGTTAATCTGTTTTTTTCTTATTAGCAAAATCAAATAATGGTATTTTATATGCCATGTTAATCAAGGTGAATACATAAATCGATATTCCAAGAAAGTGTGCTGATATCTTACATATACTAATAATAATGATAATGGTGCTTGACTAAGTGGAGGTTTATCAGATGCTTGGTAAGAGATCTCATTATTACCATGATTATCTGTGCATTTTGATATCCAATATTAATGGATGGAATGTATATATGCCATGTTAATCAACATACCGAAAAAATTGTTCTATATAATTAAGTTTTATCAATTCAACATTGTCACATTCTTGGTGTGTGGCAGTGCTGGACCAAGTTAATCTGAAAATTAACTTCGTTAATCGTTAATTCGCAACCTAAAAGTTAACTTCGATAATCGATTAAGTGTTGAAGTTTTGAAAATTTTACGAAAATTAAAGTTATCCGTTAAAAGTTAACCACTCATAAGTAGTACTCACGTTAAAGTATTTATTATATATAAATTAAATATTAAAGATATATTAGGTTTAGGGATCAATGAAAGAGGTTAATTTGTAGTTTGAAAATGAATGTTTTATTTCTATTCAATTTAGGATAGGAAACAAAAAACAGAAACATACTTAACTACAGAATGGATTTTGTTGGCATTTGATACACAGCTAGTGTATATCGTAGATTAACGGAAATATATATATATATATATATATATATATATATATATATATATATATATATATATATATATATATATATATATATATATATATATATATAATTAAATAAAATTATAGGCTACTTTTTATCGACGCCTGCGTGGACGAAGTCGCGGGCAAAAGCCAGTAAAATAATAAAATAACAGTCAATTATCATCATTTTGCCTTAGGTGCATGTTTCCCTTCATAAAAATCAGTATATTAAAATTGTCATCTGACAGCGGTGATCGTTTAGCCCGCAAAATATCTTTTCCTGTAGAAGACGTTCTAGTGCAGCACTAGACGGAATAGCAGTGTTATATTTAATAAATAGATTTATCAAAACTGGTTCGCCTAGAAAAGCAGCATCTGTAAGAGAATCTTTTAACTTTGAGTCTAGCCAAGTTTTCTGAGCTCTGTTTTTGAGAGATTTGTGACGTTTAGACCTACCACCTTCAGAGTCAGACTGTGTAACAGTGCTAAAAAGATCATCCCGTTCTTCATTATTGCTACTTCCGCCACTAATACTAACATTATCCTTTTCGTTTGCGTCCCTTTTTTTATTCAGAGCGTCTTCAACTTTTGCTTCCATAAGCTTTTTGACTTTCGACAACTTGCTGCTATCATATTTTTGCAGCCACAGCAGTCGAAAGTTTGGATGTAAGGCTGCAGCCAATTGTCGTTCTTCGTCTTCCATTAATCGTTCGAACCTTTTTTATCCCAGATAATAGGGCATTGGCTAAATGGGCACAACAATGCACCAGGGGTTTAATATCTCGCAGTTTGAACACAGTTGTCGCAGTTGTTGGCAGTAGAGGTCCAAGATATGCTTGAGCTTCACCTTGAATTGACTCTAGTGCCCTAGCTAATGCTGACATGACCTACAAGAAAATTTTAAATAAAATTAAATACTTAGGTAAAAGATTGGATTGAGTAAATGACACAATGCCATGTCAGGTAGACCGTAGACCGTACATTATAGTCTATAATCTACGGTCTATCGTCTACCTAAGGAGTATGTGAAGTTAATTATAATTTATGGATATTAACATAACCTTATTACGTAACAGGTTATTTAGGAGATGGGAAGCAGCGATAGGACATGATCAGTTCGGTTTTAGGAGTGGTATGGGGACAAGAGAAGCGCTGTTTAGCCTACAAGTGTTGTGCCAGAAGTGGGACATCTTTCTCTGGTTTGTCGACTTTGAGAAGGCCTTCGACCGAGTGAAGCATCCGAAATTGATAGACGCCCTACGAAATATAAGTCTAGATGGCAAGAGCTTAACATTAATGAAAAACTTATACCGGTACCAAGAGGCCAAAATTCGAATAGAGTGCGAAACTTCTAACAGCATATATATTGGGAAATGAGTAAGACAGGGATGTGTATTGTCACCCATGTTGTTTAATCTGTATTCCGAGCCTCTGTTCAATAAGGCTCTTGAGAAAATTAATGACGGTATAAAAGTAAATGGCGTTAAGATAAACACTATTAGATACGCCGACGACTCCGTATTAATGGCAGATACGGATACCGGCTTACAAAATATTCTAGATCAGCTAAATGAGACATGTTCGGAATTTGGAATGCGGATCAACTAGAGGAAAATGAAAATAATGGTAATGTAGAGGAGACAGAATGTACCTATACTCTTCATTATAAATAATAATATATTACAACAGGTCAACCATTATAAATACTTCAGCCAATTAAACCCAGAGAAAGAAATAAATTCCAGAATTGCACAACCCAAAAGCAACTTTACAAAAATACGAAGCCTTTGCAATTCGCATCTCGACATAAACCTAAGGTTAAGGTTAGCAAAATGCTACATATGGTCAGTCCTTCTGTATGGAGTAGACATGGACCTTAAAAATAACGAGCATGAATAAACTGGAAGCTTTCGAGATGTGGGTCTATCGGCGCATACTAAAAATACCATGGACAGCAAGAGTGCGAAATGAAGAGGTCTTACGCAGAGTGAACAGAGATAGAGCTTCTCCAGGTTGTCAAGTGGAGGAAGACAGCATATCTGGGCCACTTATTGCGCAATCCCAAATATTATATCCCCTAGCTCATAATTAAAGGTAAACTAGAGGGGAAAAGAAGTTTGGGCAGAAATAAACTGTCATGGCTGAGAAACAAAATATTGGACAGGTCTGACTTGAGGACGTGATGAGAGCGGCGGAAGATAGAGAGGAGTTTGCTGTTGTAGTCGCTAACCTCCATTAGTGGAGGTGGGACCCAAATAATAATAAGAAGAAGTATGTGAATGTTATGTTCAACCTTCACATACTCCTTCATTATGGCCACATCTTGATCGCTGAAAGGTTGTAAGTTCATCTGAGTCATAACTCTTTGCAGAGCAGGCCTTTTTGTATCCAAAATTGTAATGAGAAGCACAACAGCGTCACATGTGGAGTTCCATCTTGTAGAATTTGGTAGAACCAGTTTCCTCCCCAATTAAGATTCAATATTGTCACCTTCCATTGTACCACGAGACTGTAAGTTCCAAGTGGCACGGCTTTTGCCATAGCAGCTCTGTATGGAGTTTTGAAAATAGATGTTTGTAGAGTAGCATCAGCATCTTTACTCGCTACTAAGTTGAATGTGTGAGCAGCACATCTCATGTGAACTGGCAAATCGCTGTCATTGGTGTTACTAGCATCAGGTTTAGCTAGCACAGTTTCTAATGAAATACCGTCAAACGGGGTAAAGTCAATCAAAAATATTTGTTTTTCTTGTGCCGTTATCGCTTACACTATTTTTTTGAAAAAAATAATTTACAATCTCCAGGCATTCTTTCATATAATAGGCAGGTTAACTTTTTTTGTGTGTGCATTATTTACATTAAGTTTTTAGTTGAATAGCGATCGACTTCGTTGTGGGGTAAAATCGATCAGCTACCTAAAACTGTTATAAATCCCCTTTGCCCGTGAGACGAGTAAAGTCGATCAGCAGATATTAAAAAAATAGGAAGCAAATTAGGTATCTGCATATTTTTTTTTTTAAAGAAAAAACCTTTCAGAGTATAAAAATAGCCTTTATTTTATGCTCATTCAAATACAGTTGTAAGTTAAAAAAAACATTTTCAGTGATAATTAATTATAACAATAAATCAAAGGAGGAACTTTTCTTTAAATTTAACAACAAAAAACATAAGAATTCTCAAATTGAACTAAAAAATAATAAACATTTTGTGTACAAACATTAAAGTTATTCTAGAACATTTTGCTCTTCTGATGCCAAAGAAAAAGTTTATTTACCTCGTCTTGAACTCTTTAATTTTAATTATCTGATTATTTGGTTCTCCGAAATTGTTGATAAGTCCGGATTAAGAAGATAATCAAAACAAATTTCTTTTGTGGAATCTTTCTTACGCATTGCATTGACTATATTTACGATCAGATATTACCTCAATTTTTGCTACGAATTGTCTGTTTCTTTTGTTAGTTTAAAATGTTACAATCACAAAATCGTTCTCATCCAGAGATTCTTGTTCACGTTCAGGTGCAGGCTCAGCCGCAGTAGAATGTTCTCCTATTTCAGAAGCTTCTACAAATGGGTTCCACATGACACTGTTCTGGTTCTACCTCTTCAACATGTGACTGTTCGTCTTGTGATTGAGTCTCACGAATACAGTGTCCTTTTCTTGGAGGATCTTTCATTTTCTCTTGTAAATTGTCCGCAGATAATAGATCAGATGTGCTTATGCTTTTTCCGGCACTTACAGTAAGCTTCTTTCCTCTTTTTGGGGTTGCGGTGCCTGAGACTATTTTAACTTGTTCGAGATGATTTACTATAGCATTAGTCCAAGATGCTTGCATATCTTCATCACTGACAGCTTTGCATAGAACTCTTTTCAAAACAGCGTTAGGATCAAACGGCACAATTCAGCATGCCTTAAACTCAGCACGAGATATTGGAATTTATGTCCAGCTTCCTTAAGCAACTTTGGAAATGAAACTTTTGGGAGCACTCCTCTATTTTTTAATTTCCACGTCTCTAATGTTTTTCTCCAGCCTGCCTTAAGTGGCCTGAAATACGCCACATCCAGGGGTTGTGTTAAATGCGTCGAATTGGGAGGAAGCAACACAAACCTGATGTCATTTTCTTCACATTTTGCGATATTGCTTGCGGTAAGGTGGCTGGTCAAATTATCGCCGATAAGACCCTTGGGTTCCTCTCGTTTTCTGAAGTAAGGCAGTACAATTGCATGGAACCAATCGTCAAAAAGGGTCGAATCAAACCATCCGCTAAGTGTCCGGTTATACTTCGCTCCCTCATTTTCGCCCTCTGTCCACCCTTCATATAAATGTTTTGCCTTATACACAATATAAGGGGGTAGCAGGCCACCATCCCCAGATATTGCAAACATCACTGTACTTGGAACTATCTATAACTATGGGCATGTTTGGTGCCTCTCTTAAGATCTGTTTCTTTTGTTAGTTTCAAATGTTACAATCACAAAATCGTTCTCATCCAGAGATTCTTGTTGGCGTTCAGGTGCAGGCTCAGGCGCAGTAGAAGGTTCTCCTATTTCAGAAGCTTCTACAAATGGGTTGAGTGGTTCAAGCTCTTCCACATGACACTGTTCTGGTTCTACGTCTTCAACATGTGACTGTTCGTCTTGTGATTGAGTCTCACGAATGCAGGGTCCTTTTCTTCGGGGATTTTTCATTTTCTCTTGTAAATTGTCCGCAGATAATAGAACGGATGTGTGTGTGTGTGTGTGTATTCTAAGTTGTTTGAGATGAGATACTATAGCATTAGTCCAAGATGTTTGCATATCTTCACCACTGACAGCTTTGCGTAGAACTCTTTTCAAAACAGCGTTAGGATCAAACTGTACAATTCAGTATGCCTTAAACCGAGAACGACATATTGGAATTTAAGTCCAACTGTTTCGACAGCTTCCTTAAGCAACCTTGGAAATAAAACTTTTGGGAGCACTCTATTTGTTAATTTCCACGTCTAATGTTTTTCTCCAGGCTGCCTTAAGTGGCCTAAAATACGCCACATCCAGGGGTTGTGTTAAATGCGTCGAGTTGGGAGGAAGCAACACAAACCTGATGTCATTTCTTCACATTTTGCGATAACGCTTGCGGTAAGGTGGCTGTTCAAATTATCGCCGATAAGACCCTTGGGTTCCAATCGTTTTCTGAAGAAAGGCAGTACAATTGCATGGAACCAGTCGTCAAAAAGGGTCGAATCAAACCATCCGCTAAGTGTCCGGTTATACTTCGCTCACTCCACCCCCCCCCCCATCCTTCATATAAATGTTTTGCCTTATACACAATATAAGGGGGTAGCAGGCTACCATCCCCAGTTATTGCAAACATCACTGTACTACTACTCTTGGAACTATCTATAACTCTGCGGGCATGTTTGGTGTCTCTCTTAAGATCCACCTTAACCGTGCGGGGTCGCCTACAAAATTTGTTTCATTGTAGTTTATTATATTTTCCGGTGGAATATTCTCGATTACTTCCTTCAAGTTATTAAAATATTCTGGTATAGTTTCATAACTTAAAGCTGCCGTAACGCGTTTGGTGTTTTCTGCTAGCTTGATAGATAGACTTGGATTTCTTTTCATGAAGCACTTAAACTAATCGATACCAGGTAAGTTGTCCTGAAACCTTTTCTCCGTTATACCGCGCTTCATTAAATGTTGCCTAACAATGTGCCTAATGTCAGTGGATGTTAGGGGAAAACCCCAATGAGCGCACACCTGAAGGGCATCAACCAGCAACTTTTCTTCATTTGAATCTAAAGCAGGTTGTCTCCCATATTTTAGGAGGCATCTTTCATGGTAATGATCATTAAGTGTTGTATAAGGCACGGCATAATGCTCGGATACAACTCTCATGGTCATCCGCTTTGCTTTGACAGCTTCTATTGCTGTTAGCAGATATTTTTCTTCGTAATTTTTTTCCCGATATGCCAAGTTTTTTTATAGTTTCGCGGCATCTGAAACAAAATATTTACCTCTATAAAGAGTGACATATGTGACCTTTACCCTTAAAAACTAATAATGTCAAGCCCCTGGTTTTGAGGCGTACTTAACGAACTAATAAACAAGTAAATGCGTAATGAAATCATTGTAACTATAATTAACAACTCATCGATTTTATCCCACAGAGGTAAGGGAGAGTGGGGGAATTGTGCACACTTAAGCTAATATTGCTATAGCACTGATAACATTGTAAATAATATAAATGTAAATCCAAAAACGGAAGCGTTACTTTCAGCATGTCAATCAATTTTAGGGAAAAATAATGTATTTGAAGCACAATATTGCTGAAAGTACAAAAGTGCTCTGGCGCACAATTCCCCACCCTTGCGGGTAATGATGCGCACATGTTGGGGAATGGTGCGCATTGAAAGTACTTTTTGCTAAATAAAACCAACCCTGAAAAACATTACAATAACTCCTAATTTGAGCATAAGTCACATATATAATTTTTCGGCGTATCTGAGCCAGTGCATTCGGCATGATTCCAAGTTGAACAAAGGACACATCTGTACCATAATTCTCATTGTTTGCCAAATTCTCCTCAAATACCACAAAGTTCGTTCGCTTTCGCTAGCTGACTCAAAGGTGGCGGTATGAAGCTTGGCCCAACATCATCTTCGACGTCATCCAATTCGTCGTCACAAATATCCGACATATTGGTTTTTTTGTTGGAATTTCAATTTCTTTGAAGTCGATGGAATTGAAAATTCACCATCAAAACATTTACGAATGACTCCTTCATTATTCTTGTCTCTCAATTTCTCTTTGGTTTTGACTGCCTCTTCTCGTTCCTTCTTTTTTACCTCAGCTTCTTCTAGTTTTGTTATTATGGGAGTGCTCGTAAGGATTTCTGATTTCTGGTTGTTCCTAGATTTTCTTTTCGTTCCTGTTTAAACTTTGCTTTTGGTATTGGAGCCACAGCAAAGAAAGAATTATGGTTAAATCGTAGATGGCTGAGGGCTTGGATCTCTCCGATGTTGTAGATCTGGGTGATTATCTAGTAGAGTGACTGCATCCCCTTGGCTGGATAAAGTTCCAAGTTCAGGTGTTGCTTCTACTGTAAGTTCTGCTACATACTGGCTAGGCTCAAAATCAGCATCGGTAAATTTGTCGGGGTTCAATGGAAATATTCCAGCTGCCCGAAACCCGGAAACTGCTTTTTCCATTATAGCCACTTTCATGGAGGCTTTATTCAAAAGTTCGGATACATCATATTCAGTTATTTTCTCATGTCCAATACTTGATAAGTAGAGATCATATTCCCTGAATAGTGCATTTTTCAGAGGACTAAAAAATGTCAGATCCAGAGGCTGAAGGCGATCAGATGTGTGTGGAGGAAGCGAAACCATGCGGATGTTTTTTTTTGCAGAAATCATAAGCTGCAATTGATATGTGGCTAGAATGATTATCCAGGACCAGAAGGACAGGATCAGTAACAGAAGGCTTGGCATGCCTCTGAAAGTGGCCCAGCCACTGAATAAAAAGTTCAAAATTCATCCAACCGTTCTTAGAACATCTATTTAATGCCCCAATTAGACCATTTTTCTCAAGAGTTTTCGGCATCCTTTTTCTAGGATATATCATCATGAAAGATATGTAGTTCCCATCCGCATTCATACAAAATACAGCTGTTATTGTCCTTCCTCTTTCGCCGAAAATTGCAGCTCCTACTTTTTTAGATCCCTTACGGCCATAAACTTTAGGGCACTTGTTCTGCACTGTGTTGATGCCTGTCTCATCCATGTTGTAAACACTTTTCGGTTCAAACTTAAATCTTTCCATGAGAGTTTGAAGGTTTCAAAAAATTAGTTTGGTTGAGTCCTTATTAAAAGATGTAATCCTATTCAATCTGGTTCCCGCAGCTGCCGTAGCTTTATGTCAGGTGATCTCCTTAAAATTCCATACAGCCAGTCCTTCCTAGCTAATCCCTGCTCCTTGTCGAATTTATGGGCAATCTTATGCTGTTCGGCGTACCGAAAAGCTAGTCGTCTTAAGACACCTAGGTGTAAGGCCATAAAATAGTTTGGCTAGCGTTAAAATGTACTCTCTCAACTCGCATTCTATTTGTTCTGAAAACACTGGCTTGCAACCAAAACGAAGTGGCTTTGGCTGATCTTCTGACAGTTTTTTCCTGAGTGTCGATTCAGGAATATGGAAGGCCTTTCCTGCGTCCCTTATTTTTCTGCCGTCATTTCTTATTGCAAATAACGCGTCTCGTAAATTTTCTGTCGTATATGACAGAATAGTAGTTTTCCTTGTATAATTTCTCGGCATCTGAAGAAAAATAGTTAAAATTAGATTGCATGTGGGGGGAATGGTGCGTCTTAGCGCGCATCATTACTCCTTCAGATATTGACTGACAATCTTTAAATACAGTTAGCAAAGTACTTAACCTAACTATCTAAGACCAGCATCAATAGATGCACAAGATCGTACTCTTCCATGAAATAAATATAACTTATAGATTAGGAAAATGAAAAGGACTCACCGTCTTATTTTCCGATATCAAAAAATTACAAGAACTGGTTGGATTTCAAATAAACAAGCCTTGTTCCGTGCAAACGTAGACAAGTGGTGTGAATAATGGCGTCGGTGATTCACAGTAGGCAGGAGAGAGGGCAACGCTAGTCGGTTGCGCTTGAAAGGCCACGGAGTATGAAAAAAATTGATGCGCACGATTACCCGACGCACCATTCCCCCACTCTCCCTTACGCTTGTTAACATTAATCATCACAGTTTTTTAACATGATGGACATCTCCTTTTATTATTGCTATCTGTTGAGACATAACCACACTATATGGATATTAGCATGTAGAACCCGTATTGTGTACTACCTTTTATGTGTAGTCAAACGTTTTAGTGAATTTTCGTAGAAAAAATTCACTAATGGGGAGATCCCGACTTTTGAATTTTGAAAAAAATTTTGCAAATGAGCGCGAACTAGGACCACTAGAACCCATATCCGGGGTCAGTTTCAATTTTTATATGTTTATTATATATATATATATATATATATATATATATATATATATATATATATATATATATATATATATATATATATATATATATATATATATATATATATATATATATATCACACCGATAACTCAAAAAATAATGGGCCGATTTTGATAAAATTTGGCATGTACCTTTCTTTTGTCAATGGCTTGGATAAGTTCGTTAGTCAGGAAAATCGGACGAGGTTTTCCGGGAAAATTTTGAGTTTTTATTCGAAAAAAATTCTTATCAAAAAATAATGGGCCGATTTTAATAAAATTTGGCATGTACCTTCCTTTTGTAAATGGCTTTGACAAGTTTGTTAGTCAGGAAAATCGGACGAGGTTTTCCGGGAAAATGTTGTTTTTATTCGAAAAAATTTTTTATCTCAAAGAATAATGGGCCGATTTTGATAAAATTTGGCATGTACCTTTCCTTTGTAAATGGCTTTGACAAGTTCGTTAATCGAAAAAATCGGACGAGGTTTTCCGGATAAATTTTGAGTTTTCATTTGAAAAAAAATTTTTTCTTAAAAAATCAAAAATCTATGATAACCAAATTTGGTAGGTAGGTTTACGATATAAAAAGTAAACTATACACCAAAATTTAGATTTCTATGTTACAAGAAAAAAAGTTATAATAAAATATTTTGTGCCAGATCATTTCTATGAAAATTCACTACCATAACGCACTTGCTGCGTTCAGGCTTTATTTATATGTTTCATAACATGCATAATTTAGGCTTCAAACTTCCCAGCACCACTGACACACGCGCTCTTGTCTAGACGCATCCAAACAGCGATACAATGCAGCAGTATGATCATGCTTAATAATATTGTTACGTTTTCTCCGGGTTCTGGATAAGTGAGACTTTTAATTTTAACAAAACAACTTTATTTACACTTTAAATATGGATACAATAAAATTTCTAGAATGTCTCTCTCACAAAACACTTCATTTACTGGCCTTACAATTACTACTCTCAACAAAAGTCACTAATCTGGTACTACAGTCACTACTCTCTTAACACTTTACACTGCTTCTTCAAGTCACTACCACATTATCTTACTGAACTCCACTAACTCGGGCTCGCTGGCTTTCGCTTTTATATACTCGCCGTACCTTCCCCTCCTTTCTAGAGCATTCCATTCCAGAACGTTCCAGGACCTTCTTTTACTAGAAGGTTCTGTGAATACAGATCGGTCCCGTGTGTATACAGGGGGATGTATATACAGGCTGATCCAAATGTGGTCACCACTCCTATGTTACACAAGAGGTGTTTCTCGAACTATAAGATCTCTCTGCGTATACAGGGTGTAAGGGTTCTCTGCGTATACAGGGTGTATATACAGGGTGTTCGGAATGTGCAGACCTCAGTTATCCGTTCCGACGGGGTACAAGTTGGTAACTTCGTTATTTCTGGTCCTAGAGGGTTGAGACTTCGCCCGAGGGGGGTCACCCCAGGCACCCCCCCCCGGGGGGGGTGGTGGGTGTGGGGAGGCGGTGTTGCCAGATTGTGCAAAAATTCCCAGATGTTGGGGAAATTCTGGAGATGTGGCAACACCGCACCTACGTCTGTTGAAGTGCTTTGTAACACTGCCCCCCTCCTTAAGACTGTTCGTCCCGAACAGTATTTACCGGCCGCCAACTTGGGGGTTCGTTGCCCCGATAGGGACTCAACCTCTCTATGTGAACAACTTTGGGTTTAGTTCTTGGAGACAGCTGGATTCTGTAGACTAGGTCGTTAATTTTCTTAGTCACCAAGTATGGCCCTTCCCATGGTTTCTGAAGTTTGGGACTGAGGCCCTTTCTCCTTGTTGGTTGGTACAGCCACACTGCATCACCTTCCTTGAATGTATGGGGTGTTGCTCTGCGATCCAAGCGCATCTTCATCCGGTCACTGCTTAAGAGGAGCCTATCTCTGACACATCTGTGTATAGTGCGCAGTTTTTTTTCTAGGTCGGCGACATACTCAGGTAACGTAGCTAGGTCCGCTATGTCCTCGTTCGGTGGTGGTCTCGTCATGTCGATTGGTAGCCGCATCTCTCTGCCGGTCAACATCATGGATGGAGTGTAGCCGGTAGATTCATGCTGAGAGCTTCTGTAAGCTAGGAGGAACAGAGGTATCAGCTTGTCCCAGGTTCTCTGATTCTCGTCAACAAACATAGCAAGATACTGATTGATGGTCCTGTTATGCCGTTCTACCATGCCGTCTGATTGAGGGTGGAGTGGCGTTGTTCTCGTTTTCTTTATGCCTAGCAAGTCCATTAGGCTCTTCCAGACCTCTGATTCGAAATTCCGGCCCTGGTCGGTGTGAATCTCCAAGGGTACGCCATGCCGTGATATGACATTTTCCATCAGGGCTTCTGCCACGGTCGTTGCCTCTTGGTTGGGGATCGGCGCAACTTCAGGCCATTTCGAGAAGTAGTCCATCGCCACCATTATGTATCTGTTCCCAGACTCTGTGATGGGAAAAGGTCCTGCGATGTCTACGGCAACTCTCTCCCACGGTGTACCTGAGATGTACTGCATCATTTTTCCTCTGGATCGGGTCTTTGGTCCTTTCTTTGAAGCACATTGGTCACACCTTTTGCACCATTCTTCCACGCTTCTTCGGCAGTTTATCCAATAGAAGCGGTCTCTCACTCTGGCAAGAGTCCTGTTGACCCCAAAGTGGCCTCCACTTCTACTATTGTGTAACTCTTGAAGAACACTGCTTATGCACTCACTTGGCACAACGGTCTGGTATATACAGTCTCTACCATCGGCAGTTTCCCATTTTCGAGTGATCATGTCATTCTTTAGACACAATGAGTCCCATTGTAGCCAGTAGCCTTTAACCTCCGCCCCAAACCGGGACACATCGTGCCACTCAGGTCTTTTCCCTTTTTGTAGCCATTCTCTAATATTTTTCAAGTCTGGATCTGTCTTCTGTGCGTCTCTGATGTATTCAAGATTTACGTCTAGATCGGTGTTATTCTCCTGTCCTGCCACCAGTTGTTTGATCTGATGAGTTACTTTGTCGATCTCTTTGTTCTCTTGTCGCTCGCAAAATTTACATTCATGCACTGAACATGGTCTTCTTGACAGGCTGTCTGCATTGGCGTGACTTCTTCCTCTTCGATGTTCAATCCGGAAGTCGTAGCTCTGCAGTTTCTCTATCCATCGTGCTATCTGTCCTTCGGGATTTCTAAAGTTCAGAAGCCATTGCAGAGCAGAGTGATCTGACCTCACGCGGAATGTTCTTCCGTACAGGAAGCTGTGGAAATGTTCGATGGATCTTACAACTGCCAGCAGTTCTTTCCGGGTTACACAGTAATTTCTTTCTGCTTTTCCGAACGTTTTGCTGAAGTAGCCTATCACAACTTCTTCTCCGGCTTGGAGCTGTGAGAGTACTGCCCCAATGCCATACTGGGAAGCATCGGTGTCCAGTATGAACAGTCCTTCGTCCCGAGGATAAGCCAGTATAGGAGCAGTGAGAAGACGATGTTTGAGTTCTCTAAAAGACTCTTGGCAATCTGGTGACCAGATGAACTCAACCTTATTTTCAGTCAGGCTATGCAGAGGTTTCGCAATGCTGCTGAAGTACTTCACAAAGCGTCGGTAGTAGCTGCAAAGTCCCAGAAAACTTCTGACCTCATGTTTGTTCTTCGGCACAGGCCAGTCTCTTACTGCCTTTATTTTCTCTGGATCAGTTTCTATCCCCTTCTCAGAAACGACATGTCCGAGGAAACTCACTTTCTTCTGGAAGAGGACGCATTTCTTGGGATTGAGTTGCAGATTGGCACCTCTCAGCCTGGAGAAAACCTGCTGCAGATTCGACAGGTGTTCATCGAAAGTCCTTCCAATCACCATGACATCGTCGAGATACACCAGGCATGTTTCCCATGTAAGTCCTCTCAGCACTAACTCCATTAGTCGCTCGAAGGTGGCAGGAGCATTACATAAGCCGAATGGCATGACCTTGAATTGGTACAACCCATTCCCGGTTGAAAAAGCAGTCTTCTCTTTATCGTCTTTATGGAGTTCTACTTGCCAGTAGCCACTTTTCAGGTCTAATGTAGAGAACCACTTTGATCCGGCCAAAGTGTTCAAAGTGTCGTCGATCCGGGGCAGGGGATAACTGTCTTTCTTGGTGACATCATTCAGCTTCCTATAGTCCACGCAAAATCTCATAGTGCCGTCTTTCTTGGTGACCAAAACTACTGGGGACGACCAAGGACTATTAGATTCCTCGATCACACCATCTTCCAGCATTTCGTTAACCATCGCCTTGATTTCTGATTGCTTGGCAAAAGGCAGTCTTCTCGGCGGCTGTCTAATTGGTCTTGCGTCGCCAGTATTAATTCTGTGTTGCACTAGACTCGTACGACCTGTGATTTTATCTTGAGCGAAAATATCGGCCTCCTCCAATACGAACTTCACTGCCATCTCCATCTCCATATTGTTCAATTGGCCCCATGAATTCTTGAACCGCTCTACTAATTCTACTGGCAGTCTTCTGTCTAATGCAGTGGGTGTCACGTTTTTGGACAACGTCACTCGGTCAATGGGTTCGCAAGTGGCTATAACCTCACCTTTCTTCAATGTGACCCTGTTAGTTTGTACGTTGGCCACTCTTATGGGTATTGTCTTCTTCGGGTCTACTAAGCATCATGCGACGAGGGCACCATCACGTCTATCTTTTAGGGGCTCCGCTATGAGAGCAGACATACAATCAAGTTTCTTCTCTAGTCTGGCTCTGACAATCTTCTCACTGTTACCAGCAATCCGTGTATCCTCGTCGACAACAAGTCTCACCCTGGGATTAGCTTCGCCTGCTGTTGGAGATAAATACAACTCTTCGTTACCGATTTTCAAGATCTTATTCTGGAAGTCTACTGATAGGACATCTAAATCTTCCATTAAATCCAGGCCCAGAATAAATTCGTCGACGATTTCTGCGACGACAGCCCTTACCTGTAGCTCAGTACTGCCCAGCCTAATGTAAACAGTGGCCTCTCCATGCACGGGTATTCTATCTCCTTTTGCCGTCTCCAACACAGGCTGTTTGTTGGTAGTGAGTGCTGACTTGTTTGGCAACATGTCTGGACGTACAACGGATCTAGTGGCACCAGTATCGATGGTGAAACTGCATTGTCTTCCGTCTATGCTGCCAGGTATAACGAGGCTCTCGTGGTAGCGTCGGATAGTGGAGACCTTTACTTTGGGGCCTTGGGACTCGCACGCCAGCTGCCGCCCCCTTACACTGGCGTCAGGTCGTTTCCCTGACGCCGCTCACTGTTGGTGTATTCTTGTCTTCTGCGAGCCACCTGTTGCGTTTGTGAGCACTGTCTACTTATGTGCCCTTTCCTACCACACTTGTAACATTCTATGTCTGACCAATCTGCTTTCGTCCTACGTGCCCCAACCGGTACAGTGAGCTTGCTTATGGCTTCTTTTATCATTTTCATTTCTTGTCTTAGTTCGGCTGTCGTGTCTGCAAAGTCCTCTATCTCCTTCACTTCGCGGAGCCTGTTGCGGCGAGGTTGAGATGCATTCTTCGCTGCTTCAAATTCCAAGCCATAAATTACGCAGTCCGTAAGTGTTTTGAACCTTCCGAGCCTTAAAGCTTGTTGCATTTCATTATCAAGTACCCCATCGATGAAGGTCTGGACGGTTATCTGGTTGACAAATTCTTCTGGGGCTTGGGGATATGCCAGTCGCACAAGTTTCTCCACTTCGGCACTAAATTCTTGCAGCGTCTCATTTGGCTTCTGGACCCTTGACTTTAGTTGTGTCTGGTAGACCTGGCTCATGTACTTGTTACCATATCTCAAATCTAGGGCCTGTATCACTGTTAAGTAGTTTTGCTGTTTCGACTCCGGGATGTTCTGGAGGATTTCTAGGGCTTTACCTCGAAGCGAGAGAATTAGAGCAGTTGCTGCCTGTTGTTCGCTCCACCCATTGCTGAGAGCTGCCGCCTCAAACTGCCTCCTGTACATGGGCCACGATGTTTCTCCGTCAAAAGTCGGCGGCTTCAAAGTTCCATGAGGCACGATTGGCATATCTTCTTCCCGACGATTTTGAACTGGGGACATTCCAGTAACTCCTCTTGGTTGAGTTCTGTCAGTCTGGCCCATCACCTGCTCTGTCAGTTCTCTATGTCTGACTTCTGTGCCTTTCATCATCATCTTCATTTGTTCTTTCAACCCTTCCACTTCTTCCCATCGTTTATTCAAATCCTCTGTCACATTTTCTACTTTCTTGTCCACATTTTCTACTTTCTTGTCCACATTTTCTACTTTCTTGTCCACATTTTCTATTTGTTCGTTGATCTGTTCAATTTCTTCTTTTACATCGACTCTTATATTGTGGAACATACTTCGGAGCTCTTCTTTATCTTCTTGTCGCCTCTGTTCCTCCTCTTGTCGTCTTCTCTCGTCTTCTTCGCGCCGTCTTCTTTCATCTTCTTGTCGCCGTTGTTCGTCTTCTTCGCGTTGCCTCTTGAGGTCTTCTTTATCTTCTTGCCGCCGTCGTTCGTCTTCTTCGCGCCGTCTTCTTTCTTCTTCTTGTCGTCGTTGTTCGTCTTCTTCACGTTGCTTTTTCAGTAAGTCCATCAACTCTTTGATTTCAGCCATCTTGTCGTAGTCAGTCGATCTGGTGTTTACCATTTACAGCTAGCTTGCTTGTTCACTTCTTCACTCACTTATCCCACACTTCTGACACCAAATTGTTACGTTTTCTCCGGGTTCTGGATAAGTGAGACTTTTAATTTTAACAAAACAACTTTATTTACACTTTAAATATGGATACAATAAAATTTCTAGAATGTCTCTCTCACAAAACACTTCATTTACTGGCCTTACAATTACTACTCTCAACAAAAGTCACTAATCTGGTACTACAGTCACTACTCTCTTAACACTTTACACTGCTTCTTCAAGTCACTACCACATTATCTTACTGAACTCCACTAACTCGGGCTCGCTGGCTTTCGCTTTTATATACTCGCCGTACCTTCCCCTCCTTTCTAGAGCATTCCATTCCAGAACGTTCCAGGACCTTCTTTTACTAGAAGGTTCTGTGAATACAGATCGGTCCCGTGTGTATACAGGGGGATGTATATACAGGATGATCCAATTGTGGTCACCACTCCTATGTTACACAAGAGGTGTTTCTCGAACTATAAGATCTCTCTGCGTATACAGGGTGTAAGGGTTCTCTGCGTATACAGGGTGTATATACAGGGTGTTCGGAATGTGCAGACCTCAGTTATCCGTTCCGACGGGGTACAAGTTGGTAACTTCGTTATTTCTGGTCCTAGAGGGTTGAGACTTCGCCTGAGGGGGGTCACCCCAGGCACCCCCAGGGGGGTGGGGAGGCGGTGTTGCCAGATTGTGCAAAAATTCCCAGATGTTGGGGAAATTCTGGAGATGTGGCAACACCGCACCTACGTCTGTTGAAGTGCTTTGTAACAATATGTTTTGATGCACGCGCTTGATCAACTTTACCCGCATGAATCGACTTTACCCCGTTTGACGGTATAATAATTTTAATAATAATTTCATGGCTGTCATGTAATCATGTAAATTATATACATACACACACACGCATATATATATATATATATATATATATATATATATATATATATATATATATATATATATATATATATATATATATATATATATATACATACATACATACATATATAGGCTCCACAGTGTTAGTTTTTTATTTGCTTATGTTGTGTTACTAATAATTATTGGTAACGGTAACCTCAATCTGCATTTGAGTCTAAAATATTTATTAAAAAAAAATGAATGGGACAATAAAAACAACAGATAAACGTCTAGAAAATGTAAATATATATTATATACAACATACAAAACTATAACATTTTCAGTCAATGAAGAAATAAACAAAATTCTCATATAGTATAAAAACAAAAATGAATTCTAAATATATACATCAATAGAAGCTTCTAAAAAATTTAACATACATATATATATATATATATATATATATATATATATATATATATATATATATATATATATATATATATATATATATATATATAATGCAGCACAAAACAATACATTTTCTAACTAACCCTAAATTTATAGAAAAAATAAAGTCTCATAATATAAATATAAAACTAAAAATGAATTCCAAAGGTGTAGGTAAATGCAAACTTCTAAAAAATGTTAACATATATTTTATGGGCCACAAAACAATATTTTTTTCAGTAAACACTAAATAAAAAAACAATATTCGCATAATACAAATCTAAAAATAAAAATGAATTTAAAACATATGCATAAACTTGCTGGAATTTGTAAACAATGATCCCATATTGTCTATATAAATTAAAAGTTAAGCTATAAATTTCCATTTCTTTAGTGAAATATGCTTTTTGTCATTTCTCGGTTTCCGCTGTCTTGCTTGATGGAACCACTCCGAACCAGAAATTTTACACCCTTTTTCTTTTAGTTGGTTAATCTGCAGAATTACATCTGAAATTTCAAAAACGAGCTGTTAGAAAAATTGGTATTATTTTTATTGTTGTTTTATTAAAACACTGTGTCAATCTTTGAGTCCACTGGAGGTATGGATGATAATATTAAAGACATAAATATTACTAATGCATCATCGACAATATTTTAGGTAGTGGGAATTGATTAATAGCGGAAGTTGAATTCAGCTCGACATATGGAAAAGTTGCAACTTCCCTATGTTATTTTTATTGCAATCTAAAATTATTTCCCTCTATGGCAATGAGGCATGACTGTTAATTTGTGGGTCTTTTAGGTTTCGCGTCTTTTTTGTCTATATGAAATCAGTGAAATTACCTTTTGACATTTTACATTAAAAAATGGACGACAATAAAATTCTCTAACTCAAATAGTTAACATAAACACCTCAGCATAACAATTGTTTCTTACGTTGTGCAAACACAAATTGCAGAACGTATTAGATGTTCATCATATAATAAGTAGGTATACACTTCACCTAGGAAATGTACTTACTGGGTAGTAGATATATTCTATATAGGTAGGTACTTACCTCGCAATTGTAATTGTAGGATAATGCTTAATGTACAAACCCAAAAAACTTCTGCCTAAAACCTAAATTGCAAAAAATAATCCAGATCCACAACAGAACACGAAAATCTTGTATGCCATTGTCGTGCATCACATGTCACACACAATAAAAGTTAAAAAATAACCAAGCGTCAATGCGACTCCAGCTATGAAAAACGGTGTGGCGTGAATATGAACTGTGAATCTATAAAGTAACGGACATCATGTGTTAATTACATGCTTAGCATGTTATTTTTCTGAAGTAACAGCCATATAGTTTATAATATCGCTAGCATCTAATTAACATTTACTTCTGAAATGTAAATTATTGCTATGTCGCTGTTTCATACTTGGCATGTAAAGGTTATCCATGTATCTCAAAAGTAACAGCTAACATCGCTAGCATGTACCAGTGTAAGCGCAAAATCATAGGTAACAGAAAACAATCCCAGAAACATGACATGCATGTATCAGGATATGTCGCATTGGTTACTTAAAAATAACATCTCAGCGATGTGAATATCACAATTGTGTTGGCTGGGTCTGTGCCAAATTGCACAAAGACCTTCACAAAGTTGCTGCCATTGTCAGTTGTTCTAAAAATTAAATGTTGAAGTTTAGAAGACACTTAGTCAGTATAATAATTTCATTTTTTGTAGGTAATATTTATTATTAATGAACGATTTCTTACCAACTTACTTACCTAGTTAGTTTTTGCTTAATATGGAACTCGTAATGAATTTTAAACATCGTCTCTGCAAGTACATCATATGAATGAACACCTTTTACTCTGATGCAAGCTAACACTGCATGCATTCTCGCTCTGCTAATAGGATCTATCCAGTGGACAGTCATTCCTAAATAACTTTTGCTATGAGCAGACCCAGCAGTCTGCTGTTGTAACCAGCCAATCGATTTTGCCAAGTACACTGAAATATAAATAATATACAATTTATTATTACTCTGGATTAATGCATTGACCTTAAATCTGAAAAAACTGTAAAAAAAATACAATGTACTTACAAAGAAAAATTTTAATTTTTGAATGATGTTATTTGTTTTGTTACTTACTTACTCAACCAAATATTGGTTCAACTGAGCATGCGGATCAACTATACGTCTCCCCAATGTCTTTCTGGAAATTGAGTTCTTACTGGGGTTCAACGGTTTAATCAGCTTCTCAAATGTATCGGATTCTACATGTAGTGGAATCATGTTGGCAACGAAAAAGTTTACGATACATCGGTCCACACTAGCTTGAGATACGCAACTGCCGGTAACTGCGATGACAAAATATTAGTCAATGCTTTGTTGACGTAACCTTTTATAGCAGATGGAGATGGAGATGAAAACAAATTACTGCTGCTGTTTCTGCTACTAATGCTATCTACATTTTTCTTTTTCTCACGAGTTGAGCCTGCTTTTACTTTGTCTTCAAATTGTACATATTTGGATGCATGCGTCCTCTTCATATGTTGTTTAAGACTATTAAGGCTAGAAACGCGAGTCTTGATTGTAGAAAGTTTAGGCAAACAAAGTTTGCATTCACAAATCAACTTTTCTCCCAATCTTGATTGAAATGCAACATAATCCTCTAGATGTGGCCAAAGATTTTTAATCTGCGCCTGTTGAGAACCAGCAGATCTAAGTTGATGTTGCTGGCGCTGCCGATTTCATTAACAGATTCAATACATTTTACATCTTCAGTTTACATGATGTAATAATGTTAATTTCATTTATTTCACCAGCACAGACTAAACAGTGGCCCCTTTGATCGTAGTAAAAAGTTAGGTTAAAAAAACAACAAAATCAAATCACCGATTGAATTTAAAACACAACTCAACACGCCAGTGTAGTCGGTCGTAAAATACGGACACTCCACACACCACAATTCTACTAACGTTCCTTCCTGCTTACATCCACGAGCATTTAATGCGTAGCTACTAGCTACAGGGTAGAATTATTTAGTAGTATCAAGGACCACAGCGGCTATTCGTTCTCGTTCTGCAATCGACTCGCCACGCCGCGTACGGTAAGAGCGTGGCGTACGCTTGGTGCCCAATTCAAACAAGCAAAATTAGGTCAGCAAGCTATGTGTATAGAGTATATGAATGTTCTCTTTTCGAAAATAAGTCTTAAATGCTTTTGAGATGCAAAACTAATCAGTGGTATGCATACGTCATATATATATATATATATATATATATATATATATATATATATATATATATATATATATATATATATATATATATATATATATATATATATATATATATATATATTGCTATGGCACTTTTATTTGTAGAGCATGAGAATTTTAATTATTGTGCGGTTGCCTCTTTGTTCAAAGTACTAACATTTATGAAAATGAAATTGTGCCAATAATTGTTTACTTACCCGCTGTAGCGTTAAAATTTTTCTCTCATCTCATGGGTCGGGTTCTGAAATTGGGCTAGCATTTTTGTTTGTTTGCTTTTTACGTGGGTCAAATCAATCAGACTATCTAAATATGAGCTATATATTTTATTTCTGGTCAGTTTTAAATTCGTTTTGCAAGAAATCAAAACTATTATTGAATTATCGTCAATAAATCACACAAATCAACATCTTGTTTGAACAATGAATTAAACAAATTGGTTTTTAAAGCAACATAGCTGTATCAAAATATTATTGACCGTCGTCAATAAATCACATAAATCAACATCTTATTTAAACAATGAATTAAATAAATTATGCTTTATGAATTCGGCCTTTAACGGCATGTTCCCACCTTAATGTTATAAGCATACATAAATTCACCTATGTGACTGAAATTTTTATAACTAAAATAATATAAAACAATCTGCACTTTGTTATGATAATATTCACAAGATCGACTTGTTGGTTGGCGTCTAATTGGTTCTTTTTTTGGATGTCTATTATTGTCTCCCATTTGGATTTTATAATTGCCACCAAAATCCTTTTTTGGGACAATCAATCAATATCGGGCTCATTTTTGGATAGCCCTTTCGTGTGGAAAATTTTCTCCTACTTTAACTGTTATTGCTGATTGCTTGCCATCTTATATTAAGACGGTGTTGAAAACCGAGTGCCAGTTACACTTATACTTTCCCGGTTTTTACACTAAAAATCTTTTATTGCATCGGCAGATTTTAAGCGAAATGTTATACTATCAACGCACTTTTCGCAGTCTTGTTACCGACTTTTAATGCCAAATGCTGAAAATTGAATTGTTGAAATCTCAATGCTGAATATTGATTAGCTGAAAATTTATTACTAAATATTGACTTGCTGAAAGTTGATTACAGAATGTTCTAACGCACATTGCCGCAGATTATTCTCGAGTGGTCGCGTACTGCCGCCGTTTTGCTTAAATATCCACACCTTTCTGACAAAAAATATCTCTTTCTGGCTGCAGCTGTACACAATAGTATATAGGAAACCACCTGGGACCACCACCCTCCACTTTTCTGCGCATGCGTGATGACGTCACGCGCATGCGTGTGAGGTTGTCAGTTGACATCTGACCTGTCATCTGTCAATGTCAGCTGCCATTGGCCTGTCGGTTGTCACTTGACCTGTCAGCTGTCACTGGACCTGACAGCTGTCCGATAACGTCAAATGTTCCAAGACGGCGGCAATCAGTTTTGGTCTCCATGTGTTTGTCCATTCCCAGCTATCTGGTTGTTTGTTGAGGTTATGTTGGCACACACGTGTTACATACCGATTCCCGCTATCTGACTGTTGAGGTTAGGTGTGTTGTTTGTTGAGGTTAAGTCTCCATATGTTTTAGGTTATGTCGGCTACCAGCTATCCCGCAAGCCGAATGTTTATTTGTTACGTGCTTACCAACGTTTCTTAGGTTATGTTTGTACACACACACAGCTGTCATATAAGCTCACCCATGTGTTTAATCTTTGTTAATGTTAAGTGTGTTGTTTGTTGTATTGAGTTGCTAGGTTATTTAGTTTTGGCGGGAAACTGAATTTTATTGAAAATTTGCGTCTCTTGTCCAAAGTTGGGCCCCATCGAACAGGGGAATATTCCATTAAGAGTTGGTAAGGTGAGGGAATGTTCCCTTCTTCAACGAGTCAAGCTTTGGACACAAACATACAGGTAAACGATACATACAGATATGAGAGAGATAGACAGACAATTTTAAATCTTTTTTTTTCAAGAAAATTGTGCGCCAGAAATTGGATTTGAACCCCCGAGCTCGAATTGATGGTATATTTCAAGATAAATGCATTGATCTCTAGACTAAATGTTCCACGCGAGACTCTAGATAAACTCTGTTTTATGCTTGTATTACAGGACCAAAGAAACGTTCAAATCTATTATAAACCCAAAACTCTCTAAAGAATTCAGCTAGAATGCAACAATTAAAACAAACTGCAAAAATAATACTGATCTATTAATAGCAGTGTAGAGATAAGAAATCTTTAACGGTAAAATCAAATAATAGATATGGTAATCAATTTACCTTTTTTTTTTTGTTCCCTCAGGGCTCGTCCGCGGCCTTGCCGCCCCGATAGCACCGCAACCCTTGGTTGATTGTGCATACCCCTAGTCTTACTCCACCCATTCCAAAATCACTGTGCCTTGAACTAGTCTGCACAGCGATTGGTAGGGTGAAGTTTTATATTGCTCTGTCTCCGGTCTAGAGTGACCGTAGATCAGTTGTCTTTTCCGGTCCAGAGCTATACACTCGCACAAGATGTGCTGGGCTGATTCCTCCCCCTCGCCGCAGAGTCTGCATGCGAGGTCCCCTTCGAACCGCCCCATTTTATGTAGGTGTTTCTTGACGGCCATGTGTCCCGTCAAGAGACCTGTTGTGTTTCTGAGCTGTCCTCTGCTAAGGTTTAGCAGCTCCACAGCTCTCTTTGAACTGGGTCCGTCAATTATTGACTTCCCATGTCTGAGCCCTGGACAGTCCGCCCAGTACACCTTGTGTTGGTTTCTGACCCAGGACTTAATGGCTCCCCTGGCAGTGCTCTTTGACACGCCCAGAGCCGGTTCTGGTCCCATAAATGGTTCTGCTGACCCTCTCTTCGCGAGACTGTCAGCTTCTTCATTGCCTTTGACCCCCGAGTGACCCGGCACCCAGATGAGGGTCACCTCATTCTGCCCAGCCAGGTCGCTCGTTTCGTCTCGGCACTCACTCACCAGCCAGGAATTTACCCGTGGGCTACTTAGTGCCTTAAGGGCTGCCTGGCTGTCTGTGGCTATGAGGATCCGCTTGTTGGTGTAGCCCCTCCTCTTGTTCTCCCGCACACAGTGCAGGATGGCGTACATCTCGGCCTGAAACACCGTTGCATGGGCTCCGAGGGAAATACTGTGACACCCTCGGTCCTTCCGAGTAAACACCTGCCCCCGTCCCACGCTCCCCGCCAGATCCGTCCGTGAACCAGACGAGCGCGTCCCGTGGTATGCCCGGCGTCTCCTCCCGCCATGCCCCGCGATCAGGGATTTCCACTGTGAAGTTGTTTTCCCTGCACATTCGCGGGCTCGCGAAGTCTGACCTCATTTCAAGCATGGGTTCCTTCACGATCTTCTGAATTTTGCAGTGGCCCCTGAAGCCTGGGTTGATCTTCAGTCTACCATTGCAGGCTAGTCTGTATAGTCCTAGCCTGGCCTCTCCCATAATAACTAAGTGTAGGGGGGGTAGATCCAGCAACACCTCCATGGCGGCTGTTGGGGTTGAAGACATGGCCCCTGTGATGCCTAGGCTAGCCATCCTTTGGATCTTGCCTAGTTTTTGTTTGGCACTGAATTGTGTCACCTTAGGCCACCAGACCAGTGCCGCATATGTTAACGATGGTCTGACCACCCTTGTGTACAGCCAGTGGGCCATACTAGGTCTTAGTCCCCACGTTTTTCCATATAGCCGCCTAGTGACAGCTAAGGTCATGACTGCCTTACGCAGTATTTTTCCAATGTGACCATTCCAGGTTAGCTTAGAGTCCAATACGACCCCAAGATATTTTACCTCCCTGGCCATTGGAACGCTCCTACCGTATAGAGTGAGAGTTCTGTGGCTTTCACACTTCCTCCTCCTCGTAAACGGCACGACGGTTGCTTTCTCGGGGCTCACCCCGAGCCCTTGATCAACCGTCCACCCTTCCACCACTTTCAGTGCAGTCTGCATACGCTCCCACACTGCCTGTGTGACCTTTCCTCGGACTATGATGACAATGTCGTCCGCATAGCCCTGTACCTCATACCCCCCTCCCGAGAGCCTCCCCAGCAGGCCGTCCACGACTAGACACCAGAGCAAGGGAGACAGAACGCTCCCCTGCGGACACCCTGCCGCGACCCCCGCCAGCAGAGGCCCTCCCGCGAGTGAGGTGAACACCGCCCTGTCCCTGAGCATGGAACCGATCCACCTGCAGCAGGTCTCCTCTATTCCACGCTCCCGGGCAGCTGCCAGAACCGATCCGAACTAGGTGTTGCTAAAGGCCCCCTCTATGTCTAGGAAGGCCCCCAGCGCCACCTCCTTGTTCTCCAGCGTATTCTCCAGTTTCAGCACCAGTTGGTGCAGTAATTTGATACATTATTTAGAATGCAACGATTTTTTAGAATACATCGATATTATGTAATTAAATAAATCTACGGTGAATTTGCAGATGATCTCCAGAGCAGTTTTAGATAACTTACATACACCCTGATACTGTTCTTAGCTTTTGTTACTTTAAAACTAAATTTATCTGAATTAAAGATAAACAAGATATTCTGCTTCAAAAATAATCCACTAATAAATACTTTACTTTAACTAAATCGATAAAATTATTCTGTTTAAAAAAATAATCTGCTAATAAATATTGAGGAAAATTCTACCTCTTAAAAATAAATCCACCTAAATTAAATCAACAAAATATTTCGCTAAAAATAATGTCTCAGTTAAGACTGAAAAAAAATTACCCTTGAAAAGTAAATTTGCATCGATTTACTTTTAGCTTTCTGATCAAGTGGACGTGGTTGGATGGCTGCCCTGGAGATGATAAGTTAGATGTTCCAGGCCAGGATGTGAGGGGGCCTGACTGTTCACATGTGCCTCTTCTTAGAAGTTGCTGGAATTGTCTGTTATAGAAGAGCTTGGTTGGAGATGGATGGAGGACTGGTGCTGCAGGTTCGTGTGTCCTTCAGGAGCGGCTGTTGGGCCCCAATCGATAGGTCTCAACCAACGGGTTATGAACAGTGGCTTCCATTTGAGAGGTCCCAACCAAGGGGTGACTAGTGACATGCTGTTCTTTTTTTCTTAATTTAATTACGCATCGGCATCTTTTCAGTTTGACTTTGCAAAGAGAAAGAGAACAGGTCCGCGACTACATCGTGTTCTTAAAGCCTTCTTATCTCAGTTTAGTTCTATTTTTGATAAATTGTAGATGAATAGATGTAAACTTACCAAGATTATGGTTTCGGGTTCATTAAAAAATGTAAATTTATTTATTTGTGTATTTATTTATTTATTTTGTGACATAAATAGTAAATTTAATGCATTATTTTCTGCCAGGCTCGTGACATTTTTCGTCTTTTTGCAACTTTTCTTATTTGTGGAACAGAGTGATCTCTGTGGTGTAATTTTCTTATTATGTGAGGTTTTACTGTTGAAATTAGTTTTATCGTTAACATTTTTCTCACACTGACAATTGAAATTATATTTGGTGGCATTTTTGTACAAGTTTGGGGCTATTTCATTCACTGCATCTCTGAAAATTTCCGGCATGTCGAATTAAACCTGATGTATTTGAAAATATTTTGCCGCATACATAGCAACACAAATTAGGCTTAGGCATTTTGAATTTAATTAACCAAAACAAACGGCATATTATTATTATTATGATAATTTTGATTTATGACAATTGACAACACAACAGCCAAGCACGAAATAACTGGGCAGCTGACTGGTGACTGACAGCCGGCAGTTGTCGTAATTACTTCCCAGATCGCGCCACAAAAGCAAGTTCATTTGTAAAGCACAAGAAATAGACGCTAGTGTCGCGCTGTGCCTGACAGATCAGATGCGCCCGACGGAAGGGCACAGAACACTCCCTATAAAAGTTTAACCTAAATTGAGCTAACCTGGACTTTATTAGAGCTCTAGTTCGGACATCGCATATAGTAGAAGTCGCTAGTAGTGCTACAATTCTACTGAAAAAGCTGTTCAGTGAGCCATTTTATCATACATTCAAAATTCAAATGTTTTGAATGTAAAAATTTTTTGTTCGCTTCTAGTTCTTTCATTGTATAATTATAATACAAGTTTGTTGCTAAACGTTTCTTTTCATTAAGTTTTACCTATATTAACTTTTAGTGGATACTTTAGAGTATTTTTTCATTGTTCGTCGGTTTTGTGTTTTAAAGGTGCGTTTTCTTGTAAATCAAAATATGATCGTTATCAGAAGGCTTGTGTTTAAACAATCATGTAATTTCAATTCTATTTTCTTATCAAAAAAGCAAGGTGCTTTCATAGTTCAAGGTGTTTTGGTGAAATATAATTACAACTTTTAATTTTCAGGCAAGTTTAGAACGTTATAAGTAAATAACGTTTTCTTACAGAACCTTTTTGGATATAAATATGATACCAACCAAGAAAACGATTTATGGTTGTGTTCCGGGGTGCCTGGATTTATTTAGCAAAAGACATCGTTTTCCGTTGAAATCATCAGAAAACCATTTTGATGACTGCGTGAAAGCTGTACAAAACCCTAAGATCCTTGGTTTATATCCACAAGCCATTTACGATAGATTTTATGTTTGTGATCGTCATTTCGTTGATGAGGATAAAGTACCTGAGATGAGAAGAGGCCTGAAAAGCACTGCTGTTCCCATATTACATCTTCCTTTGAGTAGGTATTCATATATTTCAAAGTGTAAATAAAATTTCTATTTCTATTTATACATCTCAGAAGTAAACAATGGATCGGGTGGATTCGGAAGGCGACCAGAAATCCTGATAGTGTACACTGTTGCTAGATGAATATTACCAAGTGTCATTTTAAATAAAGAAGGAAATTAAAGGGTGCACAAATGTTTTTCTAATAAATGACAATATGACGTCATTTATATGTACCCTAAAAGGAAAAACCAACCTTGCCATACATTGTGGTCATGTAAGCATATTTTTCCTTCATAAGCTTTAGACAAACTGATGTTATTGCAGGTCAGGAAGGTCAATTCCAGCTGGAATATGGCAAAACACTTCAGGTACGTCTTTCATTTCGTAAAATGGCAAAACACGACACTGAGTTAAAATATGTTGCCGAGAATTGAGTTCTACAAAGTGTACTTATAACTGGTTTAATTTTATTATTATTATTATTATAACACATACTTGTCATTATTATGTAAGGACAAATATAATATTGTACAAGCACCAGACTGCTGTAATATACCTACCTATCGTTAAGGAATGGCAATATGTACTTCATCTTACTTTCAGAATTAAAATGGTTTTTAAATAAATGTAATAGTAATACTGTTCTAATAAAACACAAATGTAATTTATCTTGTTTGATTTTCCATTAATCATATCGATAGTAAAAACTGAAGCTGCAAGTGTTAGAAGGTTCAAATTGCCAATTAATTTTTCCTATCATTGCAAAGCTTAAAACAGGCGTATGTGTGTTATTAAAACATAACTTGTTTTGCTTTCACTATAAAAATCATTAAAAAAATTATTTGACTAATTTAACCTCTTTACTGGCAGTGGTATAAAATTAAATAGAATTTATTTGGATTTGCTAAATTAAAATGAAATCAAATTTCCCGCGTGTGACTAAAATTCATCGGATCCGCGAGAGGCGCTGCAATATTGTTCAAAATGTCAGCATTAGCGTTTCCCTTCTATAGGGGCTGTTCTGTGCGGAAGGGTAAGCATACATCACGGTGTGATCTCATCCGACCTTGTATCTAATGTGTAAAGTATTCTCGATGCTTCAATTCTACCTAATAGACATTCTCATTTACTCAATTACTATTCTAGTGTTAATAACGTTTCAGTTCATTTACTGTTATTACAGAGTTTACTTAGTTGTTACTGCTAAATATATAGCACATCATCTATTAATGGCTGTTTATTATTAAAATGGTTACATTACAGCCATTATTTTAAGAAATAATTGGTATAAAGGAATATTTCGGAATAGTCCCGTTCTGTTTTTTTTTTAAAGTTAAGCGACTAGCTAAACAGAAAATTCGACCGTTGCTTTATCAGAATCTCAAATATCCTACTTAATTTAATGACAATAGTAATAAACTACAATAGAACTATAAAATTTAATGTATAACATTGGGTAATTTACAACGAATGATTATAGGCATAAGAATAATTAATACATATTTTATTAATGTTAATGCTGCTACGGGGTCAGTTCTAAAAATTATTAACGTAAATAATATGAACTTGTCGAATTAATCCCTTCTACTGTTTATGCCACTTTTAATTACGTAAAATTATTTGATTTTCTGTATTTAATAACCCAAATCAGGCTAAAAAATAATTACTGTTTATGTCACTTTTGAATACGTAAAATTAATAGATTTTCTATATTTAATAACTTAAATCAGACTAAAAAATAAAAGTCTTGACGCAGCAAGTGTGTTAGAGTAGTGAATGTTCATAAAAATGTTTTAATAGCAAATATGTCTTTTTATAAGGAAACAGACATCAAATTTGTTATTAGCGGTATAGTAGACACAGTGTAACAATTTCATCAAATAACGTTCTTGTTTGAAAAGGTACAAAAATGTTCGGAAAATAAACTTAAAATGTTCGCGAAAAAACTGGTCCCATTGTCCTGGCCAACGAAACTCTTCAAGATATTTACACACCTGCCAAGACATAGTTATTTATAAAAAGCTTTTCGACAAAACTTCCAAAAAAAATTTGCAAGAAAATTTGTAAACGAGTTTTTACGAAAAAATGTCAATTTTCACCAAATTACCTCTCATTTATCCCCTACCCCCTAAACCAATGTTACTCAAAAACTATTCCAAGCGTTCCTTTGTCGGGTGCTAACTGGATACAAAAATTTGAAAATGTCGATTCGTTCGAAAGTTATTTTTATTTATTTATTAATTTATTTACTTATTTATTTCTGACATAAATTTTACAAGGTACAATACAAATAAGCTTAGGCTTGTGGCTGTATTAAATGTACAATTTTAAAGCTTAGTATCTAAAATAATATTTTCATCCAAAGTCGTGTTTAAAAACTGTCAGATTTGACAGTATAATTGTAATTTATTCTCACTCCTCACCAGTATAGTTCCATCAGTGGCTAACACTTCCAGTTTTGTTAAACTATATCTCCTTTCTTGTTAAGCAATTTCCATACTATTTTTTAACACTTTGTGTTATTTGGAGCTGGCGTGACAACATACTACTTGGTTCCGCAACTAGGTGGCGGCACGTCCACCACTCCTTAGTCTCATGGAATGAATTTAGTGCCCATGACTTGACCCATAAGCTTCTGAAACGTTATATTACTCGAGTTTTTTACGAAAAAATGTCCATTTTCACCAAATTACCTCTCATTTATCCCCTACCCCCTAAAGCAATGTTACCCAAAAACTATTCCAAGCGTTCCTTTGTCGGGTGCTAACTGGATACAAAAATTTGAAGATCTCGATTCGTTCGAAAGTTATTGCCCCTACTAACAGACGTACAGACCAACAGACAAAAAAATCCGTTCCAGAACAAGTTATCTATACGTTTTGAGAGTTTTTACGCCGTTTTAGCAAAAAAAAATTTAAAATTTCTTGCACCGAAATTCCACCCCCACACATTCAACCCCTAATTTAAAGTCAGCACAGAATTCCAAATGATTATATTGAAGGTTTCCTAATAAACAAACCCTAAAAGGACATATTACCCGAGTTTTAACGAAAAAATGTCAATTTCCACCAAATCACCCCCCCCCCCCCCCCTTATTCCTTCCCTACCCCTTGGAGCGATTTTCCCTAAAAACAATCCCAACCGTTTGTTTGCCGGGTGTATGCCAAATTTGACGATATCTCAATTGGTTATAAGGTTATCGTGGATACAGACAGACATACAGACCGACAGACAAAAAAAAAAAGTTCGTTCCCAAATCATGTTTTCTATATGTTTTGACACGTTCAAGTGAAACAAATTTTTTGAAATTTTCCACGCCGATGCCATACTTCACACGTTGTGACGATGTGGAAGTAAAATGTTACATCAAAACTTCAATTATGTTGATTATAGTTAATCGTATTTTGATTCATTGATTTACATTTGTATAATTTTATATATATATATATATATATATATATATATATATATATATATATATATATATATATATATATATATATATATATATATATACTATCTCGTATAAAGATCATCCTTGCTCTCCTAGTCTTTTTATATTATTGGCACTGTCCCTTTGTTCTTGCCCATCTGTTTGCCTCCGGCCTCCTTTTTAATGTGCACTTTCTTTCCTAGTCTGTTATTAGTGACACTTTTGGTATGCTATAACTAAATTTGTTTAATTTTAATTGTTCTATGTTACTACTGATGATTGACGCATTTGATCCAGAGTCCACCATTATATTCACCATTTTATTTTGGAAATTTGCTTTTACAAAAGCTAATTTATTTTTATTTTCAAGGTTTTTCTCATTTTCTAATTTTATAAACTCTCTCGGGTGACTATATTGTATGACATTATTTACAAACAAAGGTGCGCTTATTCTAAAAAAATTTGGCTGGGTCTATGTATCTGCGCTGCGACTTCAATTCGGTTCTGCTCTTCCATCTGCTGTGATATATTGTTTGCCATTGCACAATTTCTTATTTGTCTGCCTGGATTAGGATATTGACGGTCATTGTTGTCATTTCCCCTGGGTATCTGTGTTCTTCCTTGTTGGTAATTGTTGTTATACCTATATTGCCTCTGATCTTGTCTAGTGTTGTCGTAATTTCCTTGGTCATTTCTGTTTCTATCCCTGTTTTGATATTGATAGTTTCTCGTGTTCATATTGTTATTCGATACCCCAGGTCTTGCTTCATTCGTGGCCTATTTTCATACGTGTTACCTCCATATCGTTGATTTTCTTGATAATTTTGTCTTCTGTAGTCTGGTTTGTTTTCACCCTTCGTTCTTATATTTCTTGTTCTTAGGGTTCTTTCTATTCTTGTCAAATATGTTAACAGTTGCTCCATCGTTTTCATATTATTTATAGCAATTATCTCCGTACTTTGGTTTTCGAAATGTCTGGAGATATACATGACTATTTGTTCTTCCTCCATTCTCGGGTGTAGGTACTGCGCTGTATTGTATAAATGCAGACAATAGTTGCTAAAATCTTGATTTCGATTGTAATCGAACCGTCCAAAGTAAAGTTTCTCTCTAAATATTCCTTGATGGAACTCTCCCCAGTAAAATTTCATAAAAAGATGTTCAAAGTTTTCTACTTTGTGGATTTCATTTTCTCTACTGGAAAACCATAGTAAAGGATTTCCTACCAGCTGCATCCTTATCACGTCTTTTACATCGTCGATATCGGTTATATATCGAACTTTGTTTTTTATGCTGTTGATAAACACTCTGGGGTGTAATATGTTTATATTTCCATCAAATTTTATTCCTGTATCCATATTTATTGGCATACTGTAACTTCTGATGTCTGGGCTGTTTATTTTGTTGATAATTTCATCTCTTGTCCTGCCAATTTGCTCCTCTGTTTTCTTTTTTATGTGTGTTATTTCCGAGTTAACCATTTGTATCTGCGTTTCTACTCGTAAACTCTTCTCTGGTCTTCTCGGCTTGATTATATCAGTGATCGTGGATTTCTTGCAGCCCTGTATTGATTTCGGTCTCTATTTTCTGGCAATTTGGTTGACATTCCTGTTTTGCCTCATCCACGTCACTTCTTATTTGTATAATAACCACCTCATTTTTCTTTTCCAAGGCGTTTTGCTTCCTATTCATTTCCCCCATGAGATATTTCTCACTCTCTTCCATTTTTCCTGCCATCCTGTTTTCCATATCTTGCTTGAGTTTTTCTATATTTTCTGTTGTTTCTTTGAGATCCTGTATGTTTCTATACAATATAGCATCATTTTCTTGTAATTTCTTCATATCCTGTTTAATTTCTGTTACTTCATTCTGTATAAATACTTCTAAATTTTCTTCTTGCTTCGCCAATTTTTCACTCATTTTACTACTCAGATTTTCTTCTTGTTTCTGCAATTTTTCATTCATATTTTCATTTAGATTTCTTTCTTGCTCAATTAATTTTTTTGATTTATACTTTCCATATTTTGTCGAAACATATTTGCCATTTGTTGCAATAAATTCTGTTCAGTACTTGGCGTTTCTTCTTGTGGGTTCGGTTCTACAGTTTCTGTTTCTTCACTCTCCTCCAGTTTATCTGGTATTTCCTCCTGCGATATAGTTTCTTTTTCTAACATTTCTTCTGTTTTCTCTTCTCCTGTGTCTCCTTCATCAAATTGTTCCGCCTGTTGTATTTCTTCACGTCTTCTTTGTTTTTCTGGCTCTTGTTTCTTTTTGTTGCGACATTTTTTTGCTTAAATGTATTTATTTAGGATGGTCAGTAATTAAATTTTTGTTTTTCAGGTCTGGTTCTACCAATATTAAGAATTCCTGTGCCCAGATGTTGCAGCTATTCTCCCCTGTTTTGCTGTGCCTGGACGTTGTGGCTATTCTCCCCCTTTTTTTGCTGTGACCGGACGTTGTGGCGCCAATTGAATTGATTATAATTAGTTACTCGTAATTGGCCCACGTTGGGCGCTAACTATATAGTTTATAGTTAGTCGTAATTGCCCCGCGCTTGGGTGTCAATTATGTTGTTTATAGTTAATCGTATTTTGTTTATTTGATTTACATTTGTATAATGATATATATATATATATATATATATATATATATATATATATATATATATATATATATATATATATATATATATATAATTGAAAAATATTACTTCAGTGTAATATTGGTTGCATATTCCTATTATTCACTTGTCAGTTAAAATAATAATAATTGATAATTTACTGCCTGTTTAATGTTGGGGATGTCAATCGCTAGTATGGAAACTAACACTCCATTTTTTAAATAACTTTACTAAATTAACTATACACAAAAATACTTATATTCCTAATTTTACAATGATTTTATTAATATGGATATCTAAGATGAGATCTGTCCTGTGTGACAATCTCTAGCGGTCTGTTGTCTGTTCATCTGTTCCCTTTGTGCTTCGACACGTGTGAAACCGGTTCAGGGAATTCGGGAACTGCCTGTTGCACCAGTATTTACTATTGGTGTTTATAAAAACTAGTCTTGGTAAAGTTCTAACATAGCCGCCCGCATTAAAGGTTTCTTAAACCTTTAACCTTTAAAGAATCGTAAGTGTTTGAAAGGAAACATAACTTAGTCCTGTAGTCACATATCGATTGGTAGAACACACACCTTTGCCACGGAACGTTTGGAAATCGCACCATTTGGTAGTTGCACAGACACAACACGCACCTTGTTGTCGCTGCCAGGATGAACTTCCTTAATCCGTGCTAATGGCCATTTTAATGGAGGTGTATTTTCATCTTTGAGCAGTACAAGCTGCCCTGATTGAAAGATGTGGTCTGCTCCCGTTGTCCATTTTGAACGTGTCTGAAGTTGAGATAAGTATTCCATTGCCCATCTATTCCAAAAATGTTGGAACATTTGCTGAAGACGCTGGTAGTGCGAAAGTCGTGATAATTTTATTTCGCTCAAATTTTTCTCGGGAAGTGCGGACAAAGAGTCACCTATTAGGAAGTGGGCTGGTGTTAAACAGGAATAGTCGGAAGGATCACTGGAAATTGGGGTCAGTGGTCTGGAATTAAGACATGCTTCAATTTGTGCTAACATTGTTGACACCTGTTCGAAATTTAATGACGCTTCTGAGACTACGCGTTTGAGGTGATATTTTGCTGACTTAACAGCAGCCTCCCATAATCCTCCCATATGCGGTGATCGAGCAGGAATAAAATTCCAAGTAATTTTGTCATCACTTAGAAACCTGGATATTTTTTTATTATGTTCTGAGTCATTTATCAATTTATACAATTCTGTCTTCTCTAGACGCACCTATGAAGTTGGTGCCATTATCCGAGTATATATCGGATGGTTTTCCGCGTCGAGCAATAAATCTTTTGAAGGCGTTCAAAAATGCATTTGTAGACAAGTCAGACACGAGCTCAATGTGAACTGCTTTAGTTGAAACGCACACGAAAAGACAAACATATGCTTTGATAGTTTTTGTTTTTCTCAAAATACCGTCTTTTATGAATAAAGGACCGGCGTAGTCCACGCCACATTTTAAGAATGGTCTAAATATGCTGCATCGGTCAAGTGGTAACTCGCCCATGATTTGAGATGTGGGCGTAGGCTGCGCTCTGAAACACTTCACACATTTTCGCAAAACTCGTTTTATTGCATTTTTTCCACCTAAAGGTCAATACTGTAGTCTTAATATCGCTAAAAGGCACTGAACACCGGCATGTAGATTTTTATGGTGCAGTGACATTATAATAAGTTCGGTAAGCGGATTCTTACCAGGCAGTACTATGGGATGTTTTTGATTAAAGGAATAATTAGATTTTCCAAGTCTACCCCCTACCCTGATAACTCCAGTTATGTCAAGAAATGGGTTCAAGTTTAAAAGTTTACTGCTTTTCTTTAATGGTTGATTATTCTTTAAGGCATGAAGTTCATCACCAAATTCGACAGATTGAACTAATTTAATAAGGCATGTCATAGCGTTGTCAAGTTCGTCAATGCTTAAATCATCAAGTTTTTTGTTGGAATTATTTTGGTTTGCAAGTCCGTTAAATTTAAACCTCAAGATATATGCTACCACACGTTGTAATTTTGACAAACATGAATATTTTTTTAGAATACTTGTATCAAGGTTTAGAGTAACAAATGTCTGTATCCCTTTTGATTTTGAGGTGTTAGAAACATCGATTCTCTCTGTTCGCGGCCATGTTTTATCCATATCGAGTAGATATGATGGTCATTGCCACCAGAGCCTTGAACATTGTAAATTTTTAGCCGTAAGACCACGAGATATAATATCTGCCGGGTTATCTTTAGTATTTACATATCTCCAGTCATTGGAGGACGTGTGTACATTTATTTCTGCCACCCTATTGGCAATGAATGTTTCAAGGTAGCATGGTTCTGTGGCTATCCAACATAAGACAATTTGTGAATCGCACCAGAAAAATACCTGATCTATTTTTATGGTCAAAGCTAATTTGATTTTACTGTATAATTTTGCAAGTAGTAGTGCGCCACATAATTCGAGTCTAGGTAGTGTCACCTTTTTAAGTGGTGCTACGCGAGATTTTGCACATAGTAGGTTTGTGAGTACTTCATTATTTACAATTGATCGTAAGTAAATGCAGCAGCCATACGCTGATTCACTAGAGTCACAGTATCCGTGAATTTCTATTCTTTCTGGGGATGGAGATATAGCATGTCTAGATATTTTTATTGAATTTAGCGATTGAATTTGCTCTAAAAAATATTTCCACTGTGTTAATATTTCAAAAGGAATTTTATCATCCCAGCCGAGTTTTAATTGCCAGAGTTTTTGTATAAGAATTTTTGCTTTAATAATAATCGGACCAATCAAACCCAACGGATCATATAATTGTGAAATTATTGACAGAATTTGTCGCTTGAAAGGTTGAGTATTTAAACCCCTTAAATTTACAGAATATCTGAGCATATCAGTGTCGGCGTCCCATATTATACCTAAAGTTTTTATTTCTTTGTCGTTTTGTCCTAATTTTATTGACTCTTGATCGGTTTTTATATCTTCGAGAATATCTTTATTATTTGAAGTCCATTTGCGCAAGTCAAAGCCGCCTAATTTTAAAACAGATATCAAGTCATTTTTTAATTTGATAGCGTCCTCGATCGCATCAGTGCCTGCCAAAAGATCATCTACATAAAAATCTTTTAAAATTGTGTTACATGCAGTTGGATATTCTGATTTATATTGATAAGCTAATTCGTGAAGACACCTGATAGCTAAGAATGGAGATGATGCTAGACCGTAAACAACTCTATCTAAAGTAAACATTCTAACATTTTCATCATTATCGTTACGCCAAAAAATTCTTTGCATGTTTCTGTCATCTGGATGAACTATGATCATTCTATACATTTTTGCAATGTCAGCCGTCATGACGTAAGTATGTTGACGAAATCTCAAAATTATATCAAAAATGTCATCTTGTATTGTTGGACCAACACGTAAGCAACTGTTTAAAGAAATGCCATTATCGCTTGGAGCGCTTCCGTCAAATACAACACGTAATCTAGTAGTTGTACTTGATTCTTTACAAACCGCATGATGTGGCAAATAGAAGCTAAAGTCATTATTATTTACATAAACTGATACTAAAGACATGTGGCCCATAGTAAGATATTCTTTCATGAAATCTACATACAATTTTTTATATTCAGAGTCCCTTTCAAATTTTCTTTCAATTGATTCGAATCGTTTTAACGCCTTTGTCTTGGAATTTCCTAAATTTTTTATAGATTCATTGAAAGGCAGTCGAACAATGAAACGCCCGTCCTTATCGCGAGTAGTAGTGTCTCTAAAGTATGTTTCACAAAATTGTTCATCTAAAGACAAGTGTCTTTTAGCTGGTATTTCCTCAAGTTCCCAAAATTTTGTTAATTGTTGATTTAAACTTAAATTACAACTTGTAGACTGAATCGCTTTACCCTCAGAAAAATTAATGGTTCCAGCTAGAATCCACCCTAGTTGTGTTTCTTGTAAAATAGGCTTGCCGTCGCCCAATCTTACTTGACCATTTAGCAACAGATTATAAAAAATTGGCGCTCCTAATAATATGTCTATGTTTGTAGCCTTGTTAAATGTTGGATCTGCTAAAGTCGCATAATTAGGCAAATCAATAATTTTTGAATCATAAGACTGACTTGGAATTTTGTCCGTAATTTTAGGTAATATTAAAAATGTTTGTTTAGAAGAAAAGTCATTAAGTGTTGATTTTATAACAGCCTTTGTCATTTTAGAAATTGATGTTTGACCTTGACCTATACTTGTAACTGAAATTTTAATTTCTTCTTCTTTTAATTTTAGTCGTTTAACTAAATCGTTAGTTATAAAATTACTCTGACTCCCCGAATCTAACAACGCGCGACATGTTGCGCCGTTACCAAACGTGTTAATTAATATGACCATTGCAGTAGACAATAAGACAAAATTGTTCTGATGTGATGTATGACCAACAACTACCTTCGAGTCTTCACTTATCTGTGATGTAGTTTTATTTAAGTTTGTTTTTTCTGTTGTCGAATAACTATCCGAATGTATTATGGTATTGTGCTTTTTATTACATTTGCGGCAATTGCTATGCTGACATTCGAATTTATTATGGCCCGGTCTTAAGCAATTTGTACATAATTTAAGTTTTATTAATTCCCTGTATCTATCGTCTACCGAGAGGTTAAGAAATTTACCACATTTATAAATTGAATGTTTTTCATTGCAGTAATAGCATGCATAACTATTGTTGTTGGATACTGTTTCACTAGTCTTTGAATTATCGAAAGTATTATTTTTATTTTTTACTAGTGTAAATGAATGTGTTCTTCTATTATCAAGAGGTTTCGAAGTCCCTTTAAAATCGTCTTTCTTTTTATTGGCGTCTAAAGCCTCTAGCAATAAACATTTATTTTTTAAAAAGTCAGTCAAGTCATCACAAGTAGGAAAAATATTTGGTTTTAGCCTAGCTTCCCATTCACGCCTAGTTACATTATCTAGTTTTGTGCAAGTCAAATATATTAAAATTGTATCCCAGGTATCAACTGGTTGCCCTAATGACTTTAAGGCACGTGTGTGTTTCAAAACGCTATCTACGATATTTCTCAACCCGCTACTGTATTCCTTGAAAGTGGGTGGAATATCAAAAAGAGACCTTAAGTGACCTTGTACAATGAGTCTTTTATTTTCAAAACGTTGTTTTAAAAGATCCCATGCCGTAGCATAATTAGTGTCAGTAACTTGTGAGTTTTCAATAACTTGAAGAGCCTCATTTTTTAAGCATGTCTAATGACGTATTAGAATGTACTAAAGACAAAAATGTATCGTGGAAGTGAACCCAGTCTTGGTAACCCCCAGAATATATAGGTAAGTCTATAGGCTGTAGTTTTACACCGCAATTATTGGTTGACCCTTGTATATCAACTGAATTTTTGTCAGAACCCGGCCGTGGCGCTACCGGAATACTAGCGTTAGCGATTAATTATTTGACTAAACCCATATTAACAAAGAAACTGTTTTCTATTTGTTCCCTAAACTCAATCTCACCTTCATCTAATGTTTCTAGTTGAGATTGGATGGTGTCAAATTCAGCAAAGTAGTCTTTTATTTTTTCAAGTCTTATCGTAAGCTCATCAACCTTTTGCATGTTAGTCGGATCATTAATAAAATTTTCAAATCGTGTTAAACAACCTCTGACTTGTCCACGTCTAGCCTTTAAAGCCTTTACATCAGTCATTTTATTTTATTTATTTATAATGAAAATAGTAAATTAAAATCAATTGTTTAAGCCTTTTAAATTTGATAAAGAATTGTATTTATTTTTTATATATACACATACAGGTATATAGACAAAGCAAGGTCTAATTTTTTATTACATAATTATTCCTCTCGATCGATCGCTTGTAAATTTTAATTTTCTTGAAGACAGTTAAGTAACAGTTTTATAACTATACGAGTACACAAATCAAAGCATGCAAATATTATAAAGGAATATGGAATACTGAAATAAGATGGACATGACTCACTCGATTGTATCCTCTATCCTGAAGTCGTCACCAGTCAGCTAGCTTGTAGTTATTTGCACCAGGTCAATTTATCTTTTATATGTTTAATTTCCATATATTTTCATATCCGGCTCGAAGGACCAAGATGTTTAATGTTGGGGATGTCAATCGCTAGTATGGAAACTAACACTCCATTTTTTAAATAACTTTACTAAATTAACTATACACAAAAATACTTATATTCCTAATTTTACAATGATTTTATTAATATGGATATCTAAGATGAGATCTGTCCTGTGTGACAGTCTCTAGCGGTCTGTTGTCTGTTCCCTTTGTGCTTCGACACGCGTGAAACCGGTTCAGGGAATTCGGGAACTGCCTGTTGCACCAGTATTTACTATTGGTGTTTATAAAAACTAGTCTTGGTAAAGTTCTAACACTGCCAATATATTTACCTTTTAAAATTTCTTCTGCCCTGGTTCTCTCTTCTCAGTGGTGGTTTCTATTAATTAGGGGAAAAATAGCCTGCTAATATGCAGTTCAATCTTAAATATGGCTTTAATTATTTATCTCAAAGAAATATCTCATTTTTTTAACTCGTAACAAAATTTAATTTAAGAAATTTAAATGCAGTCTTAAATTGGATCATCTAAAATCTTAAATTTTACGAACATATTAAAATTACGTGACAGAAAATCGATGTTATAATGTTTTACAAGATTGAAAAATGGCTTTTTATGCTTTGAATTGGAGAGTACTCGCGCCCTCTCTTGTTCACACCTTTTAACTATAGTGAGATTGTAAATTGGATTTCTTTGTATATGTTACATTTTCAAGTTTCCCACCTATTTCTTATAGAAAGACCGACGTTGGCACTTTGACTGTCTTTAATGCTTGAGATTCCTTTCCCTTGGTCTGATTTGAATAAATAAAAGGATTTTCAAATACCTTTTTTTCCGTGCTGGATTTGTAGGTAAGTCTGGACGTGTTTATTCTTTATATATTATTGGTTTTCTGTGTGAACTTCTTACTGTGAACATGCATCTAACTCGTTCTATTGCTTGCAGGACAATTCATCTGGTTTTACACACAATATACTTTAAAATATTTAAATTCTTTGTGAAGGAAAATATGACGCTTCTTTTGGCGCCCTAATAAACAACATCCCCTATTCGAAGTCCGGAAATCGTCTCCAAGTTTATCTGGAATCTCGTTTCCTCTTTTGTCAGAGCAATCTCTCTTGAAATAATTAATAGCTTTTTGCCAGCTGTGCATCTTTGGAAAAAGCCCGGTAAGTTTAAATCTTATCATTTATATGCCTTTTATTATAAATGACATTTGGCATAACCTTACTTCTAACCATAATAAATATTACTAAATTTACAAAGGAAAACACTTTTTAAATGCTGTAATTCTTGATAAAGAGTCTCACAACATAAAACACTTTGTCTTTGATAAACTTTAGTCCATTGCTTACATAAAAACACTCATATATATATATATATATATATATATATATATATATATATATATATATATATATATATATATATATATATATATATATATATATATATATATATATATAACATTATATACAAAGTGTTTGTTTTTTATTACATCTTATTCTAACTTATATCAAGGCAAATATTCTTTTAGAGTATAATTCTTTGGTTTTACTGACATGATTAAGAGTTTAAGCTATTTGCATATAGATATTTGGCTCATTTAACCTTTCTCACTGAAATAATATCCAAAATTGTTAAAGTTATAAATCTCAAAATCATTAATGTTTATTTTAATAAACCACTGTATTGGCAAATAATAAAATAAATAATGCATATCTTACTAGTAAAATATAAACATTGTGTAAAATCAACAGATCTCTTTTGTTGTTTTCACCACTGAATAAAATGAAATGTTATAGAGGCAAATTGAGGGAAAATTTGTAATTTTTTTATCAGTTTTTTTTGTGGCTCTCCTAGCCTATGTTGTTAAGTTTTCGGCCTACAAAAGGAAATGCCGCAGAGCCAAGCTCTAGACAAAGCATTTAGAAAAATATGTAGAACATTTATTAAATGACAAACTTTCAGCCTTCGATGACAGCTGGTATGCAGACTTGTGACAAATATAATAATATTTATAAGTACGTTTTATATGTTTAAAGAAGATGAACAAGTATTTATATGAAGCTTTTTAGTTGAACGGCCTGTTTCTTGAATGTTTCTTCTCCGCTGAATTTATTCTACAAAATAACAAAATGACCTACTGCTTATTAAGGTTACGAATAGTTTACCTACATTGTTTTAGATATTTTCACTTAAATCTGTTTGTAATACATGGTCTTTTCAATTGTATTCGATATATTTAACATTTACTTGCTAAATATGAGGGAATGAATGTAGAAATTGTTACAAAAACATCAGAGACTGTATACTGCGATTCCTATTTAATAACAGGTAATCAGCTCCATGACCTGGTAAGATTGACGAGGCACAGTCACATGTTACACACGTAGATGTTGACATACTTGAAAAATTATACACTCTTAGTACCAATTCTATATTCAAACAATTGCGAAGAAACTCTCAGTATGTCAACAATCTCAAATGCGTAAGTTTATAAAAGCATCGCTTCCACTTGTGCGTTTGAAAATATTACATTATATTTAAAAACAGTTTTTGAATCAAATTCAAAATACTTTCATTTATCCCAGTTTAAAGAATTCGCGTGTTGTTTGCACGCAATTCTATACGTCGCAAGTAAAAATTCAATTCTCAAATATTATTAGGTAAAATAAAAAGAAAACTACAAATAAGTGATTGAAAATCATTTTTATTTATTAAGTTTTTTCCCCAACAAAACATTTTCACAAAATCAAAACACATTATTTAACCTTGCAGTACTCTCATTCCACTGCAACATATTTTAATTTGTTTAAGCGGATTTCTTTAGTTTTTGAATCTCACAATACCTTGTTAAGTAAACAGTACGGTTAATGGAGAAACACTCCACATCCAGCTACTCTTTTTTTTTTCAAGTAGATTCTTAATTTTATTTTAAAGTCATTTGTTTACAACTTTTAGGGACAAACTGCTGCTCTAAGTTCTATATAACATATTGTCTTGGTTTGAAAGGGAATAAGTATGGGTAGTACAGCCAGTAGCTACTAGAGCTCTTAGCAATTATGAAAGAAAAGAGAGTGATGCTTCAGGAAGTAGAGATTGCTTCATAAGTGTTGTTTCAAAAACTCTCGTGACCATCGCAAGGTTAATTTTTTTTTTAAATATGAGAAAGTAGGGTAGATTCAATTTTGCCTAATATTATGCTTAGTTTTCATATTTGGCGCTTAATTTTCGGCGAAGAGGTTGTTAATGGTCGAATCCACCAGGCGTCAACAGCGGTATTTTTTTGTTAAGAAATCTTGACAAATACCAACATTTTTTGACATAACAATTCGACTGTTCGCAGCTCCTGGCGCCTGATAGACTCTGACAGTATGATATAGTGATTTAGATACTCGTAATATTGCGAAACTCGGAACCAACCGAATCGAATATCAAAATCCTCGGTTCATAGAACAGTTCGGCCAATACTTGGAACTACCTTATGTTCACAGGACACAGAGTCTTCTAGATTTTAAGGGGAACCACAAATATATGTTACCTAAACTTTATTGCTTGCATTTAAAATATTTGTGTGTGCCCGCCAGTTAAGTTTCATCTGAAAGGGTTTTTTCGAAAGCTTGTCAGCTTACCAACGTCCGTCAGAATCACCTCTTGCCAAAAAATTGGAACACTTTTTTTCTTGTACAGCTGCCTATAAATGTAAAAATATTTTTTTAAGAATTTTTTTGCTAACCGACATGTTTAAAGGCTAAGTTTTTGTTTTGTTTTGTTATATCTATAATAGTTATATAGTTTTGCAGCCAAAGACTATCTTTTTGTTACACCTTTGAAGGTGTTATACCTATATTTTGTAGTTTGGTTTGTAATAAAACGCATTATTTTGTTAAAGTCTGTGGTTGATCTTTTAAAATTAAAACCATCCCAGTGTGCAATACACACACACATTACTTTGTTATTTCAGAAGCCTTGTTCTTGTTCAAAACATAGAAATTCCGTTATAGTAAGTATTATATTAGTCATAGAATTTTTAGTATGAGATATTTTTGTACGGTACGATTTCGTTTGTCGCAGAGTGTTGCGAGAAACCTACATGAGCCTACATCCTAAATCTACGTACTTAAATCGGAGACAGAGTACTCGATACTCGATAGTATAATATCGAATTTCTGTGCCCAGATGTTGCAGCTATTCTCCCCTGTTTTGCTGTGCCTGGACGTTGTGGCTATTCTTCCCTATTTTTTGCTGTGACCGGACGTTGTGGCGCCAATTGAATTGATTATAATTAGTTACTCGTAAATGTCCCACGTTGGGCTCCAATTATATAGTTTATAGTTAGTCGTAATTGCCCCGCGCTTGGGTGCCATTTATGTTGTTTATAGTTCACAGTATTTTGATTATTTGATTTACATTTGTATAATTATATATATATATATATATATATATATATATATATATATATATATATATATATATATATATATATATATATATATATATTAAATTGAAAAATATGACTTCAGTGTAATATTGGTTGCATATTCCCATTATTCACTTGCCAGTTAAATCTGGCGACTTACCGACTTCCGACTATCAGAGTGTCTGGCCGATTATTAGAATAAATTAGATTTTTAGTAGATTGCAGCCGTAGGGAGCGGGCACGAATGTTACACTGTATGCACACAGTCACAAGAAGTCATAATTCCACTCCCCCTCTTACGTTAGATTCCAAATTGAATACGAATGAATATTCGGATTAAAGAATCGGAAGGTTCCGAGTATATCCATTTTCTTAACAAACGATTTTAATCGAACCACCCATCACTAGTATGAGAGGCTTTGTATACTAATGGCCGCTGAGGAAATAATTTTTATTAGTGAAGAAAAGTTAATTGTGCAACGTAAAGGTAAGCTTTTAATGTATGTTTTTAGCTAAAATATATGTGATTGTGGTTAAATTTAGATTATGGTAATGCAATGGTATGTTGTATAACGGTATCTAAAGGCATGCTGTTAAGCAAGTTATCTCAAGTTTAAAGTATGGCGACAAATTTCGCACTTTTGTTAAAATAACCAGCATATGGGTTCAATTCATCTCGAGAATATGTGGTAGATTCATTCATCCATCGTCGGGTAGAATCTACCCCCCTGTCATGTGGATGAATCTACCCGATATTGTCAATATTTAATTCTTGTATATGCCAAGGAAAGATGTGCGCAAGATAAACAGAAACATTTACAAGAGGGTCATACAAAATGTTGTAAGAGATATCTTAGGAAAGCGTATAAAATATGTGAAGCCAGTGGAGAATACTATGTACATAGAAGCTACATTAGTCTAGAATAAGAGCTTTAAAAAAATAAGAAATACAACACCTCTGACAGTGAGGATTCTGGACAGGAAAGCTCTGATCAGGAAGCTAAAGTATCGAACACGTACTCTGTTAAGCAGGTTTTTACTTTGAAAGAAGAGAAGGAAATCTCTGTTTATATAAAGTTGTCAGCTTTTGAATATGGCATGAGCTACAAGCAAATTCGCGAATTTGCTTATGAATTTGCAAAACATCTAAAATGTAAAATACCGACAAATTAGGAAAGCAATAAGACAGCAGGTATATATGTCCATTGTGGTTTTTAAATTCATTTTTCTTTAAAGTAAATATTGATTTATGAACAGGAATACCTATATTGCCTTGCGAAGTACTGAAAGTACTAGCCTCATTCGAGCAACCGGATTTAATAAAGCCAGGGTAGATGAGCTTTTCAAAAATTATATTTCAGTGAAACAAATATGCAACAAAGAACAAATATTTAATCTTCGCAAGACTTGCTTTATGACCGCAATGGATCCGCAAAGGGAAAAACAACTAGCGCAAGTAGGAACTTGATAGAGTGGGGAATTAGCTACGTGTGAAGGAATTGTTAATGCTATAGGCATAGTTTATTTGATAAAGCACGACTTCTTTTATAATTATTAATTTAACCCTTTGAGGACAACTGGTTGTTGACAGAAACCACCTTCTATGAAATCGGTTGTAGCAATGCCAACTGGTTTCCAATGACTGCCATGATGTATAATGTGTTGCCTATGTCCACTAGTAACTGTTAGTGGCATTTATTCAATTGTTCAATCTCAATTCGTCTGGAATTAGTCATTATCTCCCGCGCGTTTTGCATGTGTGCAGGTTAAGTTTGTGTTTGATATAGAATCAATGAAAATCTGGTACGAATCAGACGAACATATACAAGATAGTGATTATGACCCTGATGATGACATCCCATTGTCCGCACTACGTACTAGATGTAGATAATCAATTTCCTGGACAGACGATCCTCAGTTCACTACTATAGTACAAACATTTTCGAAGCAAACTGGTCCGTACGTGCCAGAAAGTGTGGAGAGCCCAAAATATATGTTTCTTTATCTGTTCCCAGAAGAGCTTATAAATCATATTGTGTTTCAAACTAACTTGTACGCTGTCCAGCAAAATTGCCAAAAACCATATGTACCTACTAATAACGACGAAATCAAGAGATTCTTCGGAGTAAATATGATCATGACTTTGAAGAAGATGCCTAGCTATCGAGATTACTGGTCATCCAGAGAAGAAATTAGAGACTTCTATATAAGTTCTGCAATTTCAAGGAACAGATTTTCATGCCTACTTACCAACTTACATCTGAATGATAATGCTTTGCACCCAAGAAAGACGAAATGGGGTTTGATAAATTGTACAAAGTAAGGCTACTGACCAAATTATCAGAGACTTTCGCTGCAGCATTACATCCAAGTGAATACCAATTAATCGAATCAATGATCAAATTCAAAGGACGAAGTAACATCCGGCAATACATGCCGATGAAACCGACCAAACGTGGATATAAAGTTTGGGTACGAGCCGATTTTACCGGTTATATGTGCCAATTTGAAATATATGCGGGTAAAGTTAGTGATGCTGTTGAAAAAACTTAGGAAGTCGTGTTGTAAAAGACCTGACAAGAAGCTTAGTAGGTAAATACCATAGAGTTTATTTCGACAATTTTTTCAACTCTGTGCAGCTTCAGCAAGATATGCTTCAAGATATAATTTACTCTTGTGGGACAGTTCGTCGTGGTAGAACAAATCTACCTGATTTCAAAGCAGACAAAATTCTGAAACGAGGAGAGTCAGAATGGCATGTTTCCAGGGACGGTGTAGCCGCTTTGAAGTGAATGGATAAACGCAGTTTTCTGTTGTTGAGCAATTACCAAAATCCTTCCATAGTAGAAACAGCCTCAAGAAAAGGGAAGAATGGTTTGGTAGAGGAAATAAACTGCCCTTTGCTCGTGAAAGAATACAATAGACATATGGAACATGTCGATAAACTTGACATGTACAAATCATTATATGAAATGGACCAAAAATCGCACAAATGGTGGCACAGAATTTTTTGGTATTTTCTGGACGCATGTATAGTAAACGCCTTCATTTTGTACGAGCAGAAAACACCAGGAAAAACGATGAGTCCTAAGCAATTTCGTTTGTCAGTTGCTGTTGGTTTGATTGGTGCCACACCTGAAAATGAGAAACGTGGCCTTAAATCGTCCAGCACATTCAAATAAATTCAAAACAATTGTGCCATTAGAAGTACGATAAATGTGCACATTTGCCAGAACGTTGTAGTTCATTAAGATGTGCTAAATGTAGCACTTCAAAAGATGTCCACAGAACCATATGGAAATGTTCCATTTGTAATGTGGGACTCTGTCTTGACAAGGACCGGAATTGTTTCACCGCGTACCACACTAAGTGAGCAGGTGCCCAGTGGTTACTAACGGAAACCATATCCTGCAGAGCAAAAGACGTTTCATTTACATTACATCAAATAAGTATAATAAATATGTTTTTATAAGCAAAAGAGATTTTTTCAAAAATAAATAAATTGTGTCCTCAAAGGGTTAAGATAATATATCATATCATTTACCTATCTAATAAAGTTTGATAATAATTTGTTTTTTGATAATGTTAATAGTAAATCTAAAATTGGTGAATGTACCCCACTTTCCCCTGCAATAATTTAAGAATATTTTTTCTTCAAGTTGTTATAAATCCAAGTTCTTATCATAATTGGATACCAATTTTTTAATTCATTAACAAACGATTTCTTTAAAAGTTGACATTGATAGAATTCTTTTCTTGGAAATGTAATCGGAAAAGTGTACCTTTACAATCTTGATTTATTCATCTGACCAAGGAGTTCCTGCAAGAGAATGTGTAATATTATAAGAATGAAAATAAATTGCAGATTAATATTGCCCATACATAAAAACATCATACCAGTCTTACAAAATAAAGTATATATATATATATATATATATATATATATATATGTATATATATATGTATATATATATATATATATATATATATATATATATATATATGTATGTATATATATATATATATATGTATATATATATATATATATATATATATATATATATATGTATATATATATATATATATATATATATATATATATATATATATATATATATATATATATATATATAAGAATATAACCTAATTAAATATTGTAATAGTAAATATTTTTCTCCCCTTATGATGGCAGTATATAACTGAACTGTTCTGTTATGTAAATCTATACTGAATCGAACTTAATTGCAGACGGATGGTCAGATATAATTAATACAGCACATATGATATCCCAACAAGTACTTACGCTCTGTTGTGGAATTCCTTTTTTGCTGTTTAGACATCATGTTATACAGGCAGGCTTTAACCTGCTTTAAGAGTGAAACAGGTCGGAGACCTGCTTTAATTAAACTGTTTCACTGCGCATTAAACAAACGATCGTTCCTGGACGACAACTTTCCTTCGGACTAGTTCGTTTTCTTTGACGCGATATAAATATACGGGATCTAGTTTTTTATGTTAGAATTTTTCTTCCTCTGAAGATGTTGACTTGGTCAACGAAACGATCGTAAGGTCTCTGAAATATGTATTGTGGTGATTTGGGTGTTCTCCAAGTGTACTTATTAGTGCTCATCACAGGTTCTAGTTTTCACATACTGAGTGCATGTTCTTTGCATGTTGTGTTTTCTTATTGCTCTTAAACCTCCATCAAGTCTTGGGGATGAAGCATTTTTCAACGTTTAGTCTGAATTCATCGAGTAATTTTTTTTCCTTGTCAGTCCAGGATTTTCTGCTTCTGGTTGGTCCGAATTTATTGGCTGAAAGAAGAGTGAATGATCACTGTTTTGTTTAGTTAAATTATGCTAGTTCATATAAACATAAAAATACATCTTACAGAATTTATTTTACCGGCGCTCTTCTTCATTAGAAACACTTAAATCTGAAGAGTAACATGTAATATCCAAATCATTTCTAAATTTGCTAGGGATACTGTTTGAATTACAATTTATGTCGGTCAAGCTCATGTCACCTTCGGCTTCTTCTAATGAAACATGACCTCAAAGAAATAAAAAACACTACCTAAGTTATATCTTCAAAGAAATCAACACAAACTTTTGTATCAACAAAAGTGAAAACACTAAGTACTACATGAAAAATGTAAATTTTACTTACTATTATCACTATTTAATTCCCCATATATGGCTGGCGATGCTTTATCCTTATTTGTTGTAATTATTTTAGTTGTCTGAGCACTTTCCAGAATAGTTGACATTTCCTTAATTTCTCTATCCACAAGTGGCATACGATAATGATCCTTATGTATCTTATCAGCATGTCCCATAAATGTAGGCAAGTCACTTATTCGTTGGTCATTTAATTTCTGAAGCGTATGTAGCTATTTGTTTTCTTAAAATAGTGCATCTTAAAAAAGCTGGGTTTTTAGCGCCACATTTTACACTGTAAATTCTCATATAATTGCAAGCTCTCGCATATTTGTCTCTACCATCAGCTGATTTTAAACCAAAAACGTATGAATTCTTCTCAGGTATGCCAATTGAATTTCTTAAATTAAAAACATGTTCTATTAAATTCTTCAGTGGTGTAGCTATAAGAATAGACACATCGCGACCTTTTTTTTCTCTTATTGGTACTAGTAGTAACTATTCCTGTCACATGCTTGGAAGTTTTTTATAAACAATCGCTCTGCCTCACCTGGCCTACGCCTGTTAAACACTATGAATTCTATCAGGACAAGTGACAGTATTTTTTTGTAAATGCTGTAGTCCACATTTTTTTCACACATTTCTTTGAACTTAATTCTCTCTTTCTTAACATAGGATGCTAATTTCACAATATCACTCACTTCTGGTAAGGGTATTCTCTTTCTTCTCTTAGTTTCTTTTTGGGCGGTATTTAATCAAACATCAAATTATTGCCGTCTGGTAAGCTTTAAAATCTAGTGTAGCAACAAAAATATTAAGTGAGCATCAAATTTTGTGACACTAAGAAAGTAAAAATTGCTAACTGTTTTATGACATTCTGAGCAACTATTTAACTAATAAAGTATCTAAAAAATATTTGAACATCAAAATTTATAATCTCGCAACGGCAGTTGGGCGTAAAATTAAGTAAAAATAGACATCTGTAAAGTACTTTATTGTCGTCTTTTTTTATGACGAAACATTCAAGAAAATGTTATTTGTGCAACACTATTTGAACATCAAATAAATTTAAAATAACCTTCAAAAAATAGCTTAGGGGGTAACAAAATGATAAACAAGTTATATGTGACAATAATAGTTCTAAAGTATTATTGAATTATTAATGCGGGTTTCGATTTTGCAGGACATCCACGTTTTCTTTTTTGTCCGATAGGAATATTTTTTGCTTCTAAAGGTGGATATGTATATTTCAGTCTAATTGCTAGACTCAAAACATGTTTACACATATATTTCTTAAAAAATTGTGGACAATTACTGGTACCGTTCATCCATTCGCAGTTTTCTTTTGGCATTTTGACTGTCCAGGTTGAAAAAATAATAATTTTGTATTCATCAAAGGTTTCCCATTGTTTTCCAAATTGAACGCCTATTGCGTGCCCACCTGGTACTAAATAGATGTTATTATTTCTATCAGCGTGTAACATCAACATTATGTCCATCTTTGCCCAATGGTAAGCTTTAGTCCAATCATTAAATTGAACAGAAGAAGCGTTTGAAAAAGATTCTGCTGTACGTTTCTTGGACCATTAGTTAACCATCTGCGACGCCACAACTAGAAAACGAGATAAGGGGAAACGTTCACGCCTTGTATTACTATCTTTTATAGTTCTATTAAATCATTTCAATGCATTATTTGTAGATGGTGATCCCGGCGCAGCTCCTAAGTACCAATTGCGATTTTGAGTTGATCACTATTTTCCAAAATACTCAACAAAACTGGTTTGATTTTCCCATTTCTTTATAAGAAACTGTGAAGCGGCATTAAATACTTCTGAAGAAGTATCAGACTGCAAAGCATCAACGTCTTCTAATATACATTTCTGGATTTTCTTGTCTGAGGTTTGTTCCACTCTGGTTTGCATATTCTTTTTGGCGTGCGCCCAGCACATTATTACAATGGGTTCAGTACCAAACACTTCTCTGAAAGCATTCTGGATACTCTTGACTGCATCGCAATTTAATACTGACGGTTGCAAAGAATGTGAATATATTGAAAAGACGGTCTCTTTTAAACCATTGAACAAAATTTGAAAATCTTTTTGACACAGAACTAGAGACCCCCAGGGATAATGGATGAAATTTTCTTTCTTTGTCTGTGGTTCCAACTATTAAAACTGGGAATCCTTGCCAGATTAACTTGTACGTCGCATAGGCATGTATATTATTTGCAGAATAGGCGGCTAACTCCAATAAATACTTTGTGGACAGTGCAAAACGAAACATGGGCGATTCACTCTCAAATATATAATGAAAAATCACACACACTTCATGTATGTCCTCATGAACTTTTGCATGATTTAATATCCACCTTTCCAATTCACCTAAACTGATAGTTGGGAATCCGTATTTAACACGACGACGATCTGATAGATAATTGTCCAGTTGCTTTACTGTGGGCAATTTGGTTCCTTCTATCTTACTTAGACTTTTTAAAATAGCTTTAGGCATCAAATGTAAATCAAATAATTTATTAATTTCTGCCTTGACTTCCTGATTTATTCCGTAATCACATCGAGTGCCAATCGACTCATGGTTGTGATCAGAGTCGGCACGATAAAGAAAAACAGCATCTGAACTCGCTTCAAAAACTAAATATATTTGTGCTGTACACTGAGGGCCATGACGTTCAACTTTGTTGCAGCGATGAAACATATTTTTGCCTTCCTCAGTTATGTGTGTTAATGAAATAAACCATGTCTTTTCTGCACACACAGTTTCTTCTGCCTCCTTAACGTTTGTAAATTTACTTACGAAAAGCCAGTTCCTATTCTCTCCGCGCTTCTTTTTCGGTAACAATTCTTCCTCAAATTCACTGTCCGAACGATATGCAGGACTTTCATTTTGCACTTGAACATTGCCACTACTTGTACCAGGTAAAACTTCAATCACACTATTCAATTCTATATTATTTGATGTTTGAAAAAGTCTTTAAACACTCGCACCACATTAACCAATTCGTAAACGATGTATCTACGTATATCAAAGAAGGTTATGTTTTCAGGCAGCAACGCGCTCGGTTACTGAACAACACGTTTTGTCATTCTTTGACTGGCCGCCGCGGTGCGCTAATCCCATGGTTAGATGTTGAAAAGAAAATTAACCCTTATGTGGCTGACGGTGGTACCCGGGTACTTTTAAGCCGTACAAATTGGAATTTTGAATTTTGGAGAAGCCCAATCAAGTCGAGCTTCTAGGACATCTTCAACTAGATCATTTTATATACAACTTGTAAATTTTAGACATTAGGAATATACAGAACTCCATTTTTTTGCCTTGAAATTTTTTTTGCACAGTCCTGGCGGACGGTGTTACCAGGGTACCACTGAGTAATTGATACAAGAAAACAGTAAAAAGGACTATACTTTCAATATATTTTATTGTATTCATTGCTATATTCACAAACGAATCTCACAAATATCAAATGGGGTTTTATCCTTGCAATCAAGGCAATGCACTGTTTGATCCGTGTGCTGGAGGCATACAGGATTCTTGCAAACAGCGCACATCTTGCGAGTTTTTCTTTTCAGTTTGTCGTCTCCGCGATAGCATATTTTGCATATACCTTTCACCGAAATGCGTCCAGAAGAATCTCGATCGGGCACAGGATTGGAGTTATGTGGCACTTCCAGGGAAACAGCCAGGACGCTTTCAATGGCGTTTTTCGTAAATCGATTTCGCAATACAACTGTATTTACGCTTCTTTGGGTCAGAGCAGGCAAACACAAGTCACGCGCTAGGTCATTCAGGAAATTTCGCCTTTTATTAGTGCTCTGGTAACAAGTGGGATTGTTTTCCGTGTAAATTACATAGGCAGCCAAAACTGCTACATCCAGTATGTTGAAAAAAGAAGCCAACGGCCATCAACTTGTTCGCCTTTTGCAGGTATAAGTTCCCAACATTTTGTCCATAATGTCTACACCTGACTTAGTTTGTTTGTAAAAAGAAATAACCTCATGTTTTTTCTTCAAGGTCTCATCAACTACGTCTGTAGAGTGCATTGTGGATAATAAGATTACGGCTTTGTTCACCTTTGAGACATACGAACATAACATGGCATCTCTATGAAAAGCAAACATTGTCGAAAAGGCGGGCCGTTCCTTATTAGGTAGAAGATCTTTAGGAATATAGGGTTTGTACTTCCTTAGTGTGCCAACCAGAGTGAGAGCATTTGATTTAACCATGCGAGCAAGAGGAAGTGATGTAAAGAAGTTGTCGGTAGTGATATTACGTCCTGAACCCTGGTAAGGTTGACATAAGCGCATCACAGTTTTTTCACCAATATTCACTTGCCGCTCATTGCCTGCCAACCTTCCTGTGTAAATTGAGCCTTGACACGGATAAAAAGTTATTGCATCGCATACCCAGAATACCTTTATGCCATACTTGGCAGGTTTTGAAGGAATGTACTTAGTTCTTCCGCGGTAGGGGAACAGTTGTTCGTCAACAGTTAGATGTTCATTGGCCTTGTAAAGCTTCAAGAGATTTTGGTTTAGAATCAACCAAATATCGCTTATTGCAGCAGCTTTGTCATTTTCAAGTCTAGTTGGTCGTGTTGTGGGGTTATCAAATCTAATAAAGCGAAGAATCTGCTTGAAGCGGTCCCTACTCATTGCTGCTTTGTACAGTGGTAAGGCGTTTGACTTCCACAATTCATCAATGTGTTCAGTATTGGATTTATGAACACCAGCCATTAGTAAGTTCAGTATTGGATTTATGAACACCAGCCATTAGTAAGATCCCAAAGAAAGCATCAAGTTCCTCATAAGTGATACGTTTCCACTGTTTTGGTGCTGATGGTGAATTCTTATTGAAATCATAATACACTTGATTTGCCTTGCGATTTGACTCCCTTATGATAATCGATTTCATTTCGGGTGTCACCAAAGCATTGAATGTATCGGTACGAGCATACAAAGCTGTTGTACGACTCGGGCCACCTAAAATGTACAAACAGGAAATTAGAATCAAAATTGGGAGAGAACAGAATACTATTACACACCTGACTCTCGAATAATATTATACGATCGGGTTTGAGATGATGGTAATGGTGTCTTATTCCAGATAGTTGAATCCGGACTCCGATATGCATCAGCTGGTGGTGGAGATGTTGTATGTTCTGCCTCTGGGATTATCTCCTCCTGTACGTCGCTGTCAACCTCCACTTCTCTTTCGATAGGAACCGTCTCGCCTGCGCGAACGTCTTCAATATCTGATGCTTCATCGTTTGCCGGCGGCACATAATCCTTGTCATCATCATCTTTAAATTGTTCACTGAATTCCTCATCAGACATCTCACATACCCTGAACATCTGTTCATCTGTTATTCTGTATCGAAAACAGATTAGATTATAAGGGAAAAAAGTTTATGAGTATAATTGTGTGCATAATGTGCTGCATGTTAGCTGAGCTGTCACGGGTTATGGCAAGCAAGTGATAAAAACAACCATAATAGTACATCCAAGATATATGAATTTAAGACTATAACATCTCATTATTCCAGCACCAAATCCTGCGTTCCCAGGAGTTATTTTCTAAACTTGTGCCAGAGGAGGCCTTACAAATAATTACACAATAGGAAGGTTTCTAAATAATATCTACTATAAAGCTAGACTATGAAATTATAACATACAAAGAATAAAACATACTTATCTAGTTGAAGGTGACCTCTGGAATCGTACGGAAGATCATCAACAGTGGACCGACGGGTGTTGTACTTTTTAGAAGCTCCACTGCACTCTCCGCCATCAAATCCACCTCCTGTGTTGGTTTGCAAGCGAGACATTTCCGTTTCTTCAACTAAAACTGCTCTCAAGTAAATCACAACACACACTAAATGCAAAATTGTTGTGGTTATTACGGTATGGTCGCGCAGTCGCACACATATACGATACACGACACGCCTCATTTATTTAAATGTACAGTGGCACCCGGGTACCACCTCCCGCCATTTACGTTGCATTATTTGTGCCGCCACATAAGGGTTAATATGAAAATTAGATGCTCAGATAGTGTTTTTGGTGCTAAACTAGAATGTCAGGTGATGCATATATACTGTTCCTAAACGTCAAAATGTTTGGGGTTGACATTGCGACTCACTTCCTTTTATACCAGATGACAATGCTCAAATAATTTCCAATATATTCACAAACCTAATTTGTCATTGGCATAAGCTAGGTTACCGGGAAATTAGAGGGCCGCCAGCTTTTACACAGTGGAGATGGGCGTGGGTCAAAATAAGATGTTAACTAGGGGCGCCACTTGATTGTTTAACCTCCACTCCCGGATATTCTAATAAGATGTTCACTAATATACTTCCTTGCCCAGATCCAACACAATCGAGCACAGGAAGCTGCAAGGGAGTTATCAATATGGTAAACCAAACTAAAACTCAGAACGGTATGGTCTCATAGACCCACAAGTAAAGGTAACGGTAATGATCGAATAACACTAATTATTCTCAACAGCCCTGAAAACAAAACACACACACAAAACCAAAACACACCTATAATATGATAAAATAAGGGCTTTTATTAAGCTTCTTTGGCATACAAGAAATTATTAAAAAGCTGTTCTAAAATTCTGATCTAAAATAAAAAGTCTCTATTATATAACTGAAATGGCTTACTATAAAATAATCAAGACATCTAATGAGTATGCATGAATGTGCTCCAAAACTATAATTGTTCTATGGAAAAATTCCACTTTTCGTGCACGCAAAGCTTACAACGTATTTCCCCAAATAGTAATTAATTACACGTTAATTAAGTTAAGTGGCCTGATTAAATATCAAGTCCCAAGAATAATCAATAAGCTTAACTAATGCTAACAATATATGATAAACGGTGGTAACTATCAAAAGTGAAGCAATTATATTAACAAGGGTCTCCTAAAAATCTGTACCACATTTATTGAAGTTTAAATAAAATAAATTCAGTTTGATTTCAGCAAATTTAACAGATGTGAATATTTAAAATTTTAGCTTATCAAGATTGTCTCTCTTATCACTCTATTCTTTATTACAAAACGGAAAATTCTTACTTGAACATCCTGGACTTCTAGGCCATAAAATTACCAACCATTTCCATACCAAACTAGGGTCTTTAAGGGCACGGAACTGCAACCACGGGAACAATGCAACAAACGGAAAGGCAATGCAACAACGGAAAGCGAAGACCTCCTCACTGAGATCCTAATTCATAAACCACAGATTTCACAGCTGACGGAAATTTTCGTTGCTCTTGACTAGCACCTAAAAACTCCATTTAACTCAATGGCCATACTTCTTTCGGTACATGAAAATTCGCTATTCCATGCGAGACTTATTCCCTTCAAAATTCTCATATGATACGTGAATTTGCCAAAGGTACTGCCCAATACAAGGATTTCTCTACCCGGTACAAGAATTTCTCTATCCGGTACAAGGATTTCTACCCAGCACAAGAATCTCTCCAGCACAAGGATTGCCCAGCACAAGAACTGCCCAATACTAGAATTGCCCAATACTAGAACTGCCCAGCACAAGAACTGCCCAATACAAGGACCCTAAAAACAATAAGTAACGGAATGCTAGAGGTGTTATAGTTACGAGAGATGATGATTTCTTACCTCCAAAGAGGGCATACGAAACTCCAACCAACGTGACAAGATCAAAGTGGTCCTTATATCCCCTCAAACGGGTATCTCTACAGTCTTAAACACCAGATACATAAATTACGATATCACCAAAAGACTGCAGATATTTTCTGAGTGCAATTTAATCCACTATGGGGATAAATAATATCCGACTTGCTTCTCAGAAAGAACCACGTGTTAGCTCAACTACTACCAACCAAATCTCTCTCGAACCTTCCGGAACATTCGCATTTCCTACCTGACAGCCAGTAGCGCCGTCGTTCGCTCTCACTTCATCCTATACGTCCCCAGCCATCTATCCTTCTCAACATGCGGACCATTCTCGAACCACCAACATTTTTAACCACACCGCAGGCGCGGCAGCCGACAAGATATACCAGGGGTAGTTCAAAGAGAAATGATTTAACGAAATATCTCAAGTTCATTCAGTATACGAGGGATAGCCAGAAGAAATAACCATGATCGTCGCCAATAATTCTCTGTTTAAAGCAGAGGAGGAACCACAAATACACCCAACCTAGCCTAGCTGTTTAGCTACTCAATTTATACTGTTACAACATCTTTGGGTGATGAATAAAATGCCTTTTCTTTCCAAACAAATACTTTATTCCTTGTCCCGACGCGTTTCGACCTTACCTAACAGGTCATCCTCAGGGGAATCTATAATATATAAAAGGCTTGTCAGAAAAACTGAGTTTTCCGGTAGGCTACTTCTGCGAGGGTACAACGCAGGAATATAAGATAAAATGAGGTAACAACAGCTAACCCCAACACTAAGTCAAAAAGGTTAATGGTTAAAATGTCAAGCTACAAAGCTATAAGAATACAAGTATACAGTCACTAAGTACTACATGCAACAAAAATGAAAAATGAAAAAACAACTACAAGTCAAATTGAAACACAATAAAAGCTAATTGTCTCTAGATCTTCAAAAATACAATACGTCTAATACTAAAACTCATAAAGCTCAAAAAATTCTCCAAAATTTAAGTTCAAGCTACAACAACAGGAGTGAGAGCAAACAGCACAAACATCAGTAAGCCATGCAGCTGTGAAGAAACTTTCAGAGCACATCAAACTCATAAAGTGAATGGGAATTAAAACAGAAGCGAGTTTTTTACCGTTTTTTGAAACATAAAAACGCCAAAATGGCAAACTTACTTACTTGTCTTGTTAAACAGGACTAAAAACTATACAGTTGAATGCCCAAGGAACATGCTTCATCTGTTGTTATAGGATTGATCCATTTGGTATCAGAAGTGCTAACAACTTGGAAAATAACAACTTTGTTGAAATCAAGAAAGAATTTTTGTTTAAATTTAAAAAGTGAGATTTTTAACGTGCACAACACGTGATGGAGAACACAAGCTGGCAGGACATTTCAGCGCAAGGTCGGTTCCTAAACTGAAAAGGGAAAATGACAAGTGACAGTTGACAGAAGTGACGTACCGACCACGGAAATCAAAGACGCTAAAAACGAAGGACAGGTCCGGAGTGGGCCAAAAAGACCTGACGTAAGGTCGGCTTCTGAATCGAGAATGAGAATGGCAACCAACAACTGACAGACATGAAAAATCGACTCGAAAATATACGGACATTAAAACAAAATGGCAGGTCCGGCAGCCAAGGAGCAGATCCTCTGACAAAGCTGTCTCACGGTCCACTTGGATGGTGTGTGGGTTGGTGATCTGCTAGTTGACTATATAGGGTTGAAAAACTTGTGAGGTCTGTATTGGAAACATTAAGTACGTTTTTATCAGAACAGTTGATATGTTTATAAATTTCCATCTCTTCAATGACACACTGTTCAATACCAAAATTGGAAGGATGCAGAATTGATTTACTTTTTGTGGTTCCATTACAAACACAGTTACAAGAAAGAAAAGGCCTTTTATTCATCACCCAAAGATGATGCATATATAATATATGTTGTATACTTCTGTTGCCATTTTTTGTGGATAAGGCATTGTTTGCCGTTTTATTTATTTGATGTACGAAAGTTTAATAGTGGTGCTTAATATGAAAATTAGATGCTCAGTTAGTATTTTTGATGCTAAACTAGAATGTCAGGTGATGCATATATAATATATGTTGTTTACTTCTGTTGCAATTTTAGAATTATTTTGTGTGTGTGTGTGTGTGTGTGTGTGTGTTTTGGTTCTTTAACGTCGGCCTATTTCCGCGACTATGGCCAATCACCGACGCCAGCGAGCAGTTTCACCTCACTATCCTGGAAATTTTGCCGAACCCCTGCCTTTATGTAAGGAGGGTAGGGATCTTTAACGTGCCCAACATCGCATGGACACGGGACCGACTGCTTTACGCCCCCTCCGAAGGACGGAACGTGCAGACATTCAACTTGCTCAAATACAATGCCAGAACCTCAGTTGATGTTAATGTTTCAGTTTGTACTGAAAAAGTGAAAGGAGTATCCTGGGATCGAACCCAGTCCCCTTCGTTCGTACCCCTGAACCACCGAGGTTCTAGAATTATTTTGTGGATAAGGCATTCTTTGCCGGTTTATTGATTTGATGTACGAAAGTATAATAGCTGTTAGTTAAATTAAATAGATGCTGTATTTTGTTGCCCATACATATATTTGATGTTCATTTAAAAATTCTCCTTTCTTTTTGGTTTTCAGCCACTGTTTTATTGATTGTATCAGTTAGATGGTGACTCATTAAAGCAAAAAAAAATCTGCAAGATTTTTTTGTTCTTCGCAGTGTTATTTTTCGATGAACATATACTTCAAAATGTTGCCACATTTATTGAGCAACGTTCCCAATGCAGATGCAACGTAAGATGTCGCATATTATGTTCTCATTTTAATTAAAAGTCGTCCCAGTAAACGTAAATTATTTTGTATTGGAGCCTGATTTTTGATATCTCTGTACTTTCTCCACCAATAATTGCCTACTTCGAGAGCTAGTTTATCACATTTTAACACATTGCCTACTTCATCATCTCTCATAACTGAAACAATAGCAGTCCGTAATTTTTCCGACGCTGATTCCAATGTCCTAGTTTCTAAACGTCTTTCCAAAATGAAAACAGCCTTAGTGTTTTTCAGTAATGGATCACACTTTGCTATATGTTGCCGCAATGACTTTTTGGAATAATATCCTTTGCATCTGGGACATATTTGCACATCTGATAGTTTTTAGGGCTCCTTTTAGCCGACGGAAAAGAACTTCCACATACGTCATTTGTCTTATTGAAAGTAAACTGCCCCTTCTTTCTCAGCATTTCAATCATATGATATCTTTCTTTGGATTCTGAAAATGAAAGTATTTAATTCTAAATAATAGTAAGTAAAGAGTTTAAATATATCGATAAACCTTGTGACCGCCAAAGACCATGAGAAAACAATTCTATTTAAACCAAACTAACATCTATTTATTTAGTCGGGGTGTATTTCTATTGATACATCCCTGTTAAGTAGTTCCCTACTTTCAAAAATTTTGGGAAATGGTTCTGTCTTTGAACCACGTCAAATTTTTCTGGGCTTTCCCTTGTGCACTTGCAAGTTTGTTTCATTTTTCTCTTTTAGTTAATTTTAACACTTAAACTAACTTATTTGCAACAAATTAAGCTATCAGAGACCAGAGGCAGAAGCAGTCATACGGAATCTGACCGAAGTAAATATTCGCGTGCTATGCGAGCGGTGTCGTGAAGCGGGGTTGTCGGTAATTGAGCAGAAGCCATACGGGATTGCCGAGGTAACGTATCAGGCAAGCGGTCAGTATAAGCAGGCATGCAGCATTTGAACTTAAAGCAAACACTAGTTGCAATATCAAGATAAGCTAGCGGCGCATTAAGATTCTTACTATCACTAGTAGACTACGGCCCCGCAGGCAGACGTTGCACTCAAACAAAACACTCACAACCCAGGGTCAGTTTCAATTTATATATATATATATATATATATATATATATATATATATATATATATATATATAATCCTGAATATGGGTTCTAGGGGGCCTATTTTGCGCTCATTTGAAGAAATTTTTTCAAAATTCAAAAGTCGTGATCTCATCAATAGTGATTAAAAAAAAAGAAAACTCACTAAAATGAGCCGAGCTGCCTACCACAACAAGAAAGAGTATTCGATAATATATATTGGGACAAACTGTTGAAGAGAGCTGGATTGGATTGTGGGAGGCATCTTATTCTCACCCTATATACAAAAACTAAAGTATTGAATTTAATTTTTTTTCTGGCTGACAATGCCGTAAAAAAGCAAAACTACTTTCAGAGAAAACAACAAGCCCTTGTGAAGCCAGATGAGAAGTCTCTACGTCTATATGTAGAATAAAACATTCTTTTATGGAGTTATTTCGTTGTGGTCTTACTGACATCCATAACATTATATTCACAAATATTGAAAGATCCTTGTACATGTAATTATTACAAAGTAATTTTTATAAATGGTCATTATCGAAACGTTATTATATTTTGCTTCTCATTAGCTGATACATTTAACAATGTTTACTGCGGCAATAATATTACGATTTTGTCAAACCTATTTCATACTTTTAACGTGTAACATTTGCTTAGGTACATCACGTTTTAGGAATTGAAAGTGAAAATTCAGTATATTTTTGTTTGTTGTAAAAAATAAACATATGTCGCTCAAAATTAAGAATGAACATGAAACGTTGCCCAGGATATATTTTGGCTGTTTAAGAAAACTGTTAACACTTCACCAAATATGGCCTAGTGATGGTCGTTTGAGCAAGGCATTTTATTTAAAAGTGTATCTGCTATATTCAACAGTAATACCGACATTACTTGCAGCAATTTACAATACCGTACATCGCATTATAGGTAAATAAAAATAATATTAATAATCATACGTTATTCACTTTCTAGCGAATTTTCGCAGAAAAATTACGCTAATTAGGATATCTCGACTAGATTTTTTTTTTCAAATGAGCACGTACTACTAGTATATATAATGAAGAATAGCGCAATGCGACATCCCTGGCGTTTTTACCGTTCTAGGCTTCCACGGCCGTCACGTTCACACAGTATAGCAAGGATAAAGCTGTGGGAAGATAACTAGCGAGCGAAACTACTCCCCTGACTAATACCACGACGGGCATTGAGTTACATAACTCACTAGCCGCCATCACCTCAATCCTGCCGGGACTTGCGGTAAGATGTACAGCAGGAGACAGAGCGGTTTCTTGCTTTTTAGGACTCCTCACTATGCCATACCTGCGCTCCAACAAGTCTGAATTGCGGCAGGCATTGCTATAATATGCAATGAAATAGCGCAAGGCGCCATCTCTAGGTTCTAAGCTTCCACGGCAGCTTTCACGTACACACAGTACAGCAAAAGGAAGCTGTGGGAAGAACAGGCGAGCGAAAACAACGATTCCTCTGACTAATACTACGACGGGCATTAAATTACATCACTCACTAGTCACCATCACTTCAGTCCTCCGGGGCTTTCAGTAAGATGTACAGCAGGAGGCACATAGCGGTTTCTTCTTTAGGACTCCTCAATATGCCATGCTTGCTCTCAAGCAAGTATGCTTTAAGGCAGGCATTGCCATAATATGCAATACAGTATGCATATGCACAAATCGCCATTCCCGCCGTTGTGACGACTCTAGGCTTCCACGGTAGCTTCCACGTATACACAGTACAGCAAAAATCCTGTGGGAACTGAACTAGCGAGTGAAAACGACTACTTCCCTGGCTAGTAGTAGCAGTGGTGGGGAGGCTAACGCCAGACAAGTAGGCCTCAACGGGCCCTTTTTGCCAACCACGGCAACCATGCCTTATTCTTCCTCGGTTCCGTCACCAAACCTCCTCGACCTCGAAATAAAGGCCATGACGGTCTTCCATTCGACAGAACTTACTGGCTCCTCTGCAGAATCCTCGAACCGAACAATTCTGTTCGAAGACTCCCAAAAGCCTCGCATTCACACATGTAGTGGTAAGACGTTTCCTCAGTCTCGCCGCATTCCTGGCAAATGGGATCCCTCTCGACACCTACCAATGTAAGGTGTCTTCTGAGAACGCAGCGGCCTGTCAACGCCCCGATGATGCGGTGAAGCGCAGATCGACTCCTAACAAGAAGCCAGACAGTCCTATCCCTGTCCGGCCCTTCCACGAAATCCCTCGCCTGCCTACAGCCACCGACCAACCTCCAGTGCCTCTCCATGACCTCCTCAGTCCACATATCTAGTGCGTCGGAGACCACCTTCCTGCTTATGCCTGTAGGAGGCCCCGGGCCACAAAACGGCCGCCGGTAACCAAGCCTTGCGAGATCATTCCCCACGACGCCACAGTGTCCCGGAACCCACACAATTTTAACGGCTCTTAACATAAGCCAGACCCAAGGACGTGGCTGTTGTGTGTGTAAGGGGGGTGGCTGTGTGTGTGTGAGCGGGGTGGCATACAATGTAGTAAGCGTTAATAAACATTCAAAGTGTCTGCCACCTTGATTGACACATTCCGGGATCCGTGTTCAAAAGCTGTCAGTAGCTCGCAAGATTTCTACGATGCTCAACGACTGGAAGACTTTCCGAAATCGCTCGCCTGCCTACACCCACCGACCAACCTCCAGTGCCTCTCCATGGCCTCCTCAGTCCACCTATCTAGTGCGTCGGAGACCACCCTCCTGCTTACGCCTGTAGGAGGCTCCGGGCCACAAACAATGCTGTTAGCATCAGATAAAATCCACACACCTAGCTACAAATCAAACGTAGCTACACACATTCACAACACAAAACACCAAAAACCAGACATCACCCAATTACAACTAATGAAACATGTTAAAGACCACAAAAAATGGAAATCTGAGAACAATACAGAACAAATCCAAGTACAAACATTTAAACAAAACTTAATAAAGGCCATTCAAAATTATCAAATCACAGTGATCAAGAGAGGAGACCGATACACACGACACAGTCCGAAGGCACAATCAATCAGAGAACAGTAAACCGACCAATAGAAGCTCACGGCGCAGGCGCCACGTACAATCTCAGACGTAGACCACACAGGAGCGATAACAGTCAGTAGCGTGCTGATGATGAACCGGGACGGTTCGAAACTGCAGTCCACGCAAACCAATAAAAAATCACAAACGTACAGCAAACAAATAAAGTATATATATATATATATATATATATATATATATATATATATATATATATATATATATATATATATATATATAGTTAGAGCGAAACCCTTTGGTCTAGTCGACCACAAACAGTCGTTATAGGAAAAGTGCAATGAACAGCTTAGTCAACATCTCAAGTTACTTCGCATGCGATAGTGTTCTTACACAGCACGGAGTGTGTGATCTTGCTAGAGACGTTATAATCATTATTACGGAAACATTAGTCATGTTCACTGTAATCTTCATCGCTCCTGTAATTTATACAACACTTGTAAAATTCAGAGCATTTATATTATTGTTAGTAATTAGTTATTCAATGTAGTTTGCCTGTCTGTTTATATCTTAAATAAAACATGTTTTAAAAGATTCCAATAAATTTGGAATACGTTATTATATATATTATAGAATGTGTGTGGTGTATTGTTTATATTTTAAGGGTGTAGATATTTCTGTATATATATATATATATATATATATATATATATATATATATATATATATATATATATATATATATATATATATATATTTAGTTAATATTTGTTATGTTGTAAGAAATGTAAATAACAGGTTTATAGTTTATATATGGTGTTATTTATCTGTATGGGCGCCTTTTATTATATGTAATTTTTGTATATTATGTATTTGTTTTATTTAATATTGTAAGATTGTGCGTTTTTGGTTATGTAATACTGTAGTTTACTGTAAAATTTCCAGTATTCAAATATGTTATATTGCGAATATTAACAAAAGAAAAAGCAATGGAAATTATACTTAATATATCTTCGAATGCAAAGTTCTTTTTTCTTTCTTTTTGAATCGATTTTTCCTTATTATAAACAAAATTTACCTGTTATCCCTTTCTTAACTGCCACAACTATGACACTCCATAGTCCTAAGGGTTTTTTCTCTTATTATGATTCAAAATCCTGGACAGAAATATCATTAGTACACAAAATATATATTAAATCTTATGAATGTGTATAATTAAATGTAGATAATCTATATATTACTTTTTCTAAAGGCTCCCTGTGATGCCCAGAAAATGTATCTAAGTTGTGTTGTGTTTTCACTTACTGCTTGTTCAAATTTTCTCTCCTCATCCATTTCCATACTTTCCTGCTGTCCATGCTCCCTTTCATCTCCCCTGTCTTGCCTGCCTTTTGACGTTGTTGTTTTCCTCCCCCTTGGCATTTTTGGCGTTATTATTTTATAGTTTTGTTGGTTTTATTTTCTTTTTTTATGGAAATTTGAGCAAGAATTTCCAAAGCTCAACGTGTTGGGGGTCAATTATAGAATGCGTGTGTATTGAAAGTAGCTTATAAGGTAAATATATATATATATATATATATATATATATATATATATATATATATATATATATATATATATATATATATATATATATATATATATATATATATATATATATATATTAAATATTAAGCATGTGTGTAATTAAATGTAGAAAATCTGTATGTTAACTTTTCTAGCTAAAGGCTCCCTCTGATGCCCAGAAGGTTTATCTAAGTTATGCTAACCCCCTTTTGTAGATTCCTTTTTTTGCTCCCTCGGGGCTCGTCTGCGTCCCATAAATGGTTCTGCTGACCCTCTCTTTGCGAGACTGTCAGCTCCTTCATTGCATTTGACCCCCGAGTGACCCGGCACCCAGATGAGGGGACCTCATTCTGTCCCGCCAGGTCGCTCGTCTCGTCATTCACTTACCATTGTAAATTCCTTACTTTTAACCGATCTACCATCGACTGTCACATAAGTCAATAAAACAAATAAATTCTTTATGCTGACAAATTATTGACATTTAATTCTAAAATTGAAGATAAACATTCCTACCTTTTACAATTTTTATTCTCTATTAATTAATTTGGATCCGTATTCCCCCTCTTTATATCAATTATACCTTATGTATATTTATCTTAATTTATAAATTCTATAATTTAAGTTTTACTATGCATCGTTTATAACCGTTTATTATAGCTTTCGCTTATATGTTCGTTGCCATGACAACCGCTAGTAGTATCGTAGCCACTGTAATAATGTTATACGAAAAATGGATTGATATTAGTTTTTTCTTTTTAATCTGTCACTGTTACGTCAAAATAATATTTCTGTTGAAAAAGATGTAGAATTTAATTTGAGTCAAGTTTTAAAATATAGTTTTTGATTAAAATTAAGAAATTTATTTCAAGTACCATCCATATTTCTGGAAAATGTAATGGTACATAATGAGGTGAGGTAATTTTTGAGATTAGAAATCAGATGACAAAACTTTAGAACAATTGACATTTAGATTAAAATTTAGTCAAAATTGCATCATTTGCAGCCACAAGTTTAGACTTATTTGTAAGATGCTTTGTACTATTTATATAACAATAAACTATATACTGGCATCCATTTTGATATGGGTTGGTAATGTAATTGCCACTTCACCGGCTAATATATATTATTTCTGACAAAAATATCGCAGAATTCTTGATCTCCAGGCTGTTTTCTTGTTAGTGCAAGCCAATTTTGTGCAATAGAACCTAAAAATGTTAATTAAACACTGTTTTCGAAGTTCGCGTCACCTTCACTTCTCACTGTGTTTATTTAATTCATAGTTTACAATTTATTCACTGACTATTAACAGATTTACCATAATGAAAGACTCTTTAGCAATCGTGATTGTTTCTTTGTAGGGTTATTTGAGTTGATTTTATCACTTTTACACGGATCTATGACATTTTTACTGCGGCCGTTTTCAACTTGATGCTGTTGCTCTGGATGTTGGAACAAGAAGTGGTTCTTAAAACAAACCAAAACAATTTGTTTTTGCGGATCTTTCTGGTTTTGACTTATCAACCAATCAAATTGTTTGTTTACAATTTACTTCCTTCCGTAAGGTATTTTTTACTTGTTTTTAACAAAATTACCATCGATTTAGCCAATGACCTTGCAAGTTTGCAAATATAGTTCAAATGGATGTTACTTCCTGAGAAATATAATTTAAATTATTATGAACTTAGTTTGACAACTGACTTTATTGCAGTAAGTTGAACATTTTTGACTTTTGTGTTTTCTTATTATGATGTATAATTCATTTTAAATGCTTCTGTGTCATTTAACCTTGTCTCATATCCTATAGTTTCGCAAACCTGTTTATTATCAATTACATTTTATAATAATAATAATAATAATAACCTTTATTCCATTTATGATACATAAGTTATATACATTGATACAGATGCACCATATATTCTAAAACTACTCCTCCACTTATATATCTGGAATAGCACGCGGTTCAGTGTGCTAGCAGTGATTACTCACACGCTGCCACTGGTCTTCCACCGCTACTACAGCCAAACATTGGAAAAAGACATATTGCACAAACCTTTTGAACAAAAAATAAATAAATAAAATAATCTAATCTAATATAATATCACAAACATACTAGTAACCAACCCGTACCAAACCCATTTACAAATTAACCCAACCCATATTATCACCGCATGATAGTGAATGCCTAATCTTATTCTCAAATGCCGACTGGCATTGCAACGCCAACACCCAAAGCACTACACCAGGACATTGCTAAGTAACCCGTTGACAAGACAATTTCCGACGGTACCAACAACGGAATCTGTTCACAGAAAGATTTCTGGCCTATTGTAGAATCTCGCCACACCGAACGTGAACGATCCTTCAAACAACGCCGTTTTACGTAACGGAGGGGTCACCGTAAACCTATGTCTCAAATTCAGTGTGTGCACGTCTGTTCTAAAAGTGATTTTGTTGTAGATATAGGGAGGCTTATGTGTTTTAATGACCTGATAAAAAAGACATCCTGAATGATACCCAACTCTTCCAGCTATATTTAACCACCCACTAGACCCAAAAGCAGCTGATATACTGTGATACTTCCTTATACCATAGATTAGCCTCATACAAGAGTTTTTAACCTTTTGAATTCTTGAAACATCACAGGAACGTAAACAGGGCCCATAGACAGATAGACAATGATTAAAAACTGATAGCACCAACGAATCACACAGCAAGAGCCTACTTTTACGATTTAAATAATGCCTGCAGGAATATACTCTCCTAAGCTTTGAAAATGCTAGCATAATGCATCTTGATACATGACTTTCAAATTTCATATCGCTATCCAGCAGCAACCCTAGACTTTTCCCACTCTCTTGAAGAGGCAATCGTAAGCCATTGTTTTCTACATCCACAAGTTGGAAATAGTTGAGCCTGTCAACCTTCCTACCAAATAGAAGTAAAGTGGATTTCGCAGTATTCAGTTTCAAATTATGTGCTGCTGACACTTGGGAAATAGTATTTAAATCCTCTGTTATCCGACGACACGCTACAGTCATATCCGAAGGCATAAATGAGTAGTACACCTGGGTGTCATCTGCGTATGAGTGAATTTGTGAATACTTGATGTGGCTAAACAGGTTACATGTATAAATAGCAAATAATAAAGGACTCAGGATAGATCCCTGCGGCACGCCTGTTTTCAACGGTATGTCCTCAGAAAGCTTTCCTCTCAAAAAAACCCTCCACGATCGATCACTTAAGTAACTTTCCACCATTTTTATTGCAGAATTACCCAGTCCTATAAATTTCAAAATGGAAAGAAGGATTGCATGGTTCACCGTGTCAAAGGCCCTGCTATAGTCCAGCAGTACAATTATTGTCATCAACTCTTTGTCACTTGCTGAAAGTATATCATCCACAATATCCAGCATGGCTGTAGCGCAGCTATATCCTGCTCGAAACCCAGACTGTCTTTGAGGTAGTATATTGTATTTATGTATATGGGACTTCAGCTGCTCGTTCATTACTTTTTCTAAAATTTTTGACAACACTGGCAAAATGCTTACAGCCCTAAGATCACAGAACTCTTTAACACGTGCTGACTTTGCAGTCGGTATCACCTTAGACTTCTTCCATTCAGTGGGAAACAAGGATGTTCTTATACAAGCATTCATCACACGCGTAACATATGGAAGAATAAACTGACAACAGAGCAAGAGAAATGTACACGAAATACCATCAGATCCAATAGCTTTTGATTTAATCGAATTTAAGTAATTCAGTACATCTATTTCTGACACCTCCCTAAATTTAAATGGGAATTCAAAATTACATTTTTTTTGTGTCCTTATATTGATTAGAGTCTGACTCGCCTGCGCATTATCAATCTTCGGAATTGAGTCAATAAAATACTTGTTTAACTTCTCAACATCAGATAGGTTCACTGGAATAGAATTCATTGCTCTTTTTCCGAGATGAACACCTATATTATTTAAAGATTTCCATAGATTTGCACTATTAGACAACTTATGTTCAAAATATGCATTTTTTCAGTTTTTACCATAGAGGTAACTAAGTTACGTAACTGCTTGTAATAAGTAAAAGTACTTTGATTGCCACTTTGCTTAAACTTCAGCAAGGTACTATCGCGCAACTTCACTTGCCTCTTTAAACCCTCAGTTAACCAACCTTTGTCTTGCTTTCTTGGAGTGTACACCCTAAGTGGTGCATGTCTATCCAGTAATATACACAGAGAAAAAAGATTACTTGACTTAAAGAAATTTTCTTTGGTTCAAATAAATTTGTGCTTTGTATACTTCTTTTAAAAAATCAGTTTTCTTGACTTTTGCAAAGCTAAAAATTCTTTGAGACAAGTAGTTATTTATTAATATTCAGTTTTCTTACTTCGGAACCGAAAAAAATAAGCCTTTAAAACTAGAAACATTATTCTTGATTTAAATACCGAGCTATTTGAGGCAAATAAATTTGACTATTGTTAAGAAAAAATGATTTTTTTTATTAATGTAGCTATAGTCTTGAAATCAGATATTTATATTTTAATATAAACAAATTTTTATTTCTAGGAGATATCTTGTGCTTTAATGACAATCTATATTATCTTAAGTTAAACAATACCATTTTTCTATCAAACAAATGTATTTTGATACAAGTGTATAAATGTTTTGGACAAGCTGTCTTTTTTTCAATTCAAACAGTTAATTAGTTTGGTTTAAAAACATTTTGGCAAATTTGCTTTGGTTTAAACAAATGGTTATCTTCAGAATATAATTAATATTTAAAAGCAAAAATATATTCTCTTGATTCAAAGAATAACATTCTTGTTTTAAATAAGTCTTTTTACATTTAAATAAATCTTTGTTTTAGACAAACACTTCTATTTCTGCAAAAAAATATATTGCTTCAAATGAAGACACTTTTTTCTTATAGTAAAATCAGTATCTCACTAAGTGAAGATTAGAACCTGTGATGAGCACTGGTAAGTACACTCGGAGAACCCAAATCACCACAACACATCTTTTTAAAGACCTGACGATCGTTTCAGAACTTTGTTAGTGAAACGATTGTCAGGTTTTTAAAAAGATGTGTTGTGGTGATTTGGGTTCTCCAATGTACAAACTTAGTATCTGTTATGAATGGATAGTTCATTTCACTTAAAATCAAACTGCAAGGGAAAAAAATATTTTTTGTGAAAATATTGATGTCATGCAATCAACTGAGAATATTCTTAACGTACTTTTGTTTTCCTCATTTTGATATTATGCACCAAATATTATAAGTATAATCAGTTTTTACCCAAGTTTTATACCATGTTTTTAGGCAAAAATTAAACTTAGTTATTTCTCTCTGAAATTATACGACATAGTCAGAAGTATGATTTGAAACCAGATTTGTTGAAAAATTCTAATTTACAAATGGTAAGAAAAATATTCAAAAATTTGTCAAACATTTTTTTTAATTTTTTTTATTATATCGTCTCTTGTGTAAAGTTACTTTAATTTTTTGCTTATTAAAATATTTGCCGTAACAGTACTCCTTTACTTTATAAACATTGATTTTGTTGAAAAGTTTGACACATATGGGAATTAGGGAACCAAAACTGTGGGTAGAAAACAAATTGTGTTTTAATGCCGTGTGTTTTTATGGGCCGCAAAATGAAATGTTACATAATAATACATTACTGCTGAGTTTTTCTGTTTATTGATAAAAAATAATACATAGAAACTTACAAGGGTGAAAGAAAACAACAAAGTATTAACAATAAAAGTAAAATAGTATGACATGTACAAAAAATAAAAGTAAACTTTGTATTTTCTTGGCATATAACAGACAAATGAGAGTTTTGCAGTAAGGAAAAAATCAGTTTCAATATTGGTCACAATTCCTCATTTAAACTTTAAAATAACAGGTTAATACTATAAACATAAGGTTCTATTGTGATAAAACGCACTCCATTACACTCTTGGGCAATATTAATAAACGGAAATGAATTACAGTCATTTTAACAAATTATTAACAAATTTTTAGTCCGATTTATATACCTTTTCTTAAGGAAACTCTGGTTGGACAAATTGCACACTACTTGGAAACCTTCATACCTCATCGCCCACGATGTCTTACTGGTCCAACTCTAGGAATAGTGGCCGGATAATGTAACAAAAGGTGATGCTTTGGTTTTAAACTAGGTACTCAAACCCAAACTCAGTGGGCTACAGAACACAGAACACAAACACATAATGCGCAAATAGAACCTAATTACTGAATTAGCTGGCTTTAGTTGAGGTATATAAAGGAAGAATAATGTTAAACAAGTCCCTACACATCCGCACTTTCCATAAAAATAGAATATGATGACTGACGACGACGACCCTTCCCCCTTCAGCCAGGCGATCGGTGAATGACAACCAACCGTTTCAAGGTTAACTAGTTGATTTCATGTGGAAGGGTGCTATAAAAAGATATACAAAAATAATAGGGCCAAAGAAACTGCTTTTTGGTCAAACAAATATTTATTTGATTTAAACTGTATTTTTCTCAAAGAAATATCTTATTTGTTAGAAGTAAATATTCATTTTAAACTAAAGGATCCAGAAATGCCAGAAACGGAGTTTTTAATCAATTGAAATAAATATAATTTTCCTTTAAATCGTTTCTGTTTTTGCTCCCAGAATAATTGGGTTGTTTGAATAAAATGTTGACTTAAAGGAAACATAAAATATTTTGGTTGTATGATGTTAATTTTATTAAAGGTAAACAAATGTGTGTCTTAGACCAATTAAAAGTTTCTTTGGTACAAACAATTGTGTTAAAAAATTTCAAATAACTTGGTAAAAAAATTCAAGAAAACCATATTCTTTGTTTCAAATAAAATTGTTTTAAAGTAAAATAAAATTTCTTGTTTGAAACAATTATTAGTCAAATAAATCAAATTACTAAAACCAAAGAAACTGTTTTCTCTGTGTAGTTAAACAGTCATGCAAAAACAACACCTTATCATCCGGGTGCTCTAGGTCATAGATATTTCTCCACAGAATTGCGCACAACTCAAACTCAAATTGGATCAAATCAATCTCATGCAAATTTCGCCTAAGATAAGATTCTGTATCCGCTGTCGGGATCTGAGTTCTCAACTCACAATAGACAAAATCATGATCAGTTAATAAGTGAGGGAGATGCAGCACACCAAACACTACTAACGAGGGACTCATTGTTGATCAAAATCATGTCAATAAGAGAAGCGGACCTCTGAGTAATACGAGTCGGTGCATCCACAATCTGTACTAGACCAAGAGATGCACACATTTTTGCAAAAGATTTTAAGCTGTCATCAAGAAAATTGATGTTTAAATCACCCACGATGACAATATCATCACATATTGGAATTACTGTGTATAAACTGTTCTCAAAGTTAGCCATAAAGTGAGGGTAGGTGTGAAAATTAGGCCTATAAATACACCCAATACAGGACGAGAAACCGTTAGCCTCCACCCTAATCCAGAGCTGTTCTGTTACTCTATCATTAGGTATAGTAATAACATCATAAGCTAAAGAATTCTTAACATAGAAACATACCCCACCTCCTCTACTCAGCCTGTCTTTGCGCACTAACGAATAACCCGAAATTGTGACAACCTCATCCACAATGTCCCAACGCAGCCACGTCTCTGTGACACCCACTATATCATAGGCCCCCTGATGGATACCGGGCAAGAGCGTCGCAACTGCTACTTTATTTGAAATTTCAATAATAAACTTTTCGTTAATAAGAGTGTTAGGACGGTCGTATACAATAATACCAAACTAATAGTTAATAAATGTATTACGTCAGGATAATAACACACTTAGATAATAATAACATTCAACAATCCCGCCTTGCCTACACGCTCTAACCATCTCTCGCACTGTCTGCCCTTCACGCTAGTCGTTCAGTCTCGCTGTGTTGATCCCTCCTTCCGTCTCCCTGTACTAAGATGAGGCTCTGTGGTTCCCCGAGCTATATATTACCCACATTCGGCCATCCTGAGATCGAGACCGTCCTCGGCTCGACCAGAGAAGAGGGATGTGGTACACCAGCAGCGAGCGAGAGTTCTGGGAACAGAAAAATAAACACACAATGATGGAGGAGGCACGCATGATAAATATACTAATGTGAACAAAGGAAAGTAAGTGAAAATGTGAAACCACTAGTTGACATTCAGCTAATGTATGGTGACATTAGGCTGGTTATACTAAGGTATGAAGGCTGTGCTGTGCTACAGTTTGGTAACACTAACCTTGACTGTGCTAATGTATGGTAACACTAGGCTTGACTGTGCTAATGTATGGTAACACTAGGCTTAACTGTGATAATGTATGATAACACTAGCCTTAACTGTGCTAATGTATGGTAACACTAGGCTTGACTGTGCTAATGTATGGTAACACTAGGCTTAACTGTGCTAATGTATGGCAAAACTAGACTTAACTGTGCTAATGTATGGTAACACTAGGCTTGACTGTGCTAATGTATGGTAACACTAGGCTTAACTGTGCTAATGTATGACAACACTAGGCTTAACTGTGCTAATGTATGGTAACACTAGGCTTGACTGTGCTAATGTATGGTAACACTAGGCTTATCTGTGCTAATGTATGGGAACACTAGGCTCGACTGTGCTAATGTATGGTAACACTAGGCTAACTGTGCTAATGTATGGGAACACTAGGCTTGACTGTGCTAATGTATGGTAACACTAGGCTTAACCTTGCTAATGTATGGTAACACTAGGCTTAAGTGTGGGACTCCCAAAGTAGCATACGTACTCTGTGTCAACGGCTGGCGTCATCTTGGAGGACTATCCACTTTTTCAAGTGGTCCACCGCTATGACTGTTTGGAATCTCCGCGTGCCACGGAGGTCGTTAACGAGATATCTGTCATTTGGCAGACGCTTCACAATCCGGAAGGGACCTTTAAACTTCGGCTGCAATTTGGTTGAGGAACCGGTTTGTAGGGTATTGGTCCTTCTCACCATTACCAAGTCATTCTCCTGGAACGATTCGGGTTTTCTCTTTTTGTCGAAGTGTTGTTTGGAATACTGCTGATTTTTCAAAATTTTACTGGAGACTTTAGCCCGTAATGTGGGTAAGTCAACACGACCCTGACTTTTTCCAACCACTCTTAAAAGTTTTGCATCAGACGGTAACCGTGGGGTTGTCCCCGTAAGTACCTTTAGTGGACTTTCTCCTGTCGTAGCATTGATAGTTGAATTGATGCTTAGTTGGATACAGGGGAGGTGGGTATCCCAAGTATCCTCTGACTCATCGTTAGCACTGTAGCATCTGAGTGATTCTAAAATGGTCTGATTGTACCGTTCCACCTGGCCGTTGGCTCTGGGGGTGGCAACGGCGTTTAATACATGTTTAATGCCAAGATCGTTACAGAACTTTTCCATTGTAGCAGACGTGAAAGCAGATCCACGATCAGAGACAATTCGGGATGGTGTCCCAAATAGGAAGATTATAGTGTTGAGTGTTCTTAAAACATGTTTAACCTTTGTATTGTGAACTGCTTCGATAAAGGTGAATTTGGTAAATCCATCCACTATTACCAAAATATGGGTATTTTTAGTTTTGGATTTGACAAACGGTCCCACATGGTCTATGTGAATAGTTTCAAAGGGGATGCTAGCCTTTGGAATTGGGTGCAGAAAACCAGCTTTGCGTCCGGATAGGGATTTGTTGTATAAACAATTTAGGCAGGCCCCTACATATTTCTTTACAAATGAGGACATGCTTTTAAACCAGTAGTTACGCTGGATCAGTTCCAAGGTTTTCTTGAAACCGAAATGTCCGGCGTCGTCATGATTAAGGCGGCAAATAAGCCACCTGCAAGATTTTGGTACCAACCATTTGGTATCTTGATAGATTTTTCTGTACACAATATCTTTCTTTAAAGCATAGTGAGCAAAATAATCTTTATTTTGGTCGCATTTAGGGCTAGAGAGAATGTCTTTAATCAGTTTTATGTGGTCATCCTGGAGCTGAACAGCTACAATCCACTCTTCTTCGGTCAAGTTAACAATGCTGGACACCAAGTGTTGTACTGGATTGCGGCTTAAGTAGTCTACATGGCCCATTTTACTTCCCGGGCGATATTTGACTTCAAAAGTGTAGTCCTGGATCTCCAGCCACCACCTGGCAATTCTTGGGACTAAATCTTTTTTCTGTGCTGTTGCTCGAATAGCTGCACAGTCAGTAACGATGGTGATTGGAGTTCCTAAGAGGTATACTCTAAAGTGCTTTAAAGCCAAAACAATGGCCATGGTTTCGAGTTCATATGAATGGTATTTACTTTCTTCGTATGAGCACTGTTTACTGTAATAAGCTGTTGGGAACCACGTATTATTGTGTTTTTGTAAGAGAACCGCCCCTACTCCTATGCTGCTGGCATCTGTATGAAGTTCTATGGGTAACCTTGGATCAAAAATTTTAAGTACTGGCTGGCTGCCAAGGATGCGCTTGATGGTAGTCATAGCATCAGTCTGTTCGGTATTCCAGGACCAAATAGCATTTTTGCGTAGTAATTGTGTCAGGGGCTGCGCAATAATAGCGTAGTTTTGAATAAATTTTCGGAAAAACCCAGCAAATCCGAGAAATTGCCGGAGCTGTTTGCGATTTTCGGGTGGTTTTAAGTTAGTAATCGCTGCAATTTTAAGGGAGTCTGGGCGGACGCCCTCTTTTGAGACTTCTCTTCCAAGGTATTTTATAGTATCCTGAAAGAAACTACACTTCTTTAATTGTAAGGTAAGGTTATGTTTTCGTAGAACTTGTAAAACTTTTTCTAATTTAGTGAGGCCCTCTTCTACAGATCGGGCTGGGATTAAAATATCGTCCAAGTATGGAAAGATACTGTTATCTTCTAGTTCCTCAATAATATCCGACATTAGTTTTTGAAACACGGCTGGAGCATTACATAATCCCATACTCATGCGAAGAAATTCATATTTGCCTTCGGGGGTGATGAAAGCAGTCTTTTCGATTGATTCGTGAGCCATTGGGATTTGAAAGTACCCCGAATAAAGATCCAGAGTGATGAATGTGTGGTAATTGAGCAACTTATCAATTTGATCGTCGATTAACGGAAATGGCCATTTTTGTTTCACTGTAATACTGTTCAATTTTCTGTAGTCAATGCAAAGACGTAGCCCCCCATCTCGTTTTGGAACAAGGATAATCGGGCTAGCGTATGGTGAAGTTGATTTTCGAATAATATTATGCTGTAGAAGTTCCGTGATGATTGCCTTTAATTGACATTTCTGATACTCAGACAGACGATAAGGGTTATAAACAATGGGGGTAGTTGTAGTTAAAGCCAGTACCATTTCGGTACTGCTGGTCTTTCCAAGTTCCCCTAAATTTGTTGCGACACAATCACGATAGGTATTTAGCAACGCTAAGATTTCAGGAAGTTTCGTGTTACATTTAATATCGGCTTCAGTTATGGGCAGACGCGATATTACTTGATTTAGATGCAAAATGTCTGGGCTTGTTACAAATTTAAAATCACTACCCTGTTTATAAAAGAGTATATGAGGTTGTGAAATAAAATTATTCCCGATCAACACATCTGATGGACACATAAAGTCTGGCACTAATATTAATTCGACTGTAGCATGCACAGAGTCAACTTGAATTTGGCAAGTGGTAGTGGCATTTGCTTGGTACATTGTGCCACAAAAAGATTTTAAACAGTGAGAACTACCTGTAACTATTCTGCCCCCCTTAGTTAAAACGTCCTAACTCACGATTTCTTAAAACTGAAATAATTGAGATTTTATAAATTCAATTATGCAAACTACCTTTCACACTAAACGAGGATTATTATTTTGTTCATAGATGTGGTTAAGGATTACATATTTAGTACAAAAAGTGAAAAATGTGTATGTTCTTTAGATTTTGAAATAATACAAAAAAATAACAGTTAGGACGTTTTAACTATGGAATGCATGATAAAAAAGTCAACGGGAATTTTTATCAAAATATTTATTGATAGTAAACTTGACAAAACAGAATACATATTAATTATATAACAGCTGCAATAGCCAACACGTAATTATTAACGAAATTTATGGTCTAATCAGTTTCATTGTCAAGGTCGACATCGGTTTCTGAGGTAGCTAATTCGTTCCAGAATATCATACGATTTTCTGGGATAATTGCCTGAAGTTTTGATATTAAATTTGTTTTGCGGTCTAAAGGGATACCTCTATGTTTTGTTAGACAAGAAGGTTTTTTTATCCCTTCTTTTTGTTCTTTGGCCGTTAAAAAATTTAATAATCTAAACTCATCAGAAAACGCATTCTTATAATAAACTACATTTTCCCCTCTTTTGAAGTTGAAATGCACAATGTCTTTAAGGTAGGGCTTGGGGGTGACTTTTTGTAACTTGAATTTAGAAGAATGATCCTTCCATTGAAAAAAATCATGTATGTTCATTTCTTTCACTTCCACCTTTGACGAGTTTGATTTTTGAACAGCTGATTTAAAATCATCAAAATCAAGCACCTTGCGTGCCTTTTTTAAGCTAAGCTCCACTTGGTGGTGAAATGCGTCCGCGGACATGAAGGTATGACCGGACTGAAAATATTTAACATCTAGATATTTTAATTCGACATCAGCACAGTTTACGATAAAAATAAAAAAAGATAATAGAGCCCAATTCTTATTTTGGGCCGCACAATTGTCGAGCCAAATTGTAATATTTTGTGTATCTCTGTTATTTAGAAAAAACGCAAAAAATGTAGAAATCAAATCTTCTTTTTTCCGACCACTGACTCCTTCGTGCCAAATTACCGCCAATGGTTTGAAAACTTTAGAGTAGGCACCAACTGGGACAAATGACTCGTTGAAGGCAATGATCCTTGGAGTAAAAATGACTTCCTTAAACATGTCGGCCCTTGGTAACATTATCACCTAAAAGAAAATTTGAACACGTTAAGTTAAATACACACACAAAAAACAAACCACCTTTTGTAAATCAGCTGAAACAATTATTTTCTCGGGTTCCCGTTCTTTCTTATCTTTCTCATATTCCTCTCTTGCAGCGACATATTTTTCTTTGTGCTGTTTCCATTCTTTACAGTCTCCACAGTCAGTGTTTGGATCTTCTTTTTTATGGAGAGAACTATTTAAATGCAAATTAAATTTCTCACACTCGAAGCATTCTTCGTTTCCTAAATTTGCGAATGAGATATTCATGCTAGCGACTGCCTGTCTATACACCTCGTAAGACACTTTAACATTTGGATTCTTCTCCATAAAATCCTTATGCATCAAAGTAATTGAAATGTCACTTGACAGGTAGAGGCGGTTCGGGGCATGTTCTCTCCTGTAATGGGAAATAACTGGGTGAAAAGTTCTAATGTGATCTGTAAGCAAATTTTTGTCAATTTTAGAGGCGCTGGGGTGGTGACCACGCTTGTCTTTTTTGGACATAGAAGCTGTAGGTTGTGTATCCCTAACAGACTTTAACAATCGATCATTTGCTGGATGAAACCCCAAAGTAGCGAGTAGGAAAGTTTTGCAAACATAATTTTCTCTTCCATTTGAATCTTTAAGGACATACTTAAAACTATTTTCTCTTCTAGAATTATCAACCTTTTTACTTTGTTTCGCGCATCTTTTTATGCAACCCAATATAAATGCCCTTTGTGCAGTATTACTTATTTCCCAAAACTGATTATTAATCTGAGTCTGTCTTTCCAAATTTAAAGCACTAGGGCATTTCAATCTACATTTTTCATTGCAAGGTAATTGCACGCCGTGTGATGACACTCTTGTTTCTAGTTTATGCTTCTTTCTTTGGGCAAGGGGTTCTTCAAATAACCTTCGTTTTCTGGGATTTCCTTTCTTTGTGTATACTTTTTTCATATTTTTTGTAGCCTCTTCTTCTACCTTTGCCAATATGTCTGACAAAATAGATTTAACTACCTCTGTAGCAGTTTCATATTCTTCATTATTTTTATCTAACAACTCACCGCCAGAATTTTCTCCTTGTTGCAAGCCAATTTCTGTCCTAGGGTATTTTACGTTTTTTTGTAGCTCGTTTTCTTTATCGCTAAATTCGCTTTCACTGCTGTTAAGGTCACAATTATTCATATTTCTAGGTAAATATTCGGGATCGTCATTCTTTTTAGGTCGATTTGTTTTATTCTGGTTTTTAAATGTTGCAATTTTTTGGTGGAGCTCGGTATTCAAAGCTAAGGCTATTATTTTCTTAGTTCGATTTGACATTCTGCAATAAACAAAGGATATCAGAAAAATGAAATACTTTAAAATAAAAAAAAAACTGTTAATTGAATCAATATTTCGACATCATAAATTTTATTGTGTTTATTTTAATTATAATTTTTTTTTGTATTATACAGATTGCGAAAACGCCGATCTTGGAAATGAAATCTGAAAGTATATACGATGTAAACTGCCGCTTCAATCCTCTGCTGAATAATATTTGTATATAAACAACAATGACCAAAATGTTTACCCACCACGAGTGTGTAGTATAGTATTTATTATTTTAAGTCTTAGAAGGCAATATAATGGCTTTTCTGCGAAACCGGAGACCATTAATAAATAATAATAATACTCAATACTTTGTAATTATGTGAAAATAAAACAGGAGACCATGAATACGTACACACATAACAAATTTTATACAAATACTTAAAAAAATAAGTTGGTACTTACGTTTGATAATAATAATTATAACTATGCTCTTACACTACACACTACACTGATTAATTTCAAGTAAAATACCAACACCACTACTTGCTCAAATGTCAAAACACTGAATTTATTTTAGGTTATGTTATGCTTTAAACCGCAACGTTTTAGGTATCCTAAGTGTAAAACGAAAGGAGGTAAATAACGTATGTTCCCGTGAATGCTAAGTTAAAATGTCCTAACTTAGAACATAGGACGATTTATTCTTGTAAATCATAGATAGGACGTTTTGCGCTTGGAAAGTCGTAATTTATGAACATAGGACAATACATTTAAGTAATTCTGATAGGGATAAAGTGAAGTTAGGACGTTCTAACTTGGGGGATTAGATAGGTTTGACATAGAATTACCTGTATATGCTAAAAAGTCGAAAATAAAAAAAATGGAGTTAGGACGTTTTAACTAAGTAGGGCAGTATTGGTAACTGCAGTTTTTTGACAAGACTAGCTTTAATTAATGAGCATTCACTGCCGGTGTCTATTAACCCGAGTAAAGTAGTATTTTTAATGCATATATTTTTATGGTATAAGTTTAAATATTGTTTACAAACGTAATTCACAGTTTTCCCGTGAGATTTTTGTGATCTTTGTTTCTTCCGACATTCACTCTCAATATGCCCTTTTATTTTGCAAAAGTTACACGATGGTACATTGGGTTTTTTATAGTTGTTCTGTTTGAACCGATTCTGTGGACACCTGTATTTAAAATGTCCGGGTAAATTACAGTTGTAACACTTTATTTGAAGTTCACTTTGGGACTGAGTTGACGACGTCCCTGGTAAATTTTGATCTACGCTTCGAAAATATGTTAATAAATCTTCTAAAGTAGTGTAATTATTTAATAAAGCGATCTGTTTAGTTTCCCGGTTTGTTATACCATGAATGATAATATTAATCATGTCTTTTGTACGAATGTCCCAATTTAGTTTTTGTAATTTATTTAATTTTTCATTGTAATAGCTTACTAGTGACGTATGTTTAACGGAGGTGTGATTAGCAGCATCTTGAAATAAAAGTCCGATTGCAGCATAATCAATATCAAATGTTTTTCTTAATGCTATTTTTAAACTGTTCCAGTTTTTAAATATATTATCCGATTCTAAATACCACTGTAATGCACGACCGGTTAGCCTTGAAACGGCGAACCTGGTGGTGTTTACATCGTCCCATCGGGAGAAGTATGAACGTTCTTCTATTAAACGAATCCACTTATTTAATTGAATATTAGAGTTTGTCGGATCAAAATTGGGAACATTTTCCCAAGAAAATGAATTTCCACCTACCTGGGCTTGTTTCAGTATACTTAGCTCATCGCGGAGTTGTTGAACTTGCTTCTCTAAAGGTATGGGAAGAGGTGGTGTTAGCGACCTAGTCGCTGGGATCTCGTGGCCAGCTGAGGCGACGTCGACGATGAGCGGTAGCTCGCTCCCAGGGTCGGACGTACCTGCTTGACTCGTTGCTGCTGGCATGAGGATATTGGAACCTTGCGGCTGATACATAGTGAATACGCTACTAGGTTTATAGTTTATGTATCACTCACGTTAAAAGTCGTTAACTGTTTTGATTTTTTTTTAATAGAACAAAACTTGTAGACCGGTAACAGTACCACTTCTGATTATGTTAGGACGGTCGTATACAATAATACCAAACTAATAGTTAATAAATGTATTACGTCAGGATAATAACACACTTAGATAATAATAACATTCAACAATCCCGCCTTGCCTACACGCTCTAACCATCTCTCGCACTGTCTGCCCTTCACGCTAGTCGTTCAGTCTCGCTGTGTTGATCCCTCCTTCCGTCTCCCTGTACTAAGATGAGGCTCTGTGGTTCCCCGAGCTATATATTACCCACAAGAGATTCTCGAACTGTTTCCTTAATTAAGTTTTTAATGTCACAAATTTGACTTTGAGTGAACGGCATTTTGTATAATTATTATTTAGATAAGATGGCAAAAGTGCTACTTACACGCTAATATTAAGCAGGCAAATTAACTTACTGTACTTCACGCCCTAAATTCAATTTTTGTGGAGCTACCGTTAACACGTCTACTCGGTGCGACACATATGTGAATATTTTTTACTAATAACTAAAAATTTTACTAATAACTAAATTAAATTACAATTTACTACTTCAATTCAATAAAATTAAACTGTTTGTACAGTCTAACACTTGTTTTATCAAACGTTTTTCTGAAATACTTAATCCACACCTAGTCCTGTTATTGTTTCAAACTCAAGATTTATAGTTCTTACTTAACTTACTGTCACTCTGGGTTCGATGCACCTTGTCCTGACCATTATTTCGTAGTTGATTCTTACTAACAATTATGTTTGTGTCCTTGTTAAATTTTTGTAACATACAAGCCACACTTTAGTTCATTTTGCTATTAACGTTTGCTACAAGTATCTTGCCTTTTGCTTGTTGTTTATTTTGTTGACTGTATACTTGGTCGATGAAATTCTTTTATCTTTGTGCCACATACTTTTATAAATCTCAATATAATTGTTATGACGTAATGAGTTTTGATTTCTATATTTACCTTTTTAGATGCTGACAATGTAAAATTATCCTATTAATGACCTAGCTGAGGATCTATTTTGCTGTTTTCCCCTGATTTTGGGTATCATGGCATATAAAGCATATTTTAAGGTATTCTGATTCTACTTTTTGCTACTTTGGAAATTTTTTATTCTCTTTTTATTAAATTCTAACTGTTCATGTATTTTATCCATAATAGGTAGATAACTGCATCTTAAAAAATACGTAATAACTTCCCTTGACTATTTTATACCTCACTCAATGGCCTTTTTATTTTATTTTACCTGTTAGTTCAAAATTTTAGACTTAATCGTATTTTGTATTTCGTGTATATTTGTTTGTATATATAAGTACATCAATAATATATATATATATATATATATATATATATATATATATATATATATATATATATATATATATATATATATATATATATATATGAATCTTTTTATATATACATCTATAGATGTATACATATTCATATACGTATATGAACACAAAATAATATAGGTTTAATGAAAAAATTACGGTAGATCAATAATGATGATTTTAACTTTTTGTTTCATAGTTAAAACGTATATTTTCCGTTCCGGCAACATGCTGTATGTATACCGAATTTAATAGAAAATAAACAGTGAACACACAAATTTGCTTTGCGATCGAAACTCATCTGACGAACTAAGTAATTTCGGTAGCCTTCATATATGGAAAAGAAAATGCATTCAGAATGTTTAACAGCTGTGTCTTTATCAAGAAAAGTTTTTTTTTCATTCTGACCTGCCGCACATGCAATCACGAATGGGATCAAATGTAAAAAGATATCGGCAATTGAGATTTATGACGATAACATAAACATTCCCGGATATAAATCTTTCTCGGCTTTCTTGTTGTAGTGACAATGACGTTCGGAGATAATAGAAATTGATCACAACAAAATAAGCAAGCTGTGACAGTTTTTGATCAATTTCTCAACACGGACACTCCGCAAACCGGATAATCCGCACACGAATAATCGAGAGTGTACTATATATATATATATATATATATATATATATATATATATATATATATATATATATATATATATATATATATATATATATATAATGTGTGTTTTAGTGGCGAAAATTCTTTATTTCAGAACGGGTCGGCAGATTTTCAAAAAACATTTTTTTAAATCAAGTGCTTAATAATATGCACATCCTGGTATGCAATATTTTAAGATTGCCTTTTTCTACAACCTACTACGATTATAAATAAGCCCTCAAAATGACTAAAACATGTTAGGCATGTTTGTACGAAAAAAAAAAACAAATATCTATCGATTTAGGTACATCTGTAAGCTACAAATCCCAAAATCTACTTTTTGAGAGGGCACTTTGTAAACGCTACTGAGTGTCTTGCAAATATTAGAATGTCAGTGGATTAAGAGTCACCTAGTGTATCAATTCACACAATATCATGCGCATATCTTATACAGAGTGTTCATAATAAATACGGAAACATACCCTATTGCAACATATTACCCAATTTGGACTGATCGGAACAGCATCTTGCTTCGACAAGGTACCTCGAGAAACGGCCGAAATAAAACACTTTTTTTAAGTAACATTTATTAAAAATTTATATAGCATCTACTGAACAAGAAATATAAAATAATTTGCAGATAGATAAGTATAAATTATTTTGGATTAGTCTAGTGCCTATATATATATATATATATATATATATATATATATATATATATATATATATATATATATATATATATATATATATATATATATATATATATATATATATAAATTTACCTAGACTTTTGTGTTGTATATATGAGTATGTATAAATGGTTATTTACATGGATGAATTTTGTTACATTATCGCTATTTGTGATTTTAACTCGGATAGTGTCGGCCGAAATAAAACTCATAGTCTCCGAGTGTAGTGAAGCTTGGCGTGTAGTGGTATATCTCTGGCTGCGCGTCAGCGCCTTTTGGTTTTGGTATGTAGTTTGTTATGAGTGTATCTGTGCGTGAGTGTGATTGTTATGATGTAGGGTTGTGTAGCTTACGCTCGCATTTGATGGATGAATGGGTGGTTTATTTTGTATGGGTATTCTGTAGGAGTGGTGCATATGTGTTTTGTGGTGCTGAGTTGTTTTGTGTGTAGGGTGTAGAATTTGCGTGATGTGGATTTGATGAATTTGCGTAGTTTTGGGGTGTTTGCAAGGTTGTGTAATGTAATAAACACATGGTGTTTCTCTGGGTAGGTTGAAAATTACTCTGAGAATTTTATTTTGTGTTATTTGGAGCTTGTTGTGGTTGGATTTGTATGTATTACACCAAATGGGTGAAGCCGTAGTTATGCTTGGTTTTATCCCGTTGTTATATAGCTGAAGTTTGGATTTAGTTGTTAATTTGCTTCCTCTGTCTAGTAGGGAGTAAAAGGCTCCGAGGAGCGCGGTTGCTTTTTGTTTTAGCGTGTTAGTGTGTTTTGTGTAGGTAAGTTTACTGTCAAGGTTTATGCCGAGATATTTTGTGTTGTTGTTGTGAGTGATTTGTTTATTAAATAAGGTGATTGAATTGGTGGCTTGCTTTCTAGATTTTGTGAAGTGTGTGATCTCTGTTTTTTTGGGGGTTTATTTTGATTTTGCACCTGGTGTAATACTTTTCTAATGTGGGGATGTGTTTTTGTAGGTACGTTTTAGCCATATTGGCGTTTCTTGAGTGTGTAACTAAGGCTGTGTCATCAGCATACAATAATGTTTGTGTTTGGGGTGAGTCGGGTATGTCGTTGATAAAGTAATTGAAAAGGGTGGGAGACAGGATTTCTCCTTGTGGCATTCCGGCTGGTATCGTTTATTTGTTTGATAGATTGTTGTTTATTAGTGAATTTTCTTAAAAAAAATTCACTAATGAGGAGATCCCGACTTTTGAATTTTGAAAAAATTTCTTCAAATGAGCGCTAATTAGGCCCCCCAGAAAACATATCCGGGGTCAGTTTCAATTTTTATATGTTTATATATATATATATATATATATATATATATATATATATATATATATATATATATATATATATATATATATATATATATATATATATATATATATATATATATATATGTATCACACCGATAACTCAAAAAATAATGGGCCGATTTTGATCAAATTTGGTGAAAAAATTCCTTTTGCAAATGGCTTGGATAAGTTCGTTAGCCAGGAAAATCTTCCCAGGTTTTCCCGGAAAATTTTGTATTTTCTTTTGAAAAAAATTTATATCTCCGGAATTCACAAAGTAAGGGCAACCAAATTTGGTACGCAGGTTTACATCCTTATAGGTAAGTTACCTACCAAAATTTAGCTATGTAGGTCAAAAGACAAAAAAGTTATAGGCATTTAAAGAAAAATAAATTGAGGTTTTCCTCAAAACGTCAAAGTGGCGATTTAAAATGTCAAAATTGGCAACATTTAGGCAAATAACTTAAATCTAATACGGGCTATAGAAATAAAATGTCTCAAGAAGGATGTTTTACAAACCCTAAAGTCTTAGTTTCAGCCGTCACTGTCCTTCATTTTACTAAAATATTTGCAGAAAATTCATTTCAAATAGACCCTTTCTCTGATGCTTGCCAGTAGCCTTAGCTATAGAGTTTATCATTTAATGGTATATAATTGAAGGCGTCAGAATGATAAGTACCTATGAACCAAAAACCAAATTTTACAGGAGAAACAAAAAACTATTTTTCCTTGCGTAGCTAGATGTTATTGAGTAGAAATTATTGTGGGCTATTTCTATTTATGTATGTGTAAAATTACTAAACAAAATAATATTTTTATTGTTATAGGTGTTTTTTTATATATATTATATGTTTTGGTCATGTGCTGTTTTCATACTAATTTTTTTGAGTCAGGGGATATAGAAGCTTTATTATCAAACATTAATATTACAAATATTATGTATAACAAACAAACATTATTATTACACTATACTATGATAATACCCTCATAAATCTTATTGTTAGTCTGAATCTGGAGCGTTGGAATCCTCACTTAGGCTCTCGTCATCCGCGGCTGCTGTGTTAGGCGACAAATTATGGTACCAAGCAATCGAAGAAGAGGGAACGTAACTTTCAAGTTCTTGAATATTTTTCAATTTCAATGGGTTTAAGGGAAGTGCCTTGTCATAGAGGGCAACTGGATTCCATAAAACCTCAATGGACATATTACTTTTCAGCCACTGGAATGACTCTGTTACACTTTCTAAAGTGTGAGTCCTGCTAACCAATATATTAGTACCAATATACTTAAAACTCTTATATTTTGTGATCGTGAATAAACCATAGGTATTTCTTAACGTTTTCTTGAAAAACTGCTTAAGGTATGTACGGTAGTCTTTGATCATGTCTTGGGTAACCCGTATTATTTCAAAATTCTTTGAAACTCTTTGCGTTAACGTATACCACTCTTCCGGTAGATAAAGATAAGTAATGTGTCTTTTTTGCTTTTCTATCTGTGCAAAATTGCGATCACAGGGCAAAAAAGAGTGACCCCTTTCCGGAAAACGATGGTAAATAGAAGAAAAACGCTTGGTACTTGTTAAAAGAGACAAAAACTGTGCCAAAGCTGAATTTTTATTCTGCCCTATGCAGTTATCAGTAAAAAGGTAAAGTGTGTTTACTTTTGTGTCAACATAGTGGTCCAGGTAGTATTTTAGAAATGAAATGGTTTCATTTGCACCTTTTTTTCCCATAGTCTCGTCATACATAAACATTTTAGACTTCCCTGTTTTTCCAGAAAAAAAACATTGATTAAAAACCCAAATCTGTCTCTTATAAAATATGTCACCTACTGGTAAGACAGGAACAGGCAGATTTTGCTGGTAATCGAAGCATATTAGTTCCACGGTTTCATCTGTTGCTGCGATTTCAGTCATAGCTTTTAAATCACTGTAAAATTTTTCAGCTTTTGCGTGGTGTAAGGCAAGATCATTTTGTAACTTTTTTTTTAATTCAGGGTTATCTTCGGAATCAATTTTTATCTTAGCTGTCTCACATTTCCCGCAAGTATCGCTACGTGGCTTACCAAAGGTAAGATTGAAGCAGGAATTAAAAATATGTAAATAGAACTCATACTTTACATTGGGACTTATTTTTTCATCAGCCAGTAATGCCCTATATGCGTCTGGTTCATACTTTTCAAGATATAATAAGTGCATTTTTTTTTACTGATAGATCTGGGGATAAGTATTTACGACGTGATTCATTTCTTGAATAATGAGATATTCGAATGGGAAAACTTGAGATGTGAGCTTTAATTTGCTCCACAACTACAGTTGGCTTTTTTCTGGCTCTAGAGCCAATAGACTTTCCTCTTTTATCTGTTGGCGGTACATCACACTGGGATTTACTCTCAGCTAGTCTTCGGAGTCTTCCATTCTTTATACCATGTAGTGCACATAGTGCAACTTTGCAAATATTATACTCTTTTCCGTTTACTTGAATCTGTAACAAATAATCACAACTGTAATGCGTACTGACATGATATACTAGTAAATTATTTAACTGTTGTAAATTAAAATAAACAGAATTCCGTTCTGTACCTTGTAATGAAATATTCTATTTCTTTTAGATTCATCAATCACCATATCCTCGTCCTGAATAACTTCACCTTTGGCTAAATGTCTTTTTCTTTTAAGATCTGGTCGGCGTCTGTAAATAAAAGATACCTTTATTAAAATAGCATAAATAATAAACACATATTTGTCACTTACCTTTGCACTTGATGCAAGGTTATAAGGCCATTTAAATAGGCGTCTTGTACATTTTTTTCCTGCAATTCATTAAATTCTCGCAAAATTTTTTGCTTCGTGCTAGCACAAAATTTTTCAGTACATTTATGTTTACAGGAACACGAACCAGATGTTCTTTTAGGTACAAAATTTCCAGATTTAGATATGTAGGCTTTACCTGCATTTCTATTACGTTTTCGTATATTTGTTTCCATAAATGTGTATGCTTTTGCCTTTTTCTACTAGATTTTTCGGTGTCCGTATCAGTATAGTTTGGATCAGCATCTGTATCATCTATTTCAGAAGAGTTGGACTCTTGGCTACTCATTTTATTTATTGTTCAAATTGGAAACAACAACACTCAAACAGAACTGAAACTAATTTAAGGTTAGGAGAGTATTTACTATGAAAACAGCACATATCCGGTTCATAGGTTCTTGTCACACTAAACGAATATTGAGATATAATGAGCTCGTAGTTTAACGCCATCTAGTAGACGATAGAATGAGCTATTATGTGCAGTTCTCATTCTAAACGAAGTAGTGGCTGCCACTGAGGATAAATCCGCTTATAACTCAATTTCACCCAAAATGGTTCATAGGCACTTTTCATTCTCACACCTTCAATTTTTGTCGAATTTTCGTAAAAAATCAATAAAACTCAATATATCCGTTATTATATAAGATATGAAGAAAATTTGTATATATTAATTATAGGGTGTCTTGAGCTACATCTTAAAATAATATTTCTACAATCACAGGGTGGCCCATAAGTCGTTGGTGATACAAATTTCCTTTTTTTTTTAATCAAACACACCTTATGTTATTGCATTTTTGCATTTTCCATCGAAATATAATGTACGTTTGTACGAAAAGAAATACTGGATGCAGCAAGTGCGTTATGGTAGCGAATTTTGATCAAATGTTTCATATTTGAACAGCTCAATTTGCTATTAACCTATAAGGTTGACCAAGAAACGTGTTTTTTCGGGAACATTTTAAGTTAACTTTTGGAAATTTTTGTACATTTTCACACAATAAAGTTATTTTAATGGAACATGGCACATTGTTTTTACTATATAGGTTATATTGGTAACCAAATTTGATACATGCTTTCTTAAGAAAAAACACACATATTTGTTATTAAAAAGATTTTTATGAAAATTCACTACCATAACGCACTTGCTGCGTCCCGAATTTTTTTGTCTGAAATGTGCGGTGTAAGTAGCTTTGAATAGTTTGGATAAGGTATGGTGGGATATTCGTCTGTATAAGTTTGTATAAGAGTCCGTCGTGCCACACTGTATCGAATGCTTTCTCAATATCAAGTGTGAGCATAGCAGTAGTATGTTTTTTTTTTGTGAAAGTTATATGTAATAAGGTGTGTAATTCGTGCTAGCTGAAGTGTTGTGCTGTGTTTGGATCTGAAGCCGAACTGTGAGTTTTTGAGTATTTTCTGTGTTTTTTAGTGTGTGTTCAGTCGGTGTAGTATGAGTCTTTCGAGTACCTTTACCAACGCTGAAAGTAAGCTTATTGGTCTGTAGTTACGTACAAACTTCCCATCCTTACCAGGTTTTAGGAAGGATAGGATTATGGAGTATTTCCAGCATTGGGGAAAGTACTGAAGTTTCAGACAGGCATTCAAAATATAGTACAGCTGTACTATTGCGACTTGCGGGAGGGCTTTGAGCATTTTGTTTGTGATGTTATCTTCTCCGGGTGCTTTTTTGTTTTGAAAGCTTTTAATGATTTTTCTTATTTCCTGCTGAGCGGTGTGGTACTCTATTGGTGTTTCGTGTTTTTGTTTCCCAAAATCTTCTAGTGTGTCGTGTACTAATTGTTCTGTCTGTCTGTCTGACATGTCGTGAGTTAAATCTGTTTAGTTTTCTGCCATTGGTGTCGTTTGTGTTACAGTTCCACTCCGTGTGTTTGGCATTAAAGTCTCAAATTATTATAGATTTATTTTATGAGTGTAATAGTTGATTTATTTCGTCTGTGTCGATGTCTTGTGGGTTTGTGTGTTTGTTATAGTAGTTAATAATATGCGTGTTGTGTATGTTAATTGCCATTGTTTCTTAGGAGGAGTTTGATATGGTGCTAGTGGGTGTTACTGGTAAATGTTGTTTATAGTACATGAGGAGACCTCCGCTGCTGCCGTTAGGTTTGTTGACCTGTAGGTAGCCGCGTAGGTGTGGAGGGTTGTGTGTGTGTGTGTGTTTAGGAGTGTTTCTTGTATGCATATGATGTCCAGCTGTTGTGTAAGATGTTCTAGTTCGTTAAACTTGTTGCGAATATATATATATATATATATATATACCTATATATATATATATATATATATATATATATATATATATATATATATATTTATATTTATATTTATATTTATATTTATGTTTCACACCTATAACATAAAAAATAATGGACCGATTTTGAAAAACTTGGGGAGTACCTTTCTTTTGCAAGTGGCTTGTGTTATATTTAGGGTTCTTGTATACTTATTTATATAATGACTCACGTGTGTTTAGTAATACATTTAATAAACAGGAAGACAATAATGGACAAAACCTTATAACAAATATTAGTTGGTACATTTACAATAATTAATACATTTTTCACATTGACATTCGACCATCTGTCATGTGTCTCTACTCACTGACTACTGTCATTAGCACAGAGTAAATCTACATTGTATAACACGCTTCTTTTTTTTTAGTACACTAAGTAATATCTTAATTTAATTAAAAGAAAATCTCCTGGGAGGTTTGACAATTCTCCCTGATTTAGTACAATAATAACTAGTTGGATCGCTTGGTATACTGCCTGCGGAACCTGACTGTGACTGTGAACTCATTACTGAGTTATTAGTATTCTCATTACTAATGAGATTTGACGAACCTATATCTGTTGGAAGATTATAACTTAACTGTGGTGAAAGTTGATCACTATGGAATTTTCTCTTTAATATGGAAGCTGATGGCTTCAGTATATGAACTCTATTACGTCTATATTCAGTACCTGACGGAGCTTTAATTATGTATGATCTAGGAGTATCCGCAAGTTTCGAAACAACTCCTTGCTGCCAGTGACTATCAGGATTTAATTTAAAATATACTTTATCTCCTATGTGTAGTTCTGAAAGAGGCTTTGAATGTTGATCATAATAGTACTTATATTGTGACGTTTTGAACTTGACTGCTTTTCTATGTTCATCAAATTTAACGACTTTAGGCTTAAGATGTTGAACTATTGTTGGAATTTTCGTTCTTAAATTCCTTGAGAACAAAAGTTGTGCTGGTGAAGCTGTATTTTCTTTCGCAGTTGCTCTCTGCTGAAGTAGTGCTATATATGGATCACTTCCTGATTCTTTACATTTGTTAAGAATGTTCTTAACAATTTTGACTGCACTTTCTGCTAGTCCATTCGACTTTGGATAGTGAGGACTACTTGTGATGTGATCTATATTCCACGAATCTGTGAATTCTTTGAATTTAGATGAATTAAATGGTGGGCCGTTATCTGTTATCAAGGTACATGGTATGCCATGACGTGCAAAAATTGCTTTAATATGTGGTATGACAGTATTTGCATCATTAGACGATAATAGTGCCATTTCAATATACTTTGAATAATAGTCTATTAAGACTATATACTTTTTATTACCAAATTCTAAAAAATCAGCTGCCACTGTTTGCCAAGGAAAATCTGGTTGTGAATAGGGTATCAATGGTTCTTTTATATTTTTTCGTTGGAATTTTGTACAAACATGACACTGTTCAGAAATGTTTTTGATATCGACTGATATGTTGGGCCAAAAAATTATACCTCTGACATGACTTTTCATACGTTCAATGCCCATGTGACCTTCATGAATAGTCTGTAACATTTCGTGACGTAATTTACTAGGAATAATAACACTAGTGCTCCTAAAAACAATGTTATCTATGACATGAATCTCTTCGTGAAAACTCCAGTAAGGTTTAGCAAGTTGCTCTACCTGTTGTTTATTTTTAGGCCATCCTGACTTGTAATATTTTCTCAATAGTGTTAAGACTTCATCAGAGTCAGAATATTTTTCAATTTTTTCAAGACATTTGGGAGATATTGCTAAATTTTTGCTTAATAAATTGACATGAACCTCTAGTTCTTCGTCTAGACTTGTTTCAGTCTCAGGTAATGCTGCACGTGATAGTGTATCAGCTATGTACATAAGACGACCTGGCTTATATATTACTTCAAGATCACATGACTGTAACTGTAAAAGCATTCTCTGCAATCTACAAGGGACATCAGCTAAAGATTTTTTTTTAATAGTGACAAGTGGAGAATGATCAGTTTCTATTAATATCCTCTGGCCATATATATATTGTCGAAATCTAGTGCAACCAAACACAATTGCATACAATTCTTTTTCAATTTGTGCATATTGTTGCTGACAAGGGGTTAGTGACTTGGATGCATAAGCTATAGGTTTGCCAGACTGTAGAATCACTGCACCTACGGCTGACATAGAGGCATCGACAGACAATACTATAGGTTTATCTACCCTAAAATGTGACAAGACTGGTGCTTTTGTAACAAGTTTTTTTAATTTGTCAAACACAGCATCATGTGAACTATTCCACTGACATAAAGAATTTTTTCTTAAAAGCATTCTTAAAGGTTCTGATTCCCTTGACAAATTAGGAATATATGACGCAAGGTAATTGACCATTCCAAGAAATCTTTGTAAAGCCTTTTTATCTGAAGGAGTTTTCATTTCACAAATTGCCTTAACTTTCTTATAATCTGGAGACATACCATCTTTAGAAAATATATGTCCCATATAAGTGACTTCATGTGAACTAAATTTACATTTCGACAAATTGAATTTTATGTTGAGCTCCTTTGCCCTGCGAAGCACTTGTTCGAGTCTAAAATCATGTATAGACTGATTTGGACCATGGACTATTAAATCATCTAAGTATATTCCAACTCCTTCTATATCACCAAGAAATTCTGTCATGACACTGTGAAAAATTTCGGGAGCACAATTTATCCCAAAAGCTAAGCGTTTAAATCTATACCTGCCGAATGGTGTATTGAAAGTGAGAAGCTTTGAGCTCTCTTCATCCAATGGTATAGCCCAAAATCCGGAATTTGCATCTAATGTGGAAAAAATACATGATCCTGCTAAACTAGAACGTATACTGTCTATTGTTGGAAGCTGATAATGTGACCTTTGAATGGCTCTATTTAAATTTCGGGGATCTAAACACACTCGAAGGCTTCCATTCTTTTTCTTGACAATGACTATTGAACTTACCCACCTTGTAGGTTCATTTACTTTGACAATAACCTCATCTCTTTCCATTCTAGCCAATTCAGCTTTCAATGGTTCATGAAGCTTGAAAGGTATTTTCCGAGGTGGATCTATAACTGGACGAACACTTTCATCTACTGATAGTTTACACACCTGAGGAATGCAACCTAGACCCTTAAAAATTGATTCATATTTTATGAGTAGTTAATTTGTACCTGTAGTTGCTCTAATTGACTGTATTCTTTTTATCAAGTCAAGTTCCTGACATGCAGTAAGACCAAGGATCGTATTACATGTTATATTTACAACTATAAATTCTATTTCACAAAGACTATCATTTACAAGACATTTCAACTTGCACATACCTAAATAGGGAATACTTGTACCAGCCACTGACGAAAGTTTAATGGAACATGGCTTTATCACGTTATAATTGAGGTTACACTTTATAAATTGCTCATAAGGCATAATATTGGCTTGTGCACCAGTATCCAACTGACATTTAAGAGACACATTATTTATTTTAATGTTTATAAACCAATCTTTGTCTGTTTGAAAATTACAACCTATTCGAGAAATAAAATATTCATCCTTCTCACTACTATTATCATTATTACCAATTTCAAGAGTGACTGAACTGACATTTCTCAAATTAGACTTACAAAATCTAGCATAATGGTTCATTTTATGACATCTATTACACTTTATACCAAAAGCTGGACATTTAAATTTATGGATCTGACCACATCTGCTACAAATTTCTTTATTATTATCATTATTAGTAGGACTGAATTTACCTGATCTATTTCTTGACTCTGATCTATTTCGACGTTGATCTCGACTATAAACTGACCTTTTTGATGATTTCGAGCTTCTTATATGACGAATTTGTTCACCTTTTACTACATTGACGAAGTCTTCCTTGTTCAGTTCTTGAGCCCTATATTGCGTTAGTTCCATAGACTTACAAATACGTACTGCCTTTTCGAGAGTGAGCTGATCTTCTTGAAGTAGTCTTTCCTTAATAACTTTATTTGTTCTGGTAAGGCCACAGATTAAAATGTCTTTAACAAGATCTTCACGTAGTTCACCAAACTCACATGACAAGCTCAAGTTAATTAAAGCTGTGACAAAGTCATCTATTGTTTCAGCTGGACCTTGAATTCTTGTAAGGAATCGATGTCTTTCCATTGTGATATTCTTTTGTGGACTGAAATGCTTCTCGAATTTAGCAATAAGATCTTCAAAAGTAATTTCTTCAGGTTCGACGTTAAAAGAATTAAAAATTTCCATTGCAAATTCACCAATATAGTGCAATAATAACGCTACTTTACGTTCATTTGACTCATTTGAATAATTTCCAGCAACCAAAAACAGTTTAAAACTTCTAAACCACGTTTTCCATTTTTGACTCAAGTTACCCTCTAATACAAGTGGTAAAACTCTTCCTCCAATGCCAGTTGATTGGGAAACTCGATTACTATTATGCTGTACTTCACCTGGCCCTTCTTGACCGACTTTATCCTCCATTGTTCTGATTGGAATTGTTCCAGAATATTGACTTTTTTTTGGTCCAGTTACCGTTACCTATATGGCAACCTCACTTTTGAACCACTTCTGACACCATGTTATATTTAGGGTTCTTGTATACTTATTTATATAATGACTTACGTGTGTTTAGTAATACATTTAATAAACAGGAAGACAATAATGCACAAAACCTTATAACAAATATTAGTTGGTACATTTACAATAATTAATACATTTTTCACATTGACATTCGACCATCTGTCATGTGTCTCTACTCACTGACTACTGTCATTAGCACAGAGTAAATCTACATTGTATAACAGCTTGGACAAGTTCGTTAGCCAGGAAAATCCGCCGAGGTTTTCCCGAAAAATTTTGTGTTTTCTTTCGAAAAAAATTGAAAAAAATTTATATCTCCAAAATTAACAAAGTAAGGGCAACCAAATTTCATACGCGGGTTTATATCATTATAGGCAAGTTACCTACCAAAATTTATCTCTGTAGGTTAAAGGACAAAAAGTTACAGGCATTCAAAGAAAAATAAATTTGGGTTTTCCTCAAAACGTCAAAATCGCGATTTTAAACGTCAAAATTGGTGAGTACCTTCCTTTCGCAAGTGGCTTGGATAAGTTCGTTAGCCAGGAAAATCCGCCGAGGTTTTCCCGGAAAATTTTGTGTTTTCTTTAGACAAAAATTTATATCTCCAAAATTAACAAAGTAAGGGAAACCAAATTTGGTAAGCTGGTTTATATCGTTATAGGTGTGCTACCTACCAAAATTTAGCTCTGTAGGTCAAAAGACAGACAAGGGCGTTTAAAGAAAAATAAATTGGGGTTTTCCTCAAAACGTCAAAGTGACAATTTAAAACGTCAAAATTCGCAACATTTAGGCAAAGAACTTGAATCTAATACGGGCTATGGAAAGAAAATGTGTCAAGAAGAATGTTTTACAAACACCGAAGTCCTAGTTTCAACCGTCTTATGTTTTTGCATTTTCCATCGAAATATAATGCATGTTTGTAAGTTAAGAAATTTTGGAGGCAGCAAGTGCGTTATGGTTGCGAATTTTGATTAAATGCTTCATATTTGAAAATCTCAATTTGCTATTAACCTATAAGGTTGACCAAGAAACGGATTTTTTCGGTTACACTTTAAGTTTACTTTTGGAAATTTCTGTACGTTTTCAAACAATCAAGTTATCTTGATGAAACATGGCACATTGTTTTTACTATATATGTTATACTGGTAATCAAATTTGATGCCTGCTTTCTGAAAAAAAAACACACACATATTTGCTATTAAAAACATGTTTATGAAAATTCTCTACCATAACGCACTTGCTGCGTCCCGAACTTTTCTATATTACTCATGTTTGGTGTGAGGCGTGAGTTGAGCTCTTTGGTCATCTGGATCATTAGTCCGATGTCACAGAGTGTGTTAAGCATGTTAAGTTCTTTGATGAGGGTATCAAATAAGTTTGAATTGTCCATTTGCGTGGTGTTGTATTGCATATGTGGTTGCGTATTAGTATGGGTCGCCGGTAGAGCTTGTGTATTAGAGTGTTGTGTTTTTTATTTGAGTGGTGGGAATTCGGACGCTACTTGTGTGTATGTGCGAGTGTCTGGTTTTGTAGTGGTGGGGATTTGTGTGAGTGTTTAATGGGGGACTATGTGTCTTATTATTTAGGCTAACATACCTGAGATATGCCGGGCAATGTTTGTAATTTGCAGGGTGTGGACCATTACAGTTGCAACACTGCACATTATTGTCTTTTGATTGGCGATCACAGTCTCTGGTGTGGTGGCTTTTAACGCACTTCACGCATCTTGCTTTAAGGCTGCATTGGCTGGATCCGTGTCCCAAGTTTTGACAATTATGGCATTGCGTAACAGCTAGCCTTTTGTGTAGTGGCTCCCATTTTACGCGAGATAAATAGAGCCACAACAACAGGCTATTGTGCAACAATGTATCCTGGCCTCCTTAGAAACCGCAGTGTCATCATAATAGTGAAGTGGCGCCTGTAGGAATGCAGGCGTAAAACCAGCAAGTGAGAACGGAATATCTCCGGTGACATTCAGCATTAGCAGATCCAGGTCACCTCCAGAGACAATAGTGCCACGCCTGGAAGGGAAGACTATAAATAGGATAAGCACCGAGATAGGAGCGTTCATTGCTTGTTTCCTAGTTAGTCTGGCACATGGCGTGTCAAGTATTTTAATATCACTTATATATATATTTTTTGTCTCATTATTGTATTAAGTAATCATTGTGTTTAAGTAATAATAAATTGTTTAAAAAAGTTAATTGTCTTAACGATAAAGTTAAGTGGCGCAGTCGTTAGTATTGGTTAAGAAACCGAAAGAATATCGATTTCTAAGCGTATCGACGCCCAATAACCAATTAGAACCAAGTTACGCAGAAGTCATAGCCAATCAGCCAAATGGGAGCAGAAACCATCATAGTATTGTAAGTTGTTTACTGCTATCCAATTTCACATTTTCCTGCCATATTTTTCAATTGTATGTGTGTGTATTGATATAATTATATGTCAGACTCAGAAGACGAGTCACAAAGCTTAGGGAATATTGAGTACAGATTGAGATCGATAAGTATAAGCGATAATATCGCAACAGTAACTAATTCAAATAGTAGTAATAGTAGTAGCAACATGACTGACCAGTTCAAAGAATTTTTCTTAAAAGCTATTCCCGAATTTGACGGGCAACCAGCTAATGTAGGTAATTTTTTAAAGTCATGCGACCTCGTAATGAACCAATTTTATATGCAAAACGAGAATTTATATATGAATCATTTCTTATTAAATTACATTCAAACAAAACTAACGGGAACAGCGAGGCTTATAATTAACACTAAGATAATAAACACATGGACCGACTTGAGAAGCGCTATTGTGGATAATTTTTGCGATCAGCGCGATTCTAGTAGCCTACTAGCAGAACTATTCACCTTGAAACAAAGGAATGCGGAAGATGCCCTTGCATTCGCTAACAGATGCAGGCATATCGAACAATTACTCATATCTAATCTAATAGCTAACGAACAGAACGAAGGCGTTAAAGTAATAAAAATGAACATTTACCAGGAACAAACATTAAAAGCATTTTTAGGCGGAATTAGGAACCCGTTAGGTCTAGCTCTTAGAAGTAGGTCACCAGGAAGCATAGAAGACGCCCTAAAGTTTGTATTCGCAGAAGAAAATTTCGATTATAGGGACAAAACAGTACAAAAAAATTTTAATCAGAATAGGTCAGACGGACAAAAATTCTTTCCAAGACAAAATAACGCACCGTTCAACAATGTGCAGTTTCAACGACCGTTTCAACCTAATTTCAGACCTTTTCAACAACACAATAACCAACAACATAACCCAACAAACTTTCAACCTAATTTTAGACCATCTCAGCAACAAAATAGACCGCAATATAATCAAACGAGTTTTCAAAATAGACAAAATCCGCAATTTATGAATAGAACTAATTTTTCAAACAATTTTAGATGACAGAATTTTAATAACCCACAGGGACAAAACCCTATAATTAACAATAGGAACTATCACGAACCAATGGAAGTAGACAGCTCGAATACGAGGTTGTCACAAAGACGAGCAGCCCCATTACATAATACAGAGTTTAGCGATTACAACGTAACCAACGAAGGTTACGAATCAAATAGCATAGACTACGAAACAAACGATACAAATTACGCAAATTATGAGGCAATCCAGGGAAATTCACCTGCTGACGAATACGATAACCAACACGGAAATTTTCCCATCGCGAGCACCTCCCAACACGACACGTAGTCGATGTACTTAATATTAATGATTTAAATAGGTTACCATATATAGAAATTAAAGAAATTAGAGGAAAATTATTGATAGACAGCGGATCGTCGAAAAATTTATTAAACCCAACAATAGCCCATCAAGATTTCGCAAACAAAATAAGGACACAACCATTCATGATTCGGACCCCGCACGGAACTTCGACTCACTCAGAACGCATAAATATCACCCTTAAATCAATTTCGAACAAAGCACAAGAATTCTGCCTTTTCGAATTTAACCCTTTATATTCAGGTCTCATTGGGATCCAATTCTTAAGGGACAATGAAGCCAGAATAGATTTTAAAAACGAAGTCATGCATCTAGGTAAGCAAATCATTAAAATTCAATACCCTCAATTAAACAATGTCAATCAACCGGCAAGAATAAAAGCCAAAGCAGATGGTTCACAAGACCCAGATACTACAGCCACTGTAAACAATATCATAACAAAAGAGTACTTCAATTGTAATGGAGAACTTGAACTCGTAAATTACATGTTAGCGCACAAGGACGAAGATGATGAAACACCGCGGAACCTACAGACTAGCCGATTACGTAACCAATATAAGTATCACGTTACAGATGAACGTAAGCGCAGCTCAAGGACGCCCACTATAACACAAGATAATGTTATATCGACAATTCAACCATATAATACGAATACTCGACATACAGGGAGCGAGCAAAAACAGATTAACTGCGAAAACATTATAATGGAACAAATAGACGTAGATTATTTAAACGATGAGGAAAAACAGTTGTTATTTAATTTGTTATCAGAATATAAGGACATATTTTTAAACAAAGACGAACCATTGACGCACACAAATGCTATAAAACATAGAATAAGGACCATTGACGACATACCAGTCCATTCTAAATTATATAGATATCCATACATACATAAACCGGAAGTAGATCGACAAATAAATGACATGCTAAGGCAAAAAATAATCAGGAAAAGTCACAGCCCATACAGTTCACCCATTTGGGTCATATCAAAAAAACTAGACGCAATAAGGAAATTCCCGATACCAAAAACCCAAAAAGAAATTAAATCATTTTTAGGACTAGTCGGATATTACAGAAAATTTATTGAAAATTTCGCACACGTCACGAAACCACTAACCAAGTGTTTAAAAAAGAATTCTAAAATAGACGTTAATAACGAGGAATACATTGGTGCCTTTAACTCATGTAAAGACATCTTAATGAATTCACCCGTGCTTATACCACCCGATTTCTCTAAGGATTTTATACTAACAACCGACGCTTCAAACGTGGCGATAGCGGGCATATTAAGCCAAGGGGAACCCAATTCAGACCACCCGATAGCCTATGCCAGTCGTACCTTAAACGAAACCGAATCTAGGTATAGCACCATAGAGAAGGAATTGCTAGCCATCGTGTGGGCAACTAATTATTTCCGTCCATACTTATACGGACGCAAATTCACTATATATACGGACCATAAACCATTAAAATGGCTATTTTCGTTAAAACAACCAAATTCAAAATTACTCCGTTGGAGATTAAAATTAGAAGAATACGAATTCAAAATTGAATACAAGAAAGGAAAGCTGAATTGCGCAGCGGACGCCCTTTCTCGAGTAGAGATCCACCCCATAGATATAGACAACCAATCAATGGCCAATAATGTCGACGAGGAAGAAGAAATAATAGAAATAGAGGACGACGAAGGTGTAATAGAAATAAACGAGGACGAAACAGCTAATTCAAATGCGGATTCTTACTCAGCACCCGGTATACCAATATTAGAGGAAGAAATTATTAACAGTAAGACAAATCAAATAGTCTTTAAAAACACAGACAAACCAGAAATATTCTCAGTAAGAAAAGACAAACGAAACTTTATTTATGCAAACTTCAATTTAAATGACCCCAATCAAATAGAAAAATTTATAAAGGAATACTGTTTACCACAAAGAAAATATTATTGCCTTTTCGTAAATGAACAAGATTACGAACTAGTCAGTTCGGCAATCAACAAAAACTTTAATAATGTAGTCACCAAAATTTTATAGATGTTTAGAAATGAGGGAAGAAATCCAGGAAGACGAACTAACGGATATGATAGTCAAATATCATCAGGGTAAGTCCAACCATCGCGGGGCTGAGGAGACTTACTTAAGAATAAAGAGAAAATACTATTACCCCAATTTAAAGAAACACATAGAAGAATATGTAAAAACGTGTGAGCTGTGTAAAACGTGCAAATATAACAGGAACCCGGTACAGATAGCATTAGAACACACTCCAACAGCATCCAAACCTTTAGAAACACTCCACGTAGATACGTTCCAAATTGAACGAGCAATATTTTTAACCATATTGGATCCATTCAGTAAATTCGGTCAAGCATTTCCCATCAAAAGCAAAAACGCTACAGAAATTGCAAAAAACTTAATTAAATACTTTTCACAGTACGGAGCGTGTAAAACCCTAATTGCGGACCCAGGAACGGAGTTCTCAAATTTAGTAGTAAAAGAACTACTAGAGACATACCAAATAGAATTGCACACCACAACACCCCAAAACCCCGAATCAAACGGACCCATAGAACGATTTCACAGCACCATCATTGAACATTATCGATTATTTAAGGAGAAATTCAAAAATATGAAACCCATAGAATTAATACCCTACTGTATATTCGCCTATAATTCCACGATACACTCACAAACACTAAAACCACCATTCGACTTAATATTCGGCTATATACCGGAAATGTTTAACTACGACCCGGAAGTAATAATTACGCAAGAGTATAACGTACAACACAAAGAAATTATGAAAATCATCTACGAAATGGTTAGAAGTCGCATAGAAACGTCAAAACAAAAAACCTTACAACGAACTAATAAAAACACGAACCAGCCGTTCAAGGAAGGCGACGTGGTATACAAACAGATACCACCGGGATTTCATAAAAAACATAAAAACCCCTTTTCAGGACCCTATTCAATAATATCCTTATTAGAACATAACAAAGCTATTCTAATAAACCATAAAAATGACGAACAGACAATAGCACATCTAAGAAATTTACGTCTTGCAGGTTCCTTGCCACAAGAATAACAGCCCAAATACAAGACTTGACGGACAATCCAGGTATGCTGCCAAAGAAATTAGGTACAGCATACACAGAGACTAGCAGCTGGAACTTGATACATATACATGACCTGACACAACTACACGAAGACTATAACCAAATAAAAAGACATTACATAAACACAGTTACGTCTATGACAAAAGATTACCACGAAGAATACCATAATTTTATACTAACATTAAATTTTACCATAGATAATATAGACGATACATTTTATAGGATATTCTTAGAGAGAGATAACATCAATGAGAGACAGAGACGGGGCATAATCAATGGGCTAGGATCGATATTTAAATCAATAACTGGCAATCTCGATTCACAAGATGGCGAACGTATATATCAGGCAATAGAAATATTAAGTACAGACCAAAACAAAATTCATGATCTTTTTAAATCGCAAAATTCGGTAATGCTAGAAGCAATTGGAGAATTCAATAAAACGATCGTAGGGTTGAGTCACAATCAGGGCACGATAATACATAGAATAAACGAGATAGGTAACACAGTTGATAGCCTTAGGAGCGAACAACTAACGCACTATCATCGCATCAAAATCCTAGAGCTGCTGACCCAGATTGGACATTTATTAAATAATATTCAAGAATTAGCACTCACAACTGAGAATGCAATCACTTTTTCAAAATTAGGAATTTTTCACACATCCATATTAAAACCAAAATTTATAATAAAAGAAATCAATAGAATACAAAAATACGTAACAAATGCCAAACTAATAACAACCACTGATCTGAATCTGTATGAAAAAATATTCAAAATAAAAGCAGTCCAAAATAAATTCCAAATTATATTTCAAATAGAAATACCTCTAGTTGAAGAATCAGAATATGATTACTATCAGTTATACACATTACCTGTCCCAAAAAATCCACACACCTTTACCATGATAATCCCTAGAACCAAATACTTGATCCTAAGCAGTAAACAATATGCCTTTCGAAATGAAGAATGTCAAAATTTAAAGAACAAATTATATTTCTGCCAAGACGACAATCCAACAGCCATGAATGATCAGAACCCATGTGAAATAAAACTAATAAAATTTCAAAAGCCTATCGATAATTGTAACCAAGAAGTAGTCAAAATTAAACAAACCACAGTTTCGAGATATGGAACCAGCCAATACATCATCTTAGCGCCAGAAGAGACAAACGCCAGAATAACTTGCCAGGAACAAGAGTGGACCAATATCATCAAGGGTACCAAATTGGTCAACCTCCAACCAAATTGCCAATTGAAAGTAGGAAACAAAATTTATAAAACCGGCCCCACTACAGCGGAAACACAACAACTATTCAATCTCCCCAAAATTAGAAACCACCACTACGAAGGAAGAAACAAATTACGAAAAGGTACCCGAACTCAAATTAGACAACGTACAGCTGCATAACATCGAGCAGATCCAACACCAACTCCAAAACATTAAGAAAAATATACCAGGCCGAATGGAACTACCATTACATCACCTGAGTATATGGACCATATTATTGTACGTGGCTATTTTAACCGCCATCATAATGATAGCCGTCAGATGGGGAGTCATAAAAAGAAGAACCACTAGAAGAACTACGAAGATCAACCCAAAAACCGACAAGGGAGAATTGAAGATCAACCCAGGAACCACCGAAGCCGGATTTCCCTTGAAAATCCGGAACGAACCGTAGCTTCGTTCTTCAAAGGGGGGAGGAGATAAATAGAGCCACAACAACAGGCTATTGTGCAACAATGTATCCTGGCCTCCTTAGAAACCGCAGTGTCATCATAATAGTGAAGTGGCGCCTGTAGGAATGCAGGCGTAAAACCAGCAAGTGAGAACGGAATATCTCCGGTGACATTCAGCATTAGCAGATCCAGGTCACCTCCAGAGACAATAGTGCCACGCCTGGAAGGGAAGACTATAAATAGGATAAGCACCGAGATAGGAGCGTTCATTGCTTGTTTCCTAGTTAGTCTGGCACATGGCGTGTCAAGTATTTTAATATCACTTATATATATATTTTTTGTCTCATTATTGTATTAAGTAATCATTGTGTTTAAGTAATAATAAATTGTTTAAAAAAGTTAATTGTCTTAACGATAAAGTTAAGTCGCGAATGCTATAAATGGCTTTTTTTTGAGTTCCTGTATATTTGTGGGTTTCTTAGTAGTAATGAGGAATGAGGAGCACTGGTTATTTCTTCCTTTCATTTTGATGCATCCCTCGATGCCATCTATTGAACTTTTAAGCACGTTCTGTACATCATCGGCTTCAAAGTGTGGTGCTGCTTTCAGTACTAATTTTTTTTCATCTTTAGGACGGTAGGTGAAATATTCCATATTGTTTTCATCTAATGAACTGCAAAGGGCCCTGTAGTCTTCCTTGTTGCTTGTAAATGTTTTGGTTTCGTTTTTTAAATATTTTATAAAGTACTCATTTTTAACTAGGCTTTTGATTGTACTGTGAAATGTTTTAAAGTCATTAATTATACACTTGATAATTGGTGGCATTTTTTTGTGACGTTCGTGTTGGGCTGCTGTTCAAGGGTTGTTTCAGGGGTGTTGGCTCTGTTTCCATCTCGCTTATGTTGCTTAGGACGCCGAGGCGTTTTTTGTAGGTACATTTGCAATATAGTCCATTGTACTAGTTCTGTTGTTCTTTAAAGTGGCGGTAGTTATCGTCTTTTTTTTCGGAGTTGTTTTGTTAACTGTTTGTTTGTTTGTTTTTTAAGCGTGGTGAGTGCCATCCGCTTATAATGAGCGTGTAATGTTCGTGAAAGATCGGCACCACATGTGTGTTCACTATCACATGGCTGTTTGCTGTCACGTGTTATGCTGAGTTCTTTGGCTTGCGTTATGGCCGCCTTACCAGGCTGTATGTCTTGGCTATGTTGTTTATTGTTTATTATTGTTTGTTTATTTTTAGAATAATAGTACAAAGCGCCTTACAAATAAGTATTCCACTTGTGCTTGCAAACAGCGCAATTTAGTCTGTTTTTTCCAAACGTTGATACTCCCAAAGTTCGGGACAATGACACTTTTCTAATTTGGCAAACTTCAGATTTTGATCATTAGGCAATAATTTACTTTAAGATATTCCTTTTTTCTGTCTTCAACTCAAACCAATCCATGTCCATCGCTCTCTATTACACCGTTACTCTTTCCAAAAATTACATTTTCCATTTTATCCAAATACTGTCATTAAAATTGTATGTTCAATTGTCACTGATTATATACACTATATACACTGATCACTATTATGGTGCTTACACATTAACACTGACTTTATAGAGATGTACGGAGAAACGGAAGAAATCATATTAGATATATTGCTTAAATATGAAGAAAATCCTCAATATTCTAAGGAAGGACGGAACAGTTCACTCACCAGCTGGCTAACCGGCTCACCCGACGTAACACCACTTGATTACTTCCTTTGGGGTACCCTCAAACGATTTGAAAGAAAAAATTCGTGACGCGTGTATTGTGAGTATATACATACACGTATATATATAAGCCACATATATATATATATATATATATATATATATATATATATATATATATATATATATATATATATATATATATATATATATATATATATATATATATATATATATAAGCCAAGGAGCATATAAACATATCAATTGTTCTAACAAAAACGTACTTAATGTTTCCAATACAGACGTCACAAGTTTTTCATCTCTATATAGTCAACTAGCAGATCACCAGCCCACACACCATCCAAGTGGACCGTGAGACAACTTAGTCAGGGGATCTGCTCCTTGGCTTCCAGACCTGCCATTTTGTTGTTTTTTAGTGTCTGTATATTTTCGAGTCGATTTCTCACGTCTGTCAGTTTGTTGATTGCCGTTTTCATTCTCGATCAGGAAGCCGACCTTACGCCAGGTCATTTTGGCCCACTCCGGACCTGTCCTTCGTTTTTAGCGTCTTTGTTTTCCGTGGTCGATACGTCACTTCTGCCAAGTGTCAAATGTCACTTGTCATTTCCCCTTTTTCAGTTTAAGTATCGACCTTGCGCTGAGATGTTCTGCCGGCTTTTGTTCTCCATCACGTGTTATGCACGTTATATCTCACCTTTTAAATTTTAAAACAAAAATTATTTCTTAATTTCCAACAGAGTTGTTATTTTCCAAGTTGTTAGCACTTATGATACCAAATAGATCAATCCTATAACAACAGATGAAGCATGTTCCTTGGGCATTCAACTGTATAGTTTTTTAGTCCTGTTTAGCAAGACAAGTAAGTAAGTTCGCCATCTTGGCGCTTTTTTCATTTTTCATGTTTAAAACAACGGTAAAAACTCGCGTCTGTTTCAATTCCCATTCACTTGATAGGTTTTGTTTTCTCAGAAAGTTTCTTCTCGGCTGCATGGCTTGCTGATGTTTGTGCTGTCCGCTCTTACTCTTGTTGTTGTCTTCAGCTTAAACTTAAATTTTGGAGAATTTTTAAGCTTTTTTAATATTAGACATATTGTAATTTTTGAAGATCTAGAGACAGATTATCCTTTTATTGTAGTTTAATTTTTGACCTGTAGTTGTTTTTCAATTTTATTGCATGTAGTAATTAGTGACCATATACTTGTGTTCTTATAGCTTTTGTAGCTTGACATGTTAACTATTAACCTTTTTTGACTTAGTGTTGGGGTTAGCTGTTGTTAACTCATTTTATCTTATATATTCCTGCGTTGTACCCTCGCAGAAGTAGCCTACCGGAAAACTCAGTTTTTCTGACAAGCCTTTTATAAATTATAGATTCCCCTGAGGATGACCTGTTAGGTAAGGTCGAAACGCGTCGGGACAAGGAATAAAGTATTTGTTTGGAAAGAAAAAGCCTTTTATTCATCACCCAAAGATCTCAACCCCAAACATCTTGACGTTTAGGAACAGTATATATATATATATATATATATATATATATATATATATATATATATATATATATATATATATATTTGTGTGTGTAATTACACCGATAACTCAAAAAATAAAGGGCTCAAATTTGGTGAGTACCTTCATTTTCCAAGTGGCTTGGATAAGTTTGTTATCCAGGAAAATCGGCCTAGTTTTTCCCGGAAAATGTTGCGTTTCTTTCGAACAAAATTTATGTCTCCGGAAATAACAAAGTAAGGACAACCAAATTTGGTACGCGCATTTATATCATTAAAAGTTAATTACTTACCAAAATTTAGATCTGTAAGTTAAAAGACAACAAAGTTATAGGCATTTAAAGAAAAAAATTGGGGTTTTCCTCAAAACGTCGAAGTCGCGATTTGAAACGTCAAAATTGGCAACATTTAGGCGAAGAACCTGAAATTAATACGGGCTATGTATACAAAATGTCCCAAGAAGAATGTTTTACAAACCCTGAAGTCTCATAGCTTCAACTGTCATTATCCTTCATTTTACTAAAATGTTTTCAGAAAATTCATTTCAAATAGACCCTTTCTCTGTTGTTTTGGCAGTAGTTTTAGCTATAGAGTTTATCGTTTAATGGTATATATTTTTTGCGAATTTTCGTAAATAATCAATAAGGTTCACTATATCCATTCTTATACAAGGTACGAAAAAAATAATTGTAAACGTTAATTATAGGGTCTCGTTCATTAAATGCTGCAAATTTGAATAGCTCAATTTGTTCGTTGGCCGGGAAACTAGTTTTTTATGGAACATTTTAAGTTTATTTTCGGAAAATGTTTGTACATTTTTAAACAATAAAGTTATTTTGATGAAATATGGTACATATTTTCGCCTATACAGGTTATACTGGTAAGCAAATTTGATGCCTGCTTTCTTTAAAAAAAACACATTGAAAACATTTTTATGAAAATTCACTACCATAACGCACATGCTGCGTCCAGACTTTTGTACTCTTTCCTCGTTTTTCTATATTAGCCAATAAAAAAGTAAGAATTCGATACATTTTATCAACTTATTTGAATTGATATGATTTAAATTAAGCACGATGCATTATCTCCTGCAAATTAGAAGCAAGAATTGTAAATCGATGTATTTTTAAAAGTTCGTGACGCATGTAGTAACAAAACCGCCAGGCTGAATTTTTCGATATTTCCGTATTTATTATGAACACTCGGTATAAGGTATGCGGATGATATTGTGTGAACTGATACACTAGGTGACTTAATCCATTGGCATTCTAAAATTTGTAAGAGACTCAATAGCGTTTACTCAGAGCACTCTCAAAAAGTCGATGTTTTCATTTTTTGCACTCAAGTTGTGAACATTCGGTATAAGTTACAATATTGAAACTTGGGATTTGTAGCTTACAATCTGATAACAAACTCCGGTTTTCCATAACAAAACACGCACACTCCAATATATACAAACTTGGCAAGGTAAGTATTCTGTTGTCGAGGAATGTTTTCCTACACGAACCCCTATAATTCAGATTAAATATGCTGCAGATACATGCCTTTTGAAGCCTAAAGGTTCTACCGGCTTCTATGGAATTCCCCCAGAACAGTAGTCCCTATCGAAGCCTTGAGTTCACATATGCGTAGTACGCCTCTAGGCCAGCACTAATACTACTAGAATCGGACAGAACACGCAGAGCATAACTAAAAGCCAAAAGTTTACCTGTCAGATAGCCAACATGAGCCCTCCAGTTCAACTGAGAATCAAGCTTCAAGCCCAAAAACTTAACATCATCCTGCATGCTCAGCGATTCTGGGCTGAATTTCAGCGATAACTCGTTACCTCTAAAATAGTTAAATCAGATTAAATTTGTTTTGGTCACATTCAATTGTAAGTCCATTCTATTGTACCACTGTTCCAGAATTCTCAGTGATTGTGATGCCTCATAAATTAGATCACTATCTGAAGGAGCTCGCAAAACCAAAGATGTATCGTCAGCAAACAGGGTTGTCTTATGGGGCAATACTTCAGACAGTTCGTTAATATAAAGTAAGAACAAGACTGGCCCAAGGATTGAGCCCTGAGGCACACCTCGTTCTATAATCTTCCACTCAGATGCCAGAAATACCCCTGTCCTATAATCATTAAAAGCCACACATTGTTTATATATATATATATATATATATATATATATATATATATATATATATATATATATATATATATATATATATATATATATATATATATATATATATATATATATATATATATGTATATCGTTATGATATCATAGATATTGAAATATGTTCGTCGTTAATTGATTCTCAGAATAGTAAAAACAAATAAATAATATTTAAAAAAATGTGGATGTAAGGGGAATGATACCTTGTAAAATAATTTGGTTGAGTTAGAGTCCGTTGCTACACAACAGGTAACAACAATGTAAAAATTTTAACTACACACAAATGAAATCGTTTGAAAATTTGAAAAAATATAAATACATAAGTAAATTGGTGAGCCTTTCGAGTTAAGAAAATCAGTATAATATGAATAAAATCACAATTTAGTTTTTAATTATAAATCCCAATACGTATAAGAATGGAATGAAAGCAAAGTTTAAAAAAAATATTATTGACTAACAGTGTATCCATAACGATCATTCGGAAATGAATAGTTGAAAAATAAAATCAAGTGAGGAAAGAGGAACCAAAATTTGTCAGAAAAGGAGATGACAGATTAGAAATACAGGGTTCTAAAAAAGACATTTAAGTAACAGTCCGAAGACAGAAAAGTAAAATATTTCACATCATTGCCTACAAAATCACCATCAACAAAATATACAGAGTAGTAGAAGATTAAAATAGTATTGAGAAGACGTTGGAGCGACGGACAATCGGAATTTACAAGGAGGAATTGTGGTGAGATCTACTTTGTTGCATCAAAACGCTATATACATAAACATCTAATTGATAATTTTATACAAACAAAAATACCTTAAAAATATATACATTCTTTGTGATATCAAAAGAACCTAACAAAAGACAATATAAAATTATAAAGTTTTTGAGAAGCATAACTTTAGAAAAATAACTCTTGTAATAATTTGAATTAGAGTTTAGTTAAATATTTATAATTAGAATAGAGACAGTTTAACTAGATATATGATTTGAGTGTTAACATTTCACTTTATTTTCTTTTATTGTGTTTATATGTGAAAAAGATTGAAGAATCTGACAAGAAGATCTACGATTTAAAATTAGATATTCAGAAACTCAGTCAAAACGTTGATATTTTTAACGTAAAAGGAAAACTAGAATTACATTTTCAGATGCAGGAAGTGTCGAAGAAAGTCATCACCAAAAAGGTCAACAGATTAGGCCAAAAGATATTAAACGAATAACAAGACTTTAGCAGAAAGAAATAAATGAAAAATTTGCAGAAAATAGCTGCTGCCTACATCAGAGATAGTATCATACCAACACCAGAACTGGGTATATCTGTTCATGGGGGTGTATAACGGGTGCATTTAAAAGTTTACATAAGGTTGATACAAAATTCTGTGAGAAATATATCAAGGTTTGAAAACATAAAGGAAATCCTAAGGAAAAATCTGACTGGTACAAGAGCAACACAGTTCGCAGCACGAGAATAAATAATAAATGATATGAAAATAATCAAGGAGGAATTCTTAAACCAATTTTAGGGACAGACCCAACAGGCTATTTGTCAAGAACGATTGTATTATGGTAAGTACCATAGCGAGAGACCTCAGAGAAGATGGGAAATTATGGATGAATAGCAATGGAAGAAGATTTTGAAAATAGTAAAAACGCGAGTCAATAGACCCAGGAAGAAATGGGTACCAGGGAACAGAAAAAAGTCAAAATGAGAACTCTATGTCATAAAGGTGACTTAATAGGGGTAAAAAGAATGCAAGGTGGCGAACAGGTGGAAAGACAAATATGGCAAGTCACAACTGCAACTAAAAGGGCCTTACAGGGACAGTTATCTGTTGAGACACCTGAACAGTACAACGATAACATTCGTAACATTTTTTTACATCAGTCAAATATTTAAATATGTATCTGATTCAAAGGAAAAATGACGAAGAAAATTTAAAAAAGAATTTCAATCACGTCAGTTCAAAAAACGGTATAAGATAGTTAGGAAAAACTAAATCAATTACGTATATAATTAGTTCATAAGTAGGTCATAGATTTCATTTGTATATAATAGGGTAAGTTTTTTTAAATTTTGTAATTAATACTTGGTGATACCGAATTACTTCTCACCTAAACTAAATAATCTAGTACAATCGTTGTCAATTGGGACCGCTCATAAATTAAAATCTTTATCAAAACAAGTGGAAAAGAAGCAAAATTTTACTGGTATTGAGAAAAATTATATATATATATATATATATATATATATATATATATATATATATATATATATATATATATATATATATATATGATATCATAGATATTGATAGATATTGAAATATGTTCGTCGTTAATTGATTCTCAGGATAGTAAAAACAAACAAATAATATTTAAAAAAATGTGGATGTAAGGGGAATGATACCTTGTAAAATAAATTGGTTGAGGTAGAGTCTGTTGCTACACGACAGGTAACAACAATGTAAAATTTTTGACTACACACAAATAAAATCGTTTGAAAATTTAAAAAATATATAAATACATAGGTAAATTGGTGAGTCTTTCGAGTTGAGAAAATCAGTGTAATATGAATAAAGTCACTATTTAGTTTTCAACTATAAATTCCAATACTTATAAGAATGAAATGAAAGCAAAGTTTTTGTTAACATATTATTAACTGTGTATCCATAACGATCAATCGGAAATGAATACGTAAAAAATAAAATCAAGTGAAGAAAGAAAAATGACAATTTGTCAGAAAAGGAGATGACAGACTAGAAATACAGGGTTCTAAAAAAAGACATTTAAGTAACAGTTCGAAGACAGAAAAATAAAATATTTCACATCATTGCCTACAAAATTACCATCAACAAAATATACAGAGTAGTAGAAGATTAAAATAGTATTGAGAAGACGTTGCATATATATTTGAAGCGACTGACTACTGGAATTTACAAGGAGGAATTGTGGTGAGATACAAGTCTTGCATTAATTTAAATTAGAGTTTAGCTAAATATTTATAATTAGATTAGAGACAGTTTAACTAGATTTTGAGTGTTAACGTATACAGTTCATTTTCTTTTATTGTATTTATATTTGAATTTATGTTTTATTATATTTAACATTGTAAAATCTGCGTTTTAATTTTATTCACCCAATCATAAATAAGCAGATCAGTCCTTTGTCAAGAAATAAATTATTTAATTTAAATTTCTGTTAACTTCATTGACAAATTGGAATAGTGCCCCCACTGAGAGATAGAAATATTTTAATAAAATATAAATAAACAGAATTTATACCGTAATAATATATATATATATATATATATATATATATATATATATATATATATATATATATATATATATATATATATATATATATATATATATATATATATATATAGTAATGGAAGGGTTTTTAACTGTCCCACGTTGGGCGCCATTTATAATAGAAGGTTTTTTAACTGCCCCACGTTGGGCGCTAATTGAAATAGAATCACTAATCTATCTATAATATGTGTCAATACTGTTAAATCAACAATTAACTCAATAGAAAGTTCCATAATGAATGCAGTAAACCTTTCAGGTTGGTTAAGTATCAAATAATGTCTTTTAAATGGAGTTTTATTAGTAGTGGGTATCTTAATGATATACTTGCCTAGCTTTAGATCAAGTATTAACGGCTTCACATAAAATGTTCCGCAGCTGCAGATTTCTAAGCTTTCTTGGTAGGTAACTTCACGATCTTTTCCTACTAATATAATCAATTGATCAATAACTATATTTACTATTTCTATTTGTACTTTAGAGTACATTTAACACCACTGCTTGCTGCGAAACCTTTTTGACAAACCGTTAATAATGTGGTAATGAAGCTGCTATTTTTGTTACCATATTATAGGTTGCCATAGCTACTAACCCTGCTTGCTTAACTGTCATGCATAACCTTACCCCTGGAGCATAATTTGGTCTATAAGAGGTATTCCTATATGTGGCAATAAATACAGTTCAAAACTTTATCTTATCATCACTGTCCTGTCTTGGGATTCCCAATTTCCAAATTTTGTCATCAGTTCCTTTCCCCTTCCTTGATTCTGGACCTATCTCGTATATGACCTTGCTACAAAACTCTACGGCCTGGGATTTTGGGCTTACATTAATTTCTACTTCATAGTCAATGCATATTGTCCTAAATTGTCCCTGCAACTCTTGTAGGTTAAATTCACTTGTGCTATGTTTGTTGATAAATTCCTCAGGTGTCATCCCTATCACAACATATTTCATCTTTATATCTGCTATACCTTATTTCGCATATTGCTTTCTCTTTATTTTTAAGAACGTCATCTTCTATCACTATAATATTTCTAACTACACTACCACCCTCCCCATATTTGTGATTGTCTTCAAATCTTTCCATTTTTATTTTTTTCGTTGCGAATTATGTACTTGTTCAGGTAATCAATTATAATTTTATGTTTTTCCATTTCGTCAGTGCCTATAATTATATCGTACTCCATATCGTCCATTATTAACAGCTATAGCTCCAGTTTTTCGCCATTTATTTTTACTTCCACAGATATAGTCTCATTGATTTCCCCAATTTTCTTTCCTCTTGCATTTACGAGTGTAATTTTAGGTATTTTTACTCTCCCCACGCTAAAGTGTTGTACGACTATCCCAGAGATTACTGATCCTGTGTCAAATAATATTTTCACTTTTTTGTTAATTACTTTCCCTTTCAAAATTATCAAACCTACAATTTCTTCAACATTTTCTGCCTCTTTGTAATATTTCCCTGGGGTGTTCGTATATACATATATGATTGACTGTGGCGTGTGAATGATTTGCTTTTACGGGTTGGTGCTCATCTAAAAATTTGTATGGACAATAGTATTGTCCATACCCCTGTTTGGCAGTTTTGCTCTTGCCGCTTCCACTGCATTACTCATCATCCTAATCTCCCCCTGTTGGTAGACAGATCTTTGTTTCCGTTTCAGCACCTGGTCCTGGATTCTCTTCCGCAGAATTTTTCATCTGTCTCATCGCATTCAATCTGGCTCTAAATTCATCAGACCTTCCCTCATCCTGTCGATTGTAGTCGTTTCGGTTGTCATTTAGTGGACTTTCCCCTCTTATAATTCTAGTTATTTTGATTTCTCCCTCTGTCATAGTTGTTCCTGTTGTCATATCTGTCGTTATACCTTCCTTGCCCGTTTTGAAAGTTCGTTCTTTCATTGTAGTTGTTCCGTTTGTTGTATCTTCCCTGGCCGTTGTGATAATTCCTTCCTTCGTAATTTTGGTAATCCCTTCTTTCGTAATTGTTGTTTTCTCTCACTATCGCCTGGTGTGCTTCTCCCCAGTAATGGTTTAAAAACTTCTCCTGAAAGTCTTCCACATCCTCAATTCCTTCCTCCTTGCTGGTGAACCATTATATATATATATATATATATATATATATATATATATATATATATATATATATATATATATATTTTTTTCATGGAATATCGAATGTAGATATTTACTCTTAATCATGTATGTCGGCTACAAGTTATGTTTATGTATAATATATGTAGTAGGTCTAGAATATAGTAGTTCTTTTATAACATGTTACATTTGGGCAGCACTGCCGGCATATGACAGCTGTGACGTCAAGCATAGCGACAATGGCCATGTGGTCGGTAACCTGTAATGTGTGCACATAATGTGATGCGAATGTTAATTAATAAATATTAATAATCTAATGACTATTGTTTCTGTGTCATCCTGACTAAGGATCATACATGGTGTCAGGTGAAATTTGCCGAATGCAGGTGTGAGTGAAGCCAGTCTAGTTGTGGCAGTAAATTGCAAAGTTAGCGGTATCCGCGCGACAGTCTCCTGGAAAACGTAATCATGGAAGCGTTATTAACTGGTGACGATTTATTATTTCATAACGGGACGGCCGATTTTCAAAAAAATTTCTTAATGTAGTACTCCAAGAGTTCTACATGCTAGTATGTATTATTTTAAGATTCGCTTTTTGAGGAGATCTTGACTTTTAAATCTTGGAAAATTTTCTGAAATGAGCGCGAACTAGGCTCGCTAGAAGATATGTCCAAGGTCAGTTTCAATTTTTATATGTATATTTATATAAAAGATCCCCTCATTAGTTTTTCTACGAAAATTCCTTAAAAAGGGGAGTTTTGTACCAAGTTAGACTACTGGTCCAAATTACGAGGTTCTACGGTAATCAGATAATTCTTCCTGATGACGCTAACTTAGCGGAACCAGCCAGGCCTAAAAAATGTGTGGTGGTGAATTGAATTTACCAAAGAGTACATATCAGTGCTCACCACAGATTTCATTGTTCACTTAGTGCATTATTTTCAGATATTTTTTTCATGGAATATCGAATGTAGATATTTACTCTTAATCATGTATGTCGGCTACAAGTTATGTTTATGTATAATATATGTAGTAGGTCTAGAATATAGTAGTTCTTTTATAACATGTTACATTTGGGCAGCACTGCCGGCATATGACAGCTGTGACGTCAAGCATAGCGACAATGGCCATGTGGTCGGTAACCTGTAATGTGTGCACATAATGTGATGCGAATGTTAATTAATAAATATTAATAATCTAATGACTATTGTTTCTGTGTCATCCTGACTAAGGATCATACAGTTTATGTTTTAAGTCTTGCTTTATATCTGTTAATTTGTGTATTTGCTAAACCAAAATTAAACAAACAATGCTGAAGACTTACTGTTTGTTTCAGAGTTTGGCTTTGTATATGTCACCGTCTTTCCTGAAGTAATGATGATCTCTATTTTCAGTTGTCCCACGATAGTTATTTTTCTCGTCCTATATAAATGGAAGAACTTTTTTCAATTACTGCATGAAGTCTCTGAATTTAAAGATGGGTATGAAACGTTACCACCAAGAAACTCCGTAAGATTAGAAAAGATTATCATGACCATATACTACGTCTGTACCGCAGCTACTTTGATTGCTGCTTCAACAGCGTGCTTACACAGGTATTCTTACGTTGAAGTCTATGACCACACAACCCACACCATTTTAAAAGCTTTGTTTAATGTACGGATTCCATTCAAAGTTAATTTTATTGGTGAAATCATACTTTGTCTGTGTCAAATATACACAGCGATTATTGTCGGTAATACAGCTATTTTGCTCTCAATTGGAGTTTGTCTTGTAATGAATAATTTGAAACGCCGCATTCTTCATCTAGGAGATGTTATACAGACATTTGCTGAATTATCTGAAGAAAGTCGATATAGGTTTTTAATTTTGTGGGTTAATTACCATAAAAATTTAATCGGGTAAGTTACCACCTTTATATTGTAATAATAGTTATCACATTTGGTAATATTAATCTTTAATTTTAGCTCTATGAGCTTGAAAAAAATAGGCTGGTTTTAACCCGGCGTCCGACAGGCGAAATGTGGCCACATGTTCTGACACGTGGGGTGTAGTACACTCGAATTTTTTATGTTCAAAATGTCAAATTTAAAATATTTATCACAATTTTCCCTTAAAAGTGTTTTCTGGAAAAAATATTTATTATAAAAAAATAATAACCACTATGCAAAAGTAATAAATTTTAGAACTATGTATCATAATTGAAAACCTGAATTTCATCACATAAAAAAACCGGATGACTGAAAAAATTATAATTAATTAAAACATATGAAATGAAGTTCGAATTTATTTAGGCTATTTAAATAGCGAACAATTAGAAAAATAAATTGGATTCATTTGGAAAACATATTCAGAATATGAAAATTCGCTGCTGGCAAGCAATGAACCGTGCATCTGTGCGAAATAATTTCCGGCCGGTCACGCGCAATAGAGTTTATCAGGACACGTCGCTCAGCGCAAGTCAGGAACGCTGCTAGCAGACAGAATGTAAAGAGACAGAAGCCTTTAGCTCGCGAATAGAACAGGATCTTGCCGTGAAATTGTTGTCTTTAGCTAGCGTGTCGAGGGTTTGTGAGAATAGTAAAATTAACTGGGTTTATTTCGCTGTTTCTATTTGTGGTAATAAAAGCGTGGTAGGATTGTAACTAAATAATTGAACGAGGGTCTGTTACGGACGTGTTCAGATATTCTTCTCGTGTCCTGTGTTAAGGTTAATTTCATTCCGGTAATTTAAAAAGTTGAATTGTAATGGTGTTAGGCAGGGTATTAATGTTTCATGGAAAAGTATCGAGTTATTGATACTAAAATAAGGCACTATGTGAAAACTGGAAACTGTGATGAGCACTAATAAGTACACTTTGAGAACACCCAAATCACCACAACACATATTTCAGAGACCTTACGATCGTTTCGTTGACAATGTCAACATCTTCAGAGGAAGAAAATTGTAAAATAAAAAACTAGCTCCCGTGTATTTATATCGCGTCAAGGTAAACGAACTAGTCCGAAGTAAAGTTGTCGTCCAAGAACGATCGTTTGTTTATTGTGCAGTGAAACTACGAGGTCGAAGACCTGCTTCAATCTTCTGGTCGACAAATTTATGACCCTTATCTAATATAGGTTTAAAGGACCCGAGTTATTTAAGGAATCAGCACGTTTCCTTTCGATCTAGAAATTTACTATGTGGATATTAGATCATGCCGACAAAGACATCTGGTGAGATAAACATCAACTCAACTCATCTTTTTTAAATAGAAAACTGAAACCCAGGTGTCTGTCTCACCATGTTAACTCTAACAAAGGATAAATAATTCAACTAAAATACTACATAAAAACTATATTTATATTAATTTTAATTCTACGTGAAAGTATTTATACTGACTACATATATACAACAAACCGAACAGGTATTTAAGTCGAGACAAACATAGAGAATAGTATATGTATAAACCGGCCGAGTTATTGACAGTAATTTATTATTCTACCAGACAAATTAGGAGTGTTTAAGCGGTCAAATGCAAAGATAAAATAAAGGGTTTGAAATTAAAGATGCCGCACGATTTAATGAAGTTTTGTTCTTAATAGAGCTTAATATAAAAATACTTTCTAATGAATCAAGCATAGTTTAATGTCTAACATTTTTGACAAGTTTTAAATTTTCTTTGTCAATGTGGTGATTATTATCCCATATATGTTGTGCCACACATGATTTGTCCACCGTACCATATCGTAACTGTGCAAGGTGTTCACGAAATCTGTTGACTATGTTTCTCCTAGTTTGGCGCACGTATTTAAGATCACAATCTTTGCAACTAATCTCATAAATGCCGGACATTTCAGTGACTTTCTCTTTCTTTCGTATTACCCAATATTTTTTTTAAATTACTTTTCGTCGAAAACGTCAAATGTAAATCGGCTTTCTTCAAAATACTTTCCAAACCCTTTGTGATTCGTGGTTCATAAGGCAAACACACATTTTTTTTCTCTATTTTATCTTTTTTAAATGTCGTACATTCAGATATCACCTTCTTTGTTCTGTGTTTGTTAACTAATTTGTCTATTAAACCATCCGAGTAACCGTTATATCTCGCCATATTTTTTATGTATTTTAATTCTGTATTAAATCTATTTTTACTCAACGGAAATTTGATCAATCTATTTGCTAAGAAATTTAAACTAGCCATTTTTTGTGCAAACGTATGATGTGAGTCGTTAGAATTATTGGAAGGAGAGATTTTGATGTCATTCGACGTGGCGTCATTATTTATTTCTTAGTGAACCCACAAAACAAACGTTTGAGTATTTGGAAGAATTGTTAAAATTGAACAACATAAGTCGAGACGTCTGCAAAGAATGTTTCACTGTAACTAGCCTTTGTATAAAACAAAATATTTTCCAATTTAACAATGAGTTTTTTGAACAAACTGAAGGCACAGCTATGGGCAATCCATTATCGCCTTTTATTGCAGATTTGTTTATGAGTAGATTTGAGACGGATTTAAAAAATAAAAATGGGTATTTCCCTAGAGTTTGGTTTCGTTATGTCGACGATATTCTGGCAGTGTTTGACACAAATACATGTAAGGTTGAAGAATTTACTGAAACACTAAATAGTCAATTTGATTCAATAAAATTTACCCACCAAATAGAAATCAACAATAAACTTTCGTTCCTAGATGTACTAGTTATTAACAATAAAAATAATGGCTCCCCTGAATTCGATGTCTATAGGAAGGAAACGGCTACTATTAGTTATATTCCTAACGACTCACATCATACGTTTGCACAAAAAACGGCTAGTTTAAATTTCTTAGTAAATAGATTGATCAAATTTCCGTTGAGTAAAAATAGATTTAATACAGAATTAAAATACATAAAAAATGTGGCGAGATATAACGGTTACTCGGATGGTTTAATAGACAAATTAGTTAACGAACACAGAACAAAGCGGGTGATATCTGAATGTACGACATTTTAGAAAGATAAAATAGAGAAAAAAATTGTGTGTTTACCTTATGAACCATGAATCACAAAGGGTTTGGAAAGTATTTTTAAGAAAGCCGATTTACATTTGACGTTTTCGACGAAAAGTAATTTAAAAAATTTGTTGGGTAATACGAAAGACACAGACAAAGTCACTGAAATGTCCGGCATTTATGAGATTAGTTGCAAAGATTGTGATCTTAAATACGTGAGCCAAACTAGGAGAAGCATAGCCACCAGATTTCGTGAACATCTCGCACAGTTACGATATGGTAGGGTGGACAAATCATGTGTGGCACAACATATATGGGATAACAATTACCACATTGACAAAGAAAATTTAAAACTTGTCAAAAATGTTAGACATCAAACTATGCTTGATTCATTGGGAAGTATTTTTATATTAAGCTCTATTAAGAACAAAACTTCATTAAATCGTGCGGCACCTTTAATTTGAAGCCCTTTCTCTTTGAATTTGACCGCTTAAACACTCCTAATTTGTCTGGTAGAATAATAAATTACTGTCCATAACTCGGCCGGTTTATACATATACTATTATCTATGTTTGTCTCGACTTAAAGACTTGTTCGGTTTGTTGTATATATGTAGTCAGTATAAATACTTTCACGTAGAATTAGAATCAATATAAATATAGTTTTTATGTAGTATTTTAGTTGAATTATTTATCCTTTGTTAAAGTTAACATGGTGAGACAGACACCTGGGTTTTAGTTTTCTATTTAAAAAAGATGAGTGCAGTTGATGTTTATCTCACCAGATGTCTTTGTCGGCATGATCCAATATCCACATAGTAAATTTCTAGATCGAAAGGAAATGTGATGTTTCTTAAATAACTCGGGCCCTTTAAACCTATATTAGATAAGGGTCATAAATTTGTCGACCAGAAGATTAAAGCAGGTCTTCGACCTCGTAGTTTCACTGCGCAATAAACAAACGATCGTTCTTGGACTGGGTTTACCAGTTATAAGATAATAAATATGTTTCGTTTTACATGACTAACTTTAAGTATAAATTTAAATAAACCTCATGATAAGTACACACAAATCTCCACAACACATCCATTTAAAGACCTGACGATCGTTTCACTAACAAAGTTAGCGTCATCTGAGGGTGAACAATTCAGAGATTTTGAGAACTTTTCATCCTCTGATGACACTTACTTTGTTAGTGAAACGATCTTCAGGTCTTTAAACTATGTGTTGTGATTTGGACTGTCCAACTGTGCGTATCAGTGCTCATAATCAGGTTCCAATCTTCACTTAGTTAATCTTATGATATATTATAACCTAAATATTATGTTTTAGGGTGATATCTAAATTGGACACTGCATTCTATAGACCATCATGTGTACTCTTCTTCTGGACCTCTTTGAATTTTGGAATTTTGGGATTGAAATGTATCTTGGTAAATATTAACAAGACTTAATGTAAACTACGTCAAGGATTTTGTTTTGTTTCTGCGAAATACATTAGATAATTATAAACACCATATCATCTTTTTCTGTTTAAAAGTAGTTTTTATTTATAATAATAATAAGTAATAATAAGATATATTTCCCAAAGACAACATACATTGTATATGACTAGTCAAAATAAACAAATTACAAAAATTAACAAACTAAACACAAACAATCACAGCATAAAAAACAACCATATCACTACATATGTTGTCCAGACATAAATTCGTCTAAACTATAAAAACATTCAGTCAATATTTTTTTTAAAGTTCTTCCGTAAAAACTGAGAGGCTACTACATGATCTCCGGCAGTTGATTGAAAATCCTAGGTGCTAGGTAATCGGGAGCATTATATGTCACTTTGAGCTTGGCATATGGTACGTGAACCCTGTTTTTTTGGTCTCATATCTACATCATGTATGGCTTTATTTAATACAAAAGTTCCATCCTTATTATTGAAAACAAGCAAAGAAAGTTGCATTATGATCTTCGAAAATAATGTAAGCACTCTGTTTTTCTGAAAAATATCTCTACATGATTGATGTGATGGAACTCCTTCCAAGCATCTTAGTACCCGTTTCTGAGCTATAAATACAGCTCTCGTATGTACTGACAACCCCCAGAATATTATACCGCAACGCAACCGAGAGTCGACCTGCCCGTGGTAGAGCATCAACAATTGATCCTTCTCCATATAACTCCTTACGTTTCTTAACTGATATGAAACCGAATTTAGCTTCCCAACCAGATACGCACAGTGATCAGAAACAATAACGGAGGTATCATCAGCGTACATGGTGATCGACGCTGGCAACTTCAAGCTACCCAAGGCATTAATATATAATAAGAACAGCACTGTACCCAGGACCGATCCCTGCGGAACGCCCAGGTCACTGGTGATAATTTGAGAAGCGTTCTACCCAACAACAACATACTGTCTTCTCTGGGAAAAATAACTAGACAGCCAAGACAGGGGCAATCCCCGTATGTCATACATCTGTAGCTTCTCGATCAAGATAGAGTGATCGACGCAGTCAAATACCCTGCTGAGATCGCAAAAGATACCAACAGAACACTCGCCAGCCTCTATGCTCTTAATTACAGAGCTATAGTATGGATAAATTGCCATCGATGCTGATCTATTGTCCAGAAATCCATGTTGATTTTTTGTAAATATTTGCTGCTGGGAGCAGTACGTCACAAGCCGGTTCAGAAATGCATACTCAAGTACACATGAAAAGCTAGGAGGCATCGCCACTGGCCTGTAGTTTTCCAACAAAGAGAAATCTTGTTTTTTATGTACCGGAACTTTCTTGTCGATCTTTAACACTTCAGGGAATGGCCCACTTACAAAAGAAGTATTAACTAAGTGCAATAATGGTTTAATTATAATATACAGGGACTTCTTAAAAAGAAACTTGGGAAGATCGTCATACCCAGATGATAACTTATTTTTTAACTTACAAGTTAGTACATTAGAGAGTTCCGGTTCTAAAAACGGGACAAGATAAAACGAATTTGGCGGAGACGTAACGTTCTTCATGAACTGCCTATAGTCAATCTTGTGGTCGGCTATCTGAGAGACCGTCTGCCTTGGAGTCTGTTCAAAATAGAAGTTGAAAAGGTTAGCAACCTCATCAGCAGAAGTCACCATACGATTACCCTGCTGGATATGAATTTATACACCGTTGTTTGCTATGACTGGAAACAGTACTGTCAATAACCATGGCTGATGTATTATTCTTTTTCGACTTATCTTATTTTGCGAATATAAACGGTACTAATGTGCTTTGGGGCCAATCATGCTTCATAGTTGAAGCAACCTGTTCAATGAACGAATGTATGATTAACCGCCAATTTGATGTTCTTTTCGCCCAATTTACTCCTATTTAACTACCCATTTAAATACAAAACACGTTCGATAGTTCGCCACCTTTGGCACCAGCAAAGCGACGAACTACTGGATATGTTGCCAAAGACCATAGGGAGAATGCGGTTAAGAAATTACAACTAAACGACTTTGTTTATAATTCCATTGATTGCATCCAAGTAGGCACTTAATACAATAAACACTTACAAAAATCTTCGTTTTTCTATAAAAAATCAAAAGAGCAACGAATAAACACAATAACAAATCGAACAAAATTAAGATCAATCTAACGATATGTAAAAGAAAGAGAATGCCTGTTTAAAATGAACGGGACAAGTAGAAAACATAAGAGTTTACTCCAGCCATTAAAATGATCTTGCACGAAAACAATGGTCGATTTAAGTTTGTTTCTTTGTCCTTAAAAATCTTTATTGCGTTTTCCCTTAATTTACGCAAAGTGACCAAATTGCTTGCTCTGACTGAATTTTCTTCCGCTCATGCAATGCTTGTTTCGATATCCACGAGGGCGTCATCGGACCTGACAGTCGTCGTTCTGTCCGGCGTAGAGACGTCATCTTCCGCCTCTTCGTTTACTTCCGATCTCATATTCATCTAATTTTCTTCATCTGTGAGAGCTCCGTGAGCACTGGTGTCATCATCGAGCCAGTTTTCTACGTGAGTACGTTGAATGTTTGAATTCTGAGCTTTTTCAACGTTTGTTCAATAAGTCGGCATAGCGGCATTTCATCCTCTAGTTCCAAAGTTTCACGTTCCGAATGACAGTCGTCATCGGAAACAATGACCGACGGCAACATTTTTTTCCAGGACGATATAGTAACTTTTGAGGACACGACATCCCAATCTACAGCCGCCGAAAAAAAAGCATCTTTGATGTGTAAATTCTTCATTGCTTGCGTGAGCTCGCAGTCTTGGTTAACCACCGACAGTAACACTTTCTTCTTGCTACCCGTTTTGAAGCTCAAACTCACATTGTGATCCATGGACTGCAGTGCAATTCACCGGTAAAAATAGGGTTTTGCTAAGGCCCTCCGCGGAGGTTAGTTTTGCAGTTAGATCGTGACCTAGCGCTGTGTCGAGGACTAGCAATGCCCGTAGAGTAGAGGCAAATTTCTGCTCTTCAAAAATCGGTGTACTGCTGGCCCGAAGTGATCATGAAACCACTCCTTAAACAGAAGTTTCGTCATTCATGCCTTTGTTTGATTCTTGTAGGAAACTGGGAAATGTATATTTTTTAAGGTGGGAGGATGTTTTGACACAGCATTACTAGAATTTGTAATTTGTGCGTTCTCGCAGCGCTGATCTCACCGCGGCGGACGTGACATTGATGCGGCAGTAGCTTCCAAAACAAGGCGGTTTTTTTCTTACTCTTCTAGGTAGCTCCATATTATTCCTTTATTATATAGTTCTTTTTAGCTTTCTTTCTTTCTTTCTTTTTCATTTTTTTATGTTTTTTAATTTAATTTTTTTTATCACTTTTTTTTTAATACATATAAATTTTCCACTTTTTTCCCTTAATATGTATGATATGGACAAGGACTGCAATACTTGCTCAGGGGTCTGCCAGAGCATATTGTTATAAGACACACAAGAAAAGACCACGGAAAACATGGGAGTGCACATAGGGATAGACAGCAGGTGTTTGGAGTTTTACAAATTTTCTGTTGCTACAGTATCTCACCTAACTATTATATTCATTCACGTTCTCACCTCTGCACACGCACCAGCACGCACACACGTCCACACACATATATACAGACACAATTTACATATAAAATTTTATTTATGTCAAATTTCCTTTGTACAATTATATGTGGAATCTAATACCTACAAACTCATACCCACACACATATACACATCACATATATGGCTACAAACACTCAAATAAATAATACAAGATTTTTGTCTATTTTTTTAAATCTTAAAATCTAATTACTCTCGTAAGAAATATCATATATCTAGTTTTATACAGTGTAAGAAAGCTGATAAAACTCTAAAAACCTTTATATCGGTACTACTTAATAGGACTGTAATCGAGGTGGGTAATTATATTTTGCATTTTAAAAGACGATGGAATAGAACAGTTCTTTGGTCATAATTCAGGGGACATGCAAAAAATATGTGGTTTCAGTCTGCCATAGAACTTCCATCGCAGTCACACAAGGCTGAATCAAGAATTCCTGCTCTGCCGAGATGCACTGGAAATCTGCCATGATTTAATTTCAGTCTTGTTATGACAACTTGAGCCATACTCCATATGCGATATTTTTTTTTGGGAAGAGTGGGGTATGTATTAATAATTATTTCTGGTGGTTTGCACATATGCTTGCCATTCTTCTTCCCGCTCTTCTTTACTTTGTGCCCATGGAATGCTGTACATGTTATTTAAATTTTGTATTTAAATACCGTCTTTTATTTGACATGCCTCTTTTGCGAGTTGGTCCACATACTCATTTCCTTTAATGCCCGTATGTCCTTTCACCCACATAAAAGTAACTTTGTCTGTTAGTTTCAGCGTGTGTACCAATTTAATGATTTCACATATAGAGTCATTATTGTAATACTTCCACGAGAAATTGTGAATGCTTTGCAACACAGATTTGGAGTCGCTTAAAATAACTGTTTTCTGTAACTGTTGCTGTTTAATGTATGCCAAAGCATATATTATGGCATATGCTTCTATTGTGTAAATAGATGCAGCTTTGTGTATCGCAGTCATGCGACCCATACTCTTCTGCGGCATATAAAAGGCAGCTCCTGACCCTTCTGCATTCTTGGCACCGTCAGTGTACAGATATAGGTAGTCTCGAAAGTTTGATAGTTATTTTTAACCTTTCTTTGGTTAATTGCTGGAACTATTGTATAGAAGGGAAATATTACAATCGGTCTGGTATACATATATTGGATATAGTACTCTGTCTTTAATGAAGCTTGTATAGTCGTGGGTTGCTAAAAACCCATCTACTAATGGTGGCGTATTTTTTGGCCCAATACCTTTCAGTAAGGTATATTTTAGTAAATTACACAATCAAGTTAGATATATTACTTTGAAATAGCCTGCATTTTATTATATATTTTCTTGCCAAGTAAATACTTCTTACTTTTAATGACTGTTCTTGTGCTTCAGCCAAGAGAGCGATGACTGGCGACGACTTCATAGCTCCCAGACACAAACGAAGTGATTTGTACTGGAGCCTGTCCAGTTTCAATAAATTGGTTTTGGATGCGGATCTATAAAGAATGCTACCATACTCTACTATTGATCTTATATAGCTTCTGTAAAATAACAATGCCGTTTGTGTATCTGCGCCCCATTTGGTGTTTGTTACTACTTTAAATAAGTTAAGTCCCTTTTCGCATATACCTATAATATACTCTATATGTCCACAGAAGCTTCATGTCCAGTACCATACCAAGATATTTGAAGTGATTGACAACTACGATGTTATTGTTTTGCATATGGATAGTCTTTGGAATAAATGTCCTGCGGCTGGTAAAAAATATAATTGCTGTTTTTTAAGCTAATTTTAAAAGCATATTCGTTAATCCAGTTTATTATTTTTTGCATGCTCTCCTATAACCTTTCCACACATTTTTCAAATGTCTTCAGACTCGTGTAAAAACAGAACTCATCGGCATATTGTATGCATTTGATGTCCTGATCATTTATAGTATGAATGCTGGCAGTATATAAATTAAAAAGGATTGGACTAAGTATGGATCCTTGCGCTAAGCCCTCATTAACTATTCTTGAGCCATGCAACTGGTTTTTTGGGTCTTTACTGTATATTTTTTTGTCAAACATTTCCAATATGTTACAAACTACTGTTACTGGTAATTTTTCCCTCGTTTCTTTAAGGTAACAGTGGTGTAAGCACCCTCTATATCTATAAATAGGCACATCATGCAATTGTTGGCCGTAAGTGCATTTTGTGCATCGGTAACCAAATAGCTAAGCGCTTCCATTGCACCTCTACCTCTCCTAAATCCATACTAACTGCCTGGAATCATCAAAGATTTTTCGCAGTACATTTCCAAACGAGATTTGATCATTCGTTCGAAGGTCTTATGTATGCACGATAGCAGAGATGTTGGTCTATAAGACGTTGGCAAATCTGGATTTTTTCCTGGTTTTAGTATGAGGCATATAATTACCTCCTTTACCGGTTCTGGGTAGCTGCCATTTATCCAGAATTCATTTAATATATCTGAAAGAAGTAACTTACCGGACTCTGGTAATTTGCTTAAAATTTAAATCTATCATTCCCAGGGCTGGTGTTATTGCACTTCACTGCTTCATCTAATTCTGCTAAAGAAAATTCCTTGCAAAGCCAATTGATACTATTATGTCTAGTGGGCTGAAATGGTTCTTCTCTAATAAAAGGGGGTGCTATTGTTTCCAAGATTTGACCTATTAATTTTGTACTCCAGTGAGTGCCACGGGGTATACTTTTTTTCTATTTTCCATACTTCGGTCAAAGACGTACTTTTATTCAGGGTGCATACATAAGATTTCCAAGCCTGTCTACTTTTACTTTTGTAAAGTCGTTTTGCTTCTGCATCTCCATCTTTGTATATCAACTAGTTAGATAAATTTGAAAGTAGTTTATAACTTTTTAAGGCATTTTTCTTTTTTCATTTATGATATGACATTCTTTGTCCTACCAAATTGGTTCTGTCTTACAGATTTTTAGTGCTTTGGTTTTTTTCACGCTACTATCTGCAGCCATTGTTATCTGGTATTAGATATTTCAGTTTATGTGCATTGCTTTTACAATGAGAGTTTTGTAATAAAGCAGTTTCTAATTCGTACTGAAAGCAGTCCCAATCAGCTGTCTGCTCCTTCCATCTGGTGAAAATGGTTTTTTTTAAACTGTTTATTGGAAATGTAATTTTGATTGGAAAATGATCGGAACCCAAGCTACCTGGCTCTACATTCCAGATTAGCTGCATAGTTAATATCTGGGAACAGAGAGTTATATCTACTGTTGGAGGCGACCGCAAGGGACTACAGAGTCGCGTAGTGGTTCCATCATTAACGACAATCAAATCTGTATTTTCGATAGCTGCTACAAGTTTTACTCCGTCTGAGTTATTCGGTCGTGGACCCCACACGCTATGATGTCCGTTGCAGTCACCTCCGATTATATACATTTCTCTTTATCAAATTGCATAAAGAAATTCACCCAATCTCTACTAACCAGATTAGTATTTGGTGGTCTCTAAAATGCTACAACATTAATATTAAAATCGCTGAGGTATATACCACAGGTTTCTAATTTCTGATTAAAATTTGATATGATTTGAAATTTTTTTTAAGCACGTTTTTTTAAAATATCAAAACAGCTACTCCCTCCGCCCACCCCCGTCCTCTACGCCTTCGCTATCGTTAGGAACTATATCGTATCCTTTTATAGAAAACGTATGTTTAGGTTTTAACCAGGTCTATATTTATTTAAATATTGCTCTAGCGTTCCACTGTAAAATGACTAACTTACATTCCTCAACTGAACTCGACATGAATTGTGTTTAGTGGGATATTATTGGCAATTTTTTTTATATGTTTCTCTATAAAAGGTGTATCTATATTAACACCTGGTTGTTTGCGAATTATATCACCAATTTGAGAAACAAAAGTAGTTAAATTATCTGTCAGGATTTTTTTGTAATTTATTAATTCATCTCTGTAAGGATTTGGGGTAACTGGTTCTAAACAATACTTCTTTTGTGTATTGCTGGTCTGTCTACGGGTGATTTATTTTGGGTTTTTTTTTAATATAAGAAGTCGAGTGTATTCGTGATGGCCTTTTAACTATGTTTAAAAACAAGTTTTGTGACGTTGTTGTCTGCGATATTATTTTCGTTCATTAGAATGTCTAATCTGTTATTTGTTGTTATTTTATTATAAGCCGGATTTTTTTCGAGTATCTCCGCTTCCTTAAAAGATATATTTTTTTGTGACATGATTTTAATTATTTTTTTATGAACGTAGGACACTTTTTACTAACAAATGAGTATCCATTGTTTTTACAGTAAATACAATAATGGCTATTATCACTGTTGCATTCTGTTTCGTTATGTTTACTCCCGCATATCCTACAGGACTGGCTGGCCCTTTTACATTGGTGAGATGTATGTACACACCTAAAGCATTTATGACACTGTACCATTGGGTATATGTAGGGTTCAACTATGGAATTGAAACTATTTATTTTAACATTTTGAGGCTAGGATGTTCCCGAAAAAGTAACTATAATTATTTACGTTTTTACGTAGGAGATATTTTCCTCATTATCTATAGCTTTCTTAGTCATACGTTTTACTTCCAAAACCAGAGAGTTACTTTGTATTGCTTCCTTTAAGTAATTTTCGTCAAAGTAAGTATTAACCATTTTGATTATTCCCTTGCGTTATGTAAAAACTTTTGGGGCGTACGCTATCAAATTTTCTTTATTAAGAATTTTATTATTTATTTACCTATTTGCAGCCTGGTATGCATCTAAAATAACTTTTACACGGTGTATCCCTATTATTTTAATATTTAATATAGTTTTTTTAAAGTAGGGATCTACACGTAAATAGTATCCGACCATCACCGGAAATAAAAGCCCAACATTATTTTCTTTATATTCGACATATACAAAAAAAGGACCCGAATCACGGTATTTATACGTATTATTAAAGTCTATACAGGGTGGTGCATTGAAAACGAAACAGACCAATTTGCGCCCAAAGAATTTTTTTTTTATGAAACGCTGAAACACGTCAATTTTAATATTGAGGGGGACATGTATCAACCCCTTAAGGGTGGTGATAACAACCCTTATATTTTAAATAGGGAACATGGGTCGAGTGTCACATCATTTAAAAGCTCATTCTTTTCTGAATTAATAAACTAATTTTTTTGGAAGTTTTATCAACTCCTTTAAGAATTATTCACAGTTGGAGTTGCAAGAACGTATTTCATTCATTGTAATAAGAAATGCAGTAATTAGTAAATTTTTCGTTAAAAAAACTAAAAAACAAAACCAAACGTTCAAAAATGTTTATTCAGTTAAGTAAGTGTTCAAATTGTTGACCACCAGCTTCCATGCAAAAGTACAAATTTTGTTCAAAAAGAGCTCTGACATTCTGGAGCATTTGTGGAGTTATTAGACGGCATTCTTCAACAATGCGTCGTCGTAATTCTTCAAGGGGCTCCGGTTCTGTTGCGAAAATTCTACTCTTTAAATGGCCCCATAGAAAGAAGTCTAAAGGAGTTAAATCCGGTGATCTAGGGGGCCACTAAATAGCACCTCTACGCCCAATCCATTGCTCTGGAAACTCTGTTCAAAAAATCCCCAACACGTCGTGAAAAATGCGGAGCAGCTCCATTTTGTTGAAACACTAATTGATTTTCTTGATAGCGATCATCATTTTCAACAATGTCAATTAGTAGAGGTAAACGATATCTTCTAGTAACTCCAAATACGTTTCGCCACTCAAATTGTCATCAAGAAAAATTGATCCGATTAAACGGTCTCCAAAAATTCCAGTCCAGACATCCAATTTCTGTGGAGTTTGAGTGTGGACTTAGTGAAAATTTCTTGGATTATTATCTGCCCAATAACAACAAAAAATATGACGATTGGCTGTAGAGCTTAATAAAAACGTACACTCGTCTGAAAAATACATATTGAGCAGAAAGTTCCCGTTATCAGCTATTCATACAGTTATAACTTCACAAAACTCCAGCCGCCGATCAAAATCATCTCCATTCAGTTGCTGTACAAGATGAATTTTATACGGGTGAAATTTATGATGCTTCAATATTCGCTGAATAGTTTTTCTTTTGATGTATGAATCAGTGGCCAATTTTCTCGTGCTCAAAGTTGGGTCTGCACAATTTGTCCTAAAACTTTAATCTCAGTAGTCTCATTTCTAACCGGAAATTCACGTTCAGGATCTCGTTTGTTGTTGGCTACTGAACCACTTTGTCGAAACTTTGCAACTAACTGTAAAATGTATTTTCTGTTAACATGCCTGCTCTGATGTCGTTCATTAAACAAATTTGCAGTACGGTTGGCACAGTCATCGTTTTTGAAAAAAAGAGTAATTATTTCAACTCTTTCTTCTACAGAATACACCATTGTGAAATCAATTTTCGGTAGTACTATCAAGTATCGAACCGACCGATAAACTGAAATAATAAACCGCATTTCTCTCATTCCGATAAGAAATGTTCTGTAGTCAATTTTTTGTTTACAAACCAACAAAACATTGACTATCAGCACATTTCTTATCGAAATGAGTGAAATGCGTTTTTGCATCTTCAACTGCGAATAATTTTTAAACGAGTTAATAAAACTTCAAAAAATATTTTTATGCTGAATTCAGAAAAGAAAGAGCTTCCAACTGATGTAACACTCGACCCATGTTCTCTATTTAAAATATAAGGGTTGTTATCAGCACCCTTAAGGGGTTGATGTGACAAGGTTGAGTTTTATGTCAAAACATGTCCCCCTCAATATTACAACTGACGTGTTGCAGGGTTTCTTGAAAAAAATCTTTGGGCGCAAATCGGTCTGTTTCGTTTTCAATGCGCCACCTATATAATTATTGTATCCAACAGTACCTGTGTTGGAATGTGTTGCTTTATCAGGTCCTGTTTTTGTGGCCGATACACCTGGATTGCCCGTATCGGTATCCATAGTTAATTAAATACCAAATAGTTTACTTACTTGTCTTTCCAACCTAAAAGTAAATATAATATATTTAAATAAATATTGTAAAACTATATTATAGGTTTGAAGGCTATTAACAATTACTCGCACGTCGTTCACACATTACCACTCAGCACAGTAGGCAGTAACGAACTGAATTAAGGTTTCATAGTTTATAGAAGATTATGTTATGTTCCTCACTCTCAAGACAACCCGTCATAGATGACAGAGATTTCTTTTTATTTTCCAAAACTTTATTTTCAGGTGGCAAAATATGAAGTTCTGCAGACTTGAGTTATAAAAGTGTCTTTCCCCTTTGTACAATATTATATTATTTCCACTGTTCTAAATCGGTATAAGTTAAGATATTTATCTATACAGTGTGTCCCCAACTGGATGGGAATGTATTGCTATCTCCGTTATTATTAGCCCTAGATTAATGGACTATTTGAAATATACGTTAATACTGGAGTATCGTAAAATTTACGACGTTTAATAAAACACCAAATTTAGAAAAAGCTTTTATTACAGTAAAATCTACAAAAATTTTACAAAATACAGTATACTATTGAGCTTGTAAAAAAATATTTTTAAGAAGTAAAGTCTTAAACAGTTGCACATGCAGTACATATATTTCCTCGGTGTTCACCACATATGGCTTGCTCGCACTGGTTACAGTATGTGGTGGTCATGCGTCTTTTATTACTGGGGCAGTAAAAACAAATTTTTCGCTTTTTATTTTGATACTCTGGTGTCACACTTTCCAAAGAAATATTTAGGATATTACCAATATCTTGCCGAATATTACGCCGCAAAGTTTTATTGTTGAGCCTCTCTTTCAACCATGGTTCCGCAAGACATTGGCTTACTTCAATCATATATTGATACCTATTCAATGGTTTTTTGTTTAGTTTCAGTAATTTTGAAGTATAAAGTACGTAAGAATTTATGCTTGCAATATTTACCATGTCATAAAATATGACCATCGGCCACCTTCGAGTTTTTCGACCAGAATTCATATTAGAACACATCTGGTCGAAAGTGTCTACTCCTCCCTTTGTTTCATTATAATTCTTTATAATTGCAGGTTTTCCTGTGGCTAATATTTCAGCCCCTTCGTGAAGAGTAGATAAAAGTAACACAATTTTGTTCTTTTTTGGCATGTACGATACCATGGTTTTCATCTGATCGTGACAAAACATAGACGTATTAGGATTTCTACCTTTAACATCTAACAGTTCCTTGGGAATTTCCTTTTTGTTTTTACGGACGGTCCCTATCAGAGTAAGTTTATAGGGATCTTTCAGTAAATCATCAGCCAAACTTACTGATGTAAACCAGTTATCCATGGTAATATTTCTATTACTACCATGGACAGATTTAGTAAGCTCTTGTACAAAATACGTTGCCAATGGCAATCCATTTGTTTTTGTGTTTTTTCCTAAATAGGGGCTGGCATCTAACATGTATTTCGAAGACGAATCGCAAACCATGATTATTTTTATTCCATATTTGGACGGCTTACTCGGTATATACATACGAAAGGGACAACGTCCGCGAAATCCAACCAGCTGTTCGTCAATAGTCAAGTAAGAAGAAGGTGTGTAGGAGTCTCTACATATCGCAATAAAAATATCCCATATTTCACGGATCGGTGCGAACGAATCCACATTTCTTCTTTCCGATCTGGTTTCTTTGTCATCAAACCTAAGACAATTTATTAGGAACGAAAAGCGCTCACCACTCATACAGGCTTTATAAAATGTTCCTGATAAATTGGTGTTAAACATATATTTTGCAGACAAATGATTATCTTTGTTCGCTGCCGCCCTTATCAAAATTGCAAAAAGGGCCTTTATCTCGTTTTTTGTCGTTTGCGATACATTGGCATTGCTTTTATATTTTTGTGCTTGTCTAAGAATTTCGGCATTTGTATGCAAAAGTATGGTATGTAGTATTTCATTAGAAAAAAAGTGTAAGAAAAATTCATCTAAAGTTGAACACTTTTTAGCATCCCCTTTAGGACCTGGTACAAAATGAATAATATTTCTTGCTTTGGTTTTTCCACGCTTGGAAGGTAATACCGTTGACCATTTATGACCATTTTTTCCTTTCAAACTGGTGTTGTTGGGCTTTATTATATAGCTAGATAAAAAAGGGCTATTTGCTATATTCCTCTCTGATTTATCACTTTCAGCAGGTAGGCAGTAGTCAGGGAGACTGGACTGATCCTCGTTGGTATGAAATTCCTCTTCAATGTCATCGCCATTTTTTTCTACTAAATGTTCTTCTTCGGCAGTTGAAGAATCTTCGAATTGATTGGACTGATTGACGTTGGGTGGGGGCTGTGGTAAAAACATATCGTCATCACATTCATCATCTGAACTTTCCGCTTCGAATTCTACATGGTCCTCTTCCCAATCACTTCCACTGTCTTCAAAAGGATCGGGTTCTGAGTCTTCACCAGCCATTATACGCTGAATTTCGGCCTCTATTTCCTTTTGTGTTAAGGGTTTACGCGCCATCTTAACAAAAAAACAATTATCTAAGTATCAAAATATCAAAAATGTGCCTTACCTCTCAAAAAGATAACAACTAGCCCAATTTATCGACGCACTAGTCACAATAATTATTACAATAAAAACTAACGTAAACACTGGACTTTCGTTAAATTTACGACGAGCCCGCGAAATATGTCACTTAGCGGTAAAAAATGCGACAACCGAATGCACCATTGGTTAGCTGTGGACTAATTAGGAAAATAGCTAGAGGCACGCGGCGATGCATAGCCCGGAAGTATTCGAACTTTAACGACTTTAAGCTCGCGTCGTAAATTTTACGAATGTCCAGTATTCTAGGGTTAGAGACGTTTAAATTAGCAATCTGTTGTAGAATTTCATGCTCGTTCCAAATATGACTTGTATTTTGCACTGCCTCTTTTCGTTTTCGAGTTATTTTGAAAAATCCAAAATTTGTGGATTTCTTTTTTATTCAATATATAAGTAGGCGTTCATCTGACCTGTTTAAGACTTGCACATTATCAGGACACTTTTTACAGTAATCTTTTTGTACTATTCTCAACTTTGGATTGTCATTTGTTTTTGAGCTACATATCAACGTTTGTTTTTATTATGGCAGCCATATTGGATTTTTTTCTCATGTGATAGCCTGTGACAAGAGCTTTCCAATAATGTACAGCATGTTTGAGAAATCTTGTAATTGCAGTGACAATTTTGAGAAAAACCGTTTTGACGATAGTAGGCTATGAAATACAATACCAGAAAACAAATGACAAAAGTGTTCAAAAAGCAGTAGGCCATGGAGTCTAACAATAGACTTCCACTTTTAACATAATTTTCCGTAATGATTCACGATAAAAAAATAGGAACTTTGAGCACACCAATCGGCCCATTATTACAAATGATATTTTACATTAGAACATTATCCTAAAAAATTGTTATAATTTAATTAACTAGGTAAACCTAGTTAGTAACTAAATTTACTAATATGACTCAATAAAAAGCAGATTAATGATTTACGAAGACAGAAAATTGTTTGATTTTTAAACGTAAGTCAACTGAAAAACAACAGAAGAAAGGTTGTTATGGATATAACACTATCGCGACAATTAAGAATACTGTCATTTTTAATTATCTGAACAATTTAAGGTGTATTTAACACGTTGCTTAAAACTTTGTACTAAATAGTTTGCTTCCTGTTTATTTTAAATATTATTCAACAATATGTTCAGTAATGAAGAATATTTTGGCATGTTGGAATGCTATATTCGTTCTGACCGAAACACTGAGGCAGCTGCAAATTCATATCAAAACAACAACCCAGAGAGATGACAACCAAACGCCAAAATATTTCGCAAGTTCGTGATCAATCTTTGAATGAAGGTACCTTCCACGCAAAGAAATTACCAATGCCTAGAAATGAAGAAAGAAATAATGCCGTCTTACAGGTTTCAAACGAAAACCCTCCGCAATCTGTTCGGTTTTATGATGAACAAATTAACGTTCCAAAAAGTACGGTACACCGAGTATTATAACAAAGTCATTGCCATCCATACAAATCTACAATCTTACAAGGCTTAAATGTTGACGATTACCCTAAGCGACTTCAATTCTGCAGATGGTACCAAGGACAATGTCAACAAGATGAAATTTTTCATTTGAAAATAATATCGACTGATGAATCCAGATTTACAAATTGTGGTGTGTATAATCGCCATAATAGGCATTATTGGGCAAATGAAAATCCCCATCTAAAGGAAGAAAGACGATTGCAAGACAAATTTGGTATTAATGTTTCGTGCGGCTCTTATTAGGTAAAAAACTGTTATTTTTATTTGTAGATTAGACAGTTAATTTTAAATAATTTCAGGTAACTTAATTGTTGTTCTGTTCTTTTTTGAAAATAATTTAACTGGGGAAAGGTATCTTAATCTATTGAGAAATGATGCCTTACCAACAATTAGAAGAGTACATGATAATTTAGACGATATATGTTACCAACAAGACGGTTGTCCAGCTCACAATAGGATCGTCAAAGAATTTTTGTACCAAAATTTTAATTATCGTGTCATTTGTAACAATGGACCGGTTCATTGGTGTGCTCGAAGACCTGATATAACAACACCCATGGATTTAAATTTTTGGGGTACTCTGAAGAATTATCTGTATAAATTCGATCCACTACAAAATATCAATGAATTACGAAGCTGAATCACGGAAGCTATAAATCATATTAACGAAAATACCCTCACCAGAGTTTGCAGGCATGTTTCAAAAAGGTGTATAAAGTGCATTGAACAAAACGGTGGCCATATTGAACAATTTTCTATTGTATGTGTATTTTTTAGTTTCTATTTTATTATTTGTTGAGTTCCGTTTCGAATTGTGTTGTTTTGTGGAGTTTAAGTTTCTATTTGTTATTTCCGGGTTTCGTTATTAAACTGTTTTACATAATATTACCTAGCATTATTACCTAATTAAGTATTGTAAATTAAATCACAATATTTTTTATCATGAATCAATACGGAAAATTATGTTAAATGTAAAAGTCTCCATGGCCTACTGCTTTTTGAACACTTTTTTTGTCATTTGTTTTCTGGTATTGGGTTTCATAGCCTACTATCCTCAAAACGGTTTTTCTCAAAATTGTCAGTGCAATTACAAGACTTCTTAAGCATGTTGTACATCATTGGAAAGCACTATCACAGGCTATCACATGAGCAAAAATCCAATATGGCTGCCATAATAAAAACAATCGTTGATACCTGTAGCTCAAAAAAAATGACAATCCAAAGTTGAGAATAGCACAAAGAGATTACTCTGTAAAAAGTGTCCTGATAATGCGCAAGTCTTAGACATGAAAAATCAACGCCTACTTAGATATTGAAGAAAAAATAAATCGACAAATTTTGGTCTTTTCAAAATAACTCGAAAACGAAAAAAATCAGGGCAAAATACAAGTCATATTCGAAACTAGCGTAAAATTCTACAAAACATTGCTAATTTAACCGTCTCCCTATCTCTAATAATAACGGAGATAGCAATACATTCCCATCCAGTTTGGGACACACTGTATAGACAATATAATAAATACTTAAATTAATGCAAGATTAAATAAAATGATTAAATATAGCTTGGAAAAAAGAAATCTAGAATTAGAAGATATAAGTAAAGTATTATATTAAGATATAATAATAATGATTTACAATAAACAAATAAATATTATTATTTATATTATATTAATAATAATTATTATTAAATAGACCGGCGTTAAAGAAACAAAAACACACACACACAAATTGTCACCCTTGATGCCAGCTTGACAAAGTTTTTACATAAATAGTTTTAGTTTTTACATAATATGTGATCCTAATCTGTTTGATTTTTTTAGGAAGAGACACCATCATCTTCTATGATGCTATGTGAATATATTATATCTAATGCAATACTGTATTTTTTAGGACAGGATATCGTTAATGCGGTAGGTATAGTAACTACATATACATTCTTATAATCACGTTGCTTTTATTTTACAAATTTGCAAGTTACTGTCTCATCATAAATTAATAATATCAAACTAAATCGAAAATCGATCAAAACGGAATTGGTAAGATTAAAAATCCTAGATTTGTTTTGTAACGCTGTACACTAAATAATCTTTTCGGATGTTATATATAGAATGGAAGAAACCCGTGTAGCACCACGTTATATTCGCAAAATAAATAATAATTCCTATGAATGAATATTAGATGTTATTATAAACACACTTTTGGAAAATCCAATTTACCACAACACATTTTTAAAAACCTAACAATCGTTTCACTAACAAGGCTAGCGTCATCAGAAAATGAGACGTTTAACAACTAAAATTGTATTTATATTAGTGCCAGGTAATCGAAAGCGCGTTAGGGGGTAATCACAACTAAACTTTATCTGCTTATGTTTACCGGAAGTCCCTCTATTAAAATTTCGTTATATGTAGTTTCGACACCTTTGGTATCAAAGAGACATGAACTATATAAAGGTGGCGGAGCTTTATTCAAACAAAATTTTCTATTAAGACAGTGTAAAACCAATATCGTCTTTTACTTCCAATCGACTCATTTCTTTCCTGCTGCTTGCTGAAGTGTTAAAAACCGGATTTGTATAGATATGTGGATGCAAAAAGTATCAATGTGCGGAAAGCCATTTCAGTAATCTTGGGGTAAGAGTTGTTCAACAAGGATAAAAATTCTGTAATAGATTTTACTGCAAACAAATCTTTAGCGAGTTACAGCACCCTGTATAATGCTGTACTGATATCTCGTGTTAGTATAGTAATAGGATCGAAGCAGTTGTTCACCGCGGAAATAATAAAACCGCTGATTAATTATCGTCAACATAATTATTTAGTTTAAAGTTGTTTTACTTTATAATGTTAGCTAAGCATATTTGAGTTTATTTATACAAGTAAGATAAAATATTATGTTAGAATATATTACGAGTGTTTCAACATTAAACATCGTGTATTTATCCTTTGTTTTAGAATTATAATTAAACTTGTAATTTCGAAATAAGGTTTTTTTGTTTTGAAGTGCCAAAAGGGCATTATCCAAACTAGCGCCCGAATTACATTGATGTTCGCGAATGTTCTCCTATCAGTGACATTTTCAACTGATAATCTGAATAAGCTTCGCATCAAATTAAAATCATTTTCATTAATTTTCCGGGTCAACTCGCGTTCAAGGTACTATATGTTCCAAAACTCACTTCCGTTATCCATGCTCAGCTGGCCTGGGACAGCATAGAATCTAAAGAAGCAACTAGAGTATCGGCAATTTATACAGCGTTTTTGGATTGTATTAAAAATGCTAGTGTCATTTTTGAAAAAACGTCTACAAATGTAACGTAATTATTTCTATAACAAATATACCTGCCACATGCAGGTGCTTGTAGACATAATCTCTATTAGTGCGAGAGCCCACGACCAACATTTTTGCCTCATAGCAATACGACCAAGACCGCATCAAATTGATAGCTTCGATTATCCTAACCAGAAAATTGCAATATCAGAAATTTTACGTGTATCGCCTGACCTGACCAAATTTTCAAAAATGTCCAAAAATTTTACCAAACTGTATCATAGCAATCCGTCTGATTTTCAGCATGTAGTTGAATGGTAGCTCTAAGATATCGAAAACACGTTTTTCAGACCCAAGTAGCGCAGCAGTCTCCCGGGTACAGGGAGACCACTGAAAAAAAATGATACAAAACAAGTATCATAGCAAAACGTCTGAAAATCCTTTTTACGGGTGAATTTGGGTCAGTTTATGCAAATTAACAACTGTTGCACATCACTTTACTTTTAAAAAATATTTAACAATTTAAACGAACGTAGTAACAGCTACAAAACTTATAATAGAATGAATGAATTAATTTAAATTACATCTTATTTATACTAAAACTAAGCCTGGGAAGGTGACAATAGTTGCTGTTCCCATGGCTCTATTCACGGAATGCAACGTGCTACTCTAGCTGATTCCACTGTTGCTGCTGAATCGTCAAATTGCACTAAGCAAGGAACGTGCTTATCTGTATGTTGACTACGCTGTAATATGATATGTTGTCCGTATTAGATGTAACGGACATTCATGAGAAGTGATGGTGTGCATTGTGATACTTGTTATCTCCTCCCCCAATAAGGAGACGGAGCCTTGTGGTCCGATGATTCGCAAGGGGATGTCTGTGGGCTTCTGTTCTTCGTGTTTTCTTGAAAGACGACTCCTAGGGCGCTTGATTATTAAGGCGATGGCGCTGAATGCCACGACGACGTAAATTATAATGGTCCAGATGCTCGTATGATATATCGGGATATGGATGGCGGTTGGGATCTTCTGCTTTTCAGCTTGAGCTTGTGCCTTGATGGTTTCCAGATCGTGGAGCGGTACATTCTCTAGTTTCAGGCGTGGAAGTTCGACCTGAATTGTATGTGCTGTTTGGGGTAGCTCTGGAACTGGCATATCGAATGTGTGTTGTGTTTCTGTGGGTCCTGGACCTGGTCTGTATATCCCTCCATTTACCATAAGTAGACATTTGCTTTTAAGGGTGACTATATAAGTTCCCTTAAGTATCTTATTTCCTTCACGGTCCGGACATTTTAGATTGGCTTTGGCATCATCTGGTATGATTACTATGTACTGTGAATTGCCATATCTTGCAACAGATGTTTTCGCAATTTTGACTGGTTCTTGAACACAGCTTTTGATTGGTTTTCGTAGAGTGATGAGTCGGACTTCACATGGGCTATTGTCGTCTCTGCTGGTCTTCATAACGTCTTGGCAGAATTATAGTTGATTCTGTAGCTCTTGGCATGGTTGACTTCTGAATGCATATAGTTGCTCGTTGAGGAGACGGTACTTTGAATGTGGGATAATCATTGAGTATGAATTCTGTTGGTTTGGTACAGGTACGGAATACATTTAGTAGAATGCATATCTGACTTTTCTATTAATGAAATTTCAATTTGGAAAATAATTTTGTAATCGTTCTGAAAGCATTTAATTTTGAAACATTTTTCGTAAAGAATTATCGTTTTGAGTGATCAATCTTGAATCAGAGAATATTATATATTTAACTATTGTTTCCAGTTGTCTTTTTATAAATTTAGGGTTTAATATAGATGTGTGCTACGTGTCTAATTTGGCAAAAGTTATTGCATTTTCTGTTGTTTGTATTATTGATTCTATATTGGTATACTGGTTTCAAGTCATGTACATGTATTAAAGTCCACTTGTCATTTTGTGAAAATGCTGTCCCAAGTTTTCTGGGTAGAAACCCGTTACATATTTATTCTAGTTTCGGTTGGGCTCCGCCTGGCCACCTGAAAGTCGAAGGTTTCGTAAGTGGGTTATACTTTATTTATCGGTTTTGTGGTTGAGTGTCAATGCTCTGTTATGGGCTAGTAAGGATATTATAGAATATGGGCCAGTAAATGGGTTTTGATGTTTCTTGTGAAACCCCAGGCTTATCTTTTTATATACTACATCGCCGTCTTTGAAAGGTTGGTTTACATTTTTATTGTTTCTGTTAAGCATCCTTTCTTTCGAAATTTCGATTCTGTCTCTAACTACTAGATAGACAATATCCATAAAATTTGTGTGTATTTCATTAAAGTCTTGAGTCACAATTACTTCCGTATCGTAATTAAAAACTTTCGGAATAAATCAAAAAATCAATCCGAATGGGGGTTTTAGCGTTTAAGAGTGAATTGTGGAATTATATGCTAGAATGCAGTATGGAATAATAGCGTTAGGCTTTAATTGAGGAAATTTGATTTTAAAAAGTCTGTAGTATTCGATTAGAGTGCTGTGAATTATTTCCACAGGACCGTTCGAGTTGGGGTTATGTGGGGTGATTGTATGTAGCTGTATTTGGTATAATTTAAGTAGTTCTTTTAGAGTTTCATTCGTAAATTCAGTCCCAGCGTCCGTAATTACTACCCTCGGGTTGCTGTATTGAGAAAAGTACGTTATTAGTGTATTGGATATTTCAATAGCATTCTTGCTTTTTATAGGATATGCTTGTCCAAATTTGCTAAACGGATTTACAATGGTTAAAAATTGGGCGGATTCTACTTGAAAAGTATCAACGTAAATTAGTTCTAAAGGGCGTGATGATGATGGGGTATGTTCTGAAGCAATTTTGATAGGATGTCGACTGTATTTTGCGGTTTTACAAAGTTCGCAGTTTTGTGTGAATTCGTCAATTTTTGCTTTCAGATTCGGGTTTTTGTTTTATTTCTAAATAAATTTCATCTGTGCCTCTGTGATTCGTGGTCCCTTCACGGCATTGTTTTATAATTTTTATGAGTTCTTCTTCATTACTAATTTCATCTAAAACTTTATCACACCTAAAGAATAATGGCAATTGTTCATTATTGAATTTTTGATTAATAGCTAAACTGACCGTCTCGTAATCTCTTTCTTTGACAAAAAGACAGTAATATTTCCGTTGTGGGAGGCAGTATTGCTTAATAAATTCAGTTATATGTTCTGGGTCTTCTAGGTTCAATTTTGCGTATATCATATTTCTTCTGCCTTTGCGCAAGGAAGAGATTTCAGGCTCAAAGCTATTTTGAAAGAAAATTTGGTTAGTTTTGTTATTAATGATATCTTCCTCTAATATAGGAATGCCTGATGCTGAATATAAATCGTGATTGGAATTTATAGTGTTGTCGTGAGTTTCGTTGTCGACTTCGTCGATATTTTCATTGTTTGTTTCCTCTCGATGAGACCACTCGTTTTTGTCTACGTTGTTTGCAATCGACTGATTATCAGTTTCCAATGGGTGAATTTCAATTCGAGATAAAGCGTCCGCATTATCGTATATCATTATCAATATCGTATTCATATTCCTCCAATTTCAAAGCCACCTAACTAATTTTGAGTTTGTCCCTTTGAGAGAAAAGAGACATTTTAATGGAATTTCGTTCCATATATATAAGGCCTAAAGTAGTTTACTGCCCATACAATGGCTAGCAATTCTTTCTCAATCGTGCTGTATCGACACTCTGTTTCGTTAAGGGTCCTACTAGCGTATGCAATGGGTCGGTCTCTTTTTGGTGGCCTTGACTCAAGATGGCACCTAGTGCAACATTCGAAGCATCCGAGGTAAGTATGAAAGGCTTTGAAAAATCGGGAGGTTAAAGTATCGGACTATTCATTAGAAGTTGTTTGCACGTTTCGAAGGATTCTTTGTATTCGTCGTTTTTAGGGTTAATGGTAGCGCCCTTTTACAGACATTTTGTAAGTGGTTTGGTTACCTTTGCGAAGTCTTTAATAAACTTCCTGTAGTATTCAATTAGTCCCAAAATGCTTTTATCTCTTTAGTTGTTTTTGATATTGGGTATTTTTTGATGGCTTCGAGTTTGCGAGGATTTGACTTGATACCTTCTGGTGTCACTACGTGGCCCAGGAATTGGGCTTCCTTTTTCAGAAATTTGCTCTTGTCGAGTTGAATTTTCAACTGACATCTTCCGAACCTATCAAATACTTGTGATAGTTTCTCTATCTTCTTGAAGAGAGGTGGAGAATATAATGACATTGTTCATTAGTCTTTGAAAGGTCGCCGGAGCGTTATTTATTATTTAAATGGCATGCGCAAATACTCGTAATGTCCAGAGTCAGTAGAGAAGGCAGTTTTCTCTATGTCATCCGGGTGAATTTCGATCTGATAAAAGCCAGAAATTAGATCCATAGTGGAGAAATATTGAGCTCTGCCAATATGATATAATATTTCCTCGATCTTTGGCATTGGGTATCTATCCGGGAGTCTTCTCATTGAGTTTGCTATAGTCGACGACGATTCGCCACTTTTTCTTTTCACTGGCATCTTCCTTTTTTGGCACCACTCAGAAAAGAGAACACCAAGGTGAATGACTATGCCTAATAATATTTTGGCTTATCATTTTATCTACCTGCTTTTCTACTTTTTCCTTGTGTACTGCAGGGTATCTATATAATTTGGAATAAACTGGAATGTCATCTTTTGTACGAATTCGGTGTTTAACAAGATGTGTTGATGTTAGCGCCTCGTTTTCCTACGCGAATATGTCAGAGTACTTTTGACACAATCGGGTGAGGTCTTCGCGTTCTTCGGTATTGAGGTGTGATGTCCGCAACTGGAACATCCAGTCGTTATCGTGATTATTATAACGATCAATACCTTGGCTGCTATCAGACTCGTAATTATTTATTTCTTTGACATTCAGTGGATTATTAAATGTAGCGTTAATTAAATTATTACTAAGGTTTCTTATATTTACAAAAGCCTGTCCTTCTGAGTACTGTAGTAAGCAATCTGAAATTGTAGCGTTGTTCACAGATACCTCGTCTATAAGTCCGATTCCTTGGGGCTTGTCGACAGGTACAATAATTTTTGTTTTAGTATATGGCTCCAATGTATATTCCTAAGGAAAAAATATATCCATAGTTTTATTACTGAGGTATAACTTCTTATTATTAAAATCTATCTTAGCTTTATTCTTAATTAAAAAATCTGCACCTATTAAACCTACGTATTTTTTATTAAAATCAAATAAGCAAAATTCTTGAGGTTCATCCGCAAGTGATTTAAATAAAATATTTGCTCTATCTCTCTATGGGTTGAGTTTCCATGTGCGGTTCTTATTTCAAAAGGTTTGTTGTATATATTATCTGAATATTTTAATTTGGCTATGTCTGGGTTTTAAATACTTGTACTACTACCGGAATCAATCAGAATTAAACCATCTAATTCTGGTAATTTTATATACGGCAGCTGGCACAAGTTTAAGTTATACAATTCTATTATGTGCTTTTGTTTGTGAGGCCCCTTTCTTGACAATTTTCATGTCGTAGTGTTCATATTCATAATTTTCGAACAGAGGCTGTTCATTTTCTAAATGATTTGGTTCAGGATCGTGGTTTAAAATCTTCCACTATTACGCTCGGTTTATTTCCCTGAAATGGGAATATGTTTCGTGGTTGGTTTAAGAATGGTCTTGTATTCCTAGTCAGTCCGCTGGAAGTGACCATTGGTTCTGGGAACCGTCTATTTTGAAACGTACTTTGTCGTGTGTTTCTTGTCAGACCACTAGCGGTATCCGTTCTTTCGGAATTATTCCTATTTTGAAAATTTTGTTGTTGGAATCTAGCGTGTGGCGTTCTCGGAATATTAGATTGATAATGAAATGGGGGCGGAACATATCTAGAAGTCGAGGGGTTGTTTGAATTGTTTGGTTGGAATGGCCTTTGAAATTGTGTGGTATTGATTGGTGGAATGGGCGACCTAAATGTTTGTGGTCTATAATTGTTTTGTGAATTGGGTTTAGGTATTTGATTGTTTTGTTTTTGAAACATTTTATCACGATAATCATAATTTTCTTTCTGGATAATAAATTTAAGAGCCCTTAGTTGATCATTCGCTTCATTACACGTTAAATTTAAAATTAAAAGCTATTCGATCTGCCTACACCGGTTACTAAAAGTCAGGGCATCTACATTATGCTTTTGTTTATATGTTAGGAGTTCGCTTAAGAGGCTAGTTTCATCACGCAGGTCAGTTAAGTTTTGTACAATTACGGTTCTCAATTCAGGTCATGTATGTAACCTTGGTACTAATTATTAATCTAGCTTGGCCAACTAATTTTGACTGAATAAAATTAAGCAGAAAATGAATTAAATATAAAGTAGGGTAATTTATTGTGTAAAACTGATTCATAATCATGTCGCATTCTTTAAGAAAACCGCTAAGGTGTGCGGGCTCACCATCGAACTCGGGAATCACACGTAAATAAAAATCACTAAAATTTGCCATATATAAATTTAAGTTATTTGCACGAATATCATTTCCTCTGATTCTACTAATACTAGAGTTTACGTTATTATCGGTATTAATGTTAGTTTGTGGACAAGACTGTTCTAGCACAAATGAATTTTCGAACTGTTCAATTAACTTTTCTATGTCAGACATACAAATATATATATATATATATATATATATATATATATATATATATATATATATATATATATATATATATATATATATATATAAAGGAGAATGTAAAGGATGAACAACTTACAAGAAGGTCATAATGAGCACGAACATCCGTGGTTCTTCTGCTAAGTGTTGATACACCAGGAACCAATATTCTCTTGACTTCTCAGCTGTATCCTACTAACTGCGCCAATTAACAACTGTTGCACATCACTTTACTTTTTTAAAATATTTATTTAACAATTTAAACGAACATAGTAACAGCTATGAAACTTTAATAGAATGAATGAATTAATTTAAATTACATCTTATTTATACTAAAACTAAGCCTGGGACGGTGACGACGGTTGCTGTTCCCATGGCTCTATTCACGGAATGCAACGTGCTACTCTAGCTGATTCCACGGTTGCTGCTGAATCGTCTGATTGCACTATGCAAGGAACGTGTTTATCTGTATGTTGACTACGCTGTAATATGATATGTTGTCCGTATTAGATATAACGGACATTCGTGAGAAGTGATGGTGTGCATTGTGATACTTGTTATCTTGAGACATAATCATTTTCAGAAGAAAATTTGAGCACATTAAATTTTGAGACCGTTTTGAAAACGTTAAAAAAAATTACCGATCGGTAACATAGCAATTCGTCTAAAAATTATTGGATGTGCTTAAATTAATTAAGTTGCCCAGATGTAGAAAAAAATTTATCAGACAAATTCAGTAGCACCTTACTAATCAGATAACTTTTCGATACTCCGAAATCATTAAAAAATCGTATTGAGGAGATTTAAGTCTATGTTAGAAGCCAATGAATAAGTTGCGACCCTCTAATTATTTGATGATGAATAATAAAGAGCTTACCTGAAACCGTTGAACGGAAGTTGAAGGACTTAAATAAATGCACAAAGAGAAACTGGGATAAAGTTACAACAAATATTGTTTATTGAAAGTTACAATATGTGAGATGTGTGAGTGTTTTTAGTCACTGTCCCACGCATAAGCATCGTCGTCATCATCGACATCACTTTCCAGATCACGATCAAAATCTTCAAGGTCATCTTCTAGGAAATAAAAATCATTAGTCAAGATCGCTAATTTCTTTATATAAAGTAGTAAAAGTCATGTTAACTATACCTTTTGATTCTTCGTCCAAAATAACGTCGCTCAATTCTGGTAGTTGGTTACCGGAGAACCACGACAAATCTAGACATCCCTCATTTTCATACCATCCGAAATTTGTGGAGTTTAGATCGGTTGGATTTTTCATGTGGGCGTTGCTCCATATTTGTGCAATATATATCGTTCGTAACAAATGCTGCTCCAACGGTCAAAAGAGCCTGTTGCTGCATGCGCTACAGCGAAGCGAGGGACAGGAGCGTAACAAGTAAATAGCCGTTCTTGCCATAGAAGTGTACCAAGCGCCGGGGCGTTTGCCGGGCGACTCCGGAACGTTCTTTTCGTTTTTGGGATTATAGGCGACATCGGAAATGTCTGAAAGCAGTATTTTAGCAACCCCGGCTGCCATACAAAAGGTTTAAAAAAATTTAAGCGGGTTGCTGTAATACAGATCGACTAAATTTTTTGACATTTTCAAAAATACGCTCAGGCCAGATGCTACGCGCAAAATGTCTGAAAACACATATTTTTGTCATAAAATAATAAAATGTATGTACATATCAGATGTAATACGATAATACCGTCTGCCTTTTTTTTGACAGCAGAAATGGCATCCCACGCAGTTGCTACACTTGTGACCGTTACCGCCCACCTAGTAGCGTTCAGGATCATCTAATCTAACGACTTCATACGGTTTTGGTCATAAAACATGGTTTTGGTCGTGGGCTCTCGTACCATATCTGAAGGGGAGGCCGGTCGTACTTGTATCATTGGCACATTTCACATGCATCAATAATGGAGTATTGAATTTACATTATTGGTCTCTCTGTTCTTCTTCGTCAATATTTGCTACCATTGGTTAGGTATCGTTGTCATTATATTCTTTTGTTAAGATGTTGAGTTGTATACGAGATAAAGCATTGGCATTTGCGTTTTTATAAATTATCTCGCAATCGAACCCCAATTTCAGTCTCCATCTGACAAGTTTTATGTGTGGTTCATAAGCCAAACAAATGGACAATGGTCTAAAATACTTTTTTATCCATACTATAGCAAGTAATTACGTTTTAATGGTGGAATACTTTTACTCAGGGTCACTTAATGTTGCCGAGGCAGAACAAACTTAGTGGTATATTTGTGTGTGTGCAAGGAATTGGCATTGACATTGACATTTTGTTCATTGGCCACAATACTTTTCATTTAGTTAAATTTTTTGGTATATACCGTATTGGACATAAAAAGCATTAAAAAAAACCATCAGTATATTTCTGTGAATAATTATCAAACTTTTCCAATCCTTTTTTAAGTATGGAAAGATTTGGAAAAGTTTGATTTATTTTGGGCATTTTTAAAAGTTTCAGGTAAATAATGGGATTTTGTCGTTTAGAACAATCGCTTTGGCAAAGTGCTCGGTTTTGCTGTATGCATCAACCAATGGTGGCTTATTCTCTTTAGACCAATACGTATTAGACAAACATGAAAAAAGCCAATATAATACCACTAGTCGTAAAAGGTAATAGGGTCGCCATTCAATGACTAGTTTCGTTTACAAAAATGTCCTTCTTGGATAGATCGGTAGTTACTGACTTATTGCTAGGACCGCCCTTTTTGATGATGATTGCATCGCACCAATACATATTTAAAATCTTTTCGTTTGTATGCGATCTATTTTTTAAAAATCAGAATTATAAGAAGACCCGTGCACAAACGAAACCATAATATATAATGACCTCATGTAACATCTATAAAACATTAGACATGTTTTTGCATCTGCACCCCACGTTGAAATACAAGTGACCTGAGTAAATTGACTCCTCTTTCGCACCGTCTCTTAATATTTGTATTATTTTTTATTTTTTGGGCAGGAATAGTTGGAAACCATGTCATTGGCCTCTTTTATGGGGATATGTGAAAGGTGCGGTATACAAAACTGAACCACGCGATGCAACTGACTTAAGAAGATTAGCCATTATGATTAGGTCGGTCACGCCTCAGATGTTGAATAACGTTAGAAGACAATTTTAGTGACAATTAGGGTGCTGTTAAGACGTTGAGGGCCTGAATTTTGAACATCTCCTAAATTAGGATTGAGGTCTTCTTTTATTTTTTCTGATTATCAAAAATGAAACGCCATCAGTTATTCGTTTTTTAGTGTCTATACGTAGCGAAGTTCGTCATATGAATTTGTTTACCCTTGCAACAAACTAAACTCGAACCCTACGCCCAAGAGGTAGCGCCTCTATGGACTATTGACTAAATGATTTCTTGGCCAGACATATGTCTGTGGGCCGATTTATCGGATTGATGTAACGGACGATTACTTCACTTTGTTTGGTTTAGTGGGGTTTTATGCCCCTGGGGTGTTTTAATGTACTGGAGCTAGCACTATTTTCGGTCGTTTGTATTTGAGAGTGGTTTTTTCGTCGTAATTGGAGATGTCTTGTAGTAATGGGTTGTCATGAGGAGATAATTTTTTATAAGTTTTGGCTACGGAGTTTCTGATAAATTCTTGTATTGTTGGCGTATCTGCATCTTTATGTAGTTGCGTGTTTCGTACGTACCATGGGGATTTCATTATTTGACGTTGGCATTTGTTTTGTACAATTTGTATTTGGTTTATATATGATTTGGCAGCATGACCCCAAGCCGGGCAAGCGTAGGTCAGCATGGATCTGATTACTGTTTTGTAGATTAGGAGTTTGTTTTCCGGAGACATCGTACTATGAGAACCAATAAGCGGGTGAAGTGCGCCTTTTACAGCCATGGCTTTAGTTTTTGTTGCCGCTCCATGTTTTCTAAATGTTAGTTTATGGTCTAATATGACGCCTAAATATTTGGTTTCTTTTTCCCAGGGTAGTTGGTTGTTGAATATTGCAACGTTTTCTTACGGGTCGTCTCTTTTTCGGGTGAAGTTGATCGCTGTGCATTTGTCAGGGTTAAGTTTGATTTTCCAGTCGTTGAACCAATTTTCAAAAGTGGGTAGGTTGTGGTTTAATCGTTGAATAGAGAAGCGGCATCTTAAGGAAGTGGTTATCGGCATAACGTGCAGTGGTGAGACCATTTGGTTTGGGCATGTCTGAGGTGAAAATTTCATAGAGGTGTGGTGACAATGTGGATCCTTGGGGAACCCCGGCGAGTATGTGTTTCTGTGTTGATGTGGCGTCTTGGATGTTTACATAGAAGCTTCGGTTCTTCAGAAAGGAGTACGTTGTCTGTATGAGGCTAGGAGGGTAGTCGAGTAAAATCATTTTATATATCAATCCTTCGTGCCATAGCTTATCGAAGGCCTTGTCTATATCAATGAATAATCCTACGGTAGATTCGTTTTTGTTGAAGGCTGCAGTGATATGTTCTACCAGTCTGCAAGCCTGGTCTTGCGTGGCGTGTTGTCTGCGAAAACCGAACTGTTCATTAGGTAGGATTTCCTTGTCGTTGGTGTGGTCTGTGATTCTGGTTAGTAGTATTTTCTCTAATATTTTGCCCAGGCAGGAGAGTAGACTTATTGGTCTGTAACTTGTAATATCTTTGGGGTTTTTGTTTGGCTTCTTAATCATAATTATTTTGGCTTTTTTCCACTGTTGGGGGAAATATTTTAATCTTAGTGCTGTATTTATGAGCGATGTTATTACCATTATACATTTAAGCGGTAGCATCTTTATCATCTGGTTGGATATTTGATCGGGACCTGGTGCCTTTCGTTTTTTCAGATTTTACATTATAGAGTATATCTCAGTCGGATTTGCTGGTTTGGTGATGCTGTGCGGGGGGTTTTCGAGGAATTCCTTTAGTTTTGAGTCTACTTGGGGTGAGAGAGTGCTGTTTATTGTTGCGTTGGGCTTAAATTGTTTTTCCAGAGACTCTGCAAATAGTTCGGGGGGTGTTGGTTTCCTTTAGAGTTCTTGAGACATTTGACCATTTTCCAGATTGAGTTGTCGCTAGTATTTAGGTTGTGAATATTGTTATCCCATGGGTAATTATGGTACTCTTGAAGAGCTTTCCTGTAATTGTTATGTCGTCTGTTTAGAATTTGTTTATCACCTGGGTATAGTGTCTGTTGGTATCTTCTTTTGGCTCTATTTCTTTCTTGCTTGATTTGGAGTATGCCTGTGGGTAATTTTATTTGGTTTCTCCGTCTTACTACGGTAAATGTGGCTTCCTGAACCGAACTTATAACACTTGTAGTAAATTTGGTGATTTCGTAATCTAGCTAGGCTTTCGAGTTGATGCTTGGCACTGTTTTTGTTTTTTACAGTGCATTTTGTTTAAATAGCTTCCAGTTGGTGAAGGTGCTGTTTATGTTATTAAATGTAGGATTTGTTGATTGATTACCTATAGTCAGTAGTAAAGGGTTGTGGTCTGAAGACAACTCGTCTAGGACTGTGATTTCTATGTTTAAACGTATTTTTCTGGAAATGGACAGGTCAATGGTGCCTGCGGTGTGTGTAGCGCAGTGATAACGAGTGGGGGAGTCTGGGGCTACTATCTGAGCATTTTGATTTTGTACAAATGGAAAAATGCTATTACCTGCATTGTTTCTGCGCCTCTTGCCAAGGTTTCGTGCTTTCCGTTGTAGGTAGCCCCTCCATGGTCGAGGTTGCTGTTGGCTCCATGAGCGAGCACGGCAGTGAAATATAAAAAGAAAAGCAGACAGCAGAGTAGTTGGACAGTTGACGAGAAGTAGGATAATTGTGTTGTTATTTTTATGTTTTCACCTAATTTTACGTTTGATTAATACGAAGGCCATATTAAATTAATATCCAAACATCTTTAGTGTTATATTGGAGCACAAACTCGTGGCTAGTCGCGTGAGATAATGGTGAAATCGACGAAGTGATAATTGTTTTTGTAGATTTTTAATATCAGTTCTAGAAGCCGGCATTGGACACGTGTTGATGTATCTACGAAACACACTTTAGGCAGGCCCAATCATGCCAGTTGTCAAATATGTAATTTTAGCGCAGCGATGCCAGAATTAACAAATATCTGGGAAAATTTTGATACAAATTGTAGTATATGCACAGCTTATGTGGTATATGTATACGCCAGCACAAATAAATCACTAATTGGAATTTATGTGATGACGATGTATTTAAAACTTGAAAACTTAAAAAAATTATATAATAAAAAATAAACGACATATTTTATTGCGTTTAGCGGCACAGCACTTAACTAAATAAATTTACGTTAATATTAGGTTTGTTTTCTTTCCCCGAGGACTGCTTCAGGTCTATAACTACTTAGCATGCGCAGTTGAAAAAAAAGCGTCGCTATTTTGCAACTGCGCATGAGAACTAGTTATAGACCAAGATCTATAGAGTTTTATAGACATTGGTTCCAGACCTGCAGCAGTTCTCAGGAAAAGAAAACAAATCTATTATATACTGAAAGTAACAGCCCTTAACTAAAAAATATATTACTTAATTAACCGTACAAGTATGTCTCAATATAAACCTCCACATCTTCCTCGTCATCGGATTTGTACAAACGTTTACCCTCCATTGCTTGTAGCAAAAATTAGATGCTGCGAAATTGTATTTTCCCATTAATACTTTCTGATGCTAACAGCAATCCATTAATCGAATTTGTGTGAAGCCAATTTCGAAGATAAGTTTTTATCAAATTTACTTTTAAAGAAACCCTTTCGCATGATGCATTTTAGTGTGGTGTTACCAAAATGTCCAAAACGAATTTGCCCAAATCCCTAAACAAATTTTGACCTGACAAGTCAGTAAATAATATAATTTCATTCCAGTATTTGTCTATAAGACTTTCATTTTTTATGTCAGCATCAAAATCATTAATTAACTGACAATACGACCTCCACTGATCATCCACTTTTTGTTTCTTGTCTAAATCATTTGGTTTTATAATTCTAGGGAAAGAATTCGTAATATTTAAAACCGATTGAGGTTACTGCTCAGGATATTTTTTGTCAAATATTGCGAGTTTGGATAAATGTTTTCTTTGAAATTAAATCTTTTTCTAATTTCATTACAGGAAACTATCAAAAATTGCCGATATCTGATATAAAAATCATATTTTTCCTCCCGGTTCAATATATCTCTATTTTCAGCCACCTGACCTCAAGACATATTTTATTTAAACTAATAAACTGTGACACATTATTTGGATCAATATCTGATAGGTCAGCTTTATGTACATAATTAGGGTTTAAATACGTTAATTACATGTCTTTAAAAGTTTCAGTCATCTTGGTATACACTGCAGTAACGACAACAAATTGTCAGCCCTGGCCCATTTCTTCCCCAATGTAGGGACAATGTATGTAACGCTAGATGTATTCTCACCATAATTAGAACAGTAGACCGGTTTCGCTCTAATTAGAGCTCGTCAGTACGGCATACTAATTGCAGGGAGAAAACACCTATAAAGTAATACGGCTATGGTAGCCAACGTCACAGCACTTAGTGAGATGTAAGACATGAGTCGCCATCTCGTTGCGAAACTAAGTAGTATGTTGCCACGACAGCTCCAAATAACACAAAATGTTATAAAAATAGAGACTGTGTACAAACAACTAACAATTTTGTAATTACATCTAGCCTTACATACATTGTCCCTATATTAGGGAAGAAATGGGCCAGGGCTTACAATTTGTTGTCGTTACTGCAGTGCATACCAAGATGACTGAAACTTTTAAATACATGTTATTAACCTATTTGCAAAACTGTTAATTGGTTGTACACAGTCTCTATTTTTATAACATTTTGTGTTATTTGGAGCTGTCGTGACAACATACTACTTGGTTCCGCAACGAGATGGCGACTCATGTCTTACATCTCACTAAGTGCTGTGACGTTGGCTACCATAGCCGTATTACTTTATAGGTGTTTTCTCCCTGCAATGGGTATGCCGTACTGACGAGCTCTAATTAGAGCGAAACCGGTCTACTGTTCTAATTGTGGTGAGAATACATCTAGCGTTACATACATTGTCACTATATTATGGAAGAAATGGGCCAGGGCTGACAATTTACAAAATGGTTAGTTGGTTGTACACATTCTATTTTTATAACATTTGTTAACTGGAGCTGTCGTGACAACATACTACTTAGTTCCGCAACGAGATGGCGACTCCTGTCTTACATCACACTATGTGCTATTGCGTTTTTGTTCCTTCCAGTCTGATCCAGACGACTCGAATGCATTTTTAGATTAACTCGCCTCCATTACGTCAACTAATAAATTGAAAATGCAGCGAAAAGGCAAACTCCAGTAATCACCGACACCGAATGTATCAAAGAGACCGAAACACCAAAGCAAAGCAATAACCACGATACACACGTGACAATAACAGAATGTTACTAGTGATAGTTAGCACGTCACGCAAAGTTCGGGTAATCGCTAGCATACTTTGCGTGGCATGGTAACTATTTGGACCGTGGCAAACCAATCAACCACGAAGGGGAACGTTTTTGTTCTAACTTATATCAGCAATTTTACTTATATTTAGCAAAATAGTGAATCGACCAAAATTATGGTACAATTATATATTATGGTACATTTACTGACTGCTGATGATTTTAAGTGAAAATTATGGTACAATTCCCTAATTATGGTACATATGGCATCGCTGGGCAGGCCTGTCGATTGAATTTCTCGCTCACTTACTCGGACTCCTCAGAAAAATCAGTAATGAGATTGTTTGCGTTTTAAAAGACTGCCGGTATTTTTATTTTTAGGAGTTTAGACAGTTATAGTTGATGTTAAACTATTGTGTGAAACTTTTTCCAACATTTTGAGTTGAACGTCCAACGTTGCACATTCCTTTTTGTCTGTTCGTTAAGTATAAAGTAACAGTTAAAGATAACCTATTGTATCATTTTTTAACGGGTTTGTGTTAAATAGTGAACGTTGCAAATTCGTGTTCATCGGTTTGTTAAGTATAATACAAACAATACAGAGTGTTTTTCGCTTCGCGCGCTAATCTGTATTTAAAAGACAGATCTATATTCAAAAAATAGTACAATGAATGCTTTAACTGTTTTTTTATGCTGATACTGAATAATGCAGAGTGTTTTTTTTCCTTCTCGCGCTAATTTGTACTTCTAAGACAATTTTCGTTCATCGTTTTACAAAAAAGGAGCAACGAAAGCTTTTAAACTGTTCGGTATTTATTCCACAGTTTTCGTTCATCTTTTCACAACAATTGTGCAGTGAACGCCTTTTGACTGTTTTTAATGCGTATGCTACATAAACAAACTGTGAAATTTTAAACTCTGGTTAGTGTTACTGTATTTTCACATCTACTCAGCGGATCCTTCGATTTTTATCAGTCTGATTGCACTTCTAGAGCTGGATAGAGTAACAGTTAATCAACAAGTATCAACTTAGAGTTTTTTGAAGACAACAGTGACCACTTAAGTACATTCGCAAAAGCTCCCTGTATTGCTGCATATAACGTATTGTCACAATTACGAGTGAAAGTCATAAAGGTTATTGGCTTCGTAGCCGTAGTATCTTTAATCCACCCGACAAATAGCAGCACCAAGTGCATATCCAGTCATGACTTCAATGACTAATTTTAGCAATTATTACAGAGTTTGCAGAATACACAGGTTCGAGCTCCAGAGGCAACTGCTGCAGTGGAACGAGGCGAACCTGAGGTTGGAGGAAACTTTACTAATTGTACAGCTAGGTTCGATGGAACTAAAAAAGCTCATGTTAAAGTTTTGTTCGATGCCATTGAAATTTATGAAGACTGCATGCATGTATCTTATAGTAATCCTCTTAAGGGTTTGCCCATGTTATTAGATGGATTCGCAGGTACCTGGTGGAAAGGTGTTAAAGCTACTACGTGTAGTTTGACAGATGCTCTTGATTTATTACGTCTTACATATGGTCCAACAAAACCCCCTTTTCGCGTTTATCGAGAATTCTTTTCGTATTAACAACATGCTGTAACTCCTACATACCTATTTGTGTGTCAAGCACAATTCATCAACTTTCTGCACGTACTTTAGCTGAAACAATTCAGTTAGATGTGGTGTACAGACTGCTCACGAAGAAAATTACAGAAAAGTTAGTAGAGACAGTCTTACAAATTTTTAGATTTGCTCTGTCAAGCGCGACTGATTGAAGAAAGTTTCCCAGAGCTGCCTTCGACATGAAAACGACCAAAATGTGTCTATTGTAAAAATTTTGGACACTAGAAAGAGGAGTGTCGAAAGTTAATAGCTAAAGAAAAAGCCAATACTCAAGTTTCAGAAACTGAAACCTTGCCTGCCAATACTTCCAATCCTATGAATGCCCCCTTAGTAAGCTGTTATGGTTGTGGAAACCCTGGCTACACCAGAGGAAAATGCCCTGCGTGTAAAAAGCCCATTCCAAGCAAATCTACAGACTTTTATGTGTTAGGCACAAACACTGATATTTCGTTAGAACCTCAAAATCGACCACTCCTTTTTACGGTTATTTTACAATCCCATGTAATTGGATTTGTTCATACAGGTGTTTAGTAAAGCGTAGCAGGATATTCGCCTTTTAAAATTCTTTCTTTGATCCTGGGGAAAAACCAATTTCATTTGCTGAGCATTTCATTGATGCTGGGGATCACCCACCTATTTCTGTTTTTCCCCATCATGTCACGCAAAAAGAAGGAAATTCCCAAGGACGAGCTGGATAAACTTCTGCCACAAGAAATCATCGAAGAGTTCGAAAGACTACCGTAAACCCCACCTATCCTCTCCGGCAAATGAATGATTTGCCTCATTCTTCCAGAAGCACTCAGTATATGGCCACTATAGACTTGAGAGCTGGTTATCATCAAGTGCGTGTACGCGATAAGGCTGCTTTTGTCACACCGTTCGGTTTATTTCGCTACTTGCGTAGGCCTTTTGAAATGATGGCAGCTCCTATGACCTTTCAAAGATCTAAAGACCGATTTAGATCTGGACTTAGTGATGTTTTGGTGTCAGGCTATCTAGATGACCTGATTGTGCTTTCGTAATCGTTTCAGTCTCATTTGAAAGACCTTACGGCAGGTTTTAAGAGACTGTGTAATTAAACCTAAAATCAATAGAGAAAATGGTACTTTCTGCTGTTCTGAGTTCACCTTAGAACAGCAGAAAGTACCCACTCCACAAGGACTTGAAGTAGAACCGGAGAAGACTTGTGCGAGTGTGTGTAGACGTGGTGAACCTCGTGATGTCAGAGATGTTGATTCATTTAAACTGGTGTCTACCGTTTTAAAAACCCCGATGATTCTGAGATTTACACTGAGAGCGGTTACATCATGCCTAATGGGTATCTGTCTAGGTGTTATCCAAACAAAGACGATACAGAGGAAGCAGCTCTTGTGGTTCCAGCACAGGAACGTAAACGAGTTTTGCAAGAATACCATGATCAAGATTTGTCGGCTCGTTATAGTGTTGGTGGACAACCCGTAGTTACTCTTAGGAAGAGGGGTCGTCTTAAGAAATCCAAACTTTCTTTCCTCACCAGGACGTCGTCGTAACAAGAAGGGGAGTAAGGAACTAAACTAGAGCCCAACGCCCAAGAGGTAGCGCCATCTATGGTCGTGGTTGCTGTTGGCTCTATGAGCGAACACGACAGTGAAATATAAGAAGTAGAGAGAAAGGAAGATAGTAGAGTAATTGATGTTGACGGTAGTCGACACACATGTATAATACGTAGTTATTGTCTATAGATGTCAGTATCGCTCAGGCATCTTAAAAGTCGCACCCCCACCCTTAGGGTCGCAGGGCGCGGACAATTCATTAGGCATTAAGTCAGAACAACTAAATCAGTTAAGACGTCTTTAGTCTTTATACTTTATACAATACATTATACAAACCTACATGTACATACCTTATATCCTCTATATAAAATAAGTGTATATACTGTTTTGTACGTACAAATAATAGTTGTATAAAAAAGTTAGTAAGTAATCCGATAGTGCCAATGTTGTTAACCACCCTTTAAATCCAACAGTTGGACGGTTGACGAGAAGTAGAATAATTGTGTTGTTACTTTTATCTTTTCACCTAATTTTACGTTTGATTAATACGAATCCCTTATTAAATAAATAACTAAACAACATCAGTGTTATACCGTTCATTTTTGCAATAAATTTCAAGACCATAGCATTTTTTTAATAGAAAATAAAGAAATGTTTCTGTTAGACCCATAAAAGCCTTTCCTACCGGATCTCGATCTATCAACTTGACCAAACGGTAACCTTTTAGCTTTTTCCGGCTTACACAGACTACATGTCTCTTCATCAAAAGGTAATGCCATATTCTTCAAAGCTCTCGTAATTAACATCACGAGTCGCAGATGCCACACTGTTTTCGTCCCATAACATTTTTATTCATTTGGTAAATCAAAACTGGTTACATATAAATTTTTGTTACTCACACAGTTCATGTTAAAGTTTCTATTATCTGTAGGGATTGCGGAATATTTTTTAAATGTCACGGGTTTTCCTTCTTCGTCTATTGTTCGTACGGGAAGCAAATTCTGTTCAAGACCCCTGACAATCAATGCATCAAATGACCAACACATACACACACATTGATTATCTGTGTATAATCAAACTGTTCCTATCTTAGTCGATACCATGCAATCACCTTAGTATTGATTTGTTTATCGAGCCACAATAGGGCTTAAGGTCGCAGTGGAGGGACCGTTATGGCCCACTCACAATTTAACTTCATCGAGAGTGCTCGTGTTCTTCATGTATCTCTCCATGCTTTAGGTTACCAAGTGTTGTGTTGTTCCACTATCCAGAATAAATTTATTGGCAAATCCATAAGCATCGATGCACGTTCTTGTATTGTACAGATCATAAAACTCACCGCATATTTTATAAATTACTCGACTTTGTAGCGCTTTTTCCTCTAGCTGACTGACTCCTCTGGTTCCTGGGGCAGGCAGTCTTTGTTTAAACGTGTCAAGACGCCACACAAATAGCATCTATTTTTCTTCACAGGCATAAACGACGTTTCATGTGCTGAGTTGTCCATCTTGGATAAGTCCTTCTACTTCAACTTACCATCCAGAAGTTTGCTCTTGGCAATAATAAAGGTTAACCCTATTAACATTGTTTCTAAAGCAGTTGTCGTGGCCTCATATTTTTCTGACATTGTCAGTAATATCAAACAAAGCTTGTTATTGTCGTCAACCTTGGAACCCTATGACTCAAGGTTACGAAGTAAAGTGATCTTGCAGTTGTCCGCCTAGAAACTTCAATTTCAACAATTTCTTCATTACAAACAACTTCGACAATGAACTTTTTCAAACAGTCTCCAAAGAAACTATTATCTTTCTGGCTATTTCTGCATCTTTTAGACCTACAATATGCTTTCCAGGCACACATTGTACAATAATGCATTTTTGTTATTGTCTTTTAAGTCCACTTGGAGAACCTAAATAACCACAACACATTTTTTAAAGACCTGACGACCTTTTCACTAACTATGTTAGCATCATCAGAGGATGACTAATACTGAGAAAACCATCAGAGAATTATTCATCCTCCGATGACGCTAACCTGGTCAGCGAAACAATCCTCATGTTTTGTTAAGTGTGCTGCGGTGATTTGGGTCCTCCAAGTGTACTTATATATCAGTACATTTGGAGAACCCAAATCGTCACAACACATTTTTTAACACCTAAATTATCGCCTCACCAACAAATCCAGCGTCATCAGAAGATGAAAAATTCTAAACTACTTATAACCAAAAATCTCCTTTTATACTTACGTCTTAGGTAAAGACCGATCAAGAGAGGGACGAAATTACAGGCAAATTTTCCGTGTATTGTATTTTAATTGCCGGACGACGTTTTTTGGTTCCGTTATAGCTTCACCTGCCGAGTTTCGAAATCTCTCTTATGTGAAAGAGAGATTGCAAACAAAGGACTATAAATCAATGGTGGAGGTCGGTTCAGGGAGCATTTATTTTTCATTGCCTTATAAATACTTTCGTACGCATCTAACTTCGCTGGTTGATAAGTTTTTGATAAGTTTTAAATTTTCTCTATCTATGTGGTGATTATTATCTATGTAGCGGCCAAAATTTGTGCCTCAGCGAATAAAGTAACTGCTGCGGCACTACATGTCCTAATCGATTGTGTTCATAATTTAAGAGTAGCCTTCTTAGATCATGCTTAGGGAACAGCACAGGATGTTTTTGTGAAAATGGTAGGTCTGAAGACTGGAGTCTGCCACCAACACGTATTAACTTGCTGATCAAGAAACGGAATGAGATTAAACAAATGTGAACGCTTGGGCAAGGGTTTGTTGGAAAGTAAACATTGATTTTCCTCATTCCACACCTCACCTTGAACGGACTTAACGAGGTAGGATTCTGCTTGAGTTAGATGATGTAATGTCAAAGGGTGTGACGGCTTCACATTTGGTTTCTTTAACAAAAGATTGATGAATCTAAAACAATATGCTGTGGATCTTACCAAGCTTTTCCATCTGGAAAACCTTGTGGTTTGTACAATAGAGCCCTGTTTGACAGTTTAAATTAAAACATGCTCTACTTTCCTTATCTCTGGAAGATATTCTATTGAAGTCTGTGGTATTTGTGGGGGCCAAAGATACGGGCATAGAGTGAGCCACGTGGGGCCATGCCACCACAAAAGGGAAGATGAAATCACTGAAGGCATCACACCACGACTTGTCAAGTCGGCAGGATTTTCCTTTGTAGGTACATGAACCCATAAGGCATTCTTGCACTTTATTTGGCTGTCGGACCATCGATGACAGACAAATACCTTTAGCTGGTTTGGTGAAGCTTTGAGCCAACCATGCACAATTGCACAAAAGCACATATAAATGTGAACATTGTTGAGACGTAATGACTGCTTTACCACTGCCATTAATTTAACAGATAAATGAACTGCGCATAACTCTAGGCGACGAATCGTAATTTGCTTTAATGGAGCCACTTTAGCCTTTGAGCATAAAATATTAACAAAGACCATGTTTGGTGTCGCCATGATAAATTATAAGGTTGTCAAGCATGGCAGCTTTATCATTTAAAAACGTATTAAGTTCATTTAGGGTAACTAATTCACCTATAATTTTACATCACTCAGAATCTTTAGCTGTAACCTTGGCAAATGTGCTAGATATGAGATAATGATAATAATAAAATAATAACACCGCAGTAGATAAACTCCGCACCCAGAAGTCTTGGACGTGTGCGGGGGGAGCATACATACATCTATAGACAAAGGACACTACCCATAACCCATCAGAAGCCGGCCTTTCCACATTCGAGTGAAAAAGACCAACTGTCTGAATACGGGACTCGAACCAGCGACCTCCTAGTCCGATTCTAGAGGTTACTCACCTTGCAAACTTAGCTGTTCCACCTGACAGATTATGAACGGATCCCAGAGTTCGACGGGTTGCTCAAGAGCAGCTAATGAACGCAAATGCTTTGTAGATGTATCTACTAATTCAAGCAAACTACTAGATGATTCCCTTGAAATTTCCTTTAACTGAAACAACGCTCTCAAATGATGTTGAACGACCAATTTTTTCTTCGTAAACCTACCATACAGTAGATTCCATGCAATGCAGTAAGTGGCATTAGAAACTTGCAGGCATTTAATTATATCTGGAGCATCCCTTCTACTGATGCCTGTAAATAGTAAAATTTCTGAACATCGGTCAGCTGGTTGTTTTGATCGATTATATAACTTAAAAGATCATGAAATTCTAGTCAGTAAGTGAAACAACCATTGAATTTTGGAAGTGTAATTGTTGAGTTTTAAATGATTAATCGCGAAGTTGGTACATGGAGCTGCGACCACAGAGCCATCATTAACGGACATTGCTAAATGTGTAGCTTCATCGCTTCTAAATTCCTCCAACATTATTCTTGATTCTGCGAGTATGGAGAAGCAGCTTGTCTCAAAACAATGAATATTTACACAGAACTACTTAAAAGCCTAATAATGCACGATTGAATAATAACTACTACCTATATCGTATTTACGTTAATAATTTCAAGTACTATCATTAAACGTTCGTTCGAGCTGTGTCTTTATGCGTTTAAATCTCGTTCACAACTAACTTCTGTCTTTCCTTAAAACTAAAACTTATTTACCCTACGCTACAGATGTTTTCTTCATGTGTGGCCCTTTTTTACATATGGTCACACAATGTTGCCATCTACTAAAGCTAACTAGTGTTCCACACAATTTTCAACATCCTCCCGCCCCGGACGGACGCTCCAGAGGATACATTAGTTGCACTGACCGGCGTTGGATTTGCCCACTTTGAAGCCGCACTTCACAACCCGCACTTTACGACCACGACCGGCAAAAATCCTTTCGTTTTCATAATTGTCCACAATAAACGCGGCGCCTGAGGAATATGAAGCAGCACTAGATTACCCGCGCACAACAACGCCCACAGCGTTGGTGAAAACTGATGTCGATAGTCGTTGATAGACCTTTTTCTAAACATTGGATTTCCTTCGTTGCTTAAAAATAGATTCAACTTTAAAATACTCAATTTGGAATCCAAACCTTTGGCTGATCGCATTGAATTTATTTCAAACTTGTAATGATCAAACTGAACAACTTTTATTAAATAGTTTTCCGCGTTACGTATTTCATCAGCTTTCAGCGGGCCATGTCGTTTATTACTATGATTTCTTAAATTAAAAACAAATCGTTGTATATATTCCAACAACCTTGAAAAATTAGATATTTTATTGAGTAGTCAAAATCAGACATCTCTTTTTTACCTTGTCCTATGCTAACGTCTATGCAAACATTTAAAATGACCATATCTAGGTCAGGGAACACCCCGTTATCTTCAGGTGGTTGACCTGGATCTTCCCTTAACTAGACAGGTCCGCACTTCCACAATTCAGACTTTATTATATCTCCTGATTTTACGCCCCTCGTTAACAGATCAGCCGGATTTTCTGCTCCGGGACAATATTTCCATAGGATATTATTAATTTTTGTTAACCCTTTAAATTCGCAAACTCTGTTTTTAACAGAATGTTTCCAATTTGCCCCTTTTCCAGTATAGGGCATTTTTTGAGTCCGACCAGAGATAAACCTTAATAGTATTTTCACTTACCCAATTAAAAATATTATTCGTCATCCGGGCTACCCACATGGCAACCGTTAATTCTAATCTAGGTAAAGTTAGTTCGTTACCTAAGTCATTACTTAACGGTGCTACTCGTGACCTCGATATAAACAAATTAGTTCTAAAGCAATCGTTATTTTTTATTCGAATGTATCCCACGGCACCGTAAGCTTTGGGACTTGCATCATCAAAAATATGTAGCTGAATCGTAGGATCGTTCCGATTCATATTATATCTAGGTACAGAAAACGTTTCTGGTAGGGGCATATCTGCACACCACGCCTTACATTCGTTACTTATTGCTTCCGTTAAGCACTCCTCCCAATCAAAATTTGCCTTCCAGATATCTTGCATTAATAATTTTGCTCTAACTGCAAACGGTGACAAGAATCCAAGCGGGTCAAATATTCTTGAAATATTTCTTAAGACATTTCGTTTTGTATTTAATTGAGTGAAATCGCAAGAAACTATTAACGAACCTATCTCTACGCTTAAACAGTCTGTTAATGTATTCCATTTTAAACCCAGTACTTAACAATACTATCCTGATCTACTTCATGCGATTCTATAAAAAATCGTTTTAAGTCTTCGTTATTTGTGCACCATTTTCTTAAGTTCATTTCAGCCAAGTTAAGAATCGTTTTAGCTTCTTCATACAATTTCCTAGCTTCATTAGAAGAATCTACTGCTGTTACTAGGTCACCTACATAAAACGACTTACCAAGAATGCTGTAGGTGTTACCGTAAATTGCTGCTTGAATTTCTAGATGTTTCTTAAGCGTTGCTGCCAAAAGGAAAGAGCTGCTGGTGACACCAAAAGTAATTCTAATCATCCTATATTCCTTGATTGAGGAACTGGTGGGTGGGTCTTCATACCATAAAAAACGAACGTCTCGCTCTGCATCCACTAGACGAATTTGTAGAAACGCCTTTTCTATATCCGCCACTACACCAATTAGCCCGGCCCTGAACTTTAAAAGCACCTTCACAATGTCCGGCACTAAATTCTGACCAGGCGATAGTAGGTCGTTTAGGGATGCGAAACTCGGCGCGTGAGCTGAACAGTCAAATACCACTCTCACTTTCGTCGTTGTTTTGTCTTCCCGGTAGACAGCCCGGTGAGGCTTATAATAAAGAGGTCTATTTATGTTTTCGTTCATTTAACAGCACCCATTCTGCACAAGCTGATTGAATATAATCTTTTATGATGTCGTCGTATTCGTTTAAACTATTGTTTTTTAATAATTTGTTCGTTAAAGTTTTAAATCTTCTCAACGCCCCACTTTAAATAGAGTCTATATTTATTTCACGGATACCGTTATTCCAAAGGAGAGCTACTCCGTAAAAAATGTCATACAGCCCTCGTTAGATTTAATACAAATTGTCTCTACATTCCACAACTGGCTCACATCGACATTGTCCTCTTCAAACGTGTTAGCAAACAGCACCGTTGTGAAGCTAAGTGAAGGTGTGTCTACCATTTCCGGCCCGTGTAAAGTCCAACTTCATATTAACCGCCGTTAGTGTTTCTCATAAACGTATGTTCTCTCCAGTAACAATTTCCCAGTAATGGTCGGCTTCAATAAGGAGAGTAATGTCTTCCACTAATTGTGATCTATTTTGGCCTGGAGTATCTGCCAATTGGAATTTAGATAGGGGAGGATGATTCCCCGTTGGCACCTTTAACCCATCAAACCAAATTTCCGGTATTTCCACGGCTGTGATCGTTATAAAGTTTCCATTTGCATGTTTGCTTTTTAATGTGACTCTGTTACATAGGTGAGCCAGCAACCTATCTTTGTTGCCGAATGAAATAGAGGAAATCCTGTGTTGCCCAATTATCGGTAGCCGTAACCTTCTCGAAAGACATTCTCCGACGAATGTTAATTAACTGCCGCCATCTAAAACCATTCGCACAAAGAGGCTTTTTTGAACCACTTCGTCGCATATATATATATATATATATATATATATATATATATATATATATATATATATATATATATATATATATATATATATATATATATATATATATATATGCGCAGGCAGTTTGCAGTAACACATTATTTATTTCATTAATATTTGTTAGATTAGTTGTCTGCACAGGAGTGGTTTTATTCGGAATCTTCTTAAATGTTAGATCGCTCATAATTGTTACGTGTCTCCCCTCTGACATTTCTCGCATCTAATATTCGAGTTTTTATAAAATTTAAATGTATGGTTTGGTTTCATGCATCTAAAACATCTTGAATTTCTTTCTCAAGATGTCTTTCCGCTGCTCGATTGTTTGCCGGCCATCACACTTATTTATATCGTGATACCTTGAACTACAAAATAAACAAGAGTCTAGTACTCCTGTTACTAACTCGGCTGCAGGGCATAGTTGTTTTTACCGCTTCGGTGTCTTTACGTTTCTGTGGTCGCTAAATGTCTGCTGCGATAGCTCAAGTGACTCAACCTCGCGTTTCAGAAACATAAGGAGACGGTCAATTGTCCGCTGACATTGCCTGTCGTTATTTATTTCCGTACATTCACTACTTCTATATGTTCCATTGTATCTATACTAGCTTTTCTGTCTATAAAATGCCACCCGCAAGCTATGTAGAAGGGCCTTGACAAGCACCGACTCCATTGTAATCTCATATTGTATAACTGGAACACCCAGTGACGTCAGTGTCCTCATTATGGATGAAACCGTGTTAAAAAGTTTCCTTAAAGCGTTTTTGTCTCCTCTACCCACCGGCGCCAGTGATATAAGTTGACCAATATAGTTGTCTATGATGCGCTCGGTGTTGCCAAATTCATTTCGTAGCATATCTATCGCCGCAGCATAATAAGAGGCGGGTGGTGTCAAGCCACTTATTGTCTCTACTGCCTTTCCTGTTAAGACAGACTGCAGGTAGTTAAACTTGGATGCTGGGTCTACTTCGGTATTGTCGTGTACCGCTGTTTTAAATTGTTCCCAAAATGGCACCCATGCTGTCAGATCTCCGTTAAACTGTTTTAGTAGAGATTCCGAAACTCGGCAGGTCAAGTTATAACGAGAGTTCAAAAACCTCGTCCGGCAATTAAAATACAATACACAGAAAATGTGCCTGGGATTTCGTCCATCTCTTTATCGATCGTGACCTAAGACGTAGTATAAAAGATGATGTTAAGTTGGAAGTAGTTTAGAATTTCTCATCCTCTAATATCGCTGGCTTTGTTGGTGAGGCAATCGTCAGGTCTTTCAAAAAGATGTGTTGTGGTGATTTGGGTTCTCCAAGTGTACTTATCAGTGCTCACTACAGGTTCCAATATTCACTTAGTTTATTGTCTTTATTGGTAAAATGATTTTTCTTCTTTATTTCATCATCTTCGAGTACTTCAAGTAAGCCTTCCTTTTCCAAAAAATTCTTGCTCTGAATTTTCAATTGGCAAAATTATCACTAGTTAACTGTGGAAATAAAAGTACGGTAGATGCCAAATGAAAGCACGGTAGATGCCATGTTATATTCTTAGCTTCCAGGCACAAAGAACAAAGGCCGCTAGCTTGTTCCAAACAATAAGTTTTCAATCTACCCGCAACAAGGTGCCCATAACTAGAAAATCAAGAGACCGTTCTGTTAGACTTATAACTGCTGCTTGAATATATATATATATATATATATATATATATATATATATATATATATATATATATATATATATATATATATATATATATATATATAATGACAAACGAAATAGATTATACTATAAATTTATAATACAAGAAAAGTAAACTAAGTTTTAATCGTACATGTCTCATACGACATTTCTTAGTACTCGAATATCCAAACTAGTATCTACTAAAAATGACAATATACCTACGGCACAGAATAATCTACAATAATAATAATAGCTACAACATGAGGTATCAGAAACCGCTGCTTCCTATTTAAAAATTCGGGGATTGCAACCAAAATTGGCGTGTTTCGGGCTTTTTTATAATGCACAATAATTAAGATACTGAATTTATTCCATTTGGTTGTTTCACACTGTAAAGTCAAGTTAAGCATCTCCAACTGGATGTGGACCAACTTTAGTGTTGTATTTATTGGATGCTGAATCAATTCTTACGAATTTAATAGACGTGTGTGGTTACACTGGGCGAGTTTGTTTCATAATAACAGAGTAGAAGTGATTATGAAATATATCTTAAAGTTTTATTTTTTGAAACATCACTAATAGTGAAATATTTTTTACTGAAACAAAACAGAAGCGAATGGGTTGATAATTATTTTGTATCCAGAAATAAAAAAGAGCATTTGGAAGATCATATGAAGAATGGAGAATAAATAATGAAATTTTTTTCGAATACACGTGAATGACACAATCCACTGTTACAACTCGCTACTAAGTACCAGAGATGTGGAACACACCACAATTCCCTCAATAAGCAGCGAAGGCCTAAGTAGAGCTTGAGCATAGAGATATCTCAGAGGGGTTCGGATGTTATCTTAACACTATGAGTTTAACAAAGTCTTAGAAACTTAATTTAATAGGCGCCAGCCACTTTCCGCAACCCGTGGTCAGGTTCAAGATGTCATTAGTACCTACGAGGGGAACTATGATGGCTTGGTGACTTAGAATCAAAATCAATAATACTTCTGTAACCAGCAAAACGTGAGCTCCAACGACACAAACATAAGCAATTGACGTTCAGCAAATAATACCACCAGAAATAATATTAACCCATATATTCACAATATAATGACAACGGTAGCATAGAATTATGCTACGATAAACAATATGCTGTATGGTAATAGGGACCGATATGAATACAGTAAGGTCCGCCTACTATATGGGTAACCACTGGTAGTTAATATCACCAGCTATTAGTGTACATCAGCTTTTTAATCACTGGTACGTGAGCTCACTTACCCTTTACAAATGGTATCATAACCTAAATATGTTCAAATGGTCTGCCTGAGGGGTCTGAACAATAAATTAATGTTCCACAATTAAATGTTCCAGAGTTAATGTTACCTATGTAACAAGTCAGCTATCCCTTCAGAATAAAATTGTAAGAAGCGTGAAGCGTTTTTTACAAGGTGCACTTCACTGGCGGGGTGAAACTGACTCAATTATACACTTAAAGGTGACGCCTCTTCATGGAGTTTATGTCGTAATGACCAACCATCACAATTAAACGACTCTATATGTCAGGGATCATAAATAATAATAACAAATAAAGAAGTAACCGGCCCTATAGGTCAGTAATCATAAATAATAACCAATAATAAAGTGAATGACCCTATAGGTCAGTGATCATAAATAATAATAACCAGGTCCACCGACTGCACCGGCAGCCAATGACGTTAACAGTCGCTATATGTCACGCAAGTTCAAATGACATCTAAGGTAAAGCGCACGCAAAAATGTTATCTGCACGTAGGCAATGGCACAATACTTAATTCACACAATTAAACTGAAATGCCTCGATGAGGTGGTTGTTTTAATACCCATCTGCGTGAGACCGGGAAGCAGCTATACCAGCCTCAGGCTGGTAACAGAACCAGATCCATCCCAATAACGGCGGCCTATCGACTGCAGCGACCATCTACGCTCTCAATTCTCCTTTACACTGGAATGGCAGTGACCCTAAAACATGAACAACAATACTCTGGCTGTAAGCACCAGCTTGCCCTGAACAATGACGCCCTTTTATCGGCTTAACGTGGTGACATTAATCTGCACAAAATGGACATGGCTACCATAGCACTCGCCGCTGCAACAGTCGAAACCAGAAGAAGGAGCTCGACGTAGAGGTCTCCCGTTGTCTCTAAATGCACATGCGCTACCATTCATTCAGTCACGCCAACCCATAGACATTGGATCGACTTTGCGCTATGTAACTAGCCGTTCACAGGACATAGAAAGACTCCCAGCTCCGCTGTATTTTTATCATTGACCTAATAAAATTATACGAGAGGGATACTGAAGGTATCACCCGCTCGATGATTATTATGGACGAACACACACACACGGTCTGTGTCATCCTTAATAACTCACTCGCGTGAGAACACATTAAATATAAACAAACTTTTTAAAAAATGATGGATTAACCATAAAAAACAAGTTACGACATCTGGGTCGTAACAACACATTCGACTATATATATATATATATATATATATATATATATATATATATATATATATATATATATATATATATATATATATATATATATATATAGATATATATATTGATATAATGATAATTTATGCTATGGTTGTTTAAAATTTAATTTAGTATATAGAATTGATATAGATGTAATTTTTTGTTATATTTTTTGTATCTTAGCTTTTAAGTTTTATTTGCCTGCAAAGTTTGGTGAAGTGTGTTGTAAATGTGTGTGTATTATATATATATATATATATATATATATATATATATATATATATATATATATATATATATATATATATATATATACAGGGTCGCTGATAAGTCTGGAAACGGTCGATTATCCGGGAAAATATACAAGGTGTCGAAAAAAGTTTTATACAAAAGTTTTTGGGTTCTTCAATGTCTACTAGGCGGTGATAATTTCATTTATACAGGGTTGGTCATACAGGCGTGGCACACCAATATTAATTTTTTTTTAATGGAACACCCTATATATTATTCGATATTTCAATCCTTCTCTTAATTTTGAGCAACATTTATCAGAAGCATAATGTACATAAACTCAATCGTTTCCGGGTAAAAAAATAAATAAAAATAAACGCTATTGTTTTTAAAATCTATTGGATGAAGAACAAAAATAAATGAAAAGTAGAATATCTCTTGAAAACAATCTGTGAGTGTGAAAAGAACCGGTTGCGATGTTTTTAACATTGTTTGGAATCCTATTTTATAAGATGTTCAAAGTGTTCTCCATTGACCTCCTGACAATAATGAATTCGCTTAACAAAACATTGCACTGCATTTACAAGAGCGTTTTGAGGAATGTTATTAATTTCATGCACAATCCTTGCTTGCAACTCTTCAATATTCTGCGGTCTATTTTGGTAAATTAAATTTTTTACATGACCCCACAAAAAAAAGTCAAGCGGCGTCATGTCGGGAGACCTAGCTGGCCATTCAATAGTTCCCCTGCGCCCTATCCATCTGCCAGGAAAGGTTTGATTCAGATATTCCCGTACTTCAATTCCAAAATGAGGGGGTGCCCCATCCTGCTGAAACCATATTTCTTCCGCTGGTAGATTTGGGTCGTTATTGTTCGGAAATAATCGACTTACGTCTGGAACAATTGATTCTTGCAAAAGTGTCAAATATCGAGCAGAGTTCAAATTACCGTGTATAAAATAAGGTCCTATGATATGTCCACCAATAATAGCACACCAAACATTTACTTTTTGCGGTCTTTGGGTGTGAATTTGTTCCATCCAATGTGGGTTTTCGTCTGACCAGTACCTACAGTTGTGTCGGTTGACTTGTCCATTCAAACAAAATGTAGATTCGTCGGAAAACAAAATGTGGTTGGCAAAGTTAAAATTTTGGCGTAACTTCTCCATAATAAGTTCACAGAACTCGATTCTGCGATCAAAATCGTCTTCACTCAGTTCTTGCAATAAATGAATTTTATATGGACGGAACTTTTCCCGCTTCGTAATCTTTTGAATTGAATATCGACTCATATTGTGATTTAAAGCCAATTGCTGTGCCGAAGTTTTCGGATTTTCCACCACATCCAATATTACATTCAAAGAATTTTCTTCATTTGTAACGGTTACTGGCCTTCCAGTTCTAGGTTTATCCTTGATACCGCCAGTTTCGTGAAAACGATGCAAGGTTTTCGAAACTGTGGATTTGGAGATCGATTCCCGCTCAGGATGCAACTCATTGAACATAATCACCACTTGAGCAAAACTTCGTGTTCTATCACCGTACCCTATCATCATTAAAATTTCGATACGTTCAGTTTCACTTAAACTTGCCATTTTGCACAAAAACTGTTGACACTAAATTACTAATGTTTCAAAACTGTTGACACTGAATGAATGTTTGACATTCGTTGTCCTGGAAACATTTTAAAACAAAAGAATAATACTGCGTTTCTTATGGGCATCTTATCTTATCTTGGGATTCCAAACAATGTTAAAAACATCGCAACCGGTTCTTTTCACACTCACAGATTGTTTTCAAGAGATATTCTACTTTTCATTTATTTTTGTTCTTCATCCAATAGATTTTAAAAACAGTAGCGTTTATTTTTATTTATTTTTTTACCCGGAAACGATTGAGTTTAGGTACATTATGCTTCTCATAAATGTTGCTCAAAATTAAGAGAAGGGTTGAAATATCGAATAATATATAGGGTGTTCCATTAAAAAAAAATTAATATTGGTGTGCCACGCCTGTATGACCAACCCTGTATAAATAAAATTATCACCGCCTAGTAGACATTGAAGAACCCAAAAACTTTTGTATAAAACTTTTTTCGACACCTTGTATATTTTCCCGGATAATCGACCGTTTCCAGACTTATCAGCCACCCTGTATATATATATATATATATATATATATATATATATATATATATATATATATATATATATATATATATATATATATATATATATATATATATATATATATATATATATATATTTGACTTACACCTTGGTGATGGTCTTACTCTCAAATCAGGGAGCTTCTTAAGCTGGTGGGTTCAAGTCCGAAATATCTTTGTTTATTTTTTTTTTAATTTTGAAATATATTACCCTAGGATCTTTGCTTAAAATACTTATAGATATATATGTATGTATTAAAGAAAATAAAGCAAAAGTCCTTATATGCTTACAGAAATTGAATATTTATTGAAATATTGAAACTAACAAAACCTAATCCTTATTTACTACTTATAATATGGTTTTTACTATTTAATTTAGTGCTTTGTTTTTTTTAATCTTCTTTGAAACAATAGGAAACCCCCCACACAAGAAGAAAAAACTGAACAATACTATTTATTTAAATTAGCGAAGACTTGTATATGTATTTATACTCTAATTTCATGCACTTCCTAGATCAAGACGACACCTATTGGCATCAGTGTTATTTCTACTACACTGTATTATGGCGTACAGTCAATATACGAGACCTTCACAAGCTGCTTACTGTTGGTTAGAGCCCAAGAGATGGCCCTGCAATCGTCTCGATATTTTAATTACTAGCTAAAATGATTGCCTTCTCGCTGAACCCGCTGTATTTTCTCCTGATTTACGAAAGTTTCTTGTAAATTATTTATCACCCCTTTCAAAACTGTGGACGTGTCTCACTATAAGTGTAAGTGTTTTATTTACTTTACTCACAGTTTATTTCCTGGCCTGTTTCTGAACTTCCGTGTCGTGACTCCAGTCGATTGTTTACTTCAACCTAGAGAGAATCCTACTGTTTTCAAACTTCTTTCCAATTTTTTTGTTTTTAATCTCTTTCTAATTCCAAAAATTCAATCAATCAAAACTTTTAAGCAAAATTTCCCCGTCTTATATTTTAATCAAAATTTTCTCATCCCTCAACTTTTAATAACAATTTTCAATCTGATGATTTTATCAAAATTTTGTTTGTTTTTATTTGGTTTTCTTTCTTCTATTTTATGCATAGAGTGTAAAAATCGTATCAAAATCGTTTTAACGAAAAAATAACATAAACACGTGAACAACTTAAAACTAGAAATAAACAAATATTAATTCTAAGAACAAATAAACAAAAAGAAACATAAGACTAGATGCATTCTCGCAACAATTAGAACCGTAGACCGGTTTTGCTCTCATTAGAGCTCTTCAGTACGGCATACTAATTGTAGCAAAAATGCACCAAAAATAACACGGCTATCGTATAGCCAGTCTTAAAACACTAAGTGAGTGGTGAACGTGTCGCCAAACATATCTATTCGAATAGACTAGTCAATAATTATTAGTTATTAATATGTTCTAATTGACTAGCAAAAGTGGGTAATACTGGGGGTCATCAGTCTGGGGTTATTAGTCTTGTAAATCATGATAAATTATCAGTCTTTTGGCTGTTTGGGTCTCATTAACAAATACTTTTCAGAGATTAAAGCTCCGAGAGCTTTGAAGGTCGTTTCTTTGGCAGATATACGATGCTTAGGGGAGTGTGACCAATAAGGTCCGCTCCTACAAAGGGGAAAGTTACCAATTTCGGAGAAGTGTCCGATGCCTTGGATGTGGGTGATGCAGTTCGTCTTGGTTGCGGATGATATCATAGCGCTGGTAGCAGCGACATCACTTTAGTAGTGGAGTGCTGATATTCAAAGGCAAAGACGCCCTGATTAGGAAAAGCCTAAGTGAGGGTATGGATGGGGTTCTCGACGGAGTTTGGGGAGCTGAGGTTGGTAAACTCAGATACAATTAAAGGTGCAGAAGTGGGAGCTTCGGAGCACTGGGCTAAGGTGGTGGTTCCAAAAAAATAATTTGAGTAGGTACTCATTATCTGGTTGATGTTACCGAACCAGGAGTCATCTTGATTCAGGAAACAAAACTCATCAATGTTTTTGATGGTGTCATTAGCTGTTGGGGTCGGGAGGTTGAGTCGTGGGCCATATCTATTGAAGGAAGCGTCGATGTCTCTGTTTGTTTCTGGTGCATAAAGCATTCCAGGCAGAAGGGAGGTTGCTCTTTCGGTTTCATTCCATGCGTGAGCAGTGAAGAGGTGTCCGTTTAGAGTGCGATCGACAGAATGATCAAAGGAGGTAGGAATTGTGAAATCCGGTATATTGGCGGGTAATGCAGTGGTTATCTTACTTGCGAATCCAAGAAGTCCAGGGATGTATGGAAGGGTTAGCATATAAGTATGGGCATCATCGTAGATTATGAGAGCTCGGACATGTAGAAAGAACGGTTGTCTGGGTCGGAAGTACCTTGTTAAGTTGACTTAAATTGTCTATACAAATCTATGGCAGGACATTGTGGTAACATTTTAAAGATGCACATATACAGTGTGTCCTAAACTGGATGGGAATTTATTGCTATCTCCGTTATTATTAGAGATAGGGAGACGGTTAAATTAGCAATGGTATGTAGAATTTCATGCTCGTTCCAAATGTTACTTGTATTTTGCCCTGCCTCTTTTCGTTTTCGAGTTATTTTGAAACAACCAAAACTTCTCGATTTCTTTTTCCTTCAGTATTTAAGCAGGCGTTGATCTGACATGTCTAAGACTTGCACATTATCAGGACACTTTTCACAAAGTACTCTTTTTGTGCTATTCTCAACTTTGGATTGTCATTTGTTTTTGAGCTACAGGTATTAACGTTTGTTTTTATTATGGCAGCCATATTGGATTTTTTGCTCATGTGAAAAGAGCTTTCTAATGATGTACAACATGCTTGAGAACTCTTGTAATTGCACTGACAATTTTGAGAAAAACCATTTTAAGGATAGTAAACTATGAAATCCAATACCAGAAAACAAATGACAAAAAAAGGTTCAAAAAGCAGTAAGCCATGGAGTCGTAACAATAGACTTCTACTTTTAACATAATTTTCCGTAATGATTCACGATAAAAAAATAGGAACTTTGAGCACACTAATGAATCGGCCCATTATTGAAAATGATATTTTGTATTACATTACCCTAAAAAATTGTTATAATTTAATTAACTAGGTAAATCTAGTTAGTAACTAAATTTACTAATAGAACTCAATAAAAAGCAGATTAATGATTTACGAAGACGCCTTTGAAAATTGATTGATTTTTAAACGTAAGTCAACTGAGAAACAACAGAAAAAAGGTTGCTATGGATATAACACTATCGCGACAACTAAGAATACTGTCATTCTCAATTATATGAATAATTTGAGGTGTATATAACACATTGCTTACAATTTTATACTAAATAGTTTGCTTCCTGTTTATTTTAAATATTATTCAACAATACGTTCAGTAATGAAGAATATTTTGACATGTTGGAATGTTATATTCGTTCTAACCGAAATACTGAGGCAGCTGCAAATTCATATCAAAACAAATACCCAGAAAGACGACAACCAAACACCAAAATATTTCGCAGGATAGTGACCAATCTATTGAACGACGGTAGCTTCCACGCAAAGAAACTACCAATGCCTAGAAATGAAGAAAGACAAAATGCCGTCTTACAGGTTTTATAGTGAACAAATTGACGTTCCAAAAAGTACGGTACATCATGTATTAAAACAAAGTCATTACCTTCCATACAAACCTAACAAGACTTAAATCTTGACGATTACCCTAAGCGACTTCAATTCTGCAGATGGTATCAAGGACAATCTCAGCAAGATGAAAATTTTCATTTGAAGATAATATGGACTGATAAATCCAGATTTACAAATTGTGGTGTGTATAATCGCCATAATAGGTATTATTGGGTAAATGAAAATCCCTATCTGAAGGAAGAAAGACGATTGCAAGAGAGATTTGGTGCGGCTTATTAGATAAAGAACTGTTATTTTTATTTGTATATTAGAGAGTTAATTTAAAAAAAAAAACAGGTAACTTTATTGTTGGTCCGTTCTTTTTTGAAAATAATTTAACTGGGGAAAGGTATCTTAATCTATTGAGAAATGATATCTTACCAACAATTCGAAGAGTTCATGACAATTTAGACGAGATTTGGTACCAATAAGACGGTTGTCTAGCTCACAATGCTAGGATCGTCAAGGAATTTTGTACCAAAATTTTAATAATCGTGTCATTTGTAACAATGGGCCGGTTCATTGGTGTGCTCGAAGTTCTGATATAACACCCATCGATTTTTATTTTTGGGGTACTCCGAAGAATGATGTGTATAAATTCGATCCACCACAAAATATCAATGAATTACGAAACAGAATCACGGAAACTATAAATCATATTAACCAAAACACCCTCACCAGAGTTTGCAGGCATGTTTCAAAAAGGTGTATAAAGTGCATTGAACAAAACGGTGGCCATATTGAACAATGTTATATTTAATGTATTTTTAAGTTTCTATTTTATTATTTGTTGAGTTCCGTTTCTAATTGTGTTTTGTGGAGATTAAGTTTCTATTTGTTATTGCCGAGTTTCGTTATTAAACTGTTTCACATAATATTACCTAGCAGTATTACATAATTAAGTATTGTAAATTATATCACAATATTTTTTTATCGTGAATCATTACGGAAATTTTTGTTAAAAGTAGAAGTGTATTGTTAGACTCCATGGCCTATTGCTTTTTGAACACTTTTTTTGTCATTTGTTTTCTGGTATTGGATTTTATAGCCTGTTATCTTCAAAACGGTTTTTCTCAAAATTGTCAGTGCAATTACAAGATTTCTCAAGCATGTTGTACATCATTAGAAAGCTCTTTTCACATGAGCAAAAAATCCAATATGGCTGCCATAATAAAAAGAAACATTGATATCTGTAGCTCAAAAACAAACAACAATCCAAAGTGAAGAATAGCACAAAAATATTACTCTTTAAAAAGTGTCCTGATAATGTGCAAATCTTAGACATGTCAGATCAACTTCTACTTAGATATTGAAGAAAAAAGAAATCGACATTTTTTTTAAATAACTCAAAAACGAAAAGAATCAGGGCAAAATACAAGTCATATTTGGAACTAGCATGAAATTCTACAAAACATTGCTAATTTAACCGTCTCCCTATCTAATAATAACGGAGATAGCAATACATTCCCATCCAGTTTGGGACACACTGTGTAAGTCAATTAACTACGGTTTATAAAATGCTTTTCGGGGATGCTTTAATTTGTATTCTGTTTATAAAGTTTTCTGTCACCATTTTTTGTTTTAGAGTACAAAATTAAATGAAGCAGTTTATGCACTTAAATGGTACGAGTGGAAACCAAAGGACAGATATTTTATACTTATGATTATGATAAGAACCCAGAAGGTAACATCTATAAGAGCTGGTCCCGTATCGCAACTAGATTTGCCGGCTTTAGGAAGTGTAATTAGAATCCCAAACACACATGAATTTTGCCTTATACATACTCTTTTTTACAGTGCTTTAAAGCTGCCTACACCTTCATGATGTTTTTTTACAATACTCTAAATACATAACCAACTAAGGACAAAAATGTTTATATTTAAGTCTATTGCGTATAACTTATCTAGTACTAGTTATTAATTGTAAACGTGTTATTTATCCGAAAATTATTATATGTCCACTAAGTAAAAACACTTAAATGAGTTTAATTTGTACGGTAAAAATTAACAAGTATTGCTAACATACGACGAAAATAAAAAACGCTAATAATGAAGCAATGTGTAGACATATAAAAATAAATACATTTCTAATAGGTGTTCAGAAAGGCGTTGTTTTGCAAAAAGCATTGGATATATACATATATTGGCGGGGGTCTGGTCTAGACGACACTGGAGGGAGGCGTATATCTCTGGGAAGTGGTACATTCAGATTTTGAGGCCTGTTGTTACTTGGGACCGGTGTTCCAAATTATACAGCCTTGGTGGGGGTCGGGTCCAAACGAACCCGGAGGAGTTGAGATCTCTGGAGAGTAGTATACACCCAGACTTTGAGGCCCCCACAGTGTGTTTCGAAACGTACAAACGACCCCGCTTGGGTGATGCTCGGAAGCGGGACTCAGTGGGATGTTGCATTGAGTCTAGCATTGGTGGGTGTCGTGTGTAGATGGAGTAGAGCTGATATCTCTAGGAAAACTGACCGATATCGGGCCGGACGAACACGGAGAGAGGCTGTCCCTCTGTGAGCTTCGAAATCGACAAGCGACCCTACCCAGATAGCAGTACACCTGTCACCCAAATTTCACGCTGAAAAAGATCGACTCCCTCAGGAACTGGATTTGGTGGGTGAAATTCAAGCAATTAGTCGTGGGTCACAATTGATGTAAGATTGCGGTGAAGGGACTAGAATAGTCCTCACATCTAATCTAATTTATATATTCCTCTAAAACTGCTATTTTTGTATTATTTTTAACTATAAATAAACTTTCTCGAGAAGAAGAGGTCATTAGCAAGAGATCAAGCAAATGACAATGGCAGTAGTATAATGAATAAGGAAAAACATTATAACAGTAGCTGTTTAGAGTTAGTAAATCTTATATGCATTCTTGCATATTCATGTCTTTTGAATATTTTATTGTTTCCGTTGATTAAAGAGCAACTTTTAGGTTATCTCGAATGTTGTTCGCTAATCTGGCATCACAAGAAGATTGACACCCTATGAGGACGTGCTTTACTGTGAGCTGAACATTACTCTGTGCAAACAGGAGTTATATTTGCTTTATCTATGGTTCTTTTCGTACTTAATACGACTGCGTAATTATATAGATATCTTAACAGACTATGTTCCTAGGATGTCCCTTAAAAAGTCAGTCACGTTAAGTCGAACAGGCTCTTATCTAATTTTATTGGACCACCTTTTCCGGTTTATCAATTTAAAAGTGATTGCTATAAAGACAACTTGCAAGTCAAATAACTAGTGGTACAATTTAAATATCATTTTGGCATTACTTAAAAAATCTCGTACTACAGATCAGTTGATAAGGAGAGGAATTCATTTATATTAGTGAAGGGTTTTATCACGAAATCATTGTAAGTTTTTATTTTCTTATTTCACATTCTCAGTCACACAAGCTACTAGTTTGGTAGCAATTAAGAATCACCATCCAGTCGATATGAACGATTTCATTCTTAACACACACCACTAAACCATACTTCAGCAGATAGGGCTCCTACCACGGTACATGAAAAGAGTATAAAGCAACCAGCACGACTAAGAAAATTTGATTTGCATCAAGAGTCCTAACAGTGCTCCCACCAGCATTAACTTCGGGTGCCCTTATCTTCGGTGGACCGAAAGGTTGCAGCAATCGTCTGACCCAGCGATTTTATCAAGGACGAGGCAATATCGCTGCTGCTGTAATTAGCCACCGTTTCCGTTTCCACAGCATCGATTACCCTGAAAAGCTGGATAAATTAAATGATATGAAGGTGGATAACACACTCAACTGTAGCGATAGTAGTTTACCTGCGGATTATAGTCGAGCACGAGGCATGGTATTGAATCTGAGTAGGGGCTGATCGTATAGAATGGAAGATGTCACCAGTGTGCTCACCGAAGCAGGGGGACTCTCTTAAATTGTATATATTGTACTTTTGTATTGCGTCTTGTTTCTTTAACGACGGAATACTACGGATAAATACCAACGCCAGGTATTAGTTTCACCTTATCATCCTACTTTTCAGTAGAAAGGTAGACATATTTAACGTGTTCAACATAGTACTGTAAAACGGACACCGGCTCTGCTCTCAATTCGAAAGGAGGAATATGCAGAAGCTCAACTTGATCAAACAATGCCACAGCCTCATTTTATAATATTTTTCAAAGGTGAATTAACTTTTCTACTACGAAACGAACCAAGAACCTTAACTCGAGAGACGTCCTCACCAGTGGGCCACCGAGGTTGTCAATAGTATAAGATCAGGTAAGTAAGGAAATAAATATAGATTTGCTTGTTAAACACTCAACTTGCTTCTCTCACTGAGTCACACCATTATTATTTTGCACGAACGATTGTGACACATTAAACAAAGCCGGATATACCAGACAAACTAATTAGTCAATGTTGCAGTCTTACTGGAATATAGATTAGCGATCCATTTCAGAGCTGTTCCCCAAAGAACCGTCTTTGCCTAAGCACTTGAAATACTTTTGTGCTTAGAAGCACTTTTTGAAACCAATGTTAAGTGCTTCAAGTACTTCATAAAAAGTCTTAGTGGTTAGTATAACGGAAAAGAGCTACCAAAAACTTTCAGTGCTGTCGAGCTCTGGAAAGGCTTGCAAGCACCCAAGTATGTAAGTGTTCTTAGAAACGCAAAACGCAAGAAAACCTTGTTTACTATCATGTTCCGACTAAAGAAATGATTAAAAATTTATTCCAGCATATCTTCTGCTGCTATAAGACACCTTAACTAAACTACGCGTCAATCGAAGTGAAACACCTTAAATTTTGGATGCTGTTTGATCATTTGTATCTCAAAATCAAGTTCGCAGAATCTGCTGTAATTTTCACAGGTTGGCAGATGTTTTTTGGGGGGCTTCTGATTGGTAGACAAAATTTGCAGTTAAATGCTACAAGATAAAGGGTTAAATATGAGTAGTAATTCAGTAACATTTCAAACGATGGCCATTAGTCTACGAGGAGAGATATATATTTTTGGTATGCAATTTAGAAATATACCTTGATACCTCGGGACGTTTTCGAGATTTTATTAATATCGCAGCCCACTACGTTTTTATAATCAATTTTGTATTTTAGGACAACTCCACCCTAAGGAAAAATGCAAGCAAATCCCATTGGTCGATGAGACGGATTACGTTGGCTTTTGGTATCCAGTGCTGAAAATTATCTCTATACCTCGGGACCTTTTCAAGATTTGGTTAATATCGCGTTCCACTACGTTGCTCTCATCACTTTTGTGTTTGAGGTCAAATTAGACTCTTAACTACGTTGTTTTTTCATAATACGCACACTTCAATAGTCGAGGAGTTAGGTTGGGTAAATTTTGGGTATCTAATTCAGAAGAGCACCTTAATACCTCGGAAAGTTTTCGATATTTTCTTAATATCGCAGCCCAGTACGTTTTTTATAATCAATTTTGCATTTTAGGTCATATCCACGCTAAGTAAAAATGCAAGCAACCCCATTGGTTGATGAGGCGGATTATGTTCACTTTTGGTATTCAGTGCTGAAGATAATCTCTATACGTCGGGACCTCCTCGAGATTTTGTTGATATCGCGTTTCACTACGTTGCTGTCATCAGTTTTGTCTTTGACCTCATATTAGAGCTTTAACCACATTGTTGTTTTCGTAAAACGCGCACTTCAATGGTCAAGGAGTTGGGTTGGGTGTATTTTCGGTATGCAGTTCAGAAGAACACAATACCTCGGGACGTTTTCGAGATTTCGTTAATATCGCAGGCCACTACGTTTATATAATCAATTTTTTCTCTTTCTTTTTTTTAAATTATTGGTCGACGGGGAGTTTTACGCTGATTTTTGGTATTCTGTTCTAAAAAACATCTCTATGCCTCGTGGCATTTTTTGAGGTTTTGTTCATATCGCATTCGACTACGTTGTTGTGAGCAAATTTGCCTCCCAACTTTCTCGCATCACAATAGTCGATACTTAGGGACGTTTCTGAAATGTAGTTGATATCTCAGCCTAATAGGTTGATCTAATTAGTTTTGGATTATAGCTAAAAATTTTAATCAGCAACAATGCAAGCGGACCCCATTGATCCAGGAGGTTATTTAGGTTGATTCATCATTTGCATAACAACCAATGTCGTTGCGTATGGCAACAATCACGTTTGACATTTTACATTAACATATGCTTCCAATTCTTCACTTATAATTTTATTTACAGTAAAAATATGGTGCAGCTTCGATGATTGCCTCACGAAATGGAAAATATTTTAAGGTAACAAAACAAAGTATTAATTTAAACAAAATTATGAAATATTGATAGATTTATTGTGCGGTTTCAGCTTAAGGTGACAAGGCTGGTCGTATAGACACATAGCCGACATTCACTCCAAATCCCAGTCGACAATTAAAAGGGTGATAGACCGTGTCGTGAATACCGGCCGCTCTCAATACAGGCATGGGGGTGGCAAAGAAAGTTATTACAAGGCGATATGACAACAGAATTGCCATAACAGTACCCAGGAACAGAAAGGTAACTTCCTCAGAAATCAGGTCAATTGTGGGAATTTCAGCTTCGAAGTGGACAATACGCAGACGGCTCCATATCAGAAATTTAAGAGCCAGACGACGAGCGGCATGCCCACTCTTCAACTATACACCGCACTGGGCGCAGAAACTGGGCCAACCAGCACAGCCACTGGGGAGCGACAGAATGGCAGAGATGTGTGTTTGTTGATGAATCAAGGTTCACTTTGTATTGAAAGGATGGGCGTATATTGGTATGGAGAGAAACTGGTGAAAGGTATAGCGAAGAATGTATGGAAGTACGAGAGGCTTTCGGTGGAGTGACAGTATGTAGTGGTATAAGTCGAAATGGGAGAACTGACTTAGTAATATTGATGAGAGAACGTTTGAATGGAGAAAGGTATCGAGATTTGAGTGTGAAGAGATATTCTTATTCCGTATGCCTTTAATTTCGGTAACGATTTTATATTGGTCGATGATAATTCTCGTCCTCATCGAGTTCAAATCATTACGGATATGCTTAGGACGAACAATATCGAGAGAATGGAGTGGCCTGACAGATCACCTGATATGAATCCGATTGAGCATGTATGGAATCGGATCAAATTAAAATTAAGTCAGCGAGAAAGTGGTTTCCGTGGCTTGAATGTATTGGCTACTGCGATTAGGCAGGAGTGGGAAGTTAATTCCCAAGATTTGTTGAGAAGATTGGTGGATAGTATGCCCAGACGAGTGGCAGATCTGATCAGTAATCGTGGTGGACCTACAGTATACTGACTTCTACGTTTCTTCATAACTATGGGGTTATCACTTATCTGTGTTAGTCATGTCATGTGTAATGAATAAAATAAAATGTTCACTACTAACATATTAGTTTTACTACTAAGAAACAAACTATATGATATCAACCTAGTAGGCTGCAATAACAACAAAATCTCGGAAACGTCCCGAAGTATCCAAAGTTTCTCAACTACATACCCAAAATTCACCTAACCAATATCCTCGACTATTGTGATTTGCTTTTTGCAAGACAGTTGGGAGGCAAATTTCTTGACAGCAATTGAATGCGATATAAACAACATCTCAAAAAATGCCACGAGGTATAGTAGATATGTTTTTCAGGGTAAAATACCAAAAATCAGCATAAACCTCCTCGTCGACCAATGATTTTAAAAAAGATGACATAAACGTAGTAGGCTACGATATTAATGAAATATCGAAAATGTCCCGAGGTATTGATGTGTTCTCCTAAATGCATACCGAAAATTCACATAACTGAACTCCTTGCCTATCTAAGTGCGCGTTTTACGAAACCAATCTGACCTCAAACACAAAAGTGATGGCAGCAACGTAGTGGAACGCGATATCAACAAAATCTCGAGAAGGTCCCGAGGTATAGAGATAATCTTCATCACTAAATACCAAAAGCAAACATAATCCGCCTCATCGACCAATGGGGTTTGCTACCAATATATATGTATATATATATATATATATATATATATATATATATATATATATATATATATATATATATATATATATATATATATATACAGGGTGTTACAAAATAGTGGGCCAACCCGCTAACCACGGATTCCCGAGACGAAAATTTTATGACTTTCCTTATAACATTTTTCTTCTGGGGGCCCCGTTTTCGAAATACAGAGTTTTGAAGTTGAACTTGAAAAACAAGTATTGACCCTCTAAACTTTTTGTGCGCACGCCAATGGTTTTAAAACAAATGGCTTTTGTTAGACAAAATAATTTTATAACTTTTGTTTCTCTAGTTGAATTTTGAGAAAACGACTAGTTTATGAGTTATTGTAAATTGTATGGTCGGACCCAAACAGGTGAGAAAGAACCTACGAAACGTTATCTCCATGAAATATAACATGTAGTCTTATACCACGACTAGACGACATCTGCGTGAATAAGAAAAATCCAACCCTTACATTTTTTATTCGGGCGCTGGTGGTCTAATAGAAACTAATATCGTAGGTTATTTGCGTTCTTCAACGCCGGTGACATGTCTCAACAAATTAAAAAAATTGGATTTTTTTTTACTCATTTGCAATCAGAATAAAGAATGTAATGCACATAAATTGTAGCTCATTCCATTGCCTTAAATATTGCTGCTTGAATACATACATACTTGTTTCACACATACGTAATCAAAACCGTTTTATAAGTATAAGTTGTATTAAACTTGAACTGTCAGTCTGGTATTAACATGAAAACTAAACTAAAAATAATGAAAAATGGTAAGTAAAGCGATGTTATAGAAATAAAATTATAATTAAATTAAATGCTCAATATAGCTACCACCCTCTTGGATGCACAGGCGGGCTCTTTTGATAAGCGAAAACCGAATTTTTTTGAAAACGTCTGGTTTCATACGGTATTCCTCTGCGCCTTGTAGGATTAGTTCCCGCAAATGTTCTGCATCGAGTATGGGCACCCTGTACACAAATTCTTTCATATATCACCAGAAACTAAAATCTAAGGGGTTGAGGTCGGGGGAACGGGCTGGCCAGTTGACAGGTGCATCTGCCCCCCCGGCCAATCCAATGGCCATTGAAAGTGTTACTTAAATGTTGTCGAACCTCTCTTCCGTAATGAGGCGGAGCACCGTCCAGTTGTAGCCACATATTTTGCCGAATTTCCAAAGATATCGTCAAGTAAATCTACGAACTCGTTCTGTAAAAATGTTAAAAACACATCCGCATTTACTCGAGTTGGCAAAAAAACTGGGCCTAAGAGTAAGTCATCAATTATTCCTGCCCATACGTTCAATCTATAGTTGACTTGATGACGAGTTTCGACTATCGCATGCGGATTTTCTTGTGCCCACATGTGACGATTATGCAAATTCGTAACACCATTGCGAGTGAAAAGGGCTTCATCTGAAAACAGAATAAATCTAAGGAATTGCTGCTCACGATTGTTCTCCAGTAACATCCAGTTGCAGAAAGTCATTCTTGTTAATGCGTCTTGGGGTAAAAGAGCGTGTACTTTCTGAACATGATACGGGTACAGTGACTGTCGCTTCAGTACTCGGTGCACATCAGTTGAATTTATAGTGGCACGCTCATTATGCCTTATTTGGCGGGCTACTGCTCTTGTACTTGTTCCAGGTGTTGTTTCCACTATTCTTACGATTTCTTCTTCTTGCCTGGTATTGAGCTTGTGTGGTCTCCCGCTGTTACCTGTACGCTCTTGTTTTATTGTACCTGATTCCCTCATGCGACGAACTAATGTTGAGAAAAATTTCCTCTTTGGGTGATGACGGTTAGGAAATGTAGCTGCATAGCATCTAGCAGCATGACTAGCATTACAATCACATTTCCCTACAAGCAAGATAAATTATTAAAAACTGATTGTACTAAAAAATTACTATCATTAAACTCTTACCCATTATTAAGACCATATCTGTCATATCAGAAAATGATATGATATCTGTCATATTGTCGAAAATGATAAGGTCAATTATCACAAAGTATATCTATAGTTTGAATATCGCCGTGAAAATAATATTTTGACAGTCAGCAACTTACCTTCTAGTATTTTTCAGAGCCTACGTGGATCCAAAAAATTCTATGAACAACGAATATAATGGGATGTTTTTTTTCTGTGGATTTGTTCATCAGACATTACATATTTTTTATAAAATATAAAATAAATAGACCTTGCAAAATAAGAATTATATTAGAAAACGTTCCATTCATGAAAGTAAAGCGCCCTGTTTCGGTCCGATCATTCAACTTGAAATAACTCATAAACTAATCGTTTTATAAAAATTTAACTGAAGTGACTAAAGTTACGACATTCATTGATCTAATAACAGCTATTTGTTTTGAAACCATTGGCGTGCGCACAAAGAAGTTTAGGGGACTATTAGTAATACTATCCCTCCTATACCCCTTGGGGTTTAATTTTTCTTATTCACGCAGATGTCGTCTAGTCGTGGTATAAGACTACATGTTATATTTCATGGAGATAACGTTTCGTAGGTTCTTTCTCACCTGTTTGGGTCCGACCATACAATTTACAGTAACTCATAAACTAGTCGTTTTCTCAAAATTCAACTAGAGAAACAAAAGTTATAAAATTATTTTGTCTAACAAAAGTCATTTGTTTTAAAACCATTGGCGTGCGCACAAAAAAGTTTAGAGGGTCAATACTTGTTCCACCCCCCCTGTACCCCTCTTGGGATTTGATTTTTCTCTCCTCATCTACACAGATGGCGTCTAGTTATGAAATAAGGCTACGTGCAAAAATTTCTTGGAGATAACTTCATAAACATAAAAATTAGAAATGAAAAATTATTTTTCAAGTTCAACTTCAACACTCTGTATTTCGAAAACGGGGCCCCCAGAAGAAAAATGTTATAAGGAAAGTCATAAAATTTTCGTCTCGGGAATCCGTGGTTAGCGGGTTGGCCCACTATTTTGTAACACCCTGTATATATATATATATATATATATATATATATATATATATATATATATATATATATATATATATATATATATATATATATATAACTCTCCTCGTAGACTAATGGCCATCGTTTGCAATGTTGCTGAAAAAACATCTACTTATATTCCACCCTGTATGTTGTACCACGTAAGTGCAAATTTTGTTGTCTATCAATCAGAAGCCCCAAAACACATCTGTCAACCTGTGAAAATTAGAGCAGAGGCGGTGAACTTGATTTTTAGATACAAACGATCAAACAGCATCCAAAATTTAAGGTATTCCACTTCAATTGACCCGTAATTTATATGAAATATATATAAACTTTCTGATTTTGATAATAACAACAGTTTGGCTAAGTTTTGTAATGCATACCCTGCTCTAATTTAAGATTGTGCCAGTGTATTTCAAAATAAATCAAATTAAATCATGATTATTAAAGAATCTTTTCTAATGATAAAATGGATTATGAAAATGAATTAAAAAGTTATAATATCCAAATGTTATTCTGATAATCAGCCAGAATCACACTAGCAGGATACTGATGTTTCATAATCTTAAAATTTTAATGTAGTTGGAAATCACGGAACTCATCGACAGTTGTAAATAAATTCACTTCACCCAAAAAAAAAATGTTTCTGAGATTCAACAGTCCACTTCCGTCAAGTGCTTCAGTAGAAAGAATGTTTCCACTTACATATAGTATATATAATAGGACTTATATTCATCTCTTTCTGCAGTTCAGTATTTTCAAAGTAGTTAAGGAAACCAGATGAAATTGCCACCCTTCACTTTTTTTTTAATTTTAATTAATGAAATAGATTACATAATAATACACACATAAGATTTCACAAAATATATGACTGCGTTTATATATCTATGAAATCACAAGTGCTATATTGCTATTTGTATTAATTTATCAGGAAGTGCTTAGTGCTCGTCATTTCAAATTACCTCTCTAAAGTGCGCAGTTAATCGCAAGCACTTTGTCGTCAAAAGTATTTCGTGTGCTCGAAAAACGCAAGCACCTTTTTGGGCGTTTAATGCTCGAAGCACTTTCCATCAATGCTCGAAACACTTTACATTGATGAAATCTGCTCGCGAATCTCATCCAGTTCGTATGCAATAAGAACACTTACCCAAAGACGCAGTACCTCTACTGTGTTCACTGTATTATGCGTTTGTCTACTCACAACTAAGGTTCGGTATTATACACTGGGGATTAGCAAGTGAAGCAAATCGAGTTTGTAAAAACTCAAAGACGCAGCAAGTGCGTTATGGTAGTGAATTTTCATAGAAATGATCTGGCACCAAATATTTTATTATAACTTTTTTTTCTTGTAACATAGAAATCTAAATTTTTGTGTATAGTTTACTTTTTATATCGTAAACCTACCTACCAAATTTTATCAAAATCGGCCCTTTATTTTTTGAGTTATCGGTGTGATACATATATATATATATATATATATATATATATATATATATATATATATATATATATATATATATATATATATATATATATATATATAAACATATAAAAATTGAAACTGACACCGGATATGGGTTCTAGGGGTCCTAGGTCGCGCGCATTTGCAAAATTTTTTTCAAAATTCAAAAATCAGGATCTCTCCATTAGTGAATTTTTTCTACGCAAATTCACTAAAAACAAGGAAACCAAGAAGTAATATATTCAATAACCCGCAGACACATTTGTAGAAACACTTTCTATACCACGAGAGGTAAAAATAACCTGCAAACTTACAAACATCGCAGAGCTCTGTACCAAAATCACTGTTCTACAAGTGCTGCACTTTTTTTAATGCACTGCCAGAAGATGTATGGAATGTAGACACTTTACCAGCTTTTAAGAAGAGAGTGAAAACAATTTTCCTAAACAAGACATGCTGCTCTGTGTACGATTTATCTTTTATGTTAATTTTTTTAGTAATATTCACTTTTAATCAGTACTATAGTTACCATGGTATAAACTTTGTGCACCTGGTGTTTCTAAAAAACAATATTGGATTAAGATCTATATTCTGCAACTTTTCTTTTTAACGTTCTTGTGTGTTTAATTATTTTTGTCTTGCTTTTATGTGTTATTTAAGAAAAATGTTCCTTAATTTTTATACGATTGTATGTGTTATGTTATTTTCTTATTAACTTGTAGGCGTACATGAACATCCCTGTTTCACTTAGGGGACATTGGCCTGTTTCATTGTTAATATATACGTTATACATTATACAGTATACATTATATATTCTACATTATACATTATACATCCGTATGTAGGACCATGTTATGACAAGCATGGAAATAAGCTTTAAAGTTTTAGCGACCCTGCTGTTAAAAAATGCGTTACAAATGTTCTTCGATATTATTTTACAATTTGAAATAACATAATGAAACCAACTTTGTTTGTTCCAACATATTATTTCTGGCATATTTTCTAAAAAGTAGTTATTTCGTAGATGAATAGTAATAATAATTATTATCATATTATTGCTTCTATATCTTACTTATCAGTGCTCATCACAGGTCAGAATCACTTAACAGTTCTTCTCTATCTGTTTTATCTTCTCATGTTCTAGTTGTTGCTTTATTCCTTCTACAATGTCTACACTATCGTGCACCTCTCAAGTGTTTGATTTTCCTTATAACTTACATTTGAAACCCCGTTTAAGTTTTTATTTAATTTTGAACACATAGTTCGACCTACTTTGTTGGGATTTAGAACCAAAAACACATATTTTCGAAATCGGCTTATGATATTACTTTCCATGTTTGTCCTCTTCAAACATTTATGTTACAGCTCACAGAAATTGGTCTTATTTACTGCACCATTCAGATTCTCTGATATTCCATTATTGCTTTACAAGACAATAGACACTCACATCTGGTATGTGGAGCTGTGTTGGATAGTAAAGCATAAAGTACGAACTGCTTTTCACATGCTCCTGAGTGCCATACTCATATGTGATTTGTCCTTAAAGCTGCTTTGTTGATAATTATTTAATTCAATTACGAATGTCTTAAAAATTGGTAATTATACGTGAAATTTGAATGCACGTATTTATCCAGAAGATGACACTGCATCAAAAAACAGATATGAATTGAAGGTCGCCATTAGTTTACGAATAATAGGAATTGGCTCCTCTCGTTTGGCATAATACGAACCCTCTCTAAGATTGGTGGTCTTGTATAACTATCTAAATTGATTTGCGAATGCGTATTTTTTTTTTTACTTATGCAGATAATTTGAATGCACCTTGTGACGGGTTTTCCTGGGGTTTGAAACCTTGCCCGTCACAATTGAGTTAAAAGGAGATAAACTAAAGGTTAACAGAATTTTTTAAAATAATTCTAGGGTCTTCAAGCGCTCGTGGTTGTTATCACCCCAGCGGAAAGAATCACTCACTAGTAACCAATCCCAAGTGTCTGGCGTCAGATGTGCAATATAAATTAACCTATTTGTTTGTAAAATTAAGCGGAGATAATAACGACAATAGACAAGGTATTTGTCTAATTGGCATTTAATTGTGTACCTATTTTCATATGGTACTAGAGAGACAGAAGTGGAACTTAAATAAAATGAAGAAATAAAAAGTGAGATTGGTTTTCAAATATTTAATACAGAGGGACCTTGAGTATAACCTTAAGCAAAGTATTAGATTTAAAACAGTATATACGGTGTTACAATCGAATGTCTGCCTTGCTTCTCACTTTATTTATAAAAACACTGACAAATAAACTATAAAGCATGTTACATATATTTAATAAGTATGGATACAGCAAGGACTTGCACTAATGCCGTTGATTATTACCTGTAAGTCTCTCTTGTTCTTTGGTAAGGTTTCTTCTGTATGTTCTTCACCTGTGACTATCATAGACTGCACATGTCATGATCACAAACTACACAACACCATGCACATTCTTTGACTTTCCCATTCTTGCTTTACAAGATACACTCACTTGTGGTATCTGAAATAAATGGGTTGTGTTAGATAGTAGAGCATAAAGTGCGATCTTTTTCCACATGCTCTTGAGAGCCATAGTCATATGTGATTTGTGACTGTCCATCAACCTAATTTGTTTATAATTATCTAAGTTGAATTACGAATGTCTTAAAAATTGGTATTTATACGTAAAATTTGGATGCGCCTATCGGTCCAAAAGATTAAACTGCATCAGAAGACACAGATTCCAATTGAAGTTCACCATGAGTTTGCGAATAAAAGGAATTGGCGATTCTTCCTTGGCATAATGCGAACTCTCTCTCTAAGATTGCTGCTTCTGTATAACTACCTAAACTGAATAGCGAACGCCTAAAAGAAGTTACTTATGCATAGAATTTGAATGCACCTATCGATCCAGAAGATGAAACGGCGTCAGAAAACAGAGATTAGAATTGTTGCTGGTCACCTATTTGCGAATAGAAAAAACTGATTATTCTCGCTACGCAAAATTCTCAATAATAGGAGGTCTATCAAATATTGCTGATTTTCGAATTGGCGATCGCTAGCGGTTTGCAAATAAGTCATTGATTATTTTCGGTTTGGATAACTTAAGAATCCCAATTTCATCAGAAATTGTATTATTAGTATCGACTTTAGCCTAGAGGGCTTTCACACTCCCTCAAAGGGGAACATTCACTCATCCCAGGTATCTCAGATACCAAAGGGACTGAGTTCAGATGGAGCCCTTTCCAAGTTATCGGGCCCTGAACGACAACGCGACACATCATCATTTCCCAGGAATCTCCGCACGGTGTGGGCAGTTGCAAGTAGTACTGCCTTCTGCATAACCTTATAAAGATGCTCTCCAAGACCCAGTATCTTAATATTCTCTCGAAGATTCTTAGGAACCACGCCAGTTGACGGCATGACTATTGGAATCACTCGTACACTATCTGCCCTCCACTGTCTCTTTACTTGTATCTCCAGGTCTCTGTACTTAATGATCTTCTCGTTGGATTTTATCTCTAGGTTATTAGTATTTGGAATGGCCACATCAATCAGCGTTACTTGGTTGCAGGACTTATCCAGTATTATTATATCTGGCCTGTTGTGTGCAACTCGTTGATCTGTGAGCACAGTCCGATCCTAGTACAACCTGTATCCTGAGTTCTCTAGAACAGGCTCAGGAGTGTATCTATAGTAGGGCACCTTACTAAGATTTATAAGTTCCAGTTTCAGAGCCAGTTCTTGGTGAAATATCTTGGCAACTGCGTCGTGCCTCTCTTTATACTCTCATGCAGCAAACGCTTGACATCCTTCTGTGACGTGCTGGATAGTCTCTGATAACTGATACCCAAATCTACATTTGTCATCTTGGACCAAATTATCTCCAACTATATACTTCAGGTAGTTTCATGTTGGGATGACCTGATCTTGTATGGCCAGCAAAAACCCCTGTCTCTGGAAACATCTGTCCGGACACTAACCAGTAGTTCGACGCCAGTTTGTGGACATGTGCCTGGGAGGTCTCATTCAGATGTTGCCCATGGAGAGGCTTCTGCATCCAAGATTGCAGCTTTTCCTGATCAGTCCGATGGTGACTTTGTATTTCACTTTCTTTTAATTGTAGCGGTGTTGAATCATCCAGCTCGCATATGGAACAGTGTAGTTCAGGAGTAAGCGCCTGCTTATGGAAATATATACGCAGGTTCACTATCTGCTGGTCTAACTGTTTATCAATATCCAACACTCCTCTTCCACTTTGGTGTCTAGGTAAGGTTACTCGCTCAATAGCACTACGAGGGTGATTTTGTATTTTGTTAGGAGGTTCGCACCTTCTGTTGTAGATTCATTAAAAATTAATAATGCTTCGTTACTAATCTTTGGGGACAGAAATTTCCCCATCCACCCCAAACAACACCCACCCCCCCCCCTCACAAATAATAAATTCAGACTTTTTTCTTGTCACTCCAAGCTGTCATGAATAATAGCAATTCTTTTTTTATGTCTTTTTTTAATGAGATACGTGTGGCGGGAGCATGTCCCCCCACCCCACTGGCTTCATGTCAAACTTGTTTTTCGCATAATATTCTTTCTTTGATTGGTTGGTTAAAAATATTCCGATGTTGTACTCTTCACACATACTTTTTAATTTTGCTAAGAGTTCTGATAGCTTCTTCTCGCTTTTATGATTAGATGCTTCCGTCCGAGATATTCTTCTAACTAGCGATTACTTTTGTTTAAAGTAAAAAAAAACTATGGCTTGTTACTTCAGTTAGACATATCCCTTACAAATAAGAGCTTTATAAGAATCTGCTAGCTTCTTGCAGCAAGAACCTGCAAATTGAACCCTATTGTCGTGCGCGCGCGCGCGCGCGCGCGCGCGTGTGTGTGTGTGTGTGTGTGTGTGTGTGTGTGTGTGTGTGTGTGTGTGTGTGTGTGTGTGTGTGTGTGGTATTGTTGTTGGCATTGAGACTGTTTCTCATCAGCCACAAATTGTAACCCTATTGTCGCAAATGATGTACTGTGGAACTTCATAAACATGAAACACTTGGTTTTCCATGAACTTAGCTACAGTCGAAGCCAATGCTTGCTGCAGAGGAAGCATGACAGTAAATTTTTAAAAACCAATCACATACCACCAATAAATAATAATTCCCTTTTGATGATCGAGGGAATGGACCCATTATATCAACTGCAATAATCTGCCATGTAACAGACTTTTCAGTGCCCATTAGATCGATTCTATAAGTATTCGTGGCCTTTTGTGCTCCACAAATTTTTCAATTACGGGCATATTTCAGGACATCCTTCCTCGTGCGAGGCCAATAATAACTTTCTTGAATTCTAGACAATGTTTTATAAAATCCTAAATGAGCAGCTGTTGAAGGGTCATGACAAATTGACATAACGTTCAAGCGTTCTGAAGCTGGTTCTAATAATTTCCAAACTAACGTATTTGTGTTAACGGAACTTTGGATGAACAGCATTTGTAAATGAGATTGTATTTAATCATGAATTGGGCATAATTATCTGGATTCGATTGAATTTTTGATCTTAACTGGATATACCAAGAATCTAATTCTTTTTTTTTTAACTACATTTTTGGCGTCGAGCATTCACTCATACGGCCACGGACTTTTTTTACTTGAACTTCTGGATACCGACCTCTAATTACTTGTTTACGTTTGCATCCTTACACTCATGACCTACATGTTACTGGGCTTGCATAATCTCTAGTTGGTTATCTACACATATTTTATTGATTTATGAATATTTTATTTTATCCATATTTTTTTATTATTACTAAAAATAATTGGGAAATACACAGGGATACTTTTCTTCAAGCCTTGAGGCCTGTCAAGGCAGCTTTCTGACAGTCACAGGTGACCACAGATAAATGAGGTGTAACAATTGGATAAACAATAGGTGTTAAATATCTACCAAACTTAAACTTTAATTAAAACGACACAATGTACACATATAAACTAAAATATTATATTCTTTGCTTCAAATGTATCCTTGCACTCTGTGTTAGCAATTACTCACGTATACATTTTCTCTCTCACACACACGCACGCGCGCGCGCACACACACACACACACACGCACACACACCTACTTGCACTCATATAATTGTCCCAATTTGTCTACAAATTAATATCCACTCATATATACACACACATATAACTTATACTATGTATATTGTTGCTTTAAACCACACGATATATTGGGCTAATCTATTATTATTTTTATTAATCGCTACATACATCAATTGGCTAATATTAATTGGTAGTCTAATAGAATGTTTGATAGCTATTTTGACTGGTTCATTACTGTGAATGGTATGTTTTCGACAATTAAAAATTAAATGATTTAGGTCGCAAATACTTGCCCCATCGCACTAACAGTAAGGATTATCCACCAGTTTCATTTTGTACAAGTGTGATTTGAAAGCGCCATGTCCTACTATTATTCTAGCTAAGGCTGTGTAGAGATGTCTAGGTAAATCCACTCATGTCCATTAGGTCTTTTAAGAGTGGGTGTCCCACGTCGAGTAATGTATTAGATTATTTCCGAAAATAAACACTTTTGAGTGCTGAAAATTTGTATGCGGGGGTTACCGAAGATGCTCTATTTAATGGAAATAATTTCCAAAATGGCGGGCTTCCGGTTACACTGTAAATAGATATAAACATCGTTATTTCAAATAGAACACCCTGTATATTATTGCATTTTTAGAATACTCATCTAATTCTAGGTTAAAAGTTATTAGATGATACTCTTCCTATCTTTAGCTGTTTTCGAGTTATGTCAATTTATTTGAGAATTCTGTTCAAGTGGGGGCTGACTTAATGAAGGTGATTTCATGTCTGTTAGGATGCTGAAAATTCTTTAATTTGTCAGACACGTTCCAAGGCCATTAAGCTTCGACATGATTGTGAGGAAAAATTGTTTCATATACAGGGTGTTTTGTAGGATGTATTAGAATTTGGTGTGCTTTAAACTAGAATAACTCATTTATTTCAAATGGAACACCATGTATATTATCTTCTCATTGAATAGAGCAGATAATTCTCTTTCAAACTGTATTAGCATTACCTATACTGCCGTCCTACGGAAAAACACCGCATGTACATCGAATGTAGTTCTGAAATAATGGCGGTCAAAGTTGGCGGCTCTAAAATTACTCGCCATTTTTGCAGGAATTTATTTTTGGTAGATTTTTTCACATACAAGGATTAATTATATTGTTCTTTAAACATATGACAGCATGGGGAATAAAAAAACTGCTTCTAAATAGCTAAACAGTGCCACTTGCGTCTAAATGCTCTACTATCTTAAGTTTAGATACTTGTCATAAAGAACGCAAGTAACGTAAAACAAGTACAACGCCACATGCGTCAAAAGTCTCTAGTACGAAATATCTTCTATGCTTAGTATAAACGACGCATGTGGAATAATACATCGCATACAACAACACAAAGAGAATGCAGTAAATTTCTACTTACCGTACTACCCTAACTTATACCTACTATATTTTTTTTATTATGTTTCCTAAATATTATACAATACATGGTCATATAAACTAATACAAATCAATAATTTGAACCATTTTTTTCAACGACTAATTCTGGCCACGGAGTAGTGACAAAAAATAATAATATGCAGACAGGAAAAATTTCCAAAATTTAAATTTCTGAAATATAGAAAAAATGCATAGACGAGCATAAGTGGTGAAAGTTTTTATTGTGGATACCGTTACATATACAGCAATAAGAATAGCACTTATTCAGTCATCCACTTCATTGATTAGGTCGACAGCATTATCGTTCACATCCAGTTTCTCCCAGAATTTTAGTTTATGAGGTGGACATAATCCCTTGAGACTCTGGATGATCCCCTGCTTTTTCTTTTCCGTGATGCCTCTCGCTAAAGAGTTACCTTCAGGTTCCGGGAGTGGTTTTGTTCCTTGCCATTTCTTAGATAGCAAAACGAGTTCGTTCTCTGGACCGTCGAAGCATGTTTTGTGATACAAAACATAACTTCCCTTTTTTACACTTATTTCTGATATTTCCTTCAGTAGTGGCCTATCTTTATTCATTTTCTGAAGTTGGTAATTCGTCGTGAAAGTAGGCCATTTCATGAAATCTGACGTCGATAATTCTTTGATAGACACTGGATATTTCGAACAGTTTTTGACAACATCGCAGAAATCCTGAAAATCATAGCATTTCTTATGCTTCCTCAGACCTTGTTCTATCAAATGATGAAAACTGTCTGCGGACATAAATGTGTGGCCCACTTCGAAATACTTTATGGTGATTTTATCTGCAGCAATTTCACCACTGTTAACCAAATAAATAAGGAAACTAAAAAAACACCAGTTTTTATTCTGGCCACAACAATTATCGGCCCAAAAAACTATTTGTTTGTGGTCACGGACATGATTTTTGAAAAATGCGTTGAACGCGCTCACTATATCTTCTTTTTTTCGACCAGAAATGGCCTCATGCCAAAGTGCAGCGAATGGCTGAACAGAATTTTTAGCGAGTTTTCCTAAGGGTACAAAAGACTCATTAAAAACAATGAGCCTCTGTGTAAAAATAATTTGCTTAAACATATCTAGTCGAGGGAGCATTATGATTTTCTGCATATCGACAGAAAAATAAACAATTTCAGTCTGACTTGTCTCAGCAAGACTAACGTCTTTTCTATACTCATCTCTTGATCTTTTTGCGTCGTCAATGTGTTTTTTCCATTGACAACACACTTCGCATATCGTATCCAAGACCGTGTGAACTTGTTTATGGAGCGTGTAGGTTTCACATTTTTCGCATTCTTCTTTCCCTAACTGAACGAAAGATATATTCATCTCATCTGTAACTATTCTTCTATAGATTTCATACGAGACAGTTTCTGCCGGAAATTTTTGCAAAAAATCTGAATGCATATCCTTGATTGTTATGTCACTCGGTAAGTAGAGTCTTTTGGGGGCATGTTCACGCCTGTAATGCGACACTGCAGGATGAAAGCTTTTAATATGATCAGCAATGACATTCTTGTTTGTGCCTTTTCTCAAATAACTTCCTCGGCGATCAATAGGAGGACTGTAGAATTTCCTGATTATTGTGTCGCTGTTTGATGCATATCCAAGGGTTCCCAAAAAGAAAGTTTTGCATACTTTAATCCGGTTTCCATCTTTAGATTTGAATGAAAATACTCTTGTCTTATTTCTAACAGGAGTATCATGTAGCGTGTCTGAACGTCTTACTTTTACGTCATAATCTTCTATATTCGAAGATAAAAACATTTTTTTCTCCGCAAAATTCATGTTCCAATATTTCTTATTGATTTTTTCTCTAGCTTCTTTACTAAACTTATCATTGCAGTTTTTCTTACACTTGCATCCCTCCCTCCTCACTGCATGTTTTTCAATTTTCTCATCGCGTAGGTATTTTTTCCGTTCTGTTTTGCTTCTAACAAATTTCTTGCGTTTACGCTCTTCGCCAGTCTTTGTGGCACTAGTATCAATCTTGAAAACCTCATCTTTCTTCAAATAGTATACGTTTTCCTTGTTGCTTTCATCTGGCGAATCCGTTATCTTAGATGCATTACTGCGTTCATTGGTCGCATTTTCATACTGCACGCTATCATTTCCATTAACACCATCAATAATATTGTTTTCCAGATGCAGTTGCTCATTATCGAAGATCGGAGAATCCCATTCAATAATAGCATTCGAATCGTTTAAGATAGGAACGAGGTTTTCGTCAAGCACTATTAAGTCCTCAATATTTATGTTAAAAAAATCATTAACAGTCTGGAAAACAATTCCTATGATAGAATCTAGTATTTCCTTTACAACTCTATTTGCTTCGAGATGATAAAATTTGCTCAATGTATTGAAGTCAGTCAGTGATACCCTATTTGACAGGAAGTAACATCTTGTTTCTGACTGCAATTTTGTATTGGGATCAGTCTCATTTACTTCACTCGCTGGCAGTTTCGTAACATTACTTCGGTCGGTAAACGCTTCATTGGAGGTGCGTCTCTTAGACGCTAAAACCACTAATTTTCTTCCACGACTCAGATACTCCATTCTGATACAGAATTACTAGCATGAGAATCTGTCTTTGGATTAATCAAAATATATACATACCTCACAATGGAAAAATATTCAGTTAAAAGAGAACACTTAGAACAATATTAGTAATAACTAAAGTGTGAACACCTGGTAAATGTCTGCACTACTGTTACACTACGTTCAATATGTATTAAATCTTGCTATTGTTTTTATTATACATAAAACAATAAAATGAAACCATCCACATCACAGAAGGTTAGGAGATGTAACCGACTGGTCTCAACCTGGAGAAATGACATGCTTTACTATAACCAGAGCAGATTTATCTGAACGATATATAGCATAAATACCGTAAGTGCACAGTTAGAGTACATGCGCGAACGCCGTGGTGTTTGCCTAACGATATTTTCTATAATCGCTTCGCATAAACGACGCATGTTCTCACATACGGTGTTTATGCTTAGTAAATTGCAGAAGTTACACTAGACATGCGTCAAAGTGCACTAATAAATTCAACATGCGGTATTAATGCTTAGTATAGGATCTATAATATAAGAACGTGTACAATCTGACTAACTTTGACCATATTTTTTTCTCAAAAAAACATGAAAAATCACTGAAATTTATTGATTATATCGAAGAACATAAAATTCTGAACCAGAATATATAGAAAACTCAAATTTCGACATTTTAGCACTTGCGGTGTTTTTCCGTAGGACGGCAGTATACCCAAAGTTGATAATTGTGGAGATATTTGCGGTTTACCAAAAAAAAAAAAAAGACAAATTTAGGAGTGTCTAAAATCTGTATGAATTCTAAGAGTGCTATGTGATGTTTGACATTTTCACGTTTATTGTCAGTTTTATATTTCTGTCATTTACAACGTGAGTTATTTGGTCCTTGTTGTCTGAATTAATAGGAATTCTACGTTATAATGGAGAATGCCAGCTATTCAAACGAACAATTGCTGAATTTATTTTATTTTCATGGAGAGTGCAACAGAGTGGTCAGCAAAACATGTCGGCTGTTAAATGATAGGTATCCCGAGTCCTCGCCAATGACTGCGTTGAAATTCAGACGTTATGAAACCAATTTCTTGAGAACGGGAAGTTCCACGATTAAACAAACATCAAGATCAGTTCCAGTTACAGAAGACGAAGACACAAATTTCTGTGTTGTCTTATTTCGAAGCTCATCCAAAGGCGTCAATACGTTCAGCTGAACATGACATGAACATCGCACGTTCCTCCATACAGAGAATATTGTCCAAGCATAAAATGCATAATTATAAATTTATAAGTGTACAAGCTCTGGAACCGAACGACCCAGCCCACCGAATAGAATTTTGTCACACTCTCCTTGAAAGACACCGAAACGATTCTTTATTTCTGAAAATCATAATTTGGACCGACGAAACAAAGATGTCCCATGAAGGAATATTTAACAGACATAATATTCACTACTGGGCTCAAGACAATCCTCATGTCAAAAGAGAACGCTGTTTTCAGAGAAAATTCAGCTTCAACTTGTTTGCTCTTCTGATGGATGATAAAATATCGTACTGCATTTACGATAATAATCTGACAGCTGTGCAGTACCTGGAGATTTTGTGAACCACTGTCTCTGATTTCTTGGACAATTTACCACTTACTGCGTATGTGAATTGTTGGTATCAACTAGATGGGGCTCCTGCGCATTATTCAGCAGAAGTGAGGAGCTTTTTAAATGATGAATTCGGAGAGGTGGATGGGACGCGGCGGAACATACAATTGGCCCCCACGGTCGCCCGACCTCACTCCTCGGGATTTTACCTATGGGGTAAATTGAAATCAGATGTTTATGCGACTCCAGTCAACACTAGGGAAGAACTTGAAGATAGAGTCCCTAATTGTTTGGATAATATTGATCCCGCAGAAATACGGCATACAACAAGTGAAGGAGTTGTAATACGCTTAGAGCGATGTATTAGTGCGAATGGTACACAATTTGAATAATATCAATCATGAGTTTCTTAGATAGTCATAATCATTTTCAACTTTCAATACTTTTGGTTATTCTCTGTTATTTGTTGAAATTTCATAAATATTAAATTAGTTATTTTTGTTTTGTTTGGTAAACCGCAAATATCTCGACAATTATCAACTTTAAGTATAGGGAATGCCAATACAGTTTGAAAGATAAGGCTGTTCCATTTAAAATAAATAAGTTATTCTAGCTTAAAGCACACAAAATTCTGATACATCTGCTCTATTCAATGAGAAGATAATATGCAGGCTGTTCCATTTAAAATAAATGAGTTATTCTAGCTTAAAGCACACCAAATTCTGATACATCCTACAAAACACCCTGTATATGAAACAATTTTTCCTCACAATCATGTCGAATCTTAATGGCCTTGGAACGTGTCTGACAAATTAAAGTATTTTCAGCATCCTAACAGACATGAAATCACCTTCATTAAGTCAGCCCCCACTTGAACAGAATTCTCAAATAAATTGACATAACTCGAAAACAGTTGAAGATAGGGTGAGCATCCTCTAATAACTTTTAATCTAAAATTAGATGAGTATTCTAAAAATGCAATAATATACAGGGTGTTCTATTTGAAATAACGATGTTTATATCTATTTACAGTGTAACCGACGTGGGACACCCTGTATACACATATTTTATTGATTTATGAATATTTTATTATATCCATAATTTTTTTTATTATTACTAAAAATAATTGGGAAATGCACAGGGATACTTTTCTTCATGCCTTGGGGCCTGTCAAGGCAGCTTTCTGACAGTCACAGGTGACCACAGATAAATGAGGTGTAACAATTGGATAAACAATAGGTGTTAAATATCTACCCAACTTAAGCTTTAATTAAAACGACACAATGTACACATATAAACTAAAATATTATATTGTTTGCTTCAAATGTATCCTTGCACTCTGTGTTAGCAATTGAAGACCTTGGTGCAAAAACCGGCCAAGTCCTAAAATTAAAATTTGTGAGAAATCAAAAAAAACTTTCTAAATTTGGAAATAAATTTGCAACTGTCCCAAATTTTGGTTTAACTATAGATATTATTGTTATTTGTTATATGGCCCAATATAAAATTGAAATTTTGTAAAAATCACACCAAAAGTGATTTTTGAAAATTTGGACTTGTCCGACTTTTGCACCAAAATATAAAAAAAAAACACAATTTATTAAACCAATATTTATTTCATAAATAAAATATTATTCAAGTACAGAACTACATAAACGAAGAGTCTGATTCATAGGCTGCGTCTTCTAAAGGTTCCTCTCGAGGTTCTACCGCCTCCTCTTGTGGTTCTGGTTCTTCTCCAACTTCCGCGAATATTCTATTGTAGTAACCGTGGTATGCTTCTGGTACATATTTCTTAACCAATAGCTTCACATCTTCCACCTTTTTTTCATTTATTGGCAAAGGATAGGCCTGGGTCATCTTTGTCGTAGGTAGCGATAAATTAGTGCCAAGCTTAGTAGTGGAAAATTTATCGTAAATTGGAAATGAAACGTTAGTGCTACATTCAATGAAGTTAGAACCGCTTTGATATTTAAATAATCGGAATGTTGAGATAGAAAATTTTGTTTTATTTTTTTGGCTGGTAAACGTTGCTTTAAAAATGGGTTTAAAATGCTCGGTGAAGTCCATTATTATGTCCTGAGTTACATCTACGACCCGAAACATATTGCTAGTTTTTCTTACTAGTTCTTTCCATTCGGCAGGTACGTAAACTCGTTCTCTTCTTCTTTTCTCTTTTTCTATTAAGCCAAAGGAGCGGTCACAGGGTAAAAAACTATGACCAGGCTCAGGATATTGATGAATAACTTGAGTAATATTTTTAATACGCTGATTAACCAAGGTGAACAAATATTTGGTGATAGTATGATTTTTGTTCTGAGCAAACGAGTTGTCAGAAAACAGGTACAATGTTGTTATAGATTCGGAAAGAAGCGTAGTAATATAATGGTGGATAAAACTAATGACTTCGTTGCTACTTTTTTTTGATGTGGCCTCGTCGTACATGTAAAATGTTGATAACCCGGTTTTTCCAGAAAAAATACAAAAGTTGTATTGCCACAGCTGTCGCTTATAAAAAACGTCTCCAGCCGGAACATGCGGGAGAGGAAGATTTTGTTGGTAGTCAAAACATAAAACTTCTACTGTTTCATCGGTCTTGGCAAGCAGGGTTTTCTCTTTCATCGATGTATAGAATACTTCCGCTTTTCTAATATGTAATGTGTTTTCTCTCTCTAGTACATGTTTGGTCTCAGGATCTTGCTCTGCTGCTGTTAAATTTTCCAACCTATCGCATGTCTGACATGTATCCGAACGAGGAGAACCAAAGCTTATATTGTAGTTTTCGCGAAAATGACGAAAGTAGAAGTCATACGAAACCTTTGCTTGACATTTTTCTTCACGTTTAAGTTTTTCAGAGACATCTGGTTCATATTTTTCCAAGTATAACCTATACATTTTGGAAACGTTCAGATCAGACGATAAATAGGTCCGACGTTCGTTTTTCTCTCGACTATAATGTGATGAGCGCTTGGGAAAGCTTAGTATATGGTTATCTATAGCAGCTATAATATTCCTAGGAATTTTGTTAGGGCGATTATTATGTTTACCCCTCATGTCCAGTGGCGCGGCGATTTTTTCTTTTAAAGTGAGCCCTATACGATTTGCCCGGTGTTTGGTAATTCCATGGATTGAACAAAATGCCTGTCTGCAGACCATATATTCAGTACCTTTAACACGAATCTGAAATATAAGCATATTTAAGATTTAATGTTTTTGAATAGTAGGTACAAAAATAATAAAAATCATTTTGAAAAATATAAAAGCCGAACCCATTTTTAAAGGAAAAATCTAATTATTAAAAAGTTAAAAACAAAGTTCAGTAAATTTAGTAAAGGAGAATTATGTCTAACGTCCGCCATTTTATTTTTTTATAATGTATCCAGCGACACCTCACTTAACAAATTCGGTTAAGCCGTTTAGGCTATAGAAGGGAAAAAAGAAAAACCAAAATGGTGTCTAGTGTCCGCCATTTTGATTTTTTTGTGGCGTAATATAAAATACCGTAAGTAAACAATGTGAATCCGCCACAAACATATAGAAACTATCCGGTGACAATGCCCACATATTTAGGCAATTTTTGATGTTGGTGTTTTGCCATTAGATGGCATTACACCAATATTTATTATATAGAAACTAAACTTTAATCATTATCTTAACTTACCTTGTAATGGAAAGTAACAGTCTTTGCTTTGCCGGTTCCTGTTCTCAATCTTTTTCTTGCTACCTTGTCTACCCGGATTAGGCCACCCAAGTATAGATCTTGCTTTTCTTTACTAGCTAAGCCATTAAATTCCTGCAAGACTTGATTTACATTGGCTGGTAAAATATCCTTGTTTACAACTGGCATCAGACTCGGATTATTTAAAGGAATATTTTCAATTTTCCTGCGATTTGTCGTTCGTTTTTTATTTTTTTTGTTTATAACTAAGCTAGTACTAGGCTGATCGCTATCAGATGGCAAATATTCACTACCAGATGACATAAAAGGTTCTTCTTCATCAGATGCCATCATGTTTGATATTATCACACTACTATTATGCGTAAAAATACACACGATAAACAACAGACCATGTGCCACGTGCACGCAAACATAAAAAGCAACAAGAAGACTGAATCTTGCCGGAACGCGTCTAATAAGCTTAGCGCGCAATCGTTCATGGTCATGTCCTCCCACTCCACTAGTATTAACGTTGGTGCAAAAATCGAACAAGTCCTGGACATGACTGGTTTTTGCCCCAAAGGGTACTGTCAGCTAAGTCCTTTGGGCATTTCAAATCATTAATATATTTCGGACTTGTCTGATTTTTGCACCAATCGATCAGTGATGCTTTAAATTATATTCCCAGTGAAAAAACGTAATTTAACCCAAAAGTGGACTTGGCCGGTTTTTGCACCAAGGTCTTCAATTACTCACGTATACATTTTCTCTCTCTCTCTCTCTCTCTCTCTCTCTCACACACACACACACACACACACACACACACACGCACACACACACACACACACACACACACACACACACACACACACACACACACACACACACACACACACACACACACACACACACACACACACACACACACACACACACACACACACACACACACACACACACACACACACCAGGACAGGCCGTACCGCTCTTGTAACCTCGCAAACTTTAGCATCGAAAGTGGCCACATGGACGTCTTATGGCCTAAATTTGTGGGTGGATGTTGTGGATTATATAGGTTTAATCGATTTATCGATGCACTCCGTGGAAGCAGAGATCATGCATTTTTGGTGTGTTCTGACATCCGAGGTTACGTTGCTAGGAAAACCAACAAAATGTGTATATGAGCTGCCACAATAAGCATAAAACCTGAATAGTAAACACACAGAGGTTACTATACATGTAGCACATGTAATTGTGTTAATTGATGTCACTTTCAAACGGTGTAATAAACACAGAGGCTACTATACATGCAGCACATGTAACTGTGTCATTTGATGTCACTTTAAAAATGTGTAATAAAAAGAGGTTAGTATACTAAGAACACAAAACGTGATACACAGATAACATTGTCAGTATTTTCGCACTACACAAAATTGAGTTATTAAATTACACCGTTAAGACCTGTAGATTGTTTACAAATGTAAAATCTTAGTCAGGCCAGAGTGTAAGTCTGAAACTGTATAAAAGAAAGTACATTACTGCTTGACTCTAAGTGAAGCATATCATTTGAGTAAAAAAAAATAACAAAAACTTCACAGGAAAGTTTGTTAGACTCAGAAATCGGTTTTACGACTATTTTCGATGAGCACTAGATACAAACTAAGGACAAACAAGTGTATGATTAATTCATATATACTTCAACCCCTACATAAATATTTAGTACAATTAGAAACAAATAGTAGACTGTACCTACCTAAATCCTACATTTTTCTAAGTAGGGGTTAAAGTATATATATAAGTTCAGTATATACAATATACACCTGCTTATTTTTAATCTGCCTATATCTAGTGCTCATCGAAAATAGTCGTGAGACCGAAACTGAGCTAAACTAAAACGGTCTGAACAAGCTATATGCTGTATGGAAATTAATTATGGAAGTATTTGTTCGCCACCTAGAAAATCTGTTTGAATTTATTTGTCAAATGTAGGAAAATATTTTTAATGCAAAAAATTAATAGATACATAGACTTTTCAGGCTATCCTAATTTTTAAAGAATGTGTTGATAAAAAGGTGAAGCGCCTTCAGATATCTCGGGTAATTGTAGAAAGCCACTGGCGTAAAATATCTAGCACACAAAAACGCTATCTAGATGCCAACAAAAATGTTATTTTTCCACCTCTCCAGTCCAAAAGAGTCATCTCAACCTGTCTTAGATTACCCTTTTTCCGACACATTTTAAATGTGCCTACCACCTGGTATCACAAGCTACGCGTGCAAGGAGAAAGTAGTTACATAATTAACCCACAAAATTATAACCCTTATCTTAAGTTGGTGAATTCTAAATTCCAAAATTCCAAAAATCTACTGCGCAACTCCTTTGAAGTGGGAAAGCTAAACAGCAGTCCAGTTTAGATCTAATACCGTAGACCTGTTGCCTCGGACACAGTCTGAAACCAATCTTTAAAGTGTCTTGAAATATGCAGCAATCCAATTTCGATCTAATACCGCAGACCTGTTGCCTCGTAGACAGTCTGAAATCAATCTTTAAGCTGTCGTGAAATATGTTTATGAATGCTGGGCATGTTAAACAATATACCAAGAGCTTGTAAGACTGTTATCGGAACACTTTCTGTGAGTCAAAATCACACATATTTGATATTGCCCGACATTAAAGGTAGACAGATTAATAAAACGTGTGTATGAGCTGCCGCCATACATATAAAACCTATACTTAGACGATACTGTATATTATCCACTACATTCAATTGTCTTATTTGATGCCATTGCCTGACATGATAAGTAATCAGTTAACACAGAAATTACTGTAATTGCATAACACCAAATTGGGTTGCCTGGCCGTAAGTTGTTTCAGTACAGTGTGGAATATTTTCTACACTCGAAAATAAATACATGTAGTCTCCAGTCGAACACTATTACCTGCAAAGGGCTGTCACGGAATGTAGTGACCCCCAGTAGATAATACATAATAATACAGTACATCAAACACCCAGAATCCAAAGCTCATATGTATCATAATACTGTACCCCCCTTTCGGTTATAGGTAGACACCTCTCTGTTTATAAACAACAAACCTTTCCCTTGTTATACAATTACTACTTTGCGATCACCTTCATGCATCAGGATGAGATACTGCGGTGTTTCTGCCAATACCAGCGACAAGTCCCTGCAAATCTTAGGCCTAAATCCTAAGCATGTCAATGTCATTATTGCCTATCAAAATGTAGCAACTAGGTATACCAATCACTAGAAATGCCAACAACAAATTTCTTAGTCATTTCTGGTATGTCTAGTTTAAAGATCCACGTTAACCTGCCTTGCATTCCCAAAGTCCAATAGGCGAACAATGATTTTGTACAAATTTAGTTACGCCTGCCACCACACATCAGAACCCACGGTATGAAGCCGTGTTTTTGAATTTCTTAATTAGATGTTTGCTTAAAAAGCTAGAGGACATCAGCGGAGCGATTCTGGATTGGTTGGTGTCCTATCTTTCGCGAAGCATAATGAGGCTCCGCATATGTGATGCGCTTTGGTGAGCATCCAATTAAGCTTGGTATCCCTTATGGATCGATTTTGTCACGTTTACTTTTTCTTACACACATAAATAATTTGCCTGAACACTTAAAACAATTGTAACGTAATCTTGTATGCAGACGATATGTCTGTGGTGATTTTTGAATCATATTTTGAGGGTCTCCAAATTCGAGCACTGGAAGTAGTTGAGGGTTTTGTGGCATGAAAATTTGTTAGCTCCAAATGTTGAGACTACTGTGGTTCACTTCATTAGAAGAAGAAATGCTACCGACGGCTTCGTAAATAGTTTGAGTAGCAATGTATTTAGTCTTCCGTGCTCTGTGCTTCTATTGGGATCCGTGGTAAGTGGTGACCTAACCTGGAGTCGGCAAATAGATGCGTGTAAAAAGCTAAATGCTTTTTTTTGCTTTGGGTCGATTACAGCTTTACCTTGTCCAGTCAGTGTCCTCCTATAACACACTTGCATGGGGATGTACTTCCAGAGTTACAAAGCGTTTTTAGAATTGAAAAAAAGAATTATTCGAATTATTTGATATTAGACCAAGGGAGACATGTCGACCATACCTTACAGATTACCACATCTTGACAGCTCCTTGTATATACATCCATAAAACTGTAATTTTTGTGGAGTTTCATTCAGAATTCTTGACCTGTCCTGACCTGAGTTTATATTTTGTTTTTTTGTGTCATTACTTTTAGTGCATTTTTGTGGAAAAAATTCACTAATGAGGAAATCTCGGCTTTTGAATTTTGAAAAAAATGTCTTCAAAGAACCGCGACTTAGGCCACTTAGAACACATATCCGAGGTCAGTTTCCTTTTTATATGTATTATATATATATATATATATATATATATATATATATATATATATATATATATATATATATATATATATATATATATATATATATATATATATATATATATATATATATATATATATATATATATATATATATATATATATATATATATATATATATATATATATATATATATGCAACCAAATTTGGTACGCCGGTTTCTATAATAAAAAGTATACTAGGTACCGAAATTTATATCTCTAGGTTAAAAGAAAAGAAAGTTATAAGCCTTTAAAGAAACAATTTTTGGGTGTCACTGATGACCCAGATAAACGCACAAAAACAAATTTTGTGTAGATAACAAAATCTATTGTATGTTACAAAGATTAAGTTTTTTGCGGCAAAAAAACAAACAAAAAAGGCAGTAAAATTACTTTGTCTATTTTTTTCGGCTTAAAACGTCACAATCACGGTTTTAAACGTGAAAATTGGCATCTTTTAGGAAAAGACCTGAAACGAATACGGATTATGTAGAGAAAATGTCGCAAGAAATGTGTTTTTCAAGTCTTTTAGTTTGAGCTTCAATCGTCATTGTTTTTTATTTTACTGAAACATTTGCAGGAAGCTAATTTTAAATAGACCCTTTCTCTGATATTTGGCAGTAGTTTTAGTTATATAGTTTAATAGTCTATAATGTATGCGGATTTTCGCAGAAAAAGTTGAGGATACCGCGGCTTTTTAATTTTGAAAAGATTTCTTCAAATGAGCGCGAACTAGGACACCTAGAACCCATATCCAGGGCCAGTTTCGGTTTTTATATGTTTATATGTATATGTATATGTGTATATATATATATATATATATATATATATATATATATATATATATATATATATATATATATATATATATATATATATATATATATATATATATATTCAATGTATCACACCGATAACTAAAAAAATAATGGGCCGATTATGACAAAATTTGGCGGGTACCTTTCCTTTGTAGGTCGCTTGGATAAGTTCGTTAGCCAGGAATATCAGATAAGGTTTTTCGGGAAAATTTTGGGTTTTCTTTCGAACAAAAATTTTATCTCCGAAAATAAAAAAATCTATAGTAACGAAATTTGGTAAGTAGGTTAACGTTATAAAAAATAAACTACATGCCAAAATTTAGATCTCTACGTGGAAAGAAAAAAGGTTATAAGCATTTAATGTAAAAATGTTTGTTGCTAGCATTTCTATGAAAATTCACTACCATGACGCACTTGCTGCGTCCAGACTTTTTTAATCGAACACACCTTATTGCATTTTCAAAAAAATCAGGACGCAGCAGTGAGTTATGCTGGCGAATTTTCATTAAATGATTCAAATTTCAATATCTCAATTTGCTATTAACCTAAGGTTCGTGGCTAGAAACCATTTTTTTTGGCAACATTTTAAGCTTATTTACCGAAAGTTTGTTGTACATTTACAAACAGTTAAGTTATTTTGGTGAAATATGCTACATTGTTTCTATTATATTGGTTATTCTGGTAATAACCAAATTTGACGCCTGCATACATTAAAGAAGACATATTGCTTTAAAAACATTTTTATGAACATTCATGATGAGCTCAATAATTCTGTCTGTAGATGCAGTAATGGTAAAACTAATTACATAAAAACTGAAAATTACTGTTAAACAGCAAATGATAGATAAACATAGACAAGCCCCTATGTTTATATCACTTGCCTTGAATAAATGCATCATTTTTTCTTCTAAAAATCAGAAGCAATAAGTGGCTTCTTAAAGGCGTTTGTAATTCATTTATTACTTATTTAAGCTTTTTTTATCACTTTGCTGGGTTAAGATGTATAAAACAGTTGAAACGAACGATAAATAAAAAACATATGAAGAAAAAAATTTAATTCTTTAATAAAAACTCAACTAAACGTTTGACAATAAGTAAACCTAAAATACCGATACTAGTATAAGTAGGTAGACGTGTTTATGTTTTAGATTTTAGCCTTCTGGTTTTGGTAATAACATTTTTTATAAAAAACTTAAGATCTGTCCATTTTCTTCCTGAAAAAATATTATTTTTGGTAAGACATTCTTCGCATTCCTTCTTCCCAGGAAGCATTTCACGCTGAATATTTCTTTTAAAAAACTGAAGGGCCACAGATTTTTCTTTTGTAGTCCAAACTCTTCTTTTAGTTAGATCTACCTTTGGTTTACCTAAAATACATAAGCATAACATTCTCATTAATAAACATTTTATCTTGGTCCTGATGAACAGTTCATCAAGTATGGAGAGGTATAATATATGTGCCAAGAAGCAGAAGCAGGACCCATAAAGAGAACATCAATTTTTGAAATGCAGACATTGCAAAAAATCACCAGGGCAAGGTCCATAGATTAAAAAAAAACACTACAAGTGTCCTAGAACAAGTGACAGAAGATATTTGTTACTAAATTCAGAGGAAGAAGGCAAAACTTACTCGAAATAGGTGCGACAACAGGGAGACATTCCCTTCAGATTGTAATGGTAAATAGGTTTTACTATGTATATATTACATCAGTAAAGCGGTATCTAAAATATTGAGTGAAAAGAGAGACGAGAGAAGTTGAAGGAGGGGAAAGGGAGGGGTGGGGTGGAGGGTGGGGGTCCATATAACTCTGACTGCAAATATGTTTATATTTATATTTTAACGAAAGATGTATACCTTTTTTGCTAACCCTTTTTTCTTTGATATTAATGTCTTCCAATTCACACATATATTTATTCAAATCACATGTAGAGTCAGCATTTACCTCCTCCAGGTCTCCAGTTGCATCTTCTTTTGTAATCTCCAATGCAGGTAAGTCTGTAATATGATTTATAAATAAAGTTAAGAAACAACTGTTTGAAAAACCTTTTATTACCTTCAATGTTGATTTCCTCAAGTGACTTTCCGGCATATTTCTTTGCTTCTCCTTTATCGACTGCAATCAAAAGCCTGCTTATTTTGGTCATTTCAACAGCGCTCTCGTGTATACGATAAAAGTCGCGGTGAACACGTATGTCGTGCCCTAAATGACGAGCAAGCCAGTCGCATTCATGTTCCTTTAGATTAAATATTTGACTAACTGTGGCTACATACTTTCTTAGTTTTGTACTTGTTATATTTTCACCATTTTCCAACTCTGCTTCTGTACATGCCTTTTTTAAGCAATCGTGGCCACGTAAATGGGAATTGAGTTGTGATATCTGAGATCTCGCAAAAACATATTTATTTTCTGGTAATATTCCACCTTGATCTCTTGTAGCTATTAGTAAATCAATACATTGTTTCATTTCATTGGTTAAAATTACATGAACTATTCTACCTCTCTTACCTACTACTTCAACAACAGTTAACTTGGCTGCCAGGTCTAGTTCAAGAGGTGTGAGAGAGCTTTTAAATTCCTCTGTACCCTGCTCTGACCAGGATGGTCTGTTGTGATAATCTGTTAAATGCATTTTCGATGCTTCACCTGAACGCCTTTTATTAAAGAGAATTATTTTACATAGTGTTAACGAAGCAAGTTTCTTCCAGATATGTGGTGTGCATTTACCTGTAACAAGATTTTTTGTTAGCTTCATCTCTTCCTCTAAATATTTATTCAACTTCATAAGGTCACTAGTGAGAGGAAGGAGTTGAGTAGTGTTCATTTTTCTCCTGTTAAGAGTGGTTAGTGCTCTAGATGATATTTTTGCAGACCATTCAAGGTCAATTAACTCTAAAAGAGATTTCAATTCTGTGTGCCTGCCTAAATTACCTTGCCTTAGTGCCGAACCTTTTTCAATGGCTATACACTTCCTCAATAAATGTCCAATTTTCAAGGCCAATGATGGTACTTCGAAACTCTGACTATATGTATCTTCATCACACTTGTGGCACAATTTTTTTGTCGCAATTATAATACCATCAAAATGTTTTGGAACGAGCCAGTTGGATAAGGACTGGACAATATTATTCACTTCTTGTAATTTTAGTTTCAATCTTGCTACTTGTCGCATCGATTGGCGTATCAATTCTCTTTGAGCTACTCCGTACTTTTCATACAAAAATGTACCTAGTTTAAGGATCAAAGTGTCTTCTTTAACAATCTGAGACACATTGTCATATCTCAGTGAATTTATTATATTACAGCGGAATTCGTCATTCACTTGTTTGCCTAGGATTTCAAACAGTATAGCACTGCTTTCACTAAGCGCATTATTTTCATTTTTATCAGGAGTCTCAGACCTTATTTTGCGGCAAAACCTAACATGGTGCCACATATATTTTTTACTTATAAAGCCCAGGCAACTTGGACATGGTCCAAAATCTGTATAGGATTGCAGAGTTATTTCTGTTGTGCACCTTACCAAAAGGAGTTCGCCTGTTTTTGTTGCTAGCACGTTACAATTATGATAGAAGTCACCAACACGTAATAAATTTTCCAGAAGCTGTCGACGTATTTTACTTTTTTTGGGATGAAGCAGTATTCGACTAATTTCAATTTCATCGCGATGCACATTTTCAAAATGTCTAGCCATATTGTTTGTGAGAATCTTGTTACAAATGTAACAGCAGTGGCGTTTATCTCTAATTCTCTTCCCGTTATTTTTTCTAGCAATAGACCATGTTAATTGTGTGTCTTCTTTAAAACTTCTTATTTCTCTTTGCCTCCCCGTATCTTGATCAATCTGGATGCGATGGTCGCTTGCATGTCTTAAAGCTATTTTACGAACACCATTGTGACTGTCATGATTGTCTTTCTTACTATTTTTATTGATTTCGTTTGCGCGGCTTGCATTTATTTCAGGAACCTTAGTTCCACTGTTGTTTGTGTTTTTATTTTGAACTATTTTCTTACTTTCTTTATTATAGTCATCGACATCGCTTAATTTTATCACTTTGCAATTAGTTTTACTTGCGTTAGAACAAAATACGTTGACTTGATTTTCTGACGTAATACAGTTTTCAAATTGTGCACCATCTTTCTCGCTCAATTGACTGTTTCTATCTGAAAGTTCAGGCCTATAACTAACATCACTACTAGTGCTTGAAAAAGGATCAGCTTCAGATGTGCTACTGGCTGGAGGAGGGGTATAAAGTCGCTTTTTGACATTAGACTTTCTGAAATTGTAAGAATGTAAACGCCTTTTTTCTGAAGAAGAAGATATAGTAGTATCTTGCACGCAAACATTTTTCTGGACATCTTGTTCCGATTCAAATAATTTTGTGTTAAGCTGTAGGGAATTTTTATCTGAAACAAAAAACCCAGATACTTTGTCTTAAATGGATGATGGAACATATTGTTTGTTAACAAACGGTAGTATTTATAAAGTTTGACTTTCTGTATACCTCTTGCCATCAAAATAAAACGAAACATCGAAAAGCCTAGAAAAAAACCCACCTCGAATAGATCTAGATATTTTAAACATGCTTTGTGGCTTCTTAAAATATATAGGTGTATGAAGCTATTTCGTTAACCCATTTACTCAATAGAAATAAATTTTCGCAAGAAATATATATACATATATATATATATATATATATATATATATATATATATATATATATATATATATATATATATATATATATATATATATGTAACATATGTATCACACCGATAACTCAAAAAATGAGCCGATTTTAATGATATCTGGCAGGTACCTTTCTTTTGTTAAGTGGCTTTAATAAGTTTGTTAGCAAAGAAAATGAGACCAGGTTTTCCGCGAACATTTTGGGTTTTCTTTCCTAATTTTCTTTTATATCCGAATATAATAAAGCTATGGTAACCCAATTTGGTACGTAGGCCAGCGTTATAAAAGTAAACATACCTAAATTTGGATCTCTATGTTGCAAGAAAAAAAAGTTATAAGTATTTAAATTAAAAAATATTTGGTGCCAGATCAGTTCTATGAAAATTCACTACCATAACGCACTTGCTGTGTCCAGACTTTTTTAAATGTTAAACCTATCTATAGTTTCCATCTTGGCTAAAAACACTTAATATATATATATATATATATATATATATATATATATATATATATATATATATATATATATATATATATATATATATATATATATATATATATATATATACAGGGTCGCTGATAAGTCTGGAAACGGTCGATTATCCGGGAAAATATACAAGGTGTCGAAAAAAGTTTTTGGGTTCTTCAATGTCTACTAGGCGGTGATAATTTCATTTATACAGGGTTGGTCATACAGGCGTGGCACACCAATATTAATTTTTTTTTAATGGAACACCCTATATATTATTCGATATTTCAATCCTTCTCTTAATTTTGAGCAACATTTATCAGAAGCATGATGTACATAAACTCAATCGTTTCCGGGTAAAAAAATAAATAAAAATAAACGCTACTGTTTTTAAAATCTATTGGATGAAGAACAAAAATAAATGAAAAGTGGAATATCTCTTGAAAACAATCTGTGAGTGTGAAAAGAACCGGTTGCGATGTTTTTAACATTGTTTGGAATCCTATTTTATAAGATGTTCAAAGTGTTCTCCATTGACCTCCTGACAATAATGAATTCGCTTAACAAAACATTGCACTGCATTTACAAGAGCGTTTTGAGGAATGTTATTAATTTCATGCACAATCCTTGCTTGCAACTCTTCAATATTCTGCGGTCTATTTTGGTAAATTAAATTTTTTACATGACCCCACAAAAAAAAGTCAAGCGGCGTCATGTCGGGAGACCTAGCTGGCCATTCAATAGTTCCCCTGCGCCCTATCCATCTGCCAGGAAAGTTTGATTCAGATATTCCCGTACCTCAATTCCAAAATGAGGGGGTGCCCCATCCTGCTGAAACCATATTTCTTCCGCTGGTAGATTTGGGTCGTTATTGTTCGGAAATAATCGACTTACGTCTGGAACAATTGATTCTTGCAAAAGTGTCAAATATCGAGCAGAGTTCAAATTACCGTGTATAAAATAAGGTCCTATGATATGTCCACCAATAATAGCACACCAAACATTTACTTTTTGCGGTCTTTGGGTGTGAATTTGTTCCATCCAATGTGGGTTTTCATCTGACCAGTACCTACAGTTGTGTCGGTTGACTTGTCCATTCAAACAAAATGTAGATTCGTCGGAAAACAAAATGTGGTTGGCAAAGTTAAAATTTTGGCGTAACTTCTCCATAATAAGTTCACAGAACTCGATTCTGCGATCAAAATCGTCTTCACTCAGTTCTTGCAATAAATGAATTTTATATGGACGGAACTTTTCCCGCTTCGTAATCTTTTGAATTGAATATCGACTCATATTGTGATTTAAAGCCAATTGCTGTGCCGAAGTTTTCGGATTTTCCACCACATCCAATATTACATTCAAAGAATTTTCTTCATTTGTAACGGTTACTGGCCTTCCAGTTCTAGGTTTATCCTTGATAGCGCCAGTTTCGTGAAAACGATGCAAAGTTTTCGAACAAATACTTTTCTTTTCATTGGTAACTTTTTTTAATGCCTTATCTAAACTTAGCGGTAACAGCCTCGGTGGTTAAGTGATAAGGACGTGTGCCTCTGAACCGAGGGGCACCGGGTTTGATTATCAGGGTTTCCCTTTCACTTTTTCAGTACATACTGTACAATTAACATCAGACGAGGTTGTGCATTGTATTTAAGCAAGTTGAATGTCTGCACGTTCCGCCCTTTGGAGGGGGGTAAAGCCGTCATTCCCGTGTTCATGCGATATTGGGCATGTTAAAGATCCTCAACCTCCGTACAGAAAGGCTGGGGTTCGGCAAAATGTCCAGGATAGTGAGGTGAAACTGAACCCTGGCGTCGGTGATTGGCCATAGTCGCGGCAATAGGCCGACCTTAAAGAAAGGAAAACAACTTGAGGTAATACATATTTTGTATTCTCATTTTGTACAAACCACTCTCAATAATGAAATGTTACTTAAGTTTTATAGAATTAAGAACACATGTGACCTATTAAGCATATCTCTAGAAAATAGATATTATCATGTTTTAAATGAGTTTGTTACTAGTAAGGCAACAAAAAATCAAATTGAATAATGATTATTTTACATACTTCCTGCGAATACCTAAAATAAACACGAGTATATTTTTGCTAAATAAGACACCTTTAAAAGTATACACTTATAAGTTTTGTTATGGAGAAAACCCATAAATATACATGTACATATTTACAGCTTCTGTACTAAAAAAATCCAAATTCTAAAAGTGGCAGACATTTTTCTGTTAACCGCTTAGATGATCTCGTTTTAGCCAACTCAATCAAACCGCTTTTCTAAAACATATTTTTTTTAAAACTTTGTGTCTCTGAAGCCTAGTAGGTAATTTTTATAAGTACAAATGCTGTTTTTATAGGGTATCGAAATTGAAGATTCTAACTTAAGAAATCGAGCTATGAGAATTGTCAAGATTTTAATGCAAATTAATTTCCACAGCGCACTTGTATCAAGGTTTATATCAACACTTATTTGCTACCTACTAACATTTTTTTAGTATAAATTTTAATTAAAATTGGCATCCATACGCGCTTGCTGCGTCCAGACTTTCTCAAACTGATATAAAACTGCAGCTTTCTATGTGATGCTGGCAAAAAAAGTCTACTTCAAATTAATTTTTTCAAACATTATAGGTAAAAGTTCGGTACGCAGCAAGTGCGTTATGGTAGTCAATTTTTATTAAATGTTTCAAACTTGAATAACTCATTTTTCTATAAACTTAGAAAGTTTAATTTTGATATGTTGTAAGGTCTTTCCTAACGCAAGATATCCACCAAATTGCATTAAAATAGCTTTGTAATATTCGAAGAAAAAAATTTTTTTCAAAAGAAAATTCAAAATTTGAATAACTCAAGTTTCTATAAAACACCTCCAATTAATGCAGGAGTTCCTCAAGGTTTAGCTTTAGCTCCTACTTTGTTTCTTCTCCACATCAATTACCTCCTCTCTAGCACATCCAACCCAGTTCACAGTTACGCGGACGACAGCACCCTCCACTCAAATATACAATATTCTAAGCCTGTCTCTTTAGCCCAATTACATGAGGATCGCACACTCATGGAGGGTTCTGTCTCCGTGGATCTCCAAAAAATATTAGACTGGGGAAGTAGAAATCTTGTACAATTCAACCCCACCAAATCTCAGTCTTGCTTTCTTTCTCATAAGATATACACCAGCCCTAGACCCATCACAATGAACAACCAAGTTATTCAAAGTAATGAGTCCTTTTCTCTTGTTGGCATTTCTGTGGATCGAAATCTTAATTGGCACCAACATGTCACATCAATTGCAGAAGCGGCTGCTAAGAAATTAGGTTTCCTCTTCCGGGCTCGCAAATACTTTTCACCAGCTAACCTCTATACCTTATATACTTCACAAATAAGGCCAAACCTCGAATACTGCTCCCACATCTGGGGTGCAGCTGCCGCTTCTACACTCGCTATCCTGGACTCCATTCAAAAGAGAGCTATACGTCTCATCGGTGACCCTACCCTCACCCAAAGGCTGCCATCCCTTGCCCACCGACGTGCCGTTGGTGACCTCTCTCTATTTTATAGATATCTGCACGGGCACTGCTCAGATGAGCTTTCCTCCATAGTTCCCCCACCTGCTGCCCCCAACAGATCCACCAGGAGATCAGAGCGAATGCACCCTTTTACTGTCCAGGTCACCAGACATAGAACATCTCGTTATGCCCGCTCTTTTGTCCCGAGGACTTCCAAGTTGTGGAATTCCTTGCCAGGACATGTTTTTCCTTCTCCTCCGCACCTCCAAACCTTCAAGTCCAGAATTAACAAGTTGCCTCGTTCCTCCTTGTCAACACCCACGGTACGATAGTATTTAGGCTGTAAGCCCTCGTGGTGTGTTGTTAAAATTTAAAAAGCATAAGCAAAGTTTCAGTTTTAAGTTATGTCGCTTTTGAGACCTCTATCTTAAATAGGTTGGACTAATTTTTTAGGATGACTATAATCTTAGCTATTTATGTACTTATATAATTTTAATTAAACAGATTGTCATCATATAAAGTAGTACCTACACATAAAATTTAAGGTCTTCATTAGAGCACTTTGAACACCAAAATCACCTAGTAAGATATAATCTTATGACAATCAAACTTTTAACGCCTTTTCACGGGTTTCTACATTAACTTACTTATTTCAGTCTAATTGAGAATAAATATAAAATAAATCTTATAAAGCTAGAAGTAATCGGTATGGACATACGTACGTTTAAAAAACAAATCTCGTTCGTATGGTTCTGTTCCTTTAGTCGATTCATATTTCGGCCAACTTAGAAATTCTAATCTTTCAAGGTTCTGCTTCCGCACCAATCCTAGTATTTTTGCCGATCTACTCGACATTTTATGTTAACCTAGAAAACAGCCAAAGCATAAAACAAAAATTAAATTATTAGCATCAAGTGTCACTATTGCATTACCCCTTTTTTTAAATATCATATTGAGCAATAATAAAGTGGATTACTCCTGCATAAGTAAGTAAATATTTGAGGTAATTGATATCCAACGAGTAAATGTGAGAAATTTGAATTGTTGTTCGTTTTAGAAAATTTTCATAGAAAACATTCAACAAACATCGAATCAAAATTATGTAACAGTCTTTATAAAGGGAATATGTGCACAAAGTTTCATCAAACCAGAGAGAACGGTCAATAATATATTATAACTTGTATAAGAGTTCGTTGACCAGGTAAATTTAATCAGTTTTTCCAAAAAATATTCACGTAAAATATTGTACCCCTGAAAACTATAGCTATTTTAGTAAAACTGGTAGTTGTGTTGCTCTTAACTTTACTATGTACCAAAATTGAATGTTCTAGGTTAAGAGAATTTAGTTATAGGTAGGTACTTATTTGAAATGTTTATGAAAATTCGCTACCATAACCAACTTTCTGCGACGTTTCAACTTTCAGCCAAAGTAATTAACAATATTGCTGTTACTATATTATTTCTATTTGTTGATTTATTTTATAAGGTTGAAGATAAATAAACTCATTAAACCTTAAGCATAAATTAATTTATCCAGGATATAAACAAGATAATTGTGAAAAGTTTAAAGTAGGTAATCTCTTATTATCCTTAAATTTAGCGATCTAGTATGTATTTATAATTACCTGTTAAAACAATTGCCTTCCTTGAGCACTATACAATTGATCACTTATTAGCTATGCTATTAGTTCCTGCTGAATATTAAATATCACTACTAAACTGTACCTGTAATTTACATCAACGTTGAACAACTTCTAAATCCTAATAAGACTTCTTATTGTGCCCTACCTCGACTTCAGCTCTGCCCTAACCTGTTTCGGTTATTGTGGCTGTGTGGCTGACGTCACCGGTCTCATGTCGCCGTGAACAGAGTACTCAAGAATTTTTAACTCTCATTCCTCATATATTATTATACAGCATATATGTTACTACTATCCCACTAGGGCCCTAAAATACGATCGATAATTTCTATTTATAGAACATATATGTTTATGTCTCGGGCTGCTGGATTATATGAATTAAATAGCAAATTGTAATAAAATACAATACCTACCTACCTACCCTATAAACTATGTATGTATAATATATATATATATATATATATATATATATATATATATATATATATATATATATATATATATATATATATATATATATATATATATATATATATATATTATACATACAAATATAAACAAACATATGCAGCCTGAAACTGATCCCCGCTATGGGTTCTAGTAATCCTAGTTGGCGCACATTTGAAATTTTTTTTCAAAATTCACGCCGCCGTCTTCACCGGAGGTTAATTTTTACGAAAATTTACTCAAATATGAATAGATTTATATGTGAAACATTCAATAAAATTATTAACATGTAGGATACTCAAGGAGGCCTAGAATGTGCTGATGTGCGGTTGTTAGTATTTATAAACTACCCATTACCACTGTTGTATTAAAGGGACAAAAAGTTCAGGACGCAGCAAGTGCGTTATGGGAGAGAATTTTTATTAAATGCTTCAAATTTTCATAAAAATTCACTAAAAACACCACGTGATATTCTTTAGAATGTAGTTTGTAGGGTAGAGCCTCGGTGGTTCAGGGGTAAGAACGTGTGCCTCTGAACCCAAGGGTACTGGGTTCGATCCCAGGGTTCTCCTTTCACTTTTTCAATACAAACTGTAAAATTAACATCAACCGAGGTTCTGGCATTTTATTTGAGCAAGTTGAATGTCTGCACGTTCCGCCCTTCGGAGGGGGCGTAAAGCCGTCGGTCCCGTGTCCATGTGATGTTGAGCACGTTAAAGATCCCTACCCTCCTTACATAAAGACAGGGGTTCGGCAAAATTTCCAGGATAGTGAGGTGAAACTGCTTCCTGGCGTCGGTAATTGGCCATAGTTGCGGAATTAGGCCGACGTTAAAGAAACGAAACACACACATAGTTTATAGGGTAGGTAGGTAGGTATTGTATTTTATTACAATTTGCTATTTAATTCATATAATCCAGCAGCCCGAGACATAAACATATATGTTCTATAAATAGAAATTATCGATCGTATTTTAGGGCCCTAGTGGGATAGTAGTAACATATATGCTGTATAATAATATATGAGGAATGAGAGTTAAAAATCCTTGAGTACTCTGTTCACGGCGACATGAGACCGGTGACGTCAGCCACACAGCCACAATAACCGAAACAGGTTAGGGCAGAGCTGAAGTCGAGGTAGGGCACAATAAGAAGTCTTATTAGGATTTAGAAGTTGTTCAACGTTGATGTAAATTACAGGTACAGTTTAGTAGTGATATTTAATATTCAGCAGGAACTAATAGCATAGCTAATAAGTGATCAATTGTATAGTGCTCAAGGAAGGCAATTGTTTTAACAGGTAATTATAAATACATACTAGATCGCTAAATTTAAGGATAATAAGAGATTACCTACTTTAAACTTTTCACAATTATCTTGTTTATATCCTGGATAAATTAATTTATGCTTAAGGTTTAATGAGTTTATTTATCTTCAACCTTATAAAATAAATCAACAAATAGAAATAATATAGTAACAGCAATATTGTTAATTACTTTGGCTGAAAGTTGAAACGTCGCAGAAAGTTGGTTATGGTAGCGAATTTTCATAAACATTTCAAATAAGTACCTACCTATAACTAAATTCTCTTAACCTAGAACATTCAATTTTGGTACATAGTAAAGTTAAGAGCAACACAACTACCAGTTTTACTAAAATAGCTATAGTTTTCAGGGGTACAATATTTTACGTGAATATTTTTTGGAAAAACTGATTAAATTTACCTGGTCAACGAACTCTTATACAAGTTATAATATATTATTGACCGTTCTCTCTGGTTTGATGAAACTTTGTGCACATATTCCCTTTATAAAGACTGTTACATAATTTTGATTCGATGTTTGTTGAATGTTTTCTATGAAAATTTTCTAAAACGAACAACAATTCAAATTTCTCACATTTACTCGTTGGATATCAATTACCTCAAATATTTACTTACTTATGCAGGAGTAATCCACTTTATTATTGCTCAATATGATATTTAAAAAAAGGGGTAATGCAATAGTGACACTTGATGCTAATAATTTAATTTTTGTTTTATGCTTTGGCTGTTTTCTAGGTTAACATAAAATGTCGAGTAGATCGGCAAAAATACTAGGATTATATATATATATATATATATATATATATATATATATATATATATATATATATATATATATATATATATATATATCACAAGGAGAACTAAAAAAATAATGAAATGATTTCTATTTAGTTTAGCATGCGTTTTCCTTTAGTGAAAGGCTTGGATAAGTTCGTTTACTAGAAGAATTTCATCAGATTTTAGGGGAAAATGTTGAATTTCATTTTGCAAAATTTGTGGTTTCTCCAGAAATAACAAAGATATTGTAACCAAATTTGGTACGCTCCTATGTATACCGTATGGTGTATGAAAATAAAGATCTACCCTCGGTTAAAAGAAGAGAAAGTTATAAAATTTGAGAAATATTTTAGTTGAAAGAAATTTAAAAAATTCCTCTCTTTGGTCAATAGAGTAATAAACGCACAAACCATATATGACCAGTAGTTCGGTTGCAGCAAGTAGGTTATATAGCTCATTTTAAAAAACTTTTTTGATGGTAATTAGAAATTAACAATGTTATATAAAACTACAAATTAACAGACTTAATAACCTGTTAAATGGAAATATAAATGACTACCTCGGTGGCGCAGACAAATACGTGTCGACGTTCCATATAATTAGAGTTAAGCAACGTCAGGCACAAATAGTCTGGATGGGTGGCAGGCTTGTGATCTCGTCCACTTCTGATGTTTACAAACACTTTTTACTGAAGTTTAGGCAATTTTCTTGAAAAAGTTTTTGTGTATTTAAGTAAAAATACTTTTTGTTAGTTTCCGTCAAAAAAATTTGGCCTATTTTGATAAACAAATACTTTTTAATGAGTTTTCGTGTCAGCCTTGTCCTAGACCACAAGTTTTTTTAACGAATTTCAATAAACTCTTATAGTAAATTGTTTTAGCATATTGTCATAATTTATTATTTTTTGAAAATTTTCAGCTAATTTTTGTAGAAATTATTTTCGAATTTTCATGGAAATGTTTCGTGTTCAGTAATGCTACATAAATGGTTTGTGTCATTAAAAAACTTTTACTTTTGTTTTCTCCTCTCTTAGTCCCCTAGGGGAAAAATGCCTATTACTGAAAAATTTCTATAAAGCTAGAAACTTAAAATTTGGTATTTACTAGATCAACATGTGTTCAGACTTTTACCTAACTTTGTTATTTGCGAACATACAAAACTTATCCTGCAGGAAATGTAAAATAATCCCACAAAAATTGGTTCCGTCGGCCTGACTAACAGACTTTACCTGGCATATTTAGAAAAGGAAGGTAGCTATCAAATTTATAATTTTCCCTTTGTTAATCGTATATATGAGTTGGTTAGCCAACCCAATCGAACATGTTTTGGCAAAAAATTTGTATTTCTAAAACTTATTCTTTTAGTTTTCATGATTTTGAAATTTTTTATGAAAACTCGCTACCATGCCTCATGGTAACGTCCAGATTTTTATTGTTTTTACAAAAAAAAAACACATTAAATAATTTTAAAGTAGTGATTTTTTCTATAAAATGTGTATTCGCTAAAAATAGGTATATCTTGCAGCAACTTAATCCTTAAAAAGTCAAAGTTTACTTTACTAGAGAACAAAAAAACTCTGTTATTATGGCATCAGCCTACAAATTATGATTCAAATTTATGGTAGTGGAATTTAGTTCTATCAAGCAAAAATTTATTCAAGAGTTTATAGTCGAACATATTTGCGACATTTTAATTAAACCCATGTTCTGTTATGAACTATATATATATATATATATATATATATATATATATATATATATATATATATATATATATATATATATATATATATATATATATATATATAGAGTTATTTTTCCGTAGGGAACTCCAAAACCTCATGGGGAAAAACAAGTCTGATTCTCCTGCCCAAGGATCCTATTCAAGCCCTTTAAAAGGCGCGTGCCAAGTTTTATTGAAATCCTTAATTGTAGTGATATACACACATGCAAGCGTGCATATATTTATTTATACATTTATTTATTTATCCAAATATAAAAACTGTAACTGATTCTTAGGGGTTTAAACCGTGATCTCGTCTAAATTAATTTTTTCTGCGAAAATTCCCTAAAGGTATTCTTGCACGTTATCCTTATAAATTTTATGAGATATAAGGGACCATGAGCATTAGCTTTAGCATATTACAATATTCTTTATATATATATATATATATATATATATATATATATATATATATATATATATATATATATATATATATATATATATATATATATATACACAGTGTGTCCCCGGATCGACGCATAAATAGGTGAAAAAGACTGAAATTTTTTGAGTTGAGACTTGATTTTTTGGGAATAAGCCCTGCTTGAATAGAAAATAATTTGTGTCATACTTTTTTTCCAAAAATCAAGTATGCCTTGGAAATTTACAAAAAAAAACTAATTTTTTATACTTGTAAAGTGCCGTTTGTCTAGTAGATACGAGAAAATGTTATTAAGAAAAGATGTTCGGAAATAAAAACTGAGTAGGAATACAACATTTTGAAATCATAAGCCTACTTTTTTTTACACTTAACAATTTAACAACTGTGAAAACACTATTTTATTCGTTTTTCTTCCATAGCATACTATTTGTTTTTAGAATTTCGAAATATCAAAGTGTGCTTAGGATTTTAACATTTTGTATTCCTACACAGTTTTTCTTTCCGATCGTCTTTTCTTAATAACATTTTTTCGTATCTTCTAGAGAAAAGGCACTTTACAAGTTTAAAAAATTAGTTTTTTGTAAATGTCCAAGGCATACTCGATTTTTGGAAATTAAAATTATGACACAAAGTATTTTCTATTCAAGTAAGATGTACTTCCAAAAAATGAAGTTTCCTGCGTTGATCCCGGAACACACTTTTTTATATAATTATATATATATAAACATATATATATATATATATATATATATATATATATATATATATATATATATATATATATATATATATATATATATATATATATATATATATATATATATATATATATATATATATATATATATATATATATATATATATATGTCACAATATGAGGTGTCAGCAATTAACATTTTTTTATTTGAAGTTATGTTATTTAGAAATAAATATTTAATTTAAATTTATTATTATTGCTTAATTTGTTTCTTTTTATTTGTGTATTCACACTTAGCCAATTTTTTATATCTACGTAACTAACGTTATTATTATATCATAAAAAAAGTTATACTTACCTCAAATAATGTAAAATTATTTCCTGGTTCTGTAATAAATGTGTATGTACTCAAACAAACTAGAGAAATGATGGTTTAATAATTAACAATAGCATAAATTCTGATATTGTATTGTAACGTATATGAAGGTAGCAAAGAACCACTGTGGCGCTGCGATAAGATTGTATTTCGTGTGTATTGACAACTGGAAAATAGTTTAAAGATGAATAATCTCACGGAGAACCCAAGGTTACTTTTCAAACAAAGACAATGTGTAAATACTAAACGCATAGCTATTATTATGACATCGTTTCAAGCATACAAATACGCTGTAGATGGCGCCACTTTACTGAGTTTGTAAAGATGTTACTTTAACCAATGTGTAAACTACATGCACACAACCGTATTATAACATCAGTTACACACTGTAATGAGAACAGCATAAAAGAAAATTCTCTTCGTATTAGGAAGTTGCAAGACGCATATAAAGAATAATCCGCCTTGAAGCATAAGCAAATAACCATCCTGAAGCAGCGAAAATGGAGAAAATAAAGTGACATCAGGTGTAAGAGGTCACTTTCGGAGCAGCCGTTAGAATCCACAATCATTCACACACAATATGTTACAACACATATGGTACAAAGACACACACACACACACACACACCTACTTGCACTCATATAATTGTCCCAATTTGTCTACAAATTAATATCCACTCATATATACACACACATATAACTTATACTATGTATATTGTTGCTTTAAACCACACGATATATTTGGCTATTCTATTATTATTTTTATTAATCGCTACATACATCAATTGGCTAATATTAATTGGTAGTCTAATAGAATGTTTGATAGCTATTTTGACTGGTTCATTACTGTGAATGGTATGTTTTAGACAATTAAAAATTAAATGATTTAGGTCGCAAATACTTGCCCCATCGCACTAACAGTATGGATTATCCACCAGTTTCATTTTGTACAAGTGTGATTTGAAAGCGCCATGTCCTACTATTATTCTAGCTAAGGCTGTGTATAGATGCCTAGGTAAATCCACCATGTCCATTACAGGTCTTTCAAGAGTGCCAGTTAATATGTGTTTGTACGGTACGTCTTGTACTAAGCTCCAGTGTTCTTCCCTTTTGTTTTCCATGTCCCGTTTTGCTAGAATCTAATTTACATATATCAGCCTTTACGTCAATAAGAGTTAAAGAGGGTATTCTAGACAATGGATCGGGAACTGTATGACAGTTTCCTTTGCGGTGAACCAATTCAGAACTATTGAGATAGCCTTACACTCCATCTCGCTAGTCTTCCCGTGGGATCCTTAAGATTATTTAACCACAACAAAGAGTAGTCATCAGTTATGACTAAAGCGCGTGCCTTCTACATATGGTCTGAATTTTTCTAGACTAAATAACAATCCGAACAGTTCGCGTTCTGTAAATGACCACTTTCTTTCTGCCTTCGTCAAAGATCTAGAACAATAACCAATAACAATTTCTTGACCACCAAACTCTTGTGTCAAAACGCCTCCAAGACCAACGTTGCTAGGATCACAAGCTATGGTAAGTTTTTGAAAAATCAGGACTACTTAATACAGGTGCAGATATGAGTGCTTGTTTGATTTGACTGAACGATTTGTCTGCTCCATTAAACCATGTTATCGCGCTTCTTTTCCCTCTACCTTTGGTCAAGTGAGTGAGTGGTGTCACTAAGGTAGCGTGATCTTTAACAAAACGCCTATACCAAGAAACCTTTTCAGTTGAGTGGATGTAGTGGGTTTAGGAAAATTAACAATGGCCTCTACCTTGTCCTGGTCTGTACGCACACCACTTCCATCGATTACGAAACCCAAGTATTTTAAACTAGGTTTAAAGAAGTCACACTTCTTGATGTTAATTGTCAAATTTGAGTTTTATAAGGCCTGATACACCTCTTTTAAAATATGAATATGGTGTTCGAAAGTTGGAGAAATTACTAATATGTCATCCAGATATGTAAACCCATTTGGTTCAAACTTTGGACCGAAAATGGCATCCATTAGCCTTTGCTGCGTCTGCGCCGCATTACACAAGCCAAAAGGTAAAACACAAAATTGAAATAAACCTCTTCCTGGTATACTAAAACCCATCAATTCCTTTGACTTTTCCTGAAGTGGTATTTTCCAAAAGCTACCGCGTAAATCTATCGAAGAAATTAACTCAGCATCTGTCAGCATATTAAGTATTCGATCTACTCTGCGCAAAGGGTAGCAGTCGAATTTAGTAATAGAGTTGAGTTTACGTCCATCAAAACAAAAGCGATACTCGCCGCTAGATTTCTTTACTAACAAGACTGGAGAGCTAAATGAGCCATATGATGGTTTTACTACTCCTAATTCAAGCATTTTATCCAATTCTAAATTAAGCTTATTTTTTAGATAAGGCGATAAAGGATATTGTCTCATTTTGAATGGTTTGGAATCTCCAATGTCAATCGAGTGTATTATTTTACTTGTCCATCCTAATCGTTTTTCTGAACTTATACCCTTAAATAAATTTGTTATTTCATCTATTTGTCTCCTTTGTGCCAGAGTGTATCGTTTACTATAAGAGTCAAGTGTCCTTTCACTTGATTCAGAGTTACTTTCAGTACCATCTTTTAAAGTGTAGGATAAATTCTCAATAGCTTTAACTTCTATAATACTCAAACCAAATTGTCGACAAAAATCACTGCCTAATAAAAATGAAAGATTCAAAGAAGGTGCAACAAGAAATTCCACCACTTGGCACCTGTTTCCAAAATCAATAGGTAAATCTAGATTACCCGTGATCAACTGTTGATTTCCATCAGCCGTTGTCACATATTTAATTACACTTGGAGCACACTGAAAATTCAAATTTTCTAAAATATGAAGGCCTTCTCTTCCTAGGATTGAATAACCCCCGAGTCCAGTAAACATTGAAACTCTTGTTCAAAAATATGTACTAAAACGTATGGTCTATTATCGTGAATTTTCTTAAAACACAAAGGTGAAGCCGGAGGTAAATTCGAAGATATTTTACTCCTATAAAACTCTCTTATATATTTAAGCCAACTTTTCAATGAACTACGAACTATTTTAAGGACTTTGGTCAAACGGCTTCTGCTTGAAACTCGCCGCTTAAATTTCAGAGCCTTACTTAGTTTTTTGCACACTGACACTTGTTGACAGTAACCCCTGATGTGCCACACTTGAAGCAAAATATTGTTTGCCTAGATAAACATGAACGGTAGGTGTGGTTTGCACCATTGCAATTCCAAGTCACCACTCTTGGTAAGGATGCTTGATAAGAGTTTGGTTCTCGAATTTTATTAACAGTGCTTGAAACTTGTGCAGGCGTTGCATTTTTGGTATATGGGCCTCTATTCACCGATCTGGTTATATTGCTAGTCTAATTCCTCAAACAATAAATCAATCGGTTTAAGATTCAAATACTCCATCCTTGAGTTTTATTAAGAATCTCTAAAATGGAGTAATCAAAATCTGCAGTGTCTATTACGTGTAATCTTGGATATTGCAACTTGATTTACCGTAATTAATACAACAATTTATTCAGCAATTTTGTGCTTTAATGGAGAGCCAAATATGCACCCTCACTATAACGTAGAAAAAATCAAATCAGCATCACTATTCCTTAATGGAAAAATTAATTATCAATATATCGCAATAAATGCAAAGTAGCGTAGCAAAATATAAAAATTAAATGTCTCCAAATCATAGATGGATCAGAAAATAATACGAACCAGTATTTTAGTATAGCCTATTAAATGCGAAAATAACCAGCAAAATATTATGTGTCTCCAAATAATCTACTAATCAGCATTGCTATGCTTTAAACAAAATTAATATGCATTATATTTACCTATATAACGCAGACAATGTAAAAAAATCAGGTATCCTGGTCAATAAGGGACTCCCTTAACATAAACATATAATAATAATAATAATAATAATAATAATAGTAATAATAATTTATTGTGTCAAACAGACCAAGTACAGGACCAATTACAGGATACTTACAAACTAATTAGCGAGTGAGATTACCATAAATTAACAATAACAAAATATTAATCCAAAAACAAACCTAAAACTACAACATTTCAATAGCTTTATGCAACAATGTACACAAACTGTCTCTAAATATATCACTACGTGAACAAATGATATTAAAAGTTTCACACATTACATATATTGGAGATCTTAACATAATGATGCGTTTTCTCCGGGTTCTGGATAAGTGAGACTTTAAATTTTAACAAAACAACTTTATTTACTCTCTAAATATGGATACAATAAAAGTTCTAGAATGTCTCTCTCACAAAACACTTAATTTACTGTCTAAATATGGACACAATAAAGATCTAGAACGTCTCTCTCACAAAACACTTAGTTTATCTGGCCTTACACTGGTTACTAATCTGCACACAAGTCACTATACTGAAACTATGGTCTCTACTTCACACTAGTTACTGCTTCTTCTAGTCACTCCAACATTCTCTTACTGAACTCCCTCCGCTGGCTTACTTCCATCTTTATATAGCCGTCGCACCTTCCAGTTCGTTCTTGAGCATTCTATTCCAGAATGTTCCAGGACCTTCTTTTACTAGAAGGTTCTGTGAATACAGATCGGTCCCGTATGTATACAGGGGGATGTATATACAGGTGATCCAAATGTGGTCATCACTCCTATGTTACACAAGAGGTGTTTCTCGTAATATAAGATCTCTCTGCGTATACAGGGTGTAAGGGTTCTCTGCGCATACAGGGTGTGTATACAGGGTGTTCGGAATGTGCAGACCTTAGTTATCCGTTCCGACGGGGTACAAGTTGGTAACTTCGTTATTTCTGGTCCTAGAGGGTTGAGACTTCGCCTGAGGGGGGTCACCCCAGGGGGGTGGGGAGGCGGTGTTGCCAGATTGTGCAAAAATTCCCAGATGTTGGGGAAATTCTGGAGATGTTACAACACCGCACCTACGTCTATTGAAGTGCTTTGTAACACTGCCCCCCTCCTTAAGACTGTTCGTCCCGAACAGTATTTACCGACCGCCAACTTGGGGGTTCGTTGCCCCGATAGGGACTCAACCTCTCTATGTGAACAACTTTGGGTTTAGTTCTTGGAGACAGCTGGATTCTGTAGACTAGGTCGTTAATTTTCTTAGTCACCAAGTATGGCCCTTCCCATGGTTTCTGAAGTTTGGGACTGAGGCCCTTTCTCCTTGTTGGTTGGTACAGCCACACTGCATCACCTTCCTTGAATGTATGGGGTGTTGCTCTGCGATCCAAGCGCATCTTCATCCGGTCACTGCTTAAGAGGAGCCTATCTCTGACACATCTGTGTATATTGCGCAGTTTTCCTTCTAGGTCGGCGACATACTCAGGTAACGTAGCTAGGTCCGCTATGTCCTCGTTCGGTGGTGGTCTCGTCATGTCGATTGGTAACCGCATCTCTCTGCCGGTCAACATCATGGATGGTGTAGCCGGTAGATTCATGCTGAGAGCTTCTGTAAGCTAGGAGGAACAGAGGTATCAGCTTGTCCCAGGTTCTCTGATTCTCGTCGACAAACATAGCAAGATACTGATTGATGGTCCTGTTATGCCGTTCTACCATGCCGTCTGATTGAGGGTGGAGTGGCGTTGTTCTCGTTTTCTTTATGCCTAGCAAGTCCATTAGGCTCTTCCACACCTCTGATTCGAAATTCCGGCCCTGGTCGGTGTGAATCTCCAAGGGTACGCCATGCCGTGATATGACATTTTCCATCAGGGCTTCTGCTACGGTCGTTGCCTCTTGGTTGGGGATCGGCGCAACTTCAGGCCATTTCGAGAAGTAGTCCATCGCCACCATTATGTATCTGTTCCCAGACTCTGTGATGGGAAAAGGTCCTGCGATGTCTACGGCAACTCTCTCCCACGGTGTACCTGAGATGTACTGCATCATTTTTCCTCTGGATCGGGTCTTTGGTCCTTTCTTTGAAGCACATTGGTCACATCTTTTGCACCATTCTTCCACGCTCCTTCGGCAGTTTATCCAATAGAAGCGGTCTCTCACTCTGGCAAGAGTCCTGTTGACCCCAAAGTGGCCTCCACTTTTACTATTGTGTAACTCTTGAAGAACACTGCTTATGCACTCACTTGGCACAACGGTCTGGTATATACAGTCTCTACCATCGGCAGTTTCCCATTTTCGAGTGATCATGTCATTCTTTAGACACAATGAGTCCCATTGTAGCCAGTAGCCTTTAACCTCCGCCCCAAACCGGGACACATCGTGCCACTCAGGTCTTTTCCCCTTTTGTAGCAATTCTCTAATATTTTTCAAGTCTGGATCTGTCTTCTGTGCGTCTCTGATGTATTCAAGATTTACGTCTAGATCGGTGTTATTCTCCTGTCCTGCCACCAGTTGTTTGATCTGATGAGTTACTTTGTCGATCTCTTTGTTCTCTTGTCGCTCGCAAAATTTACATTCATGCACTGAACATGGTCTTCTCGACAGGCTGTCTGCATTGGCGTGACTTCTTCCTTTTCGATGTTCAATCCGGAAGTCGTAGCTCTGCAGTTTCTCTATCCATCGGGCTATCTGTCCTTCGGGATTTCTAAAGTTCAGAAGCCATTGCAGAGCAGAGTGATCCGACCTCACGCGGAATGTTCTTCCATACAGGAAGCTGTGGAAATGTTCGATGGATCTTACAACTGCCAGCAGTTCTTTCCGGGTTACACAGTAATTCTTTTCTGCTTTTCCGAACGTTTTGCTGAAGTAGCCTATCACAACTTCTTCTCCGGCTTGGAGCTGCGAGAGTACTGCCCCAATGCCATACTGGGAAGCATCGGTGTCCAGTATGAACAGTCCTTCGTCCTGAGGATAAGCCAGTATAGGAGCAGTGAGAAGACGATGTTTGAGTTCTCTAAAAGACTCTTGGCAATCTTGTGACCAGATGAACTCGACCTTATTTTCAGTCAGGCTATGCAGAGGTTTCGCAATGCTACTGAAGTACTTCACAAAGCGTCGGTAGTAGCTGCAAAGTCCCAGAAAACTTCTGACCTCATGTTTGTTCCTCGGCACAGGCCAGTCTCTTACTGCCTTTATTTTCTCTGGATCAGTTTCTATCCCTTTCTCAGAAACGACATGTCCGAGGAAACTCACTTTCTTCTGGAAGAGGACGCATTTCTTGGGATTAAGTTGCAGATTGGCACCTCTCAGCCTGGAGAAAACTTGCTTCAGATTCGACAGGTGTTCATCGAAAGTCCTTCCAATCACCATGACATCATCGAGATACACCAGGCATGTTTCCCATGTCAGTCCCCTCAGCACTAACTCCATTAGTCGCTCGAAGGTGGCAGGAGCATTACATAAGCCGAATGGCATGACCTTGAATTGGTACAACCCACTCCCGGTTGAAAAAGCAGTCTTCTCCTTATCGTCTTTATGGAGTTCTACTTGCCAGTAGCCACTTTTCAGGTCTAATGTAGAGAACCACTTTGAACCGGCCAAAGTGTTCAAAGTGTCGTCGATCCGGGGCAGGGGATAACTGTCTTTCTTGGTGACATCATTCAGCTTCCTATAGTCCACGCAAAATCTCATAGTGCCGTCTTTCTTGGTGACCAAAACTACTGGGGACGACCAAGGACTATTAGACTCCTCGATCACACCATCTTCCAGCATTTCGTTAACCATCGCCTTCATTTCTGATTGCTTGGCAAAAGGCAGTCTTCTTGGCGGCTGTCTAATTGGTCTTGCGTCGCCAGTATTAATTCTGTGTTGCACTAGACTCGTACGACCTGTTATTTTATCTTGAGCGAAAATATCGGCCTCCTCCAATATGAACTTTAGGGCCATTTCCATCTCCATGTTGTTCAATTGGCCCCATGAATTCTTGAACCGCTCTACTATTTCTACTGGCAGTCTTCTGTCTAATGCAGTGGGTGTCACGTTTTTGGACAACGTCACTCGGTCAATGGGTTCGCAAGTGGCGATAACCTCACCTTTCTTCAGTGTGACCCTGTTAGTTTGCACGTTAGCCACTCTTATGGGTATTGTCCTCTTCGGGTCTACTAAGCATCGTGCGACGAGGGCACCATCATGTCTATCTTTTAGGGGCTCCGCTATGAGAGCAGACATACCATCAAGTTTCTTCTCTAGCCTGGCTCTGACAATCTTCTCACTGTTACCAGGAATCCGTGTATCTTCGTCGACAATAAGTATCACCCTGGGATTAGCTTCGCCTGCTGTTGGAGATAAATACAACTCTTCGTTACCGATTTTCAAGATCTTATTCTGGAAGTCTACTGATAGGACATCGAACTCTTCCATTAAATCCAGGCCCAGAATAAATTCGTCGACGATTTCTGCGACGACAGCCCTTACCTGTAGCTCAGTACTGCCCAGCCTAATGTAAACAGTGGCCTCTCCATGCACGGGTATTCTATCTCCTTTTGCCGTCTCCAACACAGGCTGTTTGTTGGTAGTGAGTGCTGACTTGTTTGGCAACATGTCTGGACGTACAACGGATCTAGTGGCACCAGTATCGATGGTGAAACTGCATTGTCTTCCGTCTATGCTGCCAGGTATAACGAGGCTCTCGTGGTAACGTCGGATAGTGGAGACCTTTACTTTGGGGCCTTGGGACTCGCACGCCAGCTGCCGCCCCCTTACACTGGCGTCAGGTCGTTTCCCTGACGCCGCTCACTGTTGGTGTATTCTTGTCTTCTGCGAGCCACCTGTTGGGTTTGTGAGCACTGTCTACTTATGTGCCCTTTCCTACCACACTTGTAACATTTTATGTCTGACCAATCTGCTTTCGTCCTACGTGCCCCAACCGGTACAGTGAGCTTGCTTATGGCTTCTTTTATCATTTTCATTTCTTGCCTTAGTTCCGCTGTCGTGTCTGCAAAGTCCTCTATCTCCTTCACTTCGCGCAGCCTGTTGCGGCGAGGTTGAGATGCATTCTTCGCTGCTTCAAATTCCAAGCCATAAATTACGCAGTCCGTAAGTGTTTTGAACCTTCCGAGCCTTAAAGCTTGTTGCATTTCATTATCAAGTATCCCATCGATGAAGGTCTGGACGGTTATCTGGTTGACAAATTCTTCTGGGGATTGGGGATATGCCAGTCGCACAAGTTTCTCCACTTCGGCACTAAATTCTTGCAGAGTCTCATTTGGCTTCTGGACCCTTGTCTTTAGTTGTGTCTGGTAGACCTGGCTCATGTACTTGTTACCATATTTCAAATCTAGGGCCTGTATCACTGTTAAGTAGTTTTACTGTTTCGACTCCGGGATGTTCTGGAGGATTTCTAGGGCTTTACCTCGAAGCGAGAGAATTAGAGCAGTGGCTGCCTGTTGTTCTCTCCACCCATTGCTGAGAGCTGCTGCCTCAAACTGCCTCCTTTACATGGGCCACGATGTTTCTCCGTCAAAAGTCGGCGGCTTTAGGGTTCCATTAAGCTGCTGTACGGCTGGCATATCTTCTTCCGGACGATTTTGAACTGGAGACATTCCAGTAACTCCTCTTGGCTGAGTTCTATCAGTCTGACCCATCACCTGTTCTGTCAGTTCTTTATGTCTGATGTCTGTGCCTTTCATCATCATCTTTATTTGTTCTTTCAATCCTTCAACTTCTTCCCATTGTTTATTCAAATCCTCTGTTACATTTTCTACTTTCCTGTTCACCACTCCTATTGCATTTTCCACATCTTCTACTTTCTTGTCCACATTTTCAATTTGTTCGTTGATCTGTTCAATTTCTTCTTTTACATCGACTCTCATATTGTGGAACATACTTCGGAGGTCTTCTTTGTCTTCTTCACGTTGCTTCTTGAGTTCTTCTTTATCTTCTTGTCGTCGTTGTTCGTCTTCTTCGCGTTGCTTCTTGAGTTCTTCTTTGTCTTCTTCGCGTTGTTTTTTCAGTAAGTCCATCAACTCTTTGATTTCAGCCATCTCGTCGTAGTCAGTCGATCTAGTGTTTACCATTTACAGCTAGCTTAGTTGTCCACTTCTTCACTCACTTATCCCACACTTCTGACACCAAATTGTTGCGTTTTCTCCGGGTTCTGGATAAGTGAGACTTTAAATTTTAACAAAACAACTTTATTTACTATATAAATATGGATACAATAAAAGTTCTAGAATGTCTCTCTCACAAAACACTTAATTTACTGTCTAAATATGGACACAATAAAGATCTAGAACGTCTCTCTCACAAAACACTTAGTTTATCTGGCCTTACACTGGTTACTAATCTGCACACAAGTCACTATACTGAAACTATGGTCTCTACTTCACACTAGTTACTGCTTCTTCTAGTCACTCCAACATTCTCTTACTGAACTCCCTCCGCTGGCTTACTTCCATCTTTATATAGCCGTCGCACCTTCCAGTTCGTTCTTGAGCATTCTATTCCAGAATGTTCCAGGACCTTCTTTTACTAGAAGGTTCTGTGAATACAGATCGGTCCCGTATGTATACAGGGGGATGTATATACAGGTGATCCAAATGTGGTCATCACTCCTATGTTACACAAGAGGTGTTTCTCGTAATATAAGATCTCTCTGCGTATACAGGGTGTAAGGGTTCTCTGCGCATACAGGGTGTGTATACAGGGTGTTCGGAATGTGCAGACCTTAGTTATCCGTTCCGACGGGGTACAAGTTGGTAACTTCGTTATTTCTGGTCCTAGAGGGTTGAGACTTCGCCTGAGGGGGGTCACCCCAGGCACCCCCAGGGGGGGGTGGGGAGGCGGTGTTGCCAGATTGTGCAAAAATTCCCAGATGTTGGGGAAATTCTGGAGATGTTGCAACACCACACCTACGTCTATTGAAGTGCTTTGTAACAATACCAACAGTCCTAGCCTGATTATTATAAAATAACATATTGTGCCGTTCACTCATCCTGGGAACATGGAAATTTATCTGCGCCAATAATTTCGGACAATCAATGACATTGTGTATCAGTTTATATAAAAACTTGATTTGAGTCAACTCTTCTTAGCTTACACAAACTGACAAATTCAAAGTGCCTAAGCAAAACAGAATGATCGAACCCCCTCTCTGGATAACGCCCAGTTTCCTTAAACCACAGATATTTTAGGAACCTTCTTTGGACAGATTCGGGTGAGCTTATATGGACACCATAAAATGGGCCCCAGACAAGAGATGCATATCCTAACTTGGAAAGAACAAAAGCACAATACAAAGCTTTGAGAGCACCAAAACATGTAAATGATCCACAGTTCCGCACTATAAATCCCAAAAACCTGTTACACTCGTTTACTATGGTATTGATGTGAATGTCAAACGACAGTTTCTTATCAAAGTGGACCCCCAAGTCACAGTCTTCACACGATCGACCACCAACCGACCCACAGTGTACTCAAACTGAACAGGGAAAGCTTTACGTGTGAAAGTCATGACCTTACATTTACTCACATTTAGTTCCAATCCATTCTGTAAGCACCACTCATAGAGCAAGTCTAGATCTTCCTGCAGTCTAACGCAATCATCCAGCGACGTCACTCTCATAAGCAGCTTCAAGTCATCTGCATAGAAAAGTCTCAGCACACTTAAACTACTGTCCAAATCATTGATAAATAGTAGGAACAATAGCGGCCCCAGATTAAAGCCCTGAGGAACGCCCGAAGTAGCAATCAGCTCAGAGGACCTGAACCCGCCATAGCTAACAAATTGAACACGATCACTAAAATAATCCCCAGAATGACGTAGCATGCCATCGCTGAATCCATACGATGCAAGCATCCTCAAAAGGACAGTGATCGACACGGTCAAAAGCCTTCACAAAATCTGTGTAGACAACATCAATCTGACTCCCAGCATCAATGCTGTCTGAGACCCACTGAGTGAAAACGGCCAAGTTTGTGACAGTTGACCTACCCCTCACAAATCCATGTTGACAGGGTGATATCAGTGTTTTCACAGAGTTGTAGATACCCTCGTATAGGACCATCTCGAAGATCTTAGCAAAAATGCAGAGTAGAGCTATCGGATGACAGTTGATGACCAAAGATACATCACCAGTCTTAAATATGGGGCATATACGTGCCAACTTCCAGATCAAAGAAAACCGACCAGTGTTCAAACATAAATTAAATATGTAGCAAAGTGGAACAACTAAAACACCAGCGCAGTCTTTTACAAGGAAAGACGGAATCTGATCTGGACCAGACGTCATTTTACTGCTTATTTTCTTATAGGTCTCCGTATCTCTTCCTGCGTAATTCTAGATAGGTGGACGTAATACTAATTAGGCTTTGAGTCAGACGCATTGCTCTGTAAGTCAATTCTGCCGGCTGGTGTATAAAGACTACCAAAGAATGCAGCAAACGCATCAACTATTTGTTGTGAGCCAGTTAGCGCATCACCGTTATAAAACATCTGACCAGGTATTCTTGTGCGTTTTTTAAAATCATTTACATATAACTAGAAATTTTTAGGACAGTCAGTGATCGACTGCTGAGTGTCACACAGATACCTCTTATATGCATTGCCAATCTGACGCTTCACCAAAATTCTCAATTCCCTAAACCTTTGCAAATGATAGTCTGAACCACACCTTTTACACTTTAACCAATGCTCATGTTTCGGTTTAATATTGGCTCTAATCTGATCATTATACCACACAGGGTAGTTATATTTACAATTCCTATAGACAGGTACGCATGCATCAAACACCCCATACAGTGTGTCATCAAACTTATCACATGCTTCATTGCAGTCAAGACAGTCATACAGGAAAGACCAATCAACCCCGAGCAGTGCATCATACAATGCAACGTAATTAGCCTTTCTGAAATTATACATCTTCGGTGCTCTACAAACATCAAATGACCTAAATAAACTATTCAAAGAAATATCAACAAACAAACAAGGATGTTGTAGGTCTTCCCTCACCAAGGGCGCCCCTTCATGTGAAACTTCACACTTCATATCCGAAAAAACTAAGTCCAGAATTCTTCCATTAACATTTAGTATTTCATTATATTGAGTGTAGCCGAAAAAACTAGCAAAGTTTGTAACAATAAGTTTCTTACTATCTGTACTAGCATTAAAGTCACCTAAAAACAATATATTATCCCCAAACAGTTCACTCACTTGCTGAAGAGTTTAAAAAAAAAATTTCATAGTCATCCAACGTGACCTGTGGAGGCATATAGATCACACAGACAACCATACTACACGATTTAAATTTACATCTGCAGGCAAGAAAGTCAATAGATGGTACAAGGTTGTTCAAAATATCCACTTCAATTACTTTGCACACAACAGGTTTTCGCATGGCAACCAGAACACCACCCCCACGGGAAACATTCATAGCATCCACACGCCTATCCCGCCTAAGAACCGCATACCCATCAGAAAACCACTCATCACTTGACATATCATCCGTTAGCCATGTCTCGGTTAGATAAATAATGTCAAACTCACAATCGCTCACCGAAGCATAGAATTCATCGACTTTAGTTCGTAAGCCACAAATATGTTACATATTGATACATTATGTACGCTGGACACATCTACATGTTTAAATCAGTCTTAACAATCTTTGGAACACCATGAATATATTTTATCTTGATTTTATTCTCCCCATTTTTTTTTCGATCTTCAAGTTTATCACGTACACCTCGGTAATACACTGGCTGCCCTGGGGTCCTATCAGCCGAAAGAAACACCCCCGGTACACCGGACAATCCTTCAGGCCCCTGCTGTTTCTCAAGGATTCACCAACATGCTCAGTCTCTCTGAAAGTAACTCTGATTGGCCTGGGTCGCTGTCTCTCCCCGGATAACCTTCCCAGTCTACCAATCTGGACAATATCCCGGGCCGAAATCTCGGTCACCTTTCGTAAAACTTGACAGATTCTGCCCTTCTCGCTGTCTCCCGCACCAGATGACTCCGCAACTTCCGGCAAACCAAACACAACCACATTCTTCTTCCTTTTCTCTCGCTCAGCTATCTCCACAAAGACACGCTCCACAACTTCACTTTCATTCACTCCAGTTGGCTGCACACGTGTCGCCGACCCGAGGGGAACATTTACAGGTAGATTAACACGTTCCTCAAGCTTCTGTATATGTTTTAGCAACACTGGCACTTGTAGGAGGCCCTGCTGACAGCAGTCACAAAAGAACTTCAGGACCCTCTGCTTCAGTTATATAAATATTATGTAAATCAGGTGTCTCTAGTAATCTAGGAGGACCACCTTTAGTATAACATCTATTTAATCCAAACACTATTTGCAAAATAAACATATTACCATTTCATGGATATGCTATGCAACCAACAAAACACCATCACGATAAGTGTAACGATACATTTTAATTTCACATCAAAGTATAAGGGAATAGTTATCGACTCAGAACAATATCATTTTAGGAACAAAGGCTTATTGCAAAAATCACTAACAATAATATACTAAAATTAAATATCAAAAAATTGTGCAGCTGTTGACATGTAATTTGAAGAAGATATCAAAGTGACCTAGATTCTAAATGTTTCTACTAAATGATTTACCATACTTCCGTTTCCAAGCAACTATAATCACACGCCCCAGACATTGGTCGTAATTTGTGTAGCAGCGATTACTTTTGTTTTAAAAAAATATGGCTTGTTGCTTCAGTTAGACATAGCCCTTACAAATAAGATCCAGCCTCCTATACTAGTCAGTCGGGAGTTCAGGTTTGTTTACAGTTCTTTTGTGTGATATAGTAATATTATATATAGTAATATTATAGATAGTAAAATTTTACTTTCATAACTTACAAACTGAAAGAAAATTCATTAAAAGTTAATAATGCTTCGTTACTAATCTGTGGGGACAGCAATTCTTCCATACCCCCCCCCCCCACACACACACACACACAAATTATAAATTCAGACTTTTTTTCTTGTCACTCTAAGCTGTCATGAATAATAGCAATTCTTTTTTGATGTCTTTTTTTAATGAGATACGTCTGGCTGGAGCATGCGCCATTATGGACCCCCCCCCCCGCATTTGCTTCATGTCAAACTTGTTTTTCGCATAATATTCTTTCTTTGGTTGGTTAAAAATATTCCGATGTTGTACTCTTCACACATACTTTTTTTAAATTTTGCTAAGAGTTCTGATAGCTTCTTCTCGCTTTTTATGATTTGATGCTACCCTCCGGAATATTCTTCTAACTAGCGATTAGTTTTGTTTAAAGTAAAAAAAACATGGCTTGTTACTTCAGTTAGACATAGCCCTTAGAAATAAGAGCGAGCCTCATATGCTAGTCAGTCGGGAGTTCAGGTTTGTTTACAGTTATTTTGTGTGATATAGTAATATTATATATAGTAAGATTATAGATAGTAAAATTATATTTTCATAACTTACAAACTGGAAGAAAATTCATTAAAAATTAATAATACTTCGTTACTAATCTGTGGGACAGCAATCCCCCCCCCATACACAAATAATTTATTCAGACTTTTTTCTTGTCACTCTAAGCTGTCATGAATAATAGCAATTCTTTTTTGATGTTTTTTTTAATGAGATACTTGTGGCAGGAGCATGGGCCATCATGTGCCCCCCCCCCAATTGGCTTCATGTCAAACTTGTTTTTCGCATAATATTCTTTCTATGGTTGGTTGGTTGGTTAAAAATATTCCGATGTTCTACTCTTCACACATACTTTTTAGTTTTGTTAAAAGTTCTGATAGCTTCTTCTGGCTTTTTATGATTTGATGCTTTCCTCCGGAATATTCTTGTAACTAGCGATTACTTTTGTTTAAAGTAAAAACAAAAACTATGGCTTGTTACTTTAGTTAAATATAGCCCTTACAAATAAGAGCCAACCTTCTATACTAGTCAGTCGGGAGTTCAGGTTTGTATACAGTTCTTTTGTGTGATATAGTTGCGGTCTTAGATTAATTTAAAAGTTGTTACTTGAAGTATGCAAGGCGCCAACTGTCTTAATTTGTGAATATGAATTGTTCGACAGTACTACAATACCATAGGCACTTTTATAACATTAAGTCAATGAGAAAATAAAAAAAAGTCAAGTTTAAAACTCACATATGGAGTTTACTACAATTGATAAGCAACAGTAAAATTTGAAGTTCAATTATAACCAAGATTTTATATTTGACACATTGGGTTTACGTTCAAGTGATAACTTTACGCTTACATCCGATTTAGTTGTATGTTAAATATGAATATATTTTTCTATGTCACTAAAGTGATAAATTTACCTTATATAATCCAGGCAGTATTATATTAAGCATTTGTTAAATGTTATAACTGAAATTTAAATAAAATTAAGTGACTAATATTGAGTTTAAAACAAAGCAATTTTTATGAGAATAATATAGTTGACAGGTGAAAGTTGGATCTTAATTAAAGCAAAAGCAAGTTATACATTTGGGATACCATTAAGTGACACTCAAACGGGAATTTAATCTTGAATAAAGTTAACTCATGTAGTTGGAAGCTGCTTTACAAAAATTTATAAAACTTACAATTTTGGCATCAACATTCAAATATTAAGTGGCTGTTAAATGGATATCAGCTCTTCCTAGTTTACAAAATGTCTGAGAGCTCGTACTTCAGATTCGAATCCAGAAATACGTTTATCACAAATACACCATTACCATTTGTAAGATTCACAGCAATTGTCGTTAATAAATAGCAAAACCCCAATCAACCGGCATCCAACCTTGTTAGGCCGCATTTTCAACGTGGAAACCTAATGTTCCAAAAAAAACAACTTATACTGTATTATGCCCAGGATGAATTGTCGTGCTATTAAGGACATACAAAAAAGGCGTGTGTTTGGTGTCTGAACTTTTTCCGTTTTACAGAGGAACACACGCCTCCACAGTCGCTGTAGAAAAGCACATTTTCACCTATACGTTTTCCCCGTAATTTTATCTCATCGGAAATCAAGTGACAGTGGCAGTTCTCAACTAACAGAATTGCCAATTGGAAAATTGAAATTTACTCTGAATATAAGGATTAATGAGACCATTGAGTAAGTTATTAGTGAAATGACGTCACAAACCATTGTTCATGATACGAGACAACTCGAAATCTATGAGAGTAACTCTACCAAATGATTTGCCGGTTACATAGCCTTGAGTACTAATTTGCTCAACTAAAATTAATTGTTATATTCTTCCAAGAAGAGATTAATGATCGAATTCACAATCAGTAATTTATATGTTCCGGCTTCTAAATGACATTTTTCAGCAACACTAGAAAGTGTTTTTATATATGTTAAATATATGTTAGTGAATTTTTTTTAAACTCTAAATCACATCCTTATTTACATTTGTTTTATTTCTCTGTCATATGTTTTCCGACGTCAAAGCTATAAACTGTTGAACGTTTCACTTTTTTATACAGAGTCCGGCAGTTAATATCAACAGAATGGTTACGATATAGAAAAACACTTTGTTTTGAGTTTTAACTGATAATAGCTTCATTGATTATGTTTTTTTTTTCTCCCTCAAGGTTCGTCCGCGGCTTTGCCGCCCTGATAGCACTGCAACCTTTGGCTTATTGTGCATGCCCCTAGTCTTTTTACTCCACACACATTCCAAAATCACTGTGCCTTGAGCTATTCTGCACAGCGATTGGTAGGGTGAAGTTTTATAATGCTCTGTCTCCGGTCTAGACTGACCGTAGATCAGTTGTCTTTTGCGGTCCAGAGCTTTACACTCGCACAAGATGTGCTGGGCTGATTCATCCCCCTCGCCGCAGAGTCTGCATGCGAGGTCCCCCTCGAACCACCCTATTTTATGCAGGTGTTTCTTGACGGCCATGTATCCCGTCAAGAGTCCTGTGATGAACTGTCCTCTGCTAAGAATAGCAGTTCCACAGCTCTCTTTGAACTGGGTTCGTCAATTATTGACTTCCCATGTCTGAGCCCTGGATAGTCTGCCCAGTACAATTTGTGTTGGGTTCTGACCCATAAATGGTTCTGCTGACCCTCTCTTCGCGAGACTGTCAGCTTCTTCATTGCCTTTGACCCCCGAGTGACCAGGCACCCAGATGAGGGTGACCTCATTCTGCCCAGCCAGGTAGCTCGTCTCGTCTCGGCACTTACTCACCAGCCAGGAATTTACACGTGTGCTACTTAGGGCCTTAAGGGCTGCCTGGATGTCTGTGGTTATGAGGATCCGCTTGTTGGTGTAGCCCCTCCTCTTGTTCTCTCGCACACAGTGCAGGATGGCGTACATTTCTGCCTGAAAGACCGTTGCATGGGCTCCGAGGGAAATACTATTACTTGCCCTCGGTGCTTACGAATTAACACCTGCCCCCGTTCCACGCTCCCCTCCGGATACATCCGTGAACCAGACGAGCGCGGCCCGTGGTATGCCCGGCGCCTCCTCCTGCCATATCTCGCGGTCGGGGATTTCGACTGTAAAGTTGTTTTTCCTGCAGATTCGCGGGCTCGCAAAGTCTGACCTCATTTCAAGGATGGGCTCCTTCACGATCAACTGAATTTTGCAGTGGCCCCTGAAGCCTGGGTTGATCTTCAGTCTACCATTGCAGGCTAGTCTGTATAGTCCTAGCCTGGCCTCCCCACAATAACTAAGTGTAGGGGGGGGGTCCAGCAACCCATCCATGGCGGCTGTTGGGGTTAAAGACATGGCCCCTGTGATACCTAGGCAAGCCATCTATTGGATCTTGCCTAATTTTTGGTTGGCACTGGATGGTGTCACCTTAGGCCACCAGACCAGTGCCGCGTATGTTAACGATGGTCTAACCTCCCTTGTGTACAGCCAGTGGGCCATACTAGGTCTTAGTCCCCACGTTTTTCCATGTGGTGATTGATTATGGTAACTTTAACTCTAAAAGGAAGTTTTAAACTCAAACATTTATAGTAAACAAACAAAAAGAGTGTTAGTTTAGTGCAGAATTTGACGAAGATGGACCAGTACAAGCGTCCGATCTACCTTATTTTATCAAAATAATTTATTGTTTAAAAATGTACAACAAATTATACATTTAAGATACCATGAAATGACACTCAAACGGGAATTTAATCTTGAATAAAGTTAACCCATGTAGTTGGAAGCTGCTTTACAAAAATTTATAAAACTTACAATTTTGGCATCAACATTCCAATATTATGTGGCTGTTAGATGGATATCAGCTCTTCCTGGTTTACAAAATGGCTGAGAGCTCGTACTTCAGATTCGAATCCAGAGATACGTTTATCACAAATACACCATTACCATTTGTAAGATTCACAGTAATTGTTGTTAATAAATGACAAAACACAGTTATCTATTATATGAGTTACAAAAAAACGATAGATTACAACGGAACCTTGTCAGGCCGCATTTTCAACGTGGAAGCCAAATGTTCCAAAAAAAAAAACTTATACTGTAATATGCCCAGGATTAATTGTCGTGCCATTAAAGACATACAAAAAAGGCGTGTGTTTGGTGGTCAGAACTTTTTTCGTTTTACAGAGGAACACACGCCTCCACAGTCGCCGTGGAAAAGCACATTTTCACCTATCCGTTTTTCCACGTAATTTTATCTCATAGGAAATCAAGTACAGTGACAGTTCTCAACTAACAGAATTGCCAATTGGAAAATTGAAATTTACTCTGAATATAAGGATTGATCAGACCATTGAGTAACTGTTATTAGTGAAATGACGTCACAAACCATGCATCATGATACAAGACAACTCTGAAGTTTTATATTGCTCTGTCTCCGGTCTAGAGTGACCGTAGATCAGTTGTCTTTTGCGGTCCAGAGCTTTACACTCGCACAAGATGTGTTGGGCTGATTTCTCCCCCTCGCCGCAGAGTCTGCATGCGAGGTCCCCCTCGAACCTCCCTATTTTATGCAGGTGTTTCTTGACGGCCATGTGTCGTGTCAAGAGACCTGTGATGAGCTGTCCTCTGGTAAGATTACCAGTTCCACAGCTCTCTTTGAACTGGGTTCGTCAATTATTGACTTCCCATGACTGAGCCCTGGATAGTTTGCCCAGTACAATTTGTGTTGGTTTTTGACCCATAAATCGTTCTGCTGACTCTTCGCGAGACTGTCAGCATCAGAGAAAGCGTCTACAGCAAGTCCCCGCTTAACGTCCCAGTTAGGGATTTACCAATCGCGACGTTAAGTGAAACAACGTAGAACTAATCATTGGGAAGAATATAATGTACATAAATAATATGTACATGTTTGTGACTGCAAAGAGCCTGGCGCAGCAATTGCGTTATATAAGTGAATTTTCTTAAAATGTTTTTAATGGAAAATATCTCTTTAATGCAAGCAGGAATCAATTTGGTCACCGGTATAACCTATATAGTAGGGACAACGTACCATATTTTACCAACATAACTTGTTTGAAAATGTACAAAAAAAATTCCGAAAGTAAACTTAAAACATTTTCGAGAAACCTCGTTTCCTAGCTGACGAACCTGTATATATGTAAACAGAAAGTAAACGAGGATATGGATTCTAGGGAACCTAGTTTGCGCTCATTTGAAGAATTAGAATTCAAAAGCCACGGTCTCCTCATTAACTATTTTTTTCTACGAAAATTTGCTAAAAATTATAGACCGTTAAACAATTAATTTAAATAAAACTACTTCCAAAGCATCAGAGAAAGTGTCTATTTGAAATGAATTTCCTGGAAATATTTTATTAAAATGAAGGACAATGATGGTTTAAGCTGCAACTTAGGGTTTTCAGAACACTCTTTACATAATCCGTATTTCTGTCAGGTTATTTGCCTAAATGCTGCTAACTTTGACGCTTCAAATAGCGATTTTTGACGTTTTGAGGAAAACCACAATATGTTTTTCTTTAAATGCCTCTAACTTTTTTGTCTTTGAACTTAGACTTAAATTTTGGTAAATTGTGCATGCTTTATATATATATATATATATATATATATATATATATATATATATATATATATATATATATATATATATATATATATATATATATATATATATATATATATATATATTACGTCACAAAAACACTTTATGGAATTTTATAATTTATTACTTAAAATTTAATACATTATAAGACTAGCTAATTGGAATGAACGAAAGTGAATGAATTGTACAGAGAATTTGATCTATTTATATCATGTAATTTACGTCACTCGGATAACAGATAAATTAAAAGTGCAATGTTCAAAATCACAGTCCATTTCTTATATGATAAAGCAAAGCGCGTTTGATATTAATTTCATTGTATCGAGCCATCTACATAAAACAAGGAATTATTTCGTATTAGTAATTATCAAACACACACTAATTAGTTATCGATTATAAGTTCAAAGAGATATTTGTGTATTGATTGACGACTAGCTGACGGCTATGTAGTCACGTAGGTATCTTGTATATTGCGGATATAACATAGCTCCCCTACCATAAGATTGGCATTTTATCGAAGAAATGGCAGTCAGATGACCACTCTTCTTTTTGGAGATGCTACTTGAACTGAGTCTTGACCTTGATATAGTACAGTTCCTTCTTCGTTAATTGAATGGATTGAAGGACGTCTTGAGGGCAAAAATTTCGGGATAGCATTTGAATTGCAGAGGTTGGATATTTTAATGCACAAGTTCGGGAAGGGTTTTCCATCTTCGGGCGAACCTTGTCTTCCACCAAAACATCTTCTCTTACAGCAGTAGTAAAATATGAACCATATAAATAAAATAATGATAACCCCTAAGGTTATATATGTAAAGGTAGAAAGGTGCTTTTGTGTATACGATTGATTCAATAGTTTTGTTAGTTCCTCGTCATACTGATTTAACTTATGTTCGGCAATGTCGAGTTCGTCAAGGTTAAGTTTGCTAATTTTCAGTGGTTTCAACTTAATTGGATGTTGTGGCTCAATAAGCAGGTCTTCACAACAGTCATGTGAGATTATTGGGACTTCTATAGTTACCTTTATTTGATTTTTCATGAGGTTTTGTAGTTCCCTTTCATCTTTTTCTAATCTATTTATACACTCGTTATAATAGTTTCCATCGGAGCTGTCTAGATTATCGGTTATAGATTTCCAAATAGTTTTTATAATAGTTTCCATCGGAGCTGTCTAGATTATCGGTTATAGATTTCCAAATAGTTTCAATGCCATTTATTAATCCGCGTTTCTTACGTCTAACATTATAGTGATTTGTATCGTACTGAATTTCGTCAAATTTTAACTCTATTTGTTTGCTTATCTGATTAAGAGTATTTAAGTGAGGTCTTATGCGACAGGCAAAATTGCTCATTCTGGGACTAGGACTTAAGGAGAATAATTTGGAATCAAAAGTATTTAGAATATTGCGATCATGATTAAATGCTGACTTCAATAAAGATATGTCTTTGTATACGACCCATTTCCATTGTTGATTTGAAAGTGACAGTGTTCCTTCTTCATGAAAGTATATTCCAAGTTTGTTTTTTATAGGGACAATGTTAAATGATTTGCTTTGAATTAACAACTCAGATGTTATGATCCAGAAGGACTTGGAAGAGAAGGGTCTGCTTCAGTATTATTTCTTAGAAAACATGGTTTAATCCTATCATAATTTACTGTTAACTCTATGTTATTATTTAATAAAAGTGTGACTGAATTATTAGGGTGTACTTTAATAATTTTAAATGGACCTGAATATTTTGGTTTCAGTTTATGACCTATTGTGAATCACGTAACCTAACAAGCTGATTTTCTTCAAAATTATATGACTGACTGACGTGCTTATCAAATCTAATTTTTGCTTTATCCTTGGAGTTTTGCATTTTGTTGCGTGCTTGTTCGTAATGATAAGAGGCTTTGTTGTTTAGGTCTCTAACGTACTTAGAGATCAATTCATTTTCAGTAAATGTTATTTCAGGTGGTCTAGTCGACGTATGCCCGTATACAAGTTGATAAGGTGTAAATGCAGTAGAAGAACTTTTACAATTATTATAACTCGTAATAATATACGGAATAATATCACTTAAATGTGTAGATGGGCTTTCATATTTATACGATCCAAGCGAATCTAAAAGAATTGAATGAAACCTTTCTATTGCTCCATTCGATTGCGGGTGAGCAACAGAACTAAAGGTCAATTTGAAATTATACAGCTTTTGCAAGATTTTTTACTAAATAATTGTCAAACTCCAATCCGTGGTCACAATGGATTCTACAGGGTATTCCAAAATGAGAAAAATATTTAACTAACTTGTTAACAACTTCTTTGGGAGTTTCATTCTTGATTATGTAAGCTTGGGCAAATTTTGAAAATTCGTCCAGTATAGTTAATAGGTTGGGAGAGTTAGGAATTTCTAAAATATCAATATTGATTCTTTCAAAGGGCTTCGAAGGGGTTTCAGTAATGACAAAAGGAGCGTCTGTATTTTTCCTATTAGTTTTGCATCTACTACAGGTGTCGCAAGATTTTACATACTTCTCAACGTCTTCATTTAAATTAGGCCACGTATATTTCTCTCTTATTCTTCTAGTGGTCTCGTTAAAGCCTGTAAGTGTTTTTTGCTATCGTGAAATTCAGAAATAATTTCCTGCCGTTTCTCTACGTCCGGTGTGAAAATATTGTTTGATGAAAAAATATGATTGACGGAAAACATTGAACTTTCTTCAGACGTATAGGGTTCAAGTTTTATTTGAGGAATTGAAATGTTAATAGGGCTTGTGGAAATATTAGCTATTGTGGTAATAAATGTGCCATCAGAATTTGTGGACACAGGGGCTTCAGGAACTGTTATCTCGCGTGAAATATTAAGTTTTGGACATATGGCATACTGGTTTTTTATTTGAGATTCCAAGGAAATTGCCATTTCAGACCTAGGAGGTATTGTTAGCCTGTTTTCTTTTTTAAAAGAATTGCTATACTGAAGTGGTATATTTTTGAATTTTGTTCTAAGAATTTTTTCATTAAAGTCAATGGAGCAACCATAATGTTCAAGAAAATCAACGCCTAGCAGGCCATCATAGTCTAATTTTAAGTCGTGTACGAAAAATTTATGTGGATCTTCTTGCTGTATTTTTATAAAGCAAGATTTGAAAATTGTAATGGGGGATTTATCAATACCTTAGATAATTATTTTGTCGTTATTTAGAGATGACTTTACAACATTTGGTTTAATAATTGAGATACTAGCGCCAGAATCTACCAAGAATTTACAAGTTTTGCCTTCAATTTTACATTCTATAAATATTAATTGATCTTTATTTTTTTTGTACGATAAAACTTCAAAATTTAAAACTGCATTTGATATGATTGAATCTGTTAGCTGTTCTACTGAATTTGGTTCCGTGAGCATTTCTTCGGGAGGTATCAAGTTGCCCATTGGTTGATTCCCCTGGAAGTTTAAATGATTTACTCTACTTTGCTGTTGATTGTCAGTTCTGTTAAAATTTGCCGACCTTGAGAGTGACTGTTGGTTAGGACTATTTGGTTGTTGAGAATAGTTAAAATTTCTGTTTGTATAATTTGAATTGCGGTTATAATGAGCGTTATTGTTACCAGTATTATTAACATTATTGTTATAGTTGTTATTACTAAATTGTCTTTTCCTACAATTTTCAATGGAATGACCGATGTTTCTACAGTAGCGACAAAATTGTTGTTCTGACGAGTAATTTTGTGTTGGACGAGGTTCATATTGAGATAAGTTTTGTTTTGATGTATTTAATTTAGGGTCTTTAGATTTTTCATAATAGAGTAATTGTTCTTCGCGAACTATTCTTTGAGTAGCAGTTATTAGTGAGTCAGGGTTTGAAGCACGAATAATCATGCCAATTTTTGGTTTTAATCCGATTAGAAAAACATCTAACGTCATGTGATCGACTAAAATATTCTGAGCCTCTTTTTGTTCAGCAGTCATATCGTTTTGTAATAAAATAATGCCCCTAACTTGGTCAGAATGAGACTGGACTCTGTGTGCAAAAGATGATGCCTTTTCGTTTGGCATTTGTTTAAGACATTGCAAATCATGAATCAGGCTTGTTAAATCGCGGCAATCTCCAAAATGAGCTCTTAATAGTGTGGAAATGTCTTCCCACTCTCTTATATTTCGCGAATTAATTAAATTACTAGCTCTACCCCTAAGTTTGTTTTTTATGTGAATGAGAATTAGCCTATATTGATCTTGTGATGCTAAGTTAATCGCTTTATTGCAGGCACTAAGAAAATTGTTTAAAAGTGTTTGATTCCCGTCATATTCGGGAATAAGTTGAGCAAGGTCACTAGTTCTATACATTATGTTACCTGCATCAGCTTCTGCCATTTTAATGTAAAAATAATATGGAAATATGCAGTCAAATTGTAAAGATACAAGAAAAGAGAAAATATGTGAGGTTTGAGGGAAAATAAAGCGATTCTGAATAAAAACAGACTTACCAGATTAGAATGAGCTTATTTTCCATAAGGTGCCTTTGGACTGTAGATTCTTTTGGAAGCCAACACAACTTTTTTAAGAAAATACACGATTCTAGATTTTCTTCTGCGTTAAAGCCAGCTCTACCAACTGCGCCAAATTATTACGCCACAAAAACACTTTATGGAATTTTTATAATTTATTACTTAAAATTTAATACATTATAAGACTAGCTAATTGGAATGAACGAAAGTGAATGAATTGTACAGAGAATTTGATCTATTTATATCATGTAATTTACGTCACTCGGATAACAGATAAATTAAAAGTGCAATGTTCAAAATCACAGTCCATTTCTTATATGATAAAGCAAAGCGCGTTTGATATTAATTTCATTGTATCGAGCCATCTACATAAAACAAGGAATTATTTCGTATTAGTAATTATCAAACACACACTAATTAGTTATCGATTATAAGTTCAAAGAGATATTTGTGTATTGATTGACGACTAGCTGACGGCTATGTAGTCACGTAGGTATCTTGTATATTGCGGATATAATATATATATATATATATATATATATATATATATATATATATATATATATATATATATATATATATATATATATATATATATATATATATATATATAGATATAGATATAGTTTGTAAGCTAGGTTTTTTAAATTTAATTTAATATATAGAATTGATATAGATTTCGTTTTTTAGTTATATTTTAGGTATCTTAGCTTTTAAGTTTTATTTGCCTGTAAAGTTTAGTGAAATGTGTTGTAAATGTGTGTGTTCACCAAAGTTTTGTGTGTAAATTACACCTTGGTGTACCCAATGTCTTTTATTGCTGCATGTGACATAAACAAATTGATAGCATGGATATACTTACTCTTAAAAGAGGGAGCTTCTTTAAGCTAGTGGGTTCAAGTCCTATCAATTTATTATAATTCCAAATATATCTATCTAAAAATTTCAATAATATTGCTCTTTACTTTATGTTTGCAAATCTGTTATTCTTTTTAAAGTTTGAAGATGTTACCCCTTTTTAATAATATTTGTTTCCCCAGATATTTATATGTATAAATCAAAAATAAAGCAAGGAGTTCAACTTAATACAAAACTAGAATCTTTATTAAATTTAACTGAAACAAATGACAAATGCCTAATACTATGAAATCTTTATATTACCCCCTTTTAATGAATCTGATCAGTATTTATCTAATAAAATTTATGACTTTAAGAAATAACTTTGTGTTCTTGGGTCAATGAAATTGTTTGTTCTATATAGAACCGCTCTTATGCTATCTACAAAGATCCAGATGGTAAAACTAACTTATACTATATACTCTCACGCGTAGTCGATGGTGTATCTTGGAAATGAGGTGCGTATTGATGTCTGCTGTTAACAGATGGCTGGACAAGCACCTTATAATTTTAAAATGGTTGCTTTCAAATATGTGGTGGCACTTACGTTCGCTTTTTGTCACAATTTTAATGCCTCAAATTATAATTATCTGTGGCAGTACTTGGACTACATAAAAAACGTAAATATTTGAATGGTTTAAACTCACTGTTTTGTTACCGCTGGTTTCTTCCTGACGTAGTTTCGGCTGCTGCAAACTGACCTATTAACCTGTTATTGATGTTGGTCGAACCTTTACTTCATTTCCCACGCTGTTTTACTTTTTATTACTTGTTTTTTAACTTTCTCCTAAAATTTCAGCTGCTTCCAAAAAATTTGATAAAAATCTCCTTTGTTTGTTATTTTTTTCCTTGTCATCCGCGTAACTAAGTAAAAACCGCTTTCTGCCCTCTTCCAAATATTTTCATCATAACAAATTTTTGTTTGTTTGTATCCTCATTTCCTGGATTACCTTGTTACATCTTTTAATGCCTTACTCTATATCTGACAGCATTTCTTAACCTATATTACAATTTTATTGTCAGTTTTGACATTTGTTGTAACTGAACAGCTGACTTATATTTAGGTTACATGAAATTTTGACAAACTTAATCCTAATAAATATTTACACCATAAATTTCCTAATTCTACTAAACATGAACATTTTAACCTACCTAAAAACTACTTACACATTTCTTATTGTCCAATAATTTACATTAAATTAAAAAAAATTAGAGTCTTTTTAATCTATTCGCACTATGTCATATCATTTTTATGCAGCCCTTTCTGCCTTTGATATCACTTTCATTTCGTCTAGACCTTTCACTCTTATAGACTAGTTAACAATTCTTATTCTTGTCTTACCTCCTTTTTATACATACATCTGTCATTATTTTGGGAATCAATTCTGAGCTTTCAAATTCTATATTAGGTCTTACGATATGCCTGTAAAATTAGTTTTTCCCTTGCCATGTTGCTTATATGCTGCATTAGCATTGCATACACCAAAAGTAAGCAAAACATGTTTGTTTCAGGCTATGTATGGGTGGTTTTAAGAGTGTGTTGTTGTGTGGATGTTTACCTTCCCATTATAGAAACCATATCAATATATATATATATATATATATATAATACCTTTATTATCCATTTTGACAGCATACAAGCTACATTGGATTTGTCAGCCTTTTACAATAATTAATTTTCCACAACATTAAAATATTCATTTAACGTATAAAAACAGTGGTCTGATGGAAAATAAGAAACTTGGCTTTTAAACACCTTAATATTTTGGATATTTTTTAAATCATTAGGAAGATGATTAAATATTTTCAATCCAATACAGTTTGGAGAGTCTTTTATCATCTTAGTTCTAGCATACGGAACATAAAAGTTACAAGCCTGTCTGGTACTGAAGGTATGAACATCACTGTTTAGTTTAAATTTATCACCATTTTTAAAAACATATATACACAACTCTAAAATATATAAACATGTCACAGTTAAAATTTTATGACTAGAAAAGTAGGCCCGGCATGACGTCATCTGTCCTATGTTGAAAATAGAGCGTATTATTCTTTTTTGAGCGATAAAGACATCATGCAGCAAGGTAGAATTACCCCAAAGACATATACCGTACCTCATTCTAGAATCAATATGATTGTAGTATAAAGATATTAGTTGCTTTTCAGTCAAAACATTTCTTATATTTATAAATAAAAAATTAAGAGATGCCAGCCTTGAAACCAATGTCGTACAGTGCAACTTCCAGTTGAGATGTTCATCAACGTGTACTCCAAGGAACTTGTAGTTATTGACACACGTTAGATAAGTATTGTCAACTCCCACACTAAGTATATCAACTTCCCTCTGACGCGGATGAAATCTCACCATCTCTGTCTTCGAAGAATTAAAATATATTAGACACCGAGAGAACCAACTCCTTAAGTTATTAAAAACGTGATGACATTTATTATTCAAAGCATCATCTGTCTTTTCAGAAACGATTAGAGACGTATCATCCGCATACAGAGTAAAATGCGCATCAGGAGATACTTTGTCAAGCTCATTGACGTAAAGGGTAAAAAGAATAGGGCCCAGTACTGAGCCCTGAGGCACACCAGTAGGAACAACAACACACTCAGAACATACCCTACTTATTCGTTCTGATGTCTTGAACTTTATCTCAGTATACTGTTCTCTGTTCGTCAGGTAAGAGTCAATCCAGCCAAGCGCATTACCTCTCAAACCATAACAATAAAGCCTGTCACACAGTATCCTATGGTTAACACAATCGAAGGCCCTGCTGAGATCACAAAAAATCCCAACAGGGCACTCACCAGCCTCCAAACAAGTGACTAAACCCTGATAGAAGTCAATGATAGCCGTTGTAGTGGAGTGGCCCTCTCTAAAGCCATGCTGACAGGCAGACCATATACCACACGACTGCAAAAATTCTTCCAAGCGATTTAGATAGCTATATTCAAATACCTTTGAAAAAGTCATAGATAATGTAATCAGCCGATAGTTGTTCAAATTAGTTGGATCATTATTTTTTATTAAAGGAAAGCCCTTACCAACCTTTAGGTCACTAGGAAAGATACCCGACTCAAATGAAAGATTTACCAGGCAGGTAAGAGGCTTTATAATATGTCTTAAAATTTTCTTAACTAAAAAAGGTGGAATTTCGTCTCGACCGCACGAAGACTTGTTTTTTTTATTTTTTTTATTAACAAAATATACAACTCGTCTTCACTAAAAGGCAGTAAATACATTGTTTTGTTATTGGGTTTTGTCGAAACGTTTAAAGGAGGTAAGTCCTTAGGAATGTTTTTAATAATATTTTTAGGTGCTTCTACAGAGAACGAATTTAATAAGTTAGCGATTTCCCGTGGATCGGTAACTAGCCTCTCTTCGTGTCTTATTACAATATTGTTATGTTCATTGACCTGCTTGCCATTTAGTTCCGAAATCAGATGCCATGCGGCTTTAGTCGGATTATCAGAAGCCAGAATCCTATGTTGGCAGAAATTCCTTTTAGTACATCTTACAAGTTTTCTATGAGCAGCCCTTGCAGCCCTGTAAGAATTATCCGCCTGAGGAGAAACACTTTTCAATAAAAATAAGTCTTTAAGTCTTGAACTAGAGGCTCTGACCTCAGAAGTAACCCACTCACGGCCCTTTGATTGTTTCCTATATATCTTACGGAGTGGAAAATATAAATGAAAGTAATAAAGAAACAGCTCATGAAAATTCTTATACCCCTCATCAATGTTGCCGGCAGAAAAAACATTTTCCCAATTTTCACCAATAAGGGCACTCTCAAAGTCAAAAATAGATTCCTCATCAAAAACTCGCGTCAAAGAAACAGCGTTATGATTCGATTCAACTGAAACTGTGTCAAGCTCCAACAACACTGTCATGTGGTCAGAAATATTATTGCCAGTCGCAAGGCAGGCACCCTTGCTAGAAAAATTAAGAAAAGCATTGTCGATGGTACTAAGAGTATTATCCGTTACTCTGGTAGGCCACCCAACCACATGAGTCATATTAAAACATCTTAGCATGTTAGACAACATATCAAACCCTTTACTTACAATTCCATAGCAATCTAAGTTGAAATCACCAGTAAGAACAAAACGTACACCGGGCCTGACTAAATAGTTCAGCATATCAAAGAGCTGGTTAATAAAAACACTAACATTACTTGAAGGTTAGCGATAACAATTTAAAATACAAGTTGTAACGTCGTTATAATAACAACATATACCACAGACTTTAAATTCTTTCTCAATGCAAAATTGTTCTATATTAATTTTTTTAATGGACAGGTTATTCTTAAAATAAATCGCTACCCCTTCTCCCTTACTGACACTTCTACAAAAGAAACTACCCAGGCTGTAACCATCGATTTTTAAATAAGTGATCGAATCGTTAGTTTGCCAAGTTTCTGTAAAACACATAAAATTTACATTTTTAAAATGTACTAAGTCAATTAATAGTTCATTAATTTTGTCTATATTTAAACTCTGCGTATTTAAAATCACAATGTTTGGGTCAAATATCACAGATTCGTTGTCGGTCGAAGGCGCGGGAAGAAAAACCTATTTATACATGCACCAGCTGGCCAGACAGTAGGGTCCAGGGCCTTTCTGAAATTATGTTAATAAACACAAACCTTAAAAGAAGCATACTGGCCTTTATGTTTCGCTTCAAGTCTTTCACACGTCACTTCAGGAAACTCCTCCTTAAGATGCTGTTGGACTTGTTCAACAGAAGTATTTGGTTCCAACCGAAACACATGGAGAGCCACAAATTTGGGTACAGCCTTCAAATCACTACCACTTTGTTTACTACCAACAATAGGTAAATGTCTTCTCCGTGGCTTTTTATGGACAGTTTTCCATTCACCACAATCACCAGGAGAATCATCCGTAACTATGTCTATATATTCATCACACTTAGCAGCTGTTTGTGCTTCTAATAATGCAGTGGATAATTGCTTCCTAGTAATATTATTCTTTACTTTAGCTGTGCCACCGTCTTGAACATTACTATGTTTACTTTTGTTATCACTAACCTTATCAGATGATTTTGACGCATTGTCGGCTGAGCCAGAACGAAGCTTCCTATCAATAGTAGGTTTCTCGATTCCTCTGCTTATAGATTGGCTATCGATTGATTGACCTGACCTCGAAACCAACGATACTTTACGATTGTCTACATTACCACCGAGAACGGCTTTGAGACCAAGAGATGGCGTACTTTCAACCTTTTCAACGGTATTTTGTTTAATAAGACTGTTTAATAATTTAACTTGTTCTTTTAGAGATGTAATAAGTTCCTGCATGTAACCAATAGTTACGTTTTTACCTCTAATGATGTCTTTCAGATACATTACTTCTGAATTAGATTGCAATGTTTCATCCTGAGCACTTGTGAACGATGCTTCGTCGTCTTCACCACTATGAAACTCTACACTCACACTATCACAACAATTTACAAAGTTGTCGTCAATTACTGTTATATTTTTTAAGTACTTTACGCATCCTGGATGAAATATGCATCCACACTTTACACATTTAGGCCCGGTTGTAGGGATATTAAGGCACTTTTTACACCTTTTTGTAGGACCATCACGAGAAACGTCCACACCACCAGCCGCCATCTTAACATACATATATATATATATATATATATATATATATATATATATATATATATATATATATATATATATATATATATATATATATATATATATATATATATAATTGAAACTGACCCCGGATATGGGTTTTGGGGGTCCTAGTTTGCGCTCATTTGAAGAAATTTGTTTAAATTCAAAAGTCGGGATCTCCGCATTAGTGAATTTTTTAAAGAAAAATCACTAAAAGAAAAGAAAATACCCCAACAAGCAAAACACGCAGAACAAAAATTCTGCAAATGCATCTCAAGTATACATATTTGCGTCTACCATTCCATGAATCGTGTCCCGAGATGTACCGATAATCCATTCTTTCAATCTCTGCTTCAATTTTCTCACAGTGCATAGTTTTTTTTATCACAATTGGAATCGAATTGTCATGTTTTATACTTATGGTCCACTTTTTGCAACTCATGCGGATGAAGGTACCAATGCCCAGCTAGACCAAAGCAAAACAACTGTCTTAGGTCCAAATTTTTAGCATACAGAAGGTTGGTAGAGTACCTATATTCCTTAATATAAATAAATTGTATTACAAAGTTTGAAGTATTTGCAGATGTTCTATGTGACACTTTCCTGCACCGCCCCAATCCAAAATACCATAATGCAAATGACTTAATATTAATGAGTAGTACAATATTTTCAGATGACAGATGTTGAGCATTTATTTTAGCACTTTAAACCTGACCATCATAAGACGAATTCTGTTAATCAGGTTAAGTATGTGTTGGTCCCATCTCATGTGAGAGTCAATAGTTACACCTAGATATAACGCTTTGGTCACACTCCTTATAACAATCTTTTCGTCAGTGTTAAGTGTTTCGTAAGATGGCAAGTGGTTCACGTAACTAACAAAGGGTTATTCCCTTTGTTTTTATTAAACAGTCTGACATATTTACCGTTAACAATCTACCTCGAAGCGGTTCCAATATACCTTTAAATATCTTTCAACAGTCAATATAAACAGATTCCACGATTTTGCACTATAAAATATTGCAGTATCATCCACGTGTCCAACAATCTTCCCCACTGTCTCAATACGGAAAAGATCATTAATATATAAAATATATTGAACAACAGGGACCCCAGAATGATTACCTGAGGAACACCATATTTAATTTCCACCGCATCACTCAGAACTTCACCCACCTTGACTGACTGATATCTACCAGATAAGTAGCTTTTCAGCAACTTCAATTGGTTCCCCCTAAATCCCATTATATCCAACATTTCTAGCAACTTGGCATGATCGACAGTGTTTTTTAGGTCTACCAGAACACATAATGATTTTTCAGAATTATCTAGGCTACGATAGATATTTTTCGCGATTTCATTAATAGTATCCTGTGTAGAGGCTTTTTCTCTGAAGCCAAATTGTTTTTTCGACAAAAGTTGGATTTATTCAGATATTTATTTATTCGTGTCTTCATAGAATCTCAAAAACCTATAGTACTTATTAATGAGATAGGTCTGTAGTTTTGCACATTAAGCTTGTCACCATTTTTAAATATTTGAATAATAATTCCCCTTTTAAATGCACTGGGAAATATTCCACAGTCGATGCACTTATTGAAAATGAATGTCAAAAGAACCAAAATGGTATCTATTATCTTTGTGAGTGTTTCAGCGGCAACACCATCATATCCGGGAGACTTACGATCCCTTAAACTCAATACTATTTCTTTAACTTCCCTTTCATCTGTAGGTCCCAAAACAAAAGACTGCACGGGATAACGACGCAGATGCATTTGTGGGTGCCATATTACCTGCGAGGTTCCTTCTGACAGAATAAAAATACCCACTGAAGCGATTTGCAATCTCGATGCAAGTGTTCAGTATTTCTCCGTCATCACCTTTTATTTCAGTTACCTTTGTGTGCGCCTTCTTTTCGCCTTTAATTTTTTAACCACATTCCAAAGGCCTTTTGAGCTATTCCTACTTTTATTAATTAAATGACCAAAGTATGACCTCTTTGCAGCCCTTATTATATTGTTCATTGAATTCCAATAGTTCTTGTATTCTCTAATTAACTCCTCATTATCTGGTTCCTTCTGTGTCCTTTTAAATAAATAATTTTTATGTTGTATAGACACGACAATGCCTCTGGTGATCCAATATTTCTTTTTCCTTATCTTTAACTTATATCTTTGTGTACTTTGCCCGGTCATGTTGACCACATCATTTACAAATACCTGCGCTACATTTTCAATGTCATCTGACACATAAACGTATGTCCAGTCCCTAATAAACAACCTCCGCTCAAGTTCAGCTACATTTAAGCTATATCTGTACCGACCCAAAGTACTTTCTCTGTCTTCAGGAGGTAATAATACCCTTAACACCGTGGAAAAATGATCCGTTATGAAGGATTTTAGGACAAATGGTTTAAATTATGTAAGTTGCCTTTAGAACTAAGGAATATGTGGTCTATGCGACTTTTCGAATTTTTGTTAATTCAATTATATTCGTTGACCATAGAGTCATATCCCCCAGAAGCAAGAATACCCAAGTTACCGTGTACATAATCACTAGACAGTATATCTATGTTAATATCGCCCACTACCAACTTTATTTCTTTAGAGTCTGTAGGATGCAGTAAATAATCTTGTAATGCTAAGCTAAAACGCCCAACGTCCGTGGAAGGAGGACGATATACCGCTAAGATGGAGATCTCCTTTTTAGCAATTGTTACATCGACTTCCACTGCAGTGACCTCAGATAGTTTTACTATTCGATATTCGTGAGCCATATCCTTCTTCACATATACTACTACAACGTCGTTTTGATTCACTTCACCACCACTAGACAGCATCTCATATCCATCCAAACCACACATTCACATCCTTTAGTTTCCAAGTCTCATTCAATATGATGCATTGAAACTCACACTTCAACTCATCAAGATATACTTTTAGTAGTAGCGTGCATACAATAGAAGCATAAAAGCATTGCCTACCCTTAGGAAAATTACCCATACAAAATTAAGTGAATTAAGATATCTTGTTTAAAAAAATCTTAATTCCGTATCCATATACTATACTTGTATTTTTTATACTATATTCGGGGCTTTTACAACTCTTAATATAATAATATATTAAATTTATGTATTATTTATTCTCACTTCTCGCCGCAGCCGGGTTCTGTTAAAAGCATTAGATTGGAAATCCAAGGCAGGCATTCACAGCTCTCTCGTATGGTGTTATACAGAAACCAAAAGCAATGCTTATTCAAAGAATATTATGCATATAGGTAGGTCGGCCGCCTTCGTGTCATCGCCGAAATCTCACAGTTCCTAAGATATCCTGGATGCCGTCTCGATAAGGTCAATATTGTTCAATATGAACTGCTATTTTGAACTTTAGCCACTTAATTGGCGCCTAATTAAGCATTATTATGCATTCGCCACTTTTACCAGTTGATGATTAGTTGCAATCGAGTTCATGCCATCCAAATAGTATTCAATTATTTATCTAGATCCTGGTATTCAGTGCTTTTTTAGCATCCCTTGACTTTGAGACAGTTAAACCTTTGATTATACTGATTATAGACAATAGTTGATCTGTGGTTGTGCTTAAAAACAAAATTAAAAACAATATGAGTGCGTTGGTGTCAGTGTGTGATTGTGATTCTTAAAATAATAACTGCATTCGGAAGTTAAAAACAACATTCATCATGTTAACTTATGACGAAAAACAGAGAATGATTGAACTAGGCCGACATATTTCATCTTTAAAATTAATGCAAGAATCTAAATAAACTTCGCGATATTTCAGTAGTAAGTTTTATGATAATTATAAGTGGCTCTGTGGTTGTGCACATGGCAACAAAATGTACTGTTGGGCATGTTTATTATTTTCCAAAGAAAAAAATGTGTGGAATAGTACCGGCTACACACACTACACAGACCTAAATATTTTTTCTATCGCCTCCAAAAAACATGATCAATCAACACGCCATTTAAATGCTGCCCTTCCTTTACACAATTTTGACAAAACACGTATAGAAAGTAGTCTTTCACGCCAATTTAGAGAAGAAATCGAAAGGCATAATGCAAAAGCAGATAGAAATAAAAATGTAATGCGAAGGCTTATTGATGTTACATGTTGCTTGGCGAAACAAGATCTGTCATTTCGTGGATATATAGAATCGGTAGAAAGTACAAATCGTGGGAGCTTTGTAGAATGTGTTAAGTTACTTGCAAATTATGACGGAATTTTGGGTGACCATTTACAATTATCTGACCAAACCGAGGGCAGGGCCGTCTTCAGTGGACTTTCTAACCGAATTTAATAAATAGCATAGCAGCTGTAATTAAAAATAGAATTAAGCTGGAAATAGAGAACATAGTGTGTTGCTGTAATGATTGATGACCCCAGACGTCAGTGGAAAAGAACAACTTTGTGTCATTTTAAGATATTTTAACAAATCTAACAAAATTGTCGACCGTTTTGTTGGGTTTGTTGATGTGATCTCTAATCGTACAGCTGAAGCTTTAACAAAAATTATTATCGATTTTCTAAAGTACTATAAATGTTGTGCAAAATTATTCGCTCAAACTTACGACGGAGCCGCAGTTTTTTCATCCGAAAAAAATGGTGTTAAAAAGCAAGTTCGTGAAACTTGTCCAGATGCTTTGTATGTTTGGTGTAACGCTCATATTTTAAATCTAGTTCTGTCAAAATATTGCCAAAGAATTGTGGAAACTAAAAACTTTTTTACGACTGTTAAAAACTTAGCAACATTTTCCATATGAGTACAAAGCGATTGGATTTATATAATAAATTCTGTTCAAAAAATTACCGCGCGTTGTACTGACTCGATGGGTTTATAATTCAAGAACAATAAATGTAAGTTTTAATGACCTCAAAAATCTTCTTGATATTTTTGTTGAAATTAACGAAAACCAAGCCAGTTGGGACGGAGAAACTCTTTCAGCAGCTAGAATGTATGAATTTACGTTAAACGATCTTGAATTCAATTATTTTTTAGAAATTTTCAATGTAATATTTATGCGAACTGATATTCTTTTTAATATGATAGAGTCAAAAATTGTAGATATTGGTTATTGTATAAAAAAATAGAAGAATTTAAAAACTTTATCGATAATCTGTACAATGACTTTGACAAAATTTATGGAAAAACGGTGATCTTTTGCGGGGAGCCAAAAAGAAAGCGAAATATTAATGATGTGAAAGTACATTATAAACGAATATTTCAAGAAATATTGGACAATATAAGAATAGAAATTTCTGATCGATATAACGAAATTAGGCAGTTAGGTTTTTTTCGTCTTTTATATCGGCACTCTTTTTCGGATTTCAAGTGTAATTTTCCTGAAGACATTTTTTTAACTGAAAACAAAATGTAATGAAAGATTTGATTTTGACAGATTAAAAAACGAGTTGATTTGTTTATATTCTTCAGCACAATTTTCCGGTCTTAATAATTATGAAATTATTAGATTTTGGAGGAGATTCCACAACTAGTGAAATTAGCCAAACTTATTGTGAAGATACCAGCTAGTAGCAGCAGAACGATCTTTCTCGGGGTTGAAACGTATTGACACCTACTTACGAAATACTCAAGGACAAGAAAGATTGAGTAATTTGGCAATTATTTCAATTGAAAAAGACCTTATGCAAGACTTAAAACGAAATACTAATTTTTATGATGATGTGTTAAATGAGTTTTTAAAAAAAGACCGTCGTATTGATATAATTTATAAAAAATAAGTGTTTGATTTTCCTATTAGAATGTGTGTAGTGTTTATTTTCCAAGAACCCACGGTTTTAAAAACAGCGTAAGTGCCCCGCGCAAGAACTATTATAATACAAATTTCTGAAGGAGGTCGTATTTTGGTGTGTCGTGGTAAGTAATTTTCACTTTTAAAATGTTTGCCTACCCTAGTTTACCTAGCACTGCACGCCACTGACTTTTAGCTCATCGTAATGACTCATTATAATTCGTATATTCATATGAAAAACCTTTAAAGTCGGTCCCAGTAAGTGAGTTCATTAAACTCCTGAATTCGGCCGCATCCTCTGCCACAATCGTTTTACAAAGACACAAGCATTGATCTATAAACGCATCCATAGTTAAAACCTATTGACGCCACCCAAAACAAATATTAAAAAGTCTAGACGCAGCGAGTGCGTTATGTTAGTGAATTTTCATTAAAATGTTTTTAATATCAAATATGTGTGTTTTTTTTCAAAGCAGGCATCAAATTTGGTTTCTCAAAATAACTTTATTGTTTGAAAACGTACAAAAATTTCCGAAAGTAAACTTAAAGTGTTCCCGAAAAAACCATTTCTTGGTCAACCTTATAGGTTAATAGAAAATTGAGCTATTCAAATTTGAAGAATTTAATGAAAATTCGCTACCATAACTCACTTGCTGCGTCCCGAATTTGTTTTCTTACAAACATGCATTATACTTCGATGGAAAATGCAAAAATGCAATAACATAAGGCGTGTTCGATTAAAAAAAAAAGAAAGTTTGTATCACCAACGACTTATGGGCCAGCCTGTAATTGGAATTTTTTTTAAGGTGTAGCTCAAAACACCCTATAATTAACGTATACAATTTTTTTCGTATCTTGTATAATAACAGATATATTGAACTTCATTGATTTTTTACGAAAATCCGACAAAAATTATATACCATTAAACGATACAGTCTATAGCTAAGAGTACTGCCCAAGCATCAGAGAAAGGGTCTATTTCAAATGAGTTTTCTGGAAACGTTTTAGTAAAATGAAGGACAATGGCGGTTGAAGCTAAGACTTCAGGCTTTGTAAAACATTCTTCTTTAGACACTTTCTTTCCATAGCTCGTATTAGTTTCAGGTCCTTTGCCTAAATCTTGCCAATTTTGACGTTTTAAATCGCGACTTTGACGTTTTGAGGAAAACTGCCATTTATTTTTCTTTAAATGCCTATAACTTTTTTGTCTTAACCTACAGAGCTAAATTTTGATGGTAGGTAATTTATCTATAATAATATAAACCCGCATATCAAATTTGGTGGCCCTTGCTTTGTTATTTCAGGAGATATGAATTTTTTTCGAGAGAAAACACAAAATTTTCCTAGAATTCCTGGGGCGATTTTCCTGACTAACACTAACGAACTTATCGAATCTACTTGCAAAAGGAAGGTATCCACCAAATTTAATCACAATCGGCCCATAATTTTTTTAGTTATCGGTGTGATATACATATATATATATATATATATATATATATATATATATATATATATATATATATATATATATATATATATATATATATATATATATATATATATATATATATATATATATATATATATATATATTAACGGCCACCTGGGGTGGCTGTGAGGTTAATACTAGTTTTCCCTATTGTGGGGAATTTCCGGGGTAACTTCCGGGACACGGCTTTCCTACGGGATCATGCTCGAGCGCCAGCGCCTATAAAGTTTTCTTCAGAGAGTAGGCGCGCGCTCTCGGGATTGTCGCCCCCTTCCCAAGTCACTGTCGATGAACACACAAGCGCAGGGTTAAAGCGGCAATATTTAAGCGGTGTGGGGCGAAGGTAAGTGTAGTGAATGATAGTGGGTACTCCAAGTGGGCATGCAGCATACAGGGTGTATCACATCAAGCTAAGCTAGCCGCGTGCTAAAATATATTGTACTAAAATATGTTATCTACGGCCCACCATCCATACGTTTCATTCACACATCCGGGGAACCTTGCCCGATGCAAGAGGCACCCACCCCTGTTCCCGGATTTACACCTCCTCCAAATAGGGCCGCGGGCAGCCCAGGAGGCCAGGTGCCGCCCGGCTGCTTCGATCCGGAATTGCGCATTTGCTACGATACGAATCTACTACAGCCGAGGAATATCCTGGTTGCAACTTCTTCTCAGAAACACGACGCGACCACACGAAGGGTTGATTTTGACTGTCACTGATAACGCATTCGCTACAACAATGACTCATAACGCCCTCGTGCAGCCAAAGGCCTTCGCGATCCCGGAGGAATCGAAACTTCGGAATGCGGCCCCTAGCCCCCAGAGCAGCGCGCCAACGGAGACAGGGGAGAAACGGTCCCGCCCTCGAGAGGACGGGAAGCAGCCAGACACCGCCGCTACGATGAACCCGAGCCAGGCCGGGAGACAGAGTGCCACCGGGCTGCTTCAATCCAAGACAACACAATCGCTGCAACGTGGATTTACTACAGTCCAGGTATATTCCCACCCCGACTCCCTTGTTCGAGATGCAGGGGCGACTTCACGGAGCGTTCTTCTTGACTGAAATTGATATTACATTCACTACAACAATTCCGACATACAATCTCCATGCTGACACACACACACACACACACACACACACACACACACACACACACACACACACACACACACACACACACACACACACACACACACACACACACACACACACACACACACACACACACACACACACACACACACACACACACACACACACACACACACACACACACACACACACACACACACACACACACACACACACACACACACACACACACACACACACACACACACACACACACACACACACACACACACACACACACACACACACACACACACACACACACACACACACACACACACACACACACACACACACACACACACACACACACACACACACACACACACACACACACACACACACACACACACACACACACACACACACACACACACACACACACACACACACACACACACACACACACACACACACACACACACACACACACACACACACACACACACACACACACACACACACACACACACACACACACACACACACACACACACACACACACACACACACACACACACACACACACACACACACACACACACACACACACACACACACAAGCATTACATTTATTGTGACAGACATACCGTTATCCCGGAATATGACGGATTTTAAGTGGCACAGTACAATTTGTTCCTCTTCGGTTTCTGAGATGGCAGTACCGTGCTGCTTCTACAAACACTTCTTCCTTACAGAGAAAATTGAAGATAAAGAGATCCGTCACATTTGTAGTTCTTATTGCAGTGTGTCAAATGTCTGCCAGATATATTGTAATTTGGGACTGTGTTAAGAAAAACCGCCAGAATAAATGCAGTGTCAACAATGTGTTACATGCCTCTCGGTACAGTGTTGCCACGTGGCTCTTTGAATATCAATTTATTCTAAACTTGCATATTTCTGTTTACATTTTACAGCGTGAATCACATATCACCCGTACATGGTAACAGGCAATAGATAATATCACTTGTAAACTGTATTTGCCTATAAAGCATCTAATTTATTGCGTATTCCATGCGTGGGCCAACAAACTCATTTTTAAACGGGATCAGCTATAGAGAAAAATAGAGACATAAAGACTTTTACTCTGGATTCGCAATTGCTTATTTTCTTCTCTGTACTCGGTGTGGCCGCTATATATATATATATATATATATATATATATATATATATATATATATATATATATATATATATATCCGTCTGATAACTCAAAAAATAATCAACGGATTTCAATGAAACTCGGCAGGTGCCTTTATTTTATCAATGGCTTGGATGAGTTCGTTAGCCAGGAAAATCGGACGAGGTTTTCCGGGAAAATTTTGAGTTTTCTTTCAAAAAAATTTTTTTCTCTGAAAATAACAAAGCTGCTCTAATGAAATTTACTATATATGTTTCCTTGGGAGAGACCTTACTACGTACCAAAATTCAAATTTCTATGTTTTTAGAAAATTAAGTTATTCAAATTTTAAATTTTATTTCGAAAACAAATTTTTTCTCCGAAAATTATTGTAATGAAATTTGGTGGATATTTTGCCGTAGGAAAGACCTTACTACATATCAAAATTAAACTTTCTAAGTTTATAATAAATTGAGTTATTCAAATTTGAAGCATTTAATAAAAATTCACTACCATAACGTCCAGAGATTTTTTTTACTTGAGAATTGTGTACTCCCTCCTTTGGGTTGGCTACTATAATGTATAGCATCAGTAAGTACATTCTTTAATGCATTGTCTATATATATATATATATATATATATATATATATATATATATATATATATATATATATATATATATATATATATATATATATATATATATATATATATATATATATATACGCATTTGCCGCTTTTCGGGGACGTATAAAAGTGTATAAAAGTATACCTTGTACAAATTTATACAGCTTTAATCAGTGAGTGCAGCTTTTTGGAGGCTAAAAATATTTGTCTCTGGGTATAAATTTATATTTAATTGAATTGCTTAAAAAATAATCTTGACAGAGACTCTTTTAAACAAGGATTTATTACTTCAGGTTTATGATATCGGTAACAAGTGTACTAACTTCTTTGCAAAATAAATCTATAACAAAATAACACGTTGAATCTTCTTCAACCAGCTTTAAAAAATGATGAATTTAATAAGCAGGGTGATTTTTTATTGATCTATTATTGGGCAAACGCGTAGGGTTTTGACGTTATTATGTTCAGATAATCCTGGGGTGGTAACATTAAGTTGTTCCTGTAGTCGGTTTATTGCCTTTTACTAAATAAGGAAAATTAAGATTGAAAAGTCACAATTTTGACCTGACCTGACAGTGGCATTTCCTTACCAAATAGTCATTGGTCATTGTTCAGAGAATGCAACAAGCAAAAATACAAAATCTCGTTCTTAACTGAATCATTTAATTAGACAATGACACTCAATTTTAATATAAAAAAATCCCAAAGAGGTTTTCCTGTTTATACTTAATTGTGCTATTTAGGATATGCAACAAACCAAAATTATTAGAACCTGTGATTTTTTGTGGTTAGAGGACCTAACGTCGGTTTACTCATTTTCAACACAAAATAAATCTCTAATTATCTGTAAATATGTTAAAGACGAATAGCCTGCAAATTTATATTCAACGCCTTAATGAATAATAGGTTACAATGAAGGGGTTGACTATAACCAAATTAGAACTAAACTATAAATGAAAAATGCATTCCTTAAAAATTGGTTTAAGAATAAGACACCGGTTCATAATTTCATATTACATATTTTCTAGTTAGTGTATAAAATTATATTTGAGGTACAGCTATTGGTATATTTAAAATCAATATTTATAATTATTTCTCGTATAGCGCTTCTTTGAAGACGGTTTAACTTTCTTTAGGGAATCGATAATTTGATACACCTTAAACAACAGGTACATATGGTCAAACAGGCAGATACAGGATATACAATGGCTTTGAAAACATCTGTTTGCATTTACCACATTCCGTGAAGTCAGCCTCCTTTTAAAATGAGTCACTACAGAGAAACAAAATAAATATGAACAGTTCCATTTCCATGGCACCCAGATGACATACGGCAAACAGAAATAAAAATTAACTCTTTCAAATAAAATATTTATTTCATTCCTTACTATATAAACAATAGTGTATCCAAATACTTAAGTTTTGTTGGAATTATCTGATATAATATAGTAATGTAAAGCTGACTTAAGATAATCAGATACCAGTTGTTTTTAAAATGCATGCATTTATTATTAGTGAATTTTTATTTTAAAAAATCACTAATAGAGAGGTATCGATGGTGAGACTTTGCAAAAAATTTTATATATATATTATATATATAAATATATATATTATATATATATATATATATATATATATATATATATATATATATATATATATATATATATATATATATATATATATATATGTATATGTATCCGTCTGATAACTCAAAAAATAATTAACCGATTTCGATGAAACTCGGCAAGTGCCTTTCTTTTATTAATGGCTTGGATGAGTTCGTTATCCAGGAAAATCGGACAGGGTTTTCCGGGAAAATGTTGAGTTTTCTTTAGAAAAAAAATTTTTCCCCGACAATTACAAAGCTGTTTTAATGAAATTAAACGAATATGTTGCCTTGGGAGAGACCTTACTACGCACCAAAATTCAACTTTCTAAGTTTATAGAAAATTGAGTTATTTAAATTTGGACATCTGTCGCAGTTTTCCTGGACACTTAATTTAAAATTTTACAATTATTGTGTTTTCGTAATATATTAAGTTTACGTTCCACCAGACAATACAGTAAATTGTTTACTTTTTTACATTAAATAAAATAATAAACCATATATCCTGTGGTATTTATTTCAACAAAAAGGCATATAACTGGCCCAACCCTTAAAGTAAAACTTAAATTAACGCCAATAATAAGACCACTTACCTTAAGGTAACATTATGATAATTTTTTGGTGATAAATACTTATATTGGGCATGCAAGTTTTTGTTCAAATAATTATGCCGATTCATATCAAATGAGAACAATAACTTATTATCGGGTGCATTTTAATTACAAATATTTGACAATATAACAAATACACTTTCCAAAATTCAACCAATTTGTAACAAATAATAATTCGGTCTCATACACGGTTTTGATGAACCTTAGTGTTTTACCCACGATGTAATCCCTAGGGCCACAAGCCTTTAAACTAAAAGGCTAACACACCGACCAAAAAAGTACTCTAGGAAACAGCACTCTAAAATTAACTTGATCATACAGAGTGTATCTTCAATATTATTACATTTTTACTAAGTTTTAGCTAAGTGATTTCACCCGGTAATATTAATGCAATAACTGACATTTTAAGCTTCTAAATTAAACTATAATCTACAAATTACTTTATGCAACACAATTCTTTATTAGATATATTTTCTTTTGAGTGGCCATAAGATTGTCTTAAAAAAATGACTCTAAAAATACCATTAAAACTTAAATGACTTAAAAACCGCCAATTTTAATCATTTATCTGTCCTACAAGTCTCTTAAAATGTTTAGTAAAATCTAAAAATGCATTACCTATATTGTTCTATTTAAAATAATGAATTGGATAGCAAATATCAGCTAGACAGAGAGTTGTATATCAATGGGAGTATTTTTAATGAGTGGGTAATTAGAAATAACGCATAAGAGCTAACTTATGGAAATAATTCAGTTAAGCCTTTTTTCCTGATGAAGGGTCAATGCGCCAATGTAAGACATTGTGTGCCTTCAACATCAGATGTCAAATGTTACGCCTTACGAGCAATTTAATTGTGACGAAATATATAGTCTGCTGCAAAAAGTTTTTGTTTGTGAGAGAGATAATGAAAACTATTTTATGTAATATAAACTTAGCGCTTCGTATAGAAACATCTTCTGATTACTTTTTTATCAAAATCAATATATTTTAGCTAACTCTGTAAGTTTGATTGTTTCTAAAGTCCTTATTTAGCCAAGATATAGACTGTTTAAAAATTGACTTCGTCTCTTAGAAATTATAAAAAATTTGCTTTTAAAATTGTCAATTTTAGAAATGTCAAATATAAAAGAAGATGAGCTTGAAATCTCAATATGTAAAATTTAAGAAAGCAGTAGATAATATTATACAGAATATTCATGTTTATACTTTTAATGAATAATCACCTCCAACGAAAATTTTTACTTTTTAAATAATTTTTAAGAGATAGATTCACTAGACTTTTTTTGGATACCCAGCATTTATATATAGTTAGTGTCCAACAAGCCGCGTAAGTTATTAAATGTAATAAGATATTTGCTTGATTAATAAGTACACTTAGGAGAGCCCAATTTATCACAACATATTTTTGTGACCTAACGATCGTTTTGTTAACAGAGTTAGCGTCATCAGAGTGATGGATAGACAAGTGGTTAGTTTATTAATCACTCTGATGACGCAAACTTAGTTCGAAACGATCTTCAGGTCTGGTCAGATAATAAGATAATAACAGCTTTATTAATAGGTAAGTACACTTTGGGTAACCCAATTCACCACAATATATTTTCTCACCTGAGATCGTTTCGCTAACAAAGTTAGAGAGGGATGAATCAACTAATCGGTTAGTTTATTAATCACTCTGATGACCATAACTTTGTTAATGAAACGATCGTCAGGTCGGAAATATATGTTGTGGTGAATTGGAATCTACAAAGTGAACCTATTAGTGTTCATCACATGTTCCAGTCTTCACCTAGTGCTTGCTGTATTTCCACCTGAACTACAACAATATATAATGTAGCGTTTATATTCTTTCACTTTACAAAAAAATAACATTTTGTTACTTTTATTAAATATAATACAGTTTGTAAGTTGCAAATATCTCACAAATAAATTTAAACTCTTCAAAGTATGTGCATTATAGATTTATTTATGACAGGCGTATTAACCAATTACAAAAAAAAAAGTATATGAGCTAACTTGATTGACTATAAGACATTTTATAGATGATCATAATAATGACACCAGCTGTTAAGATATTTTGATTATACTAAATAAACGAACTTATAAAATGCTAGACAATTTGAGGCATACAAAATAGGCAACAGTGAATTAAGAGTTTCGTATATATTTTTATTAGGAATTCAACATGTTAGAGCCTAATAAGTACAATTGGAGAACAAAAATCACCACAACACATCTTTTAAAGACCAGACGATCGTTTCACTAACAAAAGTTAGCGTCAGCAGAGGATGAAAAGAAGTTTTTCATCCTCTGATGTGCTAACTTCGTTAGTGAAAAGATCGTCAGGTATTTAAAAAGATGTGTTATGGTGATTTGGGTTCTCCAAGTGTACTTATCAGTGTCCATTACAGGTTCCACTCTTAACCGAGTAGAGCCTATAGACCTTAATTCACCACGTGTTTAAGGCCTGTAATTTTTTTGCTAATGTACTTGGGATATTTATTCTGCAATAGACTAATTGCCCTGGATGGAAGCTAACGTGTAAGGGAAATTATAACTATTGAGCTAACAACATAATGTATTAAAGTTAATATGTAAACATATTTGAGTGTAGAAACATTAAAAAGAAAAGACACATTTTATACAAACCGCCAATTGTCCTCATAATACACAAAAGACATAAAAATCTTGTGAGGACTGTCCCCACAACATAAGAAAGATATATATATATATATATATATATATATATATATATATATATATATATATATATATATTATATAACAGTCTGATGATACAGTTGGGAACATAATTCATAAATACGTTATTTAATTTTTTCAAGAAAAACAGATGGACAGGTTAATTTTATCTTTTCAATTGCCAACTTATGTCGTAAAAATTACATTTATGACGTCACCTATTTCTGAATGATGACGTCATCATTTTTTTAAATGACAAGCATATTTTTTTGCTCTTCCATAGACCTGCTTAAATGATGATGAAAACAAAATAGTACCTGACATGACAATTTTTTTGAAGAAATTGCGTTATTTACTTTAAAAAATGTAAACGTAAATTTAATAAGAAATATTTCTCACCGTTTTTATTTAGGACGAGTTTTCGTTAGAATAATGAGGTTTTAGAAAGTAATGAAAACTTGATTTTATGATTTTTGATACGTTGTCATGTAACTATTTAACAGGTGGAACAAAAAGTAAAGTCAAAATCATTTTTTAACACACTAGATGCCACATTTCGTGAAAGATGGATGGACCGTCGAGGAGCCATTGTGTGGCCACCGCGATCCCCAGACTTGACTCCCTTGGATTTTTTCTATGGAGTTATTTTAGATCGAAAGTTTATTTCAAGAGACCAAATAATTTGGAGTAGCTACAGCAAAGAATTCGTGCTGAACTGGAGCAAATTAGTCCAGACATTTTTTAGCGCAGTATACAAAGTGTTTGCACTCGTATCGGTCAATGTCAAATAGTAGGTGGAGAACAATTTCAACATTTGCGCTAGATTTTGTTTGTTTTCCTTGGTTCAATATTTTTTCCCAATGTCAAATAGTAGGTGGAGAACAATTTCAACATTTGCGCTAGATTTTGTTTGTTTTCCTTGGTTCAATATTTTTTCCATTAAACTCACGTTTCCTAATTTTAAAGTAAATAACACTATTTTAAAAAATGTGGTCAGGTACCGATGTTTTCATCATCATGAAAGTAGTAAGCAGATCTATGCAAAAACCGCAAAAAATATGCTTGAATTTAAAAAACTTATAATGACGTCACTGTTCAGAAATAGGTGTCGTAAATGTAATTTTTATGTCATAAGTTGAAAATTGAATAGATGAAATTGACCTGTCCGAGCGTTTTTCTTGAAAAAATTTAATAACGCATTTATAAATCATGTTCCAAACTTTATCATCACACTGTATATACTTATATATATATATATATATATATATATATATATATATATATATATATATATATATATATACATATATATACATATATATATATATATATATATATATATATATATATATATATATATATATATATATATATATATGTATATGTATCACACCGATTACTCTAAAGATAATGATGCAGATTTTGATGAAATTTGGCAGGTACCTTTCTGTGGCTTGGATAAGTTTGTTAGCCAGGGAAATCGGACCAGGTTTTCAGGAAAAAATTGGTTTTTCTTTCGGAATTTTATTTTATTTTATTTTAAAATAACAAATCTATAGCGACAAGATTTGGCACATAGGTTTACGTTATAAAAATAAACTATACACCAAAATTTAGAGCTCTGCGTTACAAGAAAGAAAATTAAACCTAAGCATTGAATTAAAACAAATGTTAGGTGTCAGATTATTTTCATGAAAATTCATTACCATAACGTACATTCTGCGTCCATAGTTTTTTAACTTTCGAGGGTAATTAGTTTTAGTATTTACAGACGTTTCTGGCATCCCCTTCCCGTTACATGGGTAGTTTTGAGAACAGGAAGATCAAACTACTTTCCCCTATGTCTAAGTGTGAAGTACATCTGTCTGTGAACTGTGAACTGTAAAATACTATGTCAATGAATGTGGACACTACAGGTGTAACATTCAGACGGAAGAACCGACGGATGGACAGCCAATGCCTCGTTGAAAAGATTTTGTTTTTTAAATCGAAAACTAACAAAAAACCGAGCTTTTAATTGGCATTACTTTGTACAATAAATCAGATTCGTATTTATTTACAATAAAATCAGCAAACATAAACAGCAGGGCTCAAGCCCAAGGCTCCCGCGTTCAACTCACGCCAAATTATTTGTCAGTACATACTGTAAATTAACATTAGTCAAGGTTGTGGCATTGTGTTTGAGCAATCTGAACATCTGCACGGTCAGCGCTTAAGTGCGGGCGTTAAGCTGCCAGTCCTATGTACCATGGGATGTTGGGCACGTTAAAGATTTCAGCACAGAATAACAGCTGTTTGATGAAATTAAAAGTTTTCTAATAAACAAACCCTAAAACGTTATATTATTCGAGTTTTAACGAAAAAATGTCAAGGTTTAGTGAATTTTTATTTTAAAAAAATCACTAATAGAGAGGTATAGATGGTGAGACTTTGCAAAATTTTTTTCAAAGGAGCGCGAACTAGGACCCCTAGAACCCATATCCGGGGTCAGTTTCAATTTATATATATATATATATATATATATATATATATATATATATATATATATATATATATATATATATATATATATATATATATATATATATATATATATATATATATATAAATAACAAATCTGTTTTAATGAAATTTACTACATATGTTGCCTTGGGAGAGACCTTACCATGTACCAAAATTCAACTTTCTAAGTTTATAGAAAATTGAGTTATTCAAATTTTAAATTTTCTTTAGAAAAAATTATTTTCTCCGAATATTACAAAGCTTTTTTAAAAAATTTAGTGGATATCTTGCCTTAGGAAAGGCCTTACTACATACCAAAACTAAACTTTCTAAGTTTATAGAAAATTGAGTTATTCAAGGTTGAAGCATTTAATAAAAATTCACTACCATAACGCACTTGCTGCGTCCCGAACTTTTTAAATTTATTTATATATGAAGCTTCGTCTCGGTATTGTTTTCAATACTTGGGCATTCGATTTATTATTAAAAAGCACATCTTATAAGTATAAAATATATATTCTTATTATAAAAGACAGATATTGCCTTAAGGGTTTTATTACAAACACAACACTACCCTGAGCAGTATAATATATTCGGTATTATTTCATGATGACAAAAGAAACTACCTGCTTGAACCTTTTAGTCATACATGATTATACTCAAGACACAACAAATGAACTGCTCCCATTACAAAAGAGCCAGTATTCATAGTTTTCTAACTTTGGAGGGACTATTAGTTTCACTATTTACGGAAGTTTCTTTTTCTGGCATTCCCTTCCCGTTACATGGGTAGTTTTGACAACAGGGAGATCAAACTACTTTCCCCTAGGTCTAAGTGTGAAAGTACATCTGTATGTGAACTGTAAAATACTATGTCAATGAATGTGGACACTATAGGTGTAACATTCAGACGGAAGAACCGACGGATGGACAGCCAATGCCTCGTTGAAAAGATTATGTTTTTTAAATAGAAAACTAACAAAAAACCGAGCTTTTAGTTTGCATTACTTTGTACAATAAATCAGATTCGTATTTCTTTACAATAAAATCAGCAAACATAAACAACATAGCTCAAGCCTAAGCCTCCCGCGTTCAACTCACAGTAGAAACGCCAAATTATTTTTCAGTACATACTGTAAATTAACATTAGCCGAGGTTGTGGCATTGTGTTTGAGCAATCTGAACATCTGCACGGTCAGCCCTTAAGTGCGGGCGTTAAGCTGTCAGTCTCATGTACCATGGGATGTTGGGCACGTTAAAGATTTCAGCACAGAATACCAGCTGTTTGATGAAATTAAAAGTTTTCTAATAAACAAACCCTAAAACACGTTATATTAATATATATATATATATATATATATATATATATATATATATATATATATATATATATATATATATATATATATATATATATATATATATATATATATATAGGGATCCATCCGATAACTCAAAAAATAATTAACCGATTTTGATTAAACTCGGCAAGTGCCTCTCTTTTATTGATGGCTTGGATGAGTTCGTTATTCAGGATAATTGGACATGGTTTTCCGGGAAAATTTTGAGTTTTCTTTAGAAAAAAATTTTTTCTCCGAAAATAACAAATCTGTTTTAATGAAACGTTATATTATTCGAGTTTTAACGAACAAATGTCAAGTATTCGTGCATTTTTATTTTAAAAAAAACACCAATAGAAAGGTATCGATGGTGAGACTTTGCAAATTTTTTTTCAAAGGAGCGCGAACTAGGACCCCTAGAACCCATATCCGGGGTCAGTTTCAATTTTTATATGTTTATATATATATATATATATATATATATATATATATATATATATATATATATATATATATATATATATATATATATATATATATATATATATATAGGCATCCATTCGATAACTCAAAAAATAATTAACCGATTGTGATGAAACTTGGCAAGTGCCTCTTTTATTGATGGCTATTTACTACATATGTTGCCTTGGGAGAGACCTTACCATGTATATTACAAAGTTATTTTAATGAAATTTAGTGGATATCTTGCCTTAGGAGCAGTATAATATAATCCGTATTATTCCATGATGACAAAAGAAACTACCTGCTTGAACCTTTTAGTCATACAAGATTGTACTCAAGACACAACATACGAACTGCTCCCATTCCAAAGAGCCAGTATTCAATCGGCAACACTGCAGATTCTATTTTTAGAAATCCGCCACAAACTTGTTGTGTCTGTGTTTAAAAAATCTTCCACAAATATGGTAATGCTTATTTTAAAACACTCATGCAGAGGGCGCTGTTGCTAGTTTTATTCAAACTGTCACAAATATGGTTATCTAAGCAAGGTAAGTACTGCTATCCCGTAAGCGAATTATAACGGATCTCATAGTTTTATGTTTTTCGTACAAAACTAACCTTCGTAATTCGGTTTCTTAGCTATAAAAATTGTGGCGGACCAAAAAATCCGTCACAAATTGATGAACCGTCACAAACTGGTACTATACTTGCCAGAGTCTGCCACATATATGTTAATGCGTACACACACACACACACACACACACACACACACACACACACACACACACACACACACACACACACACACACACACACACACACACACACACACACACACACACACACACACACACACACACACACACACACACACACACACACACACACACACACACACACACACACACACACACACACACACACACACACACACACACACACACACACACACACACACACACACACACACACACACACACACACACACACACACACACACACACACACACACACACACACACACACACACACACACACACACACACACACACACACACACACACACACACACACACACACACACACACACACACACACACACACACACACACACACACACACACACACACACACACACACACACACACACACACACACACACACACACACACACACACACACACACACACACACACACACACACACACACACACACACACACACACACACACACACACACACACACACACACACACACACACACACACACACACACACACACACACACACACACACACACACACACACACACACACACACACACACACACACACACACACACACACACACACACACACACACACACACACACACACACACACACACACACACACACACACACACACACACACACACACACACACACACACACACACACACACACACACACACACACACACACACACACACACACACACACACACACACACACACACACACACACACACACACACACACACACACACACACACACACACACACACACACACACACACACACACACACACACACACACACACACACACACACACACACACACACACACACACACACACACACACACACACACACACACACACACACACACACACACACACACACACACACACACACACACACACACACACACACACACACACACACACACACACACACACACACACACACACACACACACACACACACACACACACACACACACACACACACACACACACACACACACACACACACACACACACACACACACACACACACACACACACACACACACACACACACACACACACACACACACACACACACACACACACACACACACACACACACACACACACACACACACACACACACACACACACACACACACACACACACACACACACACACACACACACACACACACACACACACACACACACACACACACACACACACACACACACACACACACACACACACACACACACACACACACACACACACACACACACACACACACACACACACACACACACACACACACACACACACACACACACACACACACACACACACACACACACACACACACACACACACACACACACACACACACACACACACACACACACACACACACACACACACACACACACACACACACACACACACACACACACACACACACACACACACACACACACACACACACACACACACACACACACACACACACACACACACACACACACACACACACACACACACACACACACACACACACACACACACACACACACACACACACACACACACACACACACACACACACACACACACACACACACACACACACACACACACACACACACACATTTCCACATCTATGATCAATTCTCGCGCGAGCACTCTCTATCTCTCTCTCGATCTCGATCTCTCTCTCTCCTTGCCAACTTACACACAACAGACTACCTTATGACGTACACAAACACGATGTGAAGTATACACAACCGTTGAATACACTGCGGCTCCAATTGACACCTGACAGATGACACTTGACAATGACAGGTCAACTGTCAAGTGCTCTAACCGAGTAGTGCCGCAGCCGCAATTGGCCCAGAACCGGCCTATTTACTCTACTTGTGCTTTTTAGCACTAGCAAGCAAAGCTTCTTTTTCTAGGATATTGTCATTAATAACGAAAACATTGATGCTAGGACAGTTTTTCTGAATGGCATCTGACAAATCGCTCAGAGATGCCAGATCGTTGCCACTAGCCACCAATCGGTCAGCTGTTCTCTTGCAAACAGCACCATCGCCATCAGGAGCCCCCCTTACCGTGTCCAGCTTCGTGGTAATTCCAAGTAAAGTGTTTAAGGTTTGGGTAGAATTCTGTTAAATGATTGACAAAAAAGTAAAACATGTATTTGTTGCGATATTGTGTTACGGGTCCATTGCTCCAAAAATGGAGGATCTCTATTTCGGGTGATAAGCGGTTCAAAATTGGCTGCAAGTGTGCCCATATAGCTGGAGGCGAATGTAACAAATTTTCTGACATCGAACAATAGCATGTAGACTTTACTTCACCTGAAGCCTCTTCTTTCGTGTAAGTTACAACCGTGTGCAGGCGTATCTGTTGACGCGAACCTCCAAAATGGAATGCTTGAATCTCTTCTGCGTATTTAGTTAAGTAATTCTCACTGAAATCCATATGAATCACAGCTTCATTTTCTGTTAAATTTGTCTTTTTAATTTTAAAAGCAGAATGCTGGTGGACTATGTTCAGTTCATGATGAAGGCAATATTCCAAATTACATTCTAACTGCATAATGAAATCACGAGGATAAATCTGAATCAACTTTTTCAAATATATAGTCACCTTTTTGCCTTAAACGTTTTCGGATCAGTTATGTTGGTAGAGACGGATTGCCATTTTCTGTAGACAATTTGAATACTATTATCAAATTCCTTGTATTCAAGTCATTTATTTTTGCAAGTTGCACATTCTCGGGACACTGTTCGCTATATCTATTGCAAGAAATTATATGAAGCAGCTTTGATGCTTCGATATAGATATAACTTTGGCTTGGAATAGAGCCGTAAGAATCAGATCCATATTAGCATGTGTAACACACTAACAAGTGTCACGTTTGTCACAAAACAATTGTACTATCCAAAATGGCTTAAGGCGACAGAATAGAGAATATGAGATCGTGATATTGTACTTCTTCTTGAAAGATTTGTGAAGATTTATTAGAGTATCCAAAAGAATTCTCTTTTGTTTCCGGTCTCCTTTCTTTGTCACATAATCTCTTTTTCCGGCACATAACCTTGTATTAGAGTCATCTTCAAGAAAATGTATAACTTTATTCTTCATTACTTCATAACTTGCTTTGGTTTTCCTTTTATTTTCCATTAATCATACTTTTCCAAATTTTCTCAAAGGTTTCATATTTTTTTCGTTCTGTAGTATACCATATTTTTGCATCAGTTTTCCGCTTATCATTCTTTTGCAAATTCATTTTCTTTTTCGTTTGGTAGAGCAGAATAATTTACTTTTAATTGTTGATTGAGCACTTCTGCAAATAGCAAATTTTTCTTTGCTGTGTCTCTGGCACTTTGCTGTTAGGTGTAAGTTAATCAGGCTTCTGTAATCTTTGTAACCTTTTTTTGTAACGTGCTAATTTAGTCTTTAGTTCATTTATAGTCTCATATTTTTTTATTAATTAAATATCTTTGTCTTCTAGCTCGGTCTGATTTAACTTTGGCTATAACTCTTCTACGGAAATTCCTTTGCGGCATCTGATAATCAACATCTGAAATTGATGGTGTTGCCGGAATATTAGTTATATTTTGAACAGTCTTTGTCTACGCTCTCTTGCGCTTTTTTTCCATATCTTTTTTGCCTTACGATGCTCTCTATGAGTTATTTGTACGACAGTTCTGATGATTCCTTTCTCTTTCTTTTTTGTTTGCCAATAGCTGTAAAAATACAATCACTGACTGTAAAATTTCAACATTATTTATATTTACCGACTTTTTTACGTATTGTTTGAATTACCTAACTTTTACTGTAAATGTTTCTCAATTAATTATGTAAGTTATTGATTTTGCCAGGGTAAAAATACATACTTTTTTACAGTGTACAATAAAAGCGGCATAACAATAAAATCAACAATAATAAAAGTCAGTGTCAATATTCCCTTGGACAGCAATGGGTGTTCACTTTCGCGTCCCACTCTTTTTCTCGTTTTAATAAATCAAAACTCCCCACTTTCCGTCTCAAAACAACAAACAACGTTTACTTACTTTCTTCACTCTATTTAACTTTAGATGGTAATATTTTTGGGGAGTATATTGCAGAGTATCATCCAATTCAGGCACTGCACTCTATGCCTCACTGATGGTGTTGATGGAGCGCTACTTGATTTGGGTTCTTCTCTAGTAGCACTCAGTTCCGCAATATCTGCCTCACTGATGGTGTTGATGGAGCGCTACTTGATTTGGGTTCTTCTCTAGTAGCACTCAGTTCCGCAATATCTTCTAAATCGCCTGCCCTATATTGATCTTCGTTAATATACAATACACCTTTCCTAATGTATGCTCTTTGCTTCCTCTCCTTTGCCAGCTTCAAGTGCTTCTAAAGTACGTTCTATTCCTCAAGTTGCTGAGGTGTTAAATCGTTTTTTATGTATATCGTATGTTGGTCCCTTTCAATTTAGCTGTATTTGAGATTATAGAATATTTATCCAGGTATGTTGCAAATAACTAAACTATTATTGGTTTATTTAATTCCTTATTAAGTCTAACTAGATAAGCCTGAAGGTTTTGTAACCCCTGCCTCACTTTTCAAAAAAATGTGATCTGCAAGCATTTAATAATGGTGAAATATACTCTCAGAATAAGGTATCAAATAGTGTTTAAGGGTTGGTTATTATACAAACCATGAAAAGAAAAATAAGGCAGACAAACTGTAACATTTAATCATATTTTCTAAAACCACAACCCGATATATATTTATCACAGATAAGTAATAATTTTCAAAATTCCAGTCAGTCATAACATAAAAAATTGCTGAAATTTGTCAACAAAACTGCCCATAAAAACAAAATGTAGTGCACATGATCACAAGATATACATATATAATCAAGTCAGAACGTTTTAATTGTAGGCTTGATTAATTTACTCTGTCCTCAATGCCTTAATCACTGATGTGCTGCATCTTTCAGAAACCGGAGGCTTTTATCCCAAACAGTTCTTCTAAGTGCCACAGGCTACTTGGATATGTTGATCCTTGACTGGAGAATCTTGAAGGCTTTGCACCTTCGCCTTGCTTTTCAGACGAATATAATCTCCAAGCATTTCAAAAAGGTAAAGTATACACTCAAAATGTCAAGTAGTGTTGAAACGTTTATCATATGAACCTTGACAAGAAAAATAAGGTAGACAAACTTTAACAAATTATAAAGCTGGGTGCCCATTCGTCTGGAAAATCGGGAAAAGTTATGGAATTTGTAGAAGGAAACATTTTGTCAGCGAAGTCAGGAAAAATGTGGGAAAACTGGAAAAATCGACTAAAAGTCAGTGAATTCTTGTCCGTGCCAGGGAAAAATTATTTGTTTCTGTTCTTTGGTAGATAATTGAAACACAATGATCAGTGCATATTTGTATAAACTAGCGTTTTCATTTATTTGTGAGGAAAAATGTGTATGTTTCATAAATATAATTATGGGGAAGTGTGTTTTCCGCCATGAGACAAAGACCTACTGTATTTTGTAGTAGTGTGTTACAGGTTTTGGGGGTGGATTATAAAAGATCAAAGTCAGGGAAATATATTTAGACATGTCTATACTATCCTCAAAACGGTTTTTCTCAAAATTGTCAGTGCAATTACAAGATTTCACAAGCATGTCGTACATAATTGGAAAGCTCTTTTCACAGGCTATCACATGAGCAAAAAAATCAATATGGCTGCCATAATAAAAACAAACGTAGATATATGTAGCTTAAAAACAAATGACAATCCAACGTTGATAATAGCACAAAAAGAGTACTCTGTAAAAAGTGTCCTGATAATGTGCAAGTCTTAGACATGTCAGATCAACGCCTACTTGGATATTGAAGAAAAAAATTCGACAAATTTTGTTTTTTTCAAAATAACTCAAAAACGAGTATAACATTTGGCACGAGCATGAAATTTTACAAAGCATTGCTAATTTAACCATCTCCCTATCTCTAATAATAAGGGAGATAGCAATACATTCCCATCCAGTTTGGGACATACTAGAAGAATGACTTGCAGCCACTTATAAAATTGCAGATATTTTAAAAACGCTTTATTCTAGGGTAATTCATCGAGGATACCTTTTTTGCTAAGAAAATAAAAGCAAATAGTAGTAGTATAAAAAGCTTATCTCTTTTTCAAAACTCTAATTATAATTTTTTTGAAATATTTGCCACTTTATCCATTGATTGTCATTCATGAGAAACATTTTGGTAAGTCTATTTCTCTTTTAATGATTACGAATAACTTGGGAAAGAAGACCTAACAAAAGTTCAAGCAAAATACATACCTTTGTATTTTAAAATATAAAGTACAGGAGTGTCCACTAAAAAATAATAGTCAACTCTAAGTCTAATCGTTCCTGTATTAGATGACGACTATTTGAAGCTGACTTTAGTGAAAATTAAAATAAGAGCAGATTTATAAAATGTTGGTGCCAAAAAATATTCCAATAATTATCTTTATTTATTAGGATATTGTGTGTTTATTAGTGAATTTTCTTAGAAAAAATTCACTAATGAGGAGATCTCGACTTTTGAATTTTGAAAAAATTTCTTCAAATGAGCGCGATCTAGGACCCCTAGAACCCATATCCGGGGTCAGTTTCAATTTTTATATGTTTATATATATATATATATATATATATATATATATATATATATATATATATATATATATATATATATATATATATATATATATATATATATATATATATATATATATATATATATATATATATATATATATATATATATATATATATATATATGTATCACACCGGTAACTCAAAAAATAATGGGCCGATTTTAATAAAATTTGGCATGTACCTTTCTTTTGTAAATGGCTTGGATAAGTTCGTTAGCCAGGAAAATCGGACGAGGTTTTCCTGGAAAATTTTAAGTTTTCATTCGAAAAAAATTCTTATCTCAAAAAGTAATAAGCCGATTTTAATAAAATTTGGCATGTACCTTTCTTTTGTAAATGGCTTTTACAAGCTTGTTAGTCAAGAAAATCGCACGAGGTTTTCCGGGAAAATTTTGAGTTTTCATTCGAAAAAAATTCTTATTTAAAAAAGTAATAAGCCGATTTTAATAAAATTTGGCATGTACCTTTCTTTTGTAAATGGCTTTGACAAGTTTGTTAGTCAAGAAAATCGGACGAGGTTTTCCGGGAAAATTTTGAGTTTTCATTCGAAAAAATTTTTTATCTCAAAGAATAATAGGCCGATTTTGATAAAATTTGGCATGTACCTTCCTTTTGTAAATGACTTTGACAAGTTCGTTAATCAAAAAAATCGGACGAGGTTTTCCGAGAAAATTTTGAGTTTTAATTTGAAAAAAATTTTTATCTTAAAAAATAAGATTTCTATGATAACCAAATTTGGTAGGTAGGTTTACGATATAAAAAGTAAACTATACACCAAAATTTAGATTTCTATGTTACAAAAAAAAAAGTTATAATAAAATATTTTGTGCCAGATCATTTCTATGAAAATTCACTACCATAACGCATATATATATATATATATATATATATATATATATATATATATATATATATATATATATATATATATATATATATATATATATATATATATATATATATATATGTATCACACCGGTAACTCAAAAAATAATGGGCCGATTTTAATAAAATTTGGCATGTACCTTTCTTTTGTAAATGGCTTGGATAAGTTCGTTAGCCAGGAAAATCGGACGAGGTTTTCCTGGAAAATTTTAAGTTTTCATTCGAAAAAAATTCTTATCTCAAAAAGTAATAAGCCGATTTTAATAAAATTTGGCATGTACCTTTCTTTTGTAAATGGCTTTTACAAGCTTGTTAGTCAAGAAAATCGCACGAGGTTTTCCGGGAAAATTTTGAGTTTTCATTCGAAAAAAATTCTTATTTAAAAAAGTAATAAGCCGATTTTAATAAAATTTGGCATGTACCTTTCTTTTGTAAATGGCTTTGACAAGTTTGTTAGTCAAGAAAATCGGACGAGGTTTTCCGGGAAAATTTTGAGTTTTCATTCGAAAAAATTTTTTATCTCAAAGAATAATAGGCCGATTTTGATAAAATTTGGCATGTACCTTCCTTTTGTAAATGACTTTGACAAGTTCGTTAATCAAAAAAATCGGACGAGGTTTTCCGAGAAAATTTTGAGTTTTAATTTGAAAAAAATTTTTATCTTAAAAAATAAGATTTCTATGATAACCAAATTTGGTAGGTAGGTTTACGATATAAAAAGTAAACTATACACCAAAATTTAGATTTCTATGTTACAAAAAAAAAAGTTATAATAAAATATTTTGTGCCAGATCATTTCTATGAAAATTCACTACCATAACGCACTTGCTGCGTCCAGGCTTTTCTTTTGTAAATAGCTTGGATAAGTTCGTTAGTCAGGAAAATCGGACGAGGTTTTCCGGGAAAATTTTAAGTTTTCATTCGAAAAAAATTCTTATCTCAAAAAGTAATTAGCCGATTTTAATAAAATTTGGCATGGACCTTTCTTTTGTAAATGGCTTGGATAAGTTCGTTAGCCAGGAAAATCGGACGAGGTTTTCCTGGAAAATTTTAAGTTTTCATTCGAAAAAAATTCTTATCTCAAAAAGTAATTAGCCGATTTTAATAAAATTTGGCATGGACCTTTCTTTTGTAAATAGCTTTGACAAGTTTGTTAGTCAGGAAAATCGGACGAGGTTTTCCGGGAAAATTTTGAGTTTTCATTCGAAAAAAATTTTTATCTCAAAGAATAATAGGCCGATTTTGATAAAATTTGGCACGTACCTTCCTTTTGTAGCAGGCTTTGACAAGTTCGTTAATCAAAAAAATCGGACGATGTTTTCCGGGAAAATTTTGAGTTTTCATTTGAAAAAAAAAATTATCTTAAAAAATAAAAAATCTATGATAACCAAATTTGGTAGATAAGTTTACGATATAAAAAGCAAACTATACACCAAAATTTAGATTTCTATGTTACAAGAAAAAAAAGTTATAAAATATTTTGTGCCAGATCATTTCTATGAAAATTCACTACCATAACGCACTTGCTACGTCCAGGCTTTTTTGTTTGGATTTTGATATAAAAATCTCAGTAATTTTTGAAGTAGCCTGTAAAACAAAAAATATCATATAGTCTGAATCTATATAGGTATAAATCAGGGTGTTATATTAAAATTGTAGATTTGGTTTGCCCTGGAAATATGGAAGACTCTGTATAGTTAATTTTTTTTAAACATGGTGTTAAAGTCTGTCTACGAGTTTTCTACATGGCGCTTTTATATCTTTGATAATAACAAATATATCACACTTTGTCCAACTAATGCACCATTCTGTATATGGGACTACTGAACCTAATGATTACTGGAAAATAAATATAATTTTGCTGAACTGTATTTTATAAGCCTGGAGTTAGAGAAAAGATATGTCTGTCTATACATTATTTTGCCCTACAGTTCTTACCGTGAGCTCATATGCTACCACGAAGTGAGATCAGATCCCAAGGTTGTATCTTCTACTTTCCAGTCGAGTCTATGGATTATATTAGGAGTGACAATCATCAGATCTATAGCCGATCTGGCACTACTATCTGGTGAAAGTAATAACGTTGGATTACCATCGTTCATAAAGCTTTGGTCACAGTCCTCTAAAGAAATTAACAAATTATTACCCTGAACATCGGTGTTGCTGCATCCCAAGCCAAATTATGGGCATTTACGTCCCCTCCAACTATAAATGGTTTAGGAATAGTACTAAAGAAAGTGTTCCACTGATGACTGGAAACCGCTATACCTGGTATTACATAAACTGAAACTATATTTATTTATTCTTTGTGTTCTAGAACGAGCGATATCGCCGTATACATGCAGTTACTGATATTGATGTTTAAGTTTAAACGTTGATAATTAAATTTTGCTTCGATTAGTATCGCCACACCCCCGTAGCCACCATCCCTATCTTTTCTCTCTATCCTAAATCCCTAAAACGTACCTGTTTTTTTTTAGACATGTTTGACTGAGTGGAGGTATGTTTACATGATTTTAGATTAAGTATCTCTAGCATTCCTTTATTACTGATAATTTATCTACAATTCTATTGCAAAAATTTTATTTTGTTAGCCATTAAGATCTAAAAGTTGGTCTGTTGTCGCTCTATTGCCATCATTGTTAACTCCATTTGTATTATATTCAACATCTCTGAAAATGCCTTTAAGGTTTTTTGACATATTGTCTCTACAAAGTCACCATTCGGGTCTTCAAAATAATTACTATAAGAAGGAGGGTAGGGGTTATTTATAGGGGAGAGGGGTGAATTTGGCCTTGGACTTGTTGGCCAATTTATTCTTGGTCTATTGGATTTGGGTTGGTTGCTTAAATTGATTTGTTTCAAGTGTGTGTTTTTCGTATTTGTTCAGTTTGTCCTGTTTATGTTTCGCTATTGGTATGCATATTATCAATTTTTTCATTTGAAGGATTTTTTTTAGTACCGTGGAATAACTATTTTTATATTTATTAAATGCTTCACGATATGGTAGATTTTCGACAGCCATTAATTGTTTGATCTTTTTTGGTTTTGTGTATTCAGGACAGGCTTCTATGTCTGTAACCATGTGTGTTCCTTCACAAAGGACGTAGGTTGGCGTAGCATTGTTGACACAATTTGAATTTTCATGACTACCGCCGCATTTCTTGTACCTTTCCTTCCCCTGACACTGGACTACACGTTTTACGTGTGGATCCACTTCATACATTATTTTTCCTATAGAGATCTTACTGGGCAGATTATAACCCTTAAAGTCAATGAGTACCCAAAACGTGCGGACATATTTTATTGTTCCCGCGTCCTCTACTGTGCGGTTAATCCTTTAACATTTTCAATTTCAAAATTGTCACCTCTTATTGGTTTAATGATTTCTCTTAATTCTTGTTGTGAAATTTCCTTGCCGACTGATCTTAAAACACCCTGTCTAATTGTTAGATATCGCGGTATAAATGTTGTGTACCCTTTTTCTTCAATTTCTTTGCAAGTTATTAATTTATTAGCGCTTTCGGGAGAGTCGAACTGTATTTTAATTCTGTTTCTACCCGTACTTACAATACTTAAAATATGATCACTAAGTTTAGGCGATATTCTATTAATAAATCGTATGGTTGTTATTTTATGAGCATTCTCTATATTTTTATCGTTAGATTGTAAAAACACAAAATGGTCCCTTATTAAATTTATTATAAGTTATAATTTGTTTATTTATATTGTTTTCTCTCCCTCTCTGTTCTTCATATTTTCTCGATGAAGAATTTTTTGATAAAGAATCCTTATAATTTACATGAATATTCTCTGTGTTTACGTCCTTTTCTGTTTGCTTAGCTTTATCGATAATTCCACACTTTAAATTAAATTAATTCGATTATATATTTTGACTTATAATATGAGAAGAATTAATTTGTGTACCTATTTTATTTCTTCCATACTTTTAAGTGCCCAAATGCCCAATAATGAGAGATCAATTGACCAAGAATATTAATAACGAACTAGGTAAGATCAGAGTTGAACCGAATGAAGATCCAAACATAATATAGGATACCATCAAAACCATGTTAACGACTTCAACAGAAGAGTTACTGCAGTCAAAGAATACTGTTCACAAACAAAAACCATGGCTAACTGACGAAATCTTAGAACTAATGGAAGAAAGAAAAACGTACAAAAACATAGAGAACAATGCATATAACCGTATACACACCGAGATAAGAAAAAGAATACGTGAAGCCAAAGAAAAATGGTACATGGAAAAATGTGCGGAAACAGAAGATTTGATAGTGAATAACGATGATCTTAACCTCTATAAAAAAATTAGGGAAGTAGCTGGTATAAAAAGGCGAAACGAAAGCAATGTCTTGCTAGACAGAAATGGCAAAATAATCCCAGACAATGTAGAGAAACTAGCAAGATGGAAGGAGTATATCCAGAAACTATTCGACGATGACAGACAAGAAATAGTAGAAGACACAGAAAGAGAGTTGGGCCCAACAATAACAAAGGAAGAAGTAATGCACGCAGTAAAAATGGCAACATCTAATAAATCTCCAGGCCTCGACGAAATTCCAGCGGAAATAATTATACTAATCACAGAGGATCAAATGGGCATATTGGTGGAACTATTTAACACAGTATACAACACAGTAATCATTCCCCGCGAATGGCTTAGATCGACCTTCATTACATTACCAAAAAAGATTAACGCAAAAGAATGTAGCAACCACCGAACCATCAGTCTAATGAGTCACGCTCTCAAAATATTCCTAAAGATAATACATCAGAGAATTTTTAGGAAATTAGAACAAGATATTAGCGAAACCCAATTTGGCTTCAGAAATGCAATGGGAACAAGAGAAGCCTTGTTTGCTTTTAATGTGTTGACTCAAAGATTCATGGACATCAATCAGCCGTTGTATGTCTGTTTTCTTGACTACAACACAGCATTTGATAGAGTCCGCCACAACCACCTTATTCAATTGCTTAAAAGAAAAAATATAGACATGAAAGATGTTAGAATAATAAATAATTTATACTACAGACAGACGGCCAATATCAAAGTGGATAAATTAACTCTCAGAAGAAGTAAAAATAAAACGTGGTGTAAGGCAAGGATGTGTACTATCGCCGCTATTATTTAATCTCTACTCGGAAGAAATCATTCAGAGAGCGCTGGAGGAAACAACAATAGGAATGAAGGTTAATGGAATACCCATTAACAATATCCGGTATGCAGACGACACCATACTCATTGCCGAAACAATAGAAGATTCACAGAGCTTAGTAGAGCAAGTAGTGACGAGTAGCGAGGAGAGCGGACTTACCTTAAATGTCAAAAAGACCAAATTTATGACAATTACAAAATCAGTTCAGCAAGAGGAAAACCTATGGATCAACGGAGAATTAGTAGAGAAAGTCAGTAAGTACAAATACTTATGAACAACTGTCAATGAAAATAATGAGTACACTGAAAAAATTAAATCAAGAATTGGACAAACTAGAACCATATTTAACAGAATGAGAGGCGTGTTATGCATTAGAGATCTTAACTTATAACTTAGAGTCGGAATATTGAGGTGCTACGTTTTCTCGGTGCTGCTATATGGGATGGAACCCTGGACGTTAAAGAAATATATAAGTGATCGACTGGAAACATTTGAGATGTGGTCATAAATAAGGATCTTAAGGATAAGTTGGGTAGACATGGTAACAAATGGGGAGGTACTGGGAAGAATGAGAAAAGAAAAGGAAATATTGAACACAATTAAAATAAGAAAGCTGCAATATCTGGGCCACGTGATGAGAGGAGAGAAATATGTATTCTTGCAGAATATTATACAGGGAAAGATACAGGGGAAAATAAGCAGAAGAAGAAGACGCATTTTCTGGTTAAATAATCCGAGAAAATGGTACAACTGTAGTTCCGTTGAGTTGTTCAGAGCTGTAGCATCAAAAGTGAGATTAGCCATGATGATAGCCAACCTTCTAAAAGGAGATGGCACTTGAAGAAGAAGAAGAGTAAGCCCCAGTACTAAAGTGAGTTTTCAATAATGTCTTGTAGTATTGAAGGCCACACGTTACGACAATATCAAGCGTTTAGAGAAATCAGTTTTCTTATACTTACTTCTTCGCCACATACGTCTATAGATCGATGTTTGTCTAGTAGTCTGTTGACCATTTCTTTATTGGTCAGGTACATGCAGATTCTGTTATTCGAGATCCGTGAAGCAAATATAATATTTCTGGGGCCAGTTATAGCGCCCATCATCATTACAATTCCTTGTCCTTTCGGGGGATGCATTACTTTGGATACGTTCTTCGCTGCATTAACGTAAGATCTTTGAGTATTACCTTCCAAAGCTTGCAGCCTGGGATTGGCATTACTATTTACATTTTGGTTATTCACGTTTAGAGTTTCTGCATGGCCACTTTTGTACTCAGAGGCAGCCACACTATTTTGGGTATTCATTATTTTAAATTATATTTTTAGAATAGTTATTGGGCAAACCTTTAAACAGCATCATGTATAGCTGGTTTCCGATGAAAACCAGCCGCAGCGGACTGTGTCTATTAATTAAAATTATTAAGAATTATCTATACTTGCAGATATTTTTAATCTTTGTGTACATACAAATTTTTCCCTCATGTACTTCTTGTGTGTAGGTTACAACACTCCGATTCAACCAATATCCTCCAAAAGGGCATTTACCCATGCATTTCTTGGCAGATCTTCACTAACTAAATAGGATGGTGATAAAAAACGAAACTATATTACTCGTAAAACCAGTATCGTACATTTTTGAGAGGTTACATATTGGGCTTTGTAAGAAACAGAATTTTTATAAAATTAGGTGAATGGACTAAAAAATATTTGAATTAAATTATATCCTATTAATAAAATTTTACAAAATACTGTTTGTGTAGAGAAACTGCTTCACAAATATATTATTTATTTGGTATATGTTGTATTCGACCATCTGAAGTTCAATATGCTTCTGTAGCCGTTCCTTCAAAACCTGGACACCAAGGAATACGTTTTTCAAACGCATACTTGCTTTTGTTGCTTGATACAACGATTCTGGCTCCAGTTTCCTAAAATTTGTAAGTAAATAAATTAGAAGCGATGAAAATTTGTATTATTTAATAAGAAAATACTTACAAAGGTTCGTTAAGTAGTGTAAATCAAATTTTGGCAAAACATTTTATAAATTAATAACTTTAATATTGATATAAATCACCGATTGCACTGAAAAACTGTATTATTAATAAAAACAGCTAACTCACCTTAATATAATACATCTAACCTCAACAGGCAACTTTTCTATTCTTAGCGATCTTTCTTAACATTTTGGTAAATATCTTAAACAGCTTGACAAACTGTTTTTACTGCAACTCACCACAAAGCACCTGATAGTTTTTTTCTTTTCATTAAATTGTTTTTGATAGCGTGCCGGGGTAACCCCCTTTGCACCTTCGCCTTGTACTTTACCAATAAATAATTCGTTTTGTGTATCTTTAATGCTTCGACGTATATTTATACCACATATTAGTGAATTTTCTTAAAAAAAATTCACTAATGAGGAAATCCCGACTTTTGAATTTTTAAAAAATTTCTTCAAATGAGCGCTAATTAAGCCCCCCAGAACACATATCCGGGGTCAGTTTCAATTTTTATATGTTTATATATATATATATATATATATATATATATATATATATATATATATATATATATATATATATATATATAAAAAATTTATATCTCCGGAATTAACAAAGTAAGGGCAACCAAATTTGGTACACGGGTTTATGTTCTTATATGTAAGTTACCTACCAAAATTTAGCCCTGTAGCTCAAAATACAAAAAAGTTATAGGCAATTAAAGAAAAATAAATTGGGGTTTTCCTCAAAACGTCAAAGTTGCGATTTAAAAATCATTGTTAGTGAAATTTTTGTAAAATTTTGGTAATTAGTACCTAATGTTTAATGAGTTATTGTAAAAAAGATGTTTTTGGATTTTCGCAAAAAAGTTGTTTACAATTTTTTTTGTAAGTTTTCTCGAAAAGCTTTTTGTAAATAATTATATCTTGGTAGGTGGCTAAATACCTTGAAGAAGTTTGTTGGCCAGGAAAATCGGGTCAGTTTTTCGGATATATTTTAAGTTAGTTTTCGAAAAATATTTGCCCTTTTCCAACAACAAAGTTATTTTGATAAAATGTGGTACATTGTTCCCACTATAGAGGTTATACTGGTTATAAAAACCATTTTTATGAAAATTCACTACCATAACGCACTTGCTGCGTCCCGAGTTTTTTTATGTTTCTGCTAGGCGCCGTTTTAATGGAATTTTTCACTTTCTCTCTGTGATGTGGTTTCTTTCTGTGAGCGTCCTGACTGTTTGGTTCTTATTTGTGTTTAGACTAGCGCTTAATGTCTCCATCAGTTTGTCTATGTATTCGGTGAGTGTTTCAATGTTCAGTTCTCGTCTAATTTTCGTATTTCTAACATAGTATGGGCCGTTGACAATGTGTCTCAGGATTTTATTATGTAGGTACTCTCTGGATGTTTCTAATTGTTGTTTCCAGTTTTGATAGCCGTACGTTATGATTGGTCTAATCATTGCCTTGTATGCTCTTACCTAGGTCTCTAGGTTTAGTTTGCTGTTTTTGTTAAGTATTGGGTACAGAGATTTGTAAATGCCCAATGCTTTTCCTTTAGTTCTTTTTATGTGTTTTCTGTATGTGAGGTAGTGGTCTAGAGTCATGCCAATGTCTTTTGCTGACTTTTTCCATTTTATTTTATTATTGTTGAGGCAAACTTGTGGTTGCTTCGGTCGGTTGGTGAACAAAACTGCTTGGGTTTTGGTTTCGTTTACTTTAATCCTTGAGCGTAGAGTCCAGTCGTGGATGTGTTTTAGATGGATTTTCATTATGTCAGCTGCTATTTTTGGTTTTCTGGCTTATGATGGGATTCGCATGTCGTCTGCATACCGCGCTATGTTTGTTTTGGGATCTTGTGGTATGTCTGCGGTGTAAAGTGAGTATAGGAGTTGCCCTAAGAGATAACCTTCCGGGACTCCTGCTTTGATGGATTTGGACGTTGGCCTTGTGTCTTCAATTTTGACCCTGAAGTGTCTTTGTGATATATAGGAGTAAAGTAGTTTTAGTAACCCTGTGTGAATTCCATAACGATATAGTTTAAGAATAAGGCCTTCACACCACAGTCTGTCAAACGCCTTTTCAATGTCTACCAACGTTTCAACTGTGTAGCGTGATTTATTGATGCTCGGTGCTATTGGTGTTGTGACATTTAAAAGTTGAGAGATTGTCTCGAAATCTATGTTGCTCGTCTAATAGTATGTCTTTCTTTCACTACTGTTTGTAACCTACTTAATATTAACTTTTACGCTATTTTGCTTAGTGTTTTGAGTAGGTTAATGCATGTGTAGCTGATCGGCTGGTTGGTTGGTTTGCACTGTTTGAGGATCACTATGGTGTCAGCTATTTTACATGCTGCAGGGAAGTGTCGTAGTAGCACTAAAGTGTTTGCTGTTTCTACCAAGTGTTGTAAAGATATTTTTAATAGCATTTTTAGGGCCTTGTTGGGTATATTATCTGGGCTTGGTGCTTTTCTCAGGTTCAAATATTTAAGTATGTCTTTTAGATCATCCACGCTGGTTCTTGGTATTTTTACTTGATCGGATTCTGGAGAATCTTTTTCATTTTGTCTTTTATGTCTTTGTCGTAGTTTTTTTTTAACGATTTGTCTGGGGGTTGGAGCTAAGTTGTCGAATAGGCTGTCTGCAATGGTTTTTGCTTCGTCAATATTTGTGGTTGCTAGTGCGTCTTTACTTATTGCTTGCATTTGCTTTGGTTTGCTTTTAAGTGTTTAAACTTCCATATAGTTATTTGCATCTATTCGGTCTAGTTTTCGATTCCAATTATTATTGTGATGTTCGGTAAGTCCTTGTTTTACTTATGCTGTTATTTTATTTAGTTGTCTTTTGTTGTTCGGTGATATGGTTTGTAGGTATCGTTTCCGCTGTTTATTCTAAGAAATATGTAATCCTTCAGATGATACGCCTTAACAAAATTTTCTATAGTATTCGCGTACATAATTTTTACAATAAGCACACTTGGAAAACCCAGAGAACACATTTTGACAAACCTGGCGATCATTTCACTAACCAAGTTAGCGTCATCAGAGGATGAATAGTTAGATAGTTATTCGTCCTCTGATGACGCTAACTTGGTTAGTGGAACGATTGTCAGGTTTTTTAGATGTGTTCAGATGATTTGGGTTCTCCAATTGTACTTATCAATACTCATCACCGGTTCCTATCTTCACTTAGTCTTCTTATAAACTTTTAACTATTTTACAAAAGGATCTGTCATTATATATTCTATGCGTGGATAACGTAATTTATTAGAAACATTTTGGTAAGTCTATTTTTTTAATTTAATAGTTAAGAATATCTTATGGAAGGATACTTAACAAAAGTTCATGGAAAAGTACAGCAGTCACCATCAAAACAAAATAATAATTAACTCTAAATTTACCCGCTCCTTATTAATATGGCGACTTTCTGAATCTTATTATAGTCAAAAAGAAAATAAGAGAATATTTCTAAATTTGTGGTGCCAAGATAAAGTAACACTACAGTTGATACATCTTGACAGTGTTAGATTGCGCTTTGCAAGAAAAACTTTTTTATAACAGTAGGTAAATGAACTAACAAATATTTTAAATAAACTATATTTTATAACAACAGTGTTACAAAATACTGCCTGTGTAAAGAAACTACTCTACAAATATGTTATTTGTCTTGTATTTGTTGTATTCTACCATCTGAAATGCGATTCTGTGTTTCTCTTTTCTGTAACCGTTCCGTCAAAACCTGGTCACTAAGGCATACTTAGTTCAAATACCTACTTGCTTTTGTTGCTGTTGCTTGTTGGCTCCATCTTCCTAAAATTTGTATGTGAATAAATTATAAACAAGAATAAAAATGTGTAGTATTAAATAAAAAAATATAAAGATTCGCTAAGTAGTAAAATTATTTTTTGACAAAACGTACAAATTAGTAACTTAAATATTTGAATAGACCACACAGTACATTTAAAAACTGTATTATTATTAAAAATAATTAAGTTACCGTAATATAATACATATGACCTCAACAGGCAACTTTTTTTTGTTGTTAGTGTTTTTTTTTTTTAATATATTGAACATCTTGACAAACTGTTTTCACTGTAAGTCACCACAAAGCATCTGCCGATAGTTTTTCAAAGACATCGCCTATTTATATTGCCTTGGACGTTTTATGATTGGTCGGTTAAGTCATTACCAGAAAGGGGAAGAATTTACAAAAGATAGTATATTTTGCATAAGGCAGGTAGTGATTAAAAGTAAATGGTACTCAGAGGATATTAAGACCCCAATTGAAAAACGTAAAATTTGAAGAGATAAGTACTTAATTAATCATTACGTTGATAAGTAGACAACGAGTATTTAATGAGTGAACATTGGAACCTATGATGCGCACTGATAAGTACAATTTGGAGAACCCAATTCATCACAATAGTTTTTAGACATGACGATCGTTTCGCTAACAAAGTTAGCGTAATCCGAAGGATTTATTGCAGACCTTTTTATGAGTGGATTTGAAACAGGCTTAGCAAATGAAAATGACCATTTTTCTAGAGTATGGCTTCGTTATGTGGACGATGTTTTTGTAGTATTTAATGTAAATGTATGCAAAGTAGATGATTTCATTGCCAAATTAAACAGTTAATTTGACTCCATCAAATTCACCCCGTGAAATAAAAGTGAATAACAAATTACCTTTTATTGGTATATTAATCATCAAAAATAGTGACACTTTAGAATTTGACATCCACAGAAAGGAAACCACTACTGTGAGTTACATTTCGATTGATTCACATCATAGTTTTTAACAAAAAACAGATAGTTTGAATTTTCTGGTTCATAGATTAATATAGTTTCCTTTAAATAAACAAAGATACAACAGAGAACTTGACTATATTCAAAATGTAGCTATTTATAATGGTTACTCTGTCTGCTTAGTGGGAAAATTAGTCAATAAACACAACGCAAATAAAATATTAGCGAGTAGATTTAAAAAATATTTAGCGCAACTGTGATATGGACTATTGATAAATCATTGCTCAGCATATTTGGGATAGTAGTCATCATGTAGGTAAAGAAAATCTGAAGCTAATCAAAAATGTCAGGCAGTCGCGACAGTTAGATGCTTACGAAAGTATATATATATATATATATATATATATATATATATATATATATATATATATATAACATATAAAAATAGGCAACCAACTATACAGTGATGTTGTTATAAAATTACCTCAGTTCGGCGTTCGGCCTTCCTGACAGGAAGACGTCCACCTCGTTCAAAATAAAATTAAAATTAACATGTATGGCATAAAGTATTACATAAAATACAAACTACCCAAATTATCACACTAATAAAGCGATCGGTTTAATTCGCACCACTGCCGTTATCAAAACAAAAAATAATAATACTGATGCGTATAAAACAAAGTAACATACATGTATATAAAAAAAAGAAAAACATTGATATCTGGTAAAAGAAGGCAAAGAAAAGGAACGATTATTCTACTACAGTCAATAGAACAAAAGAAAACAATGCTCTAGATTACCCAATCGGATATTTTAGAGGTCAATTTAAGACGTTCACTTGACAAAATAGTTTTATAGAATTTCCCACTTTGCTGTTCCCCATCAATGTCTTCTACTACGTATCTGTCTTGATCTAATATCTTAGTGATTTGGTAATGTCCCCTATGTCTAGGCCTCAATTTACTACTGTCCCTTGTAGATACAATTTGATTGCAGTCGATTTTCCCTGACTCACAATCTTGACTAGTTGATAAACACGTAGGTATAGTTTTGTTTAGACGTTCTATTCGTCCGTTTCCTCTTGGAGTTCCTGCGGCTGCTTTCACATGTAAGATATGATCCTTACAGAAACTTTCAAAACATTGTGTCGTAAAGGCTGTAGCACGATCGGTGATAACACCATATGATTTACCATAATGAGAAATAAACTCCTTAAAAATTTTTATAGACTCTATATTGCTCGTTTCTGGTACTGCTTTTAGAACTGAATATTTTGAATAGTCGTCAATTAAGCCTATGATATATTTATTATCACTTTTTGTACGTTCGTAAGGTCCCAAATGATCCAGATGAACTGTGTGGAAACATGTATTACCCTTGTCCAAAGGATGCAAATATCCTGAACATCTATTTAAAGTACCTGGAAGTTTGTGATATATACAGCTAATGCATCTTGCAATATATGTTGCAAGAAAATCATGCATTTTTGGAAAATAGTAAGTTTCTTTTAATTTTTCAAGTGTCTTGTCTATACCTAAATGATTTAAATTTCTATGAGCTTCTTCCACCAAGTCATCTGTTAATTCTTCAGGTACATACAGTCTTAGTTTCTTATTTTAACCCTGTATACCCTTACATTAATTAGTGCAAATTTATTATTCGACTGGTCCCCAGGAATAGTTCTCTGCATAGCAGCAATCCAATCAGTTGTGACATTAATATGTAAAACTGGCAAGCCTACTAGATCTGTTTCCTTACATTCCTCTACAGGATAGCTACTTAGTAAATCAGCTAGAATATTAACTGTACCAGAATGGTGTTCGATCGTGTAATTGAATTCAGATAAGCGAATAAACCATCTACCTATCCTTGGATTTAAATATTCATTTCCCTCAAGTATCTTTAAACTGTTACAATCTGTTATAATTACAAAATGAATACCTACTAAATATACCCTAAATCTCTCTACAGAATTCACAATAGCAAGCGCTTCTAACTCATATGAATGATAACGAGATCCTTCAGGTGTAGTTTTTCTACTAAAATAACCAATTAAATCTAGCTTATTATCTGGCTGCCTCTGATAAAGAACTCCACTTAGTCCTACCTGACTAGCATCTGTATGAAGCTCAGTTCTCCCATGAGGGTTATATATACAAAGTATTGGTTCATTGCTCAATTTTTTCTTAATGGTCTGAAATACTCGATCATGAACTTCTTCCCAACAAAATACTGCTCCCTTTTTCAAAAAGTCAGTTAATGGGCGAATAATAATGGCAAACCCATTTATAAATCGTCTAAAATAATAGGCTAAGCTAACATAACTCCTAACTGATAATATATCTTTAGGTTTAGGAATTAGCCTGGTGCAATTCCCTGATCGCCAATTTCAAAGCCTAAGTAATCTATTTTTGTTTTAAAGAAGCTATATTTGTCTAATATAAGTGCCAAGTTTCATTCCCTCAATGCTTCTAGCACTTCCCTTAAATTTTGCATCCCTTGTTCGACAGTCTTTGATGGAATAATGGTATCCTCTAGGTATGATAAAGCACCTGTGTATTTTAAATTACCAAGAACTATATGCATTAATCGTGAAATCACTGAAGGTGCATTACAAAGCCCAAAAATTCATTCTTTTGAAATGGTATACACCATCTGGTGTAATAAAAGCAGTTTTATTACGTGACCCCCTTTTCCATAGGTAGACCTGACCTGACCTGACCTTAAATCTAAGCTAGTGAAACATTTCTTACCATGTAAAAGATCCAACTGATAGTCTATTCTGGCTAAAGGATAATAATCCTTAACAGTCTGTTTCTTCGATGTTCTATTATCTATACAGAGGCGTACATCACCTGTCTTCTTCATGACAAGTAGGAAAGGACTAACACATTGTGATGTGGAATCCGCATTAATGTCTGCTTCCTTCAACTCGTTGAAAATCTCTCGAACTTTGTCCTGCTGTTCATTTTAAGTGGACACTCTCTGGCATAATGTCCTGATTTGGAACACTTAAAACAGGTCACCTGTTTAGGTACATGATTTGACACATTTTAAGTGGGTCACTTAGATTCATTAGATGCCATCACATATTTACTGCTTGGCATCTGATGCCTCTTGATGTATGTAGCACCTGCTTTCAAATCTGGTAAAAGCTGATTTATTGTTGTGTATCTACTGAGCGGTCCTAAATAATCTCTAAACTTGCTGTGGTTCAGTCCATATACTATCCATTCGTTGGTTTTTGCTGAACTCATTTTGCTCTTATTACATTTAGCTAGCTTTTCAAAGTAATATTCGATAATGTCCTGACTATATTTCCACTTATAATTCTGTGCTTCTAATCTTGAGTCTATAGAGCTCTCTTGTAGAGTAAAAGTTTCCAACAACAAATTTTTCCACGTCTGCCATGATTTGTTTGAATCACACGGCAAGCTATCCCGCCATGTCTTGGCGACACCCGCAATTTAGACAAGGCATAATGTTTGACAGACACTTCGTCCCAATCATAAAGCTCTCCACACTCCTCAATCTTATCAAACCACTGCGTAATGCCTATAGTATTCTTGACATGATCGAATTCGGGCATACATTATGAACGTTTTGAAAATACCTGGGGTTGTCCGCGACAGGCCGGTTGTCGCGATTTCCTTGTGCGTCGTTTGTTTCACCTTGATCACTTTCCATCCTCGGCGCCAAACTAACAGTATTATTTATGACCCAAGCCTTGAATCCCTCACAGTTTACTCTTTGTCACCACAATAACACCTAATTCAGTACCTTGATACGGAATTACAGCTGTATATCACATACAGGCCGGGAAAACAAACTGTTGTTTTTCAACTGCAACAAAGACGTCCCCTCTAGAATTACAACTTCTTATTGCACGCACGATTTCCAGTCAATCCCAATTCTGATAACTGTATCAGGATTCTGGCGAATAAGACGTAACACTTTACTAAAAATTAATATATTTACTAAATGAAACAATGGATTAAAATAAATGAATAATCGTGCTGAAACTGAAGTCGTTAATGTTCTTGTTTATTCTGTCTTTTCCACACTGACTGTAGTGACACTTGGCGTTTCTCACCAGAACTACACATACCAATACAACATTATGAATGTAAACATTAGGCAACCAACTATACAGTGATGCTGCTTATAAAATTACTTCATATATATATATATATATATATATATATATATATATATATATATATATATATATATATATATATATATATATATATATATATATATATATATTTATATATCGTTAGAAATTTGAATACAAATGTTTCGATTTAATAGAGTAGGTCCGGTTCTGTGTAGTCCGTTGTTCGAACTGTTATATTAATAATCAGTTTGTCCTTAGAAGGGATACTTGATAACTGTAGGAATGAATGGAGCGTGTTAACATATTGAGTAGACAGCACATACTAACTTTATTGTTAACGGAAAGTATTCAAAAGATATAAATGTTAAGTGTCAACAGTAGATGTCACTACATGGCACAAGAGCTGAATTCTGAATGTTATGATCATATCCAACACCCCCAACATCAGAACACTTCAAAATTTCCACTCCCAGAGTCTTTAATAACCTATCATGTTTTTCAAAACACAGTCCCTTAGTTAACAGGTCAGCTGGCATTGAATCTGTCGGTAAATATTCAACTTTGACAAGTTCATTACAGATAGCTTCTCTAATAAAATGATGACGCACATCAATATGCTTCAACCTCTTATGATAACCAGGATTTACAGACAGACTCAATGCAACTTGATTATCATTATACAATGTGACACACTTTTCTTGATTTGTCAACTCTAGCAATACATTTCTTAAATATATGGCCTCTTTGGCAGCTTCAGAAACAGCCATGTATTCTGCCTCTGTACTAGACAGTGCAACTGTCGTCTGTTTCATACTTGTCCAAGAAATAACTGAACCGCTCAACTTAAAGACAAAATATAAGATCGTCTATCTATGATATTATTAGCCCAATTAGCATCTACAAATCCTTCTAGTCCAGTATTTTCTTTTGAAAAACTTAAAAAATAATTTTTTGTGCCTTGTAGGTACCTAAGAACTCTCTTTGCACATTTCCGATGATTCTTATTATATGAAGAATTGAACTGACTTAAAAAACTAACAGCATACGCAATATCAGGTCTTGTAAGCACTGATAAATACATTAAACTACCAATTAATTTCTGATACGGAACATCTATCTTTTTATCCGATTTATCAGCAAAATCTAACTTAATTTCTATAGGTGTTTTCGATATTTTACAATCTACCATATTGAATTTCTTCAGTAACTGATCAATATAACTTTCTTGAATTAATGTTTTTATGTGATTATCCAATCAATATTAATTTTCATTCCTAAACACTGCTTAGCCTGCCCCAAATCCTTAACATTAAACTTAGAGCTTAATTCCTATTTTACAAAACGTGTTTCATCTAAATTATTTGAAAAAATAAAAAAATCATCTACATACAATGCAATAATGGTGATACAATTGTTCTGATTCTTCACAAACAAACATGGTTCTAAACTAGATTTCTTATAACCTATATTTAACAAAGCATCATTTACCCTCTCATTCCATGCTCTAGATGCTTGCTTTAGTCCATAAATGACTCTTTTTAACCTCAAAACTTTATTTTATCAGAGTTTTGAATGCCCTCTGACAACTTCGTATATACCCTTTCTTTTAGAAAACCATTTAGAAATGCCGTTTTAACATCTAAATGTGTAATGTCTAAATCAAGCTTTACTGACAAAGCAATAAGTAATCTTGGAGTAGAATGTCTCACTACTGGAGAAAAAGTTTCATCATAATCAATTCCTGGTTTTTGAGTGAAACCCTTCGTCACCAGCCTCGCACGATATCTCACTACACTATCATCGACTTTTCGTTTGAAAACCCACTTACACTCAACAATTGTCGAACTTTCTGACTTATCCTCCAACTCCCACGCTTCATTCTCCTCGAATGATTCTAGTTCTTCCATCATAGCACGTTTCCAATGTTTCCATCACTTCTTGATAAAGCTTCTTCCACTGAAATGGGATCTTCATCAAGCTCAGTATGTGTGGTGCAAGCATATGTCACGAAGTCTTCAAACACTTTTTGTTTTCTCAGCCTTTCTGATTTTCTGACTCGTACACCTGTACCCTCACTCACAACACTTTCATCACTAATCATGCCCTCATTTGACACGCAGAACTCTGGATCTACATCTGGGGTTTCAGGTTCCTCCTTTTTACTTCCAGCCCCCCACTGAAGCTATATCCTTTTCTTCATTTCTAACTTGAGGATCAATCACGATATCAACTTCGTCATTTACTTCTTCTATGATGATCACATCTCTACTTATTATCACTCTGTTTGTAATTGGATCAGAATCTATATCCCTTGGTTGTGTCACTATATCCCACAACAATCATTTTTCGGATTTCTTGTCCCACTTTGTTCTCTTTGCCTTTGGAACATGAACCATTGCAATACTTCCACACATTCTTAAATGGGTCACATTAGGTTTCTTACCTGTCCATACTTCAAACGGTGTTATATCATTCAAGCCTGAAGCAATACTTCTATTACGTAGGTAAATGGCAGTATTGACTGCTTCTGCCCAGAATGCTTTGTCCATATTCGCATCGAACAATAAACATCTTGCCTTTTCGACCACAGTCAGATTCATATGTTCAGCTGAACCGTTTTGTTGAGAAGTATAAACATTTGTTTTTTGATGAACTATACCATTGGCTTTCAAAAATTTCTCAAAGCTTTCTCCACAAAACTCACCACCTGAATCTGTTCTCAAGATCTTTATTCTACTTTCTCACTGGTTTTCTGCCATATGTTTAAACTCTTGAAAGTAGTTGAATACTTCATTTTTATTTTTCAAAAAATATACAAAAACCATTCTGCTAAAATCATCTTCTAAAATTAAGAAATACCTAGCGCCTCCAAGTGAAGTAATCTCCATCGGGCCACATAAGTCAGCATGGATAATTTCCAAAACCTTGCTGGCTCTTGTCCTTTTCTGTGGAAATGGTAATCTAGCTTGTTTTCCTTCATTGCAAGTCACACAATTCTGCCTACCAATATTCTTCTCACCTTTGTATAAAAGCCCTTCTAGTGCTCCATTTTTCATCTTTTCTAAGTCTCTGTTGTTTATATGCCCCAACCTACTATGCCAAATTTCTTCTGTTACAACACTTGCTGCCACAGGGCGCTGCTTCTTTGTTTCAACATTTAGCTTGTATACGTTATCAATAAGATCAGCTACAGCAACCAATTCTTCATATTTATTGTAAATCTTACACCCGTCTGGTACAAAAATTACCTTATTTTCATTTCTTATCAACTGGCTTACTGACAAGTTGGTGGTTAACCCTGGAACATATAATACATCCTTGACCAAAATATCATAACTGCAATTTTCAACTGCCGTTCTAATGTTCAAATCACCCAAACATTCTACTTGAACTTTATTCTTATTGGCAACTGTTATTTGACATGTTTCCTTCAATTCATGCTGTTCATGTAACCAATGTTTATTTAGTGTTAAATGCAGACTAGCACCCGAATCAACGTACCAGTCCTCTTTGCCGAAGTGTCCATTGAAAAATACAGCCCTAAATACATCCGCTGTTTTCTGATCACAGTTTAATCTCCCATTTGGACAGTTGTTTTTGTAATGTCCCTTTTGTTTACATTTATAGCGCTGGACTTGTATATCTTTCTTGACACTCATCTGACGGTGACTTTGACGTTTATACTCATGGTTGCCAACCCTACTGTCACTAATAGTTTGACCATGATTATTATTATTCTTTCTGTTAGTTACTTTCCCCGTAAACGCACTGCCTGTATTATCGACATCTGTTTCCATATCTAACAGATTTGTTTTAATGGAGTCTGCTGTAATGGCAATACCTGAATGCTCGATATTTCATCATCGGAAAATACTTTTCAGGCAATTCAGCCAACAACAATGAACTTATTCACTCGTCGTCGATCTTGAATCCAGTCCCTCGTAGTCTTTGTGAGGTTTCTACCATTTGATTCACATACGACGCAATGCTGTCACAATTATCCAACCTCGTTGAAATTAACGAACGGAGTAATCCAATTTTTCTCGTGGACCCTGCATCATCGAACAACAATCTCAATTTCTGCCATAACTCTGCTGCTGTTTTGTGTCTCTTATATATACATAAATCGAAGCATCGATAGTCAGTAATAACTTAGCTCTGGCTTGGCTATCTTTCGTTGTATCGTCAGTCTCGGTTTCTGCTCTCGTCTCGACTCCCTGAATACACTGATGCAGACCATCAAGATTAAGCAAATTCTCCACGGCGAAAGCCCAATCGTCGTATTTTTCGCGCCCCTTTGACTTTGGTACTCTCGCAATGTAACTGGAATTAGACATGTCAAATCCGTGCACTCAATGTATAAAAACTCTGGACGCAGCAAGTGCGTTATGGTAGTGAATTTTCATAAAAATGTTTTTAATTGCAAATATGTGTGTTTCCTTTTTAAGAAAGCAGGCATCAATTTTGGTTACCAGTATAACCTATATAGTAAAAACAATGTGCCATGTTTCATAAAAATAACTTTATTGTGTGAAAATGTACAAAAATTTCCAAAAGCAAACTTAAAGTGTTCCCGGAAAAACTCGTTTCTTGGTCAACCTTATAGGTTAATAGCAAATTGAGCTATTCAAATTTGAAGCATTTAATGAAAATTCGCTACCATAACGCACTTGCTGCGTCCCGAATTTCTTTTCTTACAAACATGCATCGCTGAAAAATTCAAAAATGCAATAACATAAGGCGTGTTTGATTAAAAAAAAAGGAGAAAATTTGTACCACCAACGACTTATGGGCCATCCTGTGATTGTAGAAATATTTTTTTAAGATGTAGCTCAAAACACCCTATAATTAATATATACAAATTTTCTTCATATCTTGTATAATAACGGATATATTGAGCTTTATTGATTTTTGACGAAAATTCGACAAAAATTATATACCATTAAACGATAAACTCTAAAGCTAAGGCTACTGCCAAGCATCAGAGTAAGGGTCTATTTGAAATGAATTTTCTGGAAACATTTTAGTAAAATGAAGGACAATGACGGTTGAAACTAAGACTTCAGAATTTGTAAAACATCCTTCTTGAGACATTTGATTTCCATATCCCGTATTAGATTCAAGTTCTTTGCCTAAATGTTGCCGATTTTGACGTTTTAAATCGCAACTTTGACGTTTTGAGGAAAACCCCAATTTATTTTTCTTTAAATGCCTATAACTTTTTTGTCCTTTGACCTGCATAGCTAAATTTTGGTAGGTAGATTACCTATAAGGATATTAACTAGCGTACCAAATTTGGTTGCCCTTACTTTGTTAATTCCGGAGATATAAATTTTTTTCGAAAGAAAACACAAAATTTTCCGGGAAAACCTGGTCAGATTTTCCTGGCTAACGAACTTATCCAAGCCATTTGCAAAAGGAATTTTTCCACCAAATTTAGTCAAAATCGGCCTATTATTTTTTGAGTTATCGGTGTGATACATATATATATATATATATATATATATATATATATATATATATATATATATATATATATATATATAAACATATAAAAATTGAAACTGACCCCGGATATGTGTTCTAGGGGGCCTAGTTCGCGGTCATTTGAAGAGATTTTTTCAAAATTCAAAAGTCGGGATCTCCTCATTAGTGAATTTTTTTTTAAGAAAATTCACTAATAAGAAAATTTGTATCACCAACGACTTATGGGCCACCCTATGATTGTAGAAATATTTTTTAAGATGTAACTCAAGACACCCTATAATTAATATATAAAAAAAAATTTCATATCTTGTATAATAACGGATATATTGAGCTTTATTGATTTTTTACGAAAATTCGACAATTATATACCATTAAACGATAAACTCTATAGCTTAGGCTGCCAAGCATCAGAGAAAGGGTCTATTTTAAATTAATTTTCTGGAAACATTTTAGTAAAATGAAGGACAATGACGGTTGAAGCTAAGACTTCTGGGTTTGTGAAACATTCTTCTTGAGACATTTTCTTTCCATAGACCGTACTAGATTCAAGTTCTTTGCCTAAATGTTGCCAATTTTTGACGTTTTAAATCGCAATTTTGACATTTTGAGGAAAATCCCAATAAATTTTTATTTAAATGCCTATAACTTTTTTGTCTTTTAATCTACAGAGCTAAATTTTGGTAGGTAGCTTACGTATAATGATATAAACCCGCGTACCAAATTTGGTTGCCCTTAGTTTGTTAATTTTTGAGATATAAATTTTTTACAATTTTTTTCGAAAGAAAACTCAAAATTTTCCGGGAAAACCTGGGCCGATTTTCCTGGCTAACGAACTTATCCAAGCCATTTGTAAAAGGAAGGTACTCACCAAATTTAATCAAAATCGGCTTATAATTTTTTGAGTTATCGGTGTGATACATATATATATAAATATATATATATATATATATATATATATATATATATATATATATATATATATATATATATATATATATATATATATATATATATAAACATATAAAAATTGAAACTGACCCCGGATATGTGTTCTGGGGGGCCTAATTAGCGGTCATTTGAAGAAATTTTTTCAAAATTCAAAAGTCGGGATATCCTCATTAGTGAATTTTTTTAAGAAAATTCACTAATAAGCCGATTTTAATAAAATTTGGCATGTACCTTTCTTTTGTAAATGGCTTTGACAAGTTCGTTAGTTAGAAAAATTGGACGAGGTTTTCCGGGAAAATTTTGAGTTTTCATTTGAAAAATTTTTTATCTTAAAAAATATAAAATCTATGATAACCAAATTTGGTAGGTAGGTTTACGATATAAAAAGTAAACTATACACCAAAATTTAGATTTCTATGTTACAAGAAAAAAAAGTTATAACAAAATATTTTTTATTACTACTTAGATCGTTGGTTGAGAACCCTATTTATCGGAGCATGCGCAATAGCTCAAAAAATACGTTCAGCTGGCATTGAGCATCCTTGTCTAACAAGTAGCGTCGCGCGATCACTCTCTGTCACTTTATTTTTCATACCTAGCATCTTTTAGGGTAGGAAACTTTGATTTGCGGTTTTTTTTATATAGGCACCTTTATATCATTAACTACAGAAAAAAATGAGCTTTAATATGGTATAAATGAAATGAGTGTACGTTAAGAACGAAAAGTTTTAATAAAATTATACCTGTTTACACCTGGCTGCGTAGAGGTAGCGGTTAAGCAATCAGCAGCAACTATGACGTTTCAGATATTTTAAATACACTGTTGTGAAGTTGTGTAGGTTTTATTTCCGTAAGATGTTAACGAAATGTTTCTCTAAAAGTAAATTAATTATATTTTAATTAATAATACTGGCGGGTAATTTTTAATTGGCACCTGATGAAAAGTGACTTCTCCTAGTTGTAAAAATACTTAAAAATTAAATCTTGATAATCTAGATTATTAATGTACTAATTTAGCAGCCGGATCTTAGACTATAAGCTCTTGGCATTTAGCGTCGTTATATTTAATGTTTGTTTGTGTTGCATAAATGTTATTTATTGTATATCTTGTATAATAACGGATATATTGAGCTTTATTGATTTTTGACGAAAATTCGACAAAAATTATATACCATTAAACGATAAACTCTAAAGCTAAGGCTACTGCCAAGCATCAGAGTAAGGGTCTATTTGAAATGAATTTTCTGGAAACATTTTAGTAAAATGAAGGACAATGACGGTTGAAACTAAGACTTCAGAATTTGTAAAACATCCTTCTTGAGACATTTGATTTCCATATCCCGTATTAGATTCAAGTTCTTTGCCTAAATGTTGCCGATTTTGACGTTTTAAATCGCAACTTTGACGTTTTGAGGAAAACCCCAATTTATTTTTCTTTAAATGCCTATAACTTTTTTGTCCTTTGACCTGCATAGCTAAATTTTGGTAGGTAGATTACCTATAAGGATATTAACTAGCGTACCAAATTTGGTTGCCCTTACTTTGTTAATTCCGGAGATATAAATTTTTTTCGAAAGAAAACACAAAATTTTCCGGGAAAACCTGGTCAGATTTTCCTGGCTAACGAACTTATCCAAGCCATTTGCAAAAGGAATTTTTCCACCAAATTTAGTCAAAATCGGCCTATTATTTTTTGAGTTATCGGTGTGATACATATATATATATATATATATATATATATATATATATATATATATATATATATATATATATATATATATATATATATATATATATATATATATATATATATATATATATATATATATATATATATATATATATATATATATATATATATATATATATATATATATATATATATACAGTGTGGAACAGCCAAATGGAATAAATTCGATAACGGATAAATGAGGGCGTGTTGGGAAAAACGCTTGGACACGTCGATTTGTATTTTTAACTGCGCATCTTTTTCAAGAAAAAAAAAATATATAGGGTGCGTCATGTTACAGTGGCCAATACCAACTTTCTTATTTTAAATACAAGCCCCTGTATATTATTAATTTTTTGGATTCTTCAGAAAATTCTAGACATAATTCATGTACAATGTCCTATACCTATCTTCAACTGTTTCGGAAATATTAAGTATTTTCAGATTTATTACAAAAATTAACATTAAAAATAGAAAATTATTTTATTTCACAAATTCGCTACATTGCATTCAATACTTATTTCCCATTCAGCTCTTGATAATGAGAAAGTAAACAAAAACCATTCCTGCGTTTCTTTTTACTGATATGAAATGAAACAAAAACAAAAACAGTTTTCTTTCTGTTCGTATAAAACTCGTAGCCTTAGCAACTTGTTGTCTGCCTGCATGACAGTAGTGATTAGTGTCAGTGCTATTGTCGTTTGAATTTCGTTAACTGTACGTAATAATATCAGAAAAATGGTTCATTTAACAGAAATGCACAAAATAACCATTCTACAAATGATTGGTTATGGAGATAACACACGGACACAGATGGAAGTGTCTCGCTTATTTCACGAAAAATTTCCAAATTTGCCGCCTGTATCCCAAGGAACAATTAGCAAAATAGAAAAGCAGTTTCGCGAGCTTGGTCATGTGAGACAGATAAAAAAAGTAGCTGCCAATGCAGTAAGTGATGATACGAAATTGGATATTACGCTTGAGTTTCAAGAAAACCCACATACTTCTGGTCGACAAGCAGCCCAACTATTCAACGTTAGCCACACAGCAATTTTTCGAACATTAAAGGAAAGTAAAATGCATCCCTATAAAATGATACCAACTCAGGAGCTCATGGAGGACGATTTCGATAGGAGAACGTATTTTTGTGAACAAATGATGGCAATGTTAGATAACAATGTGATCCAATTAGAAGATGTTTTGTTTTCTGATGAGAGCACATTTACACTTCACGGTCATGTTAATCGTCAAAATTGCCGCTATTGGTCTAATGAGAATCCTCATTGGATGAGAGAGGAACATACGCAATATCCTGAAAAAGTTAATGTTTGGGCAGGAATTGTTGGAAATCATATCGTAGGTCCCTTTTTCATTGATGGCAACTTGAATGGGGATAAATATTTAGAACTGCTCCAAAATAATGTCGTGCCAACTTTGACAAACTTATATCCAGATCCAGCAAACCCACAAGTTCCTGCCAATAAAATATGGTTTCAGCAAGATGGAGCACCGCCCCATTACCAAATCAATGTCCGGCAGTACCTGAACCAAATTTTTCCAAATCGGTGGATAGGGAGGCGCGGATCGATAGAATGGCCAGCACGATCTCCTGATCTGTCGCTATTAGACTACTTTTTGTGGGGATATGTCAAAAGTATTGTATACAAAACTAAGCCCCTCAACTTAGATGACTTAAAAAGACGAATCATGCTTGCGATTAGATCAGTCACGCCTGAGATGTTGAGTAATGTTAGAAGACATTTCTATACCAGATTAGCATGTTGCCAAGATGTTCGTGGCGAGCATTTTGAACATTTACTACATTGACATTAATTTTTTTTTGTTTTTTTAAATTATTAAGAAATAATCAGTATTTCTTATTAGAATTTGTGAAATAAAATAATTTTCTATTTTTAATGTTAATTTTTGTAATAAATCTGAAAATACTTAATATTTCCGAAACAGTTGAAGATAGGTATAGGACATTGTACATGAATTATGTCTAGAATTTTCTGAAGAATCCAAAAATTAATAATATACAGGGGCTTGTATTTAAAATAAGAAAGTTGGTATTGGCCACTGTCACATGACGCACCCTATATAATTTTTTTTTCTTGAAAAAGATGCGCAGTTAAAAATACAAATCGACGTGTCCAAGCGTTTTTCCCAACACGTCCTCATTTATCCGTTATCGAATTTATTCCATTTGGCTGTTCCACACTGTATATATATATATATATATATATATATATATATATATATATATATATATATATATATATATATATATATATATATATATATATAAATATATATATATAAACATATAAAAATTGAAACTGACCCCGGATATGTGTTCTAGGGGGCCTAGTTCGCGGTCATTTGAAGAAATTTTTTCAAAATTCAAAAGTCGGGATCTCCTCATTAGTGAATTTTTTTTAAGAAAATTCACTAAAATAAAAATTATTTGCAGGTCTGAATAGCACAATGACACTAATTGCTAATGACTGGTCCCTTAACCTGTAGGAATAAATGGAGCGTGTTAACACATTGAGTAGGCAGCACAGATTAACTTTATTGTTAACGGAAAGTATTCAAAATGTACAAAAGATATAAATGTTAAGTGTAGATGTCACTACATGGTACAAGAGTTGAATTCTGAATGTTATGATCATATCCAACAATAACGACACACAGTTTTACAACCAGGTATGTAATTTTGCTTACAGGGATTTAAGACTCAATATTGAGGGTCTGTCTGTATGGCTTTGTAGGAAGACGCTGTTCGCAACTGATTGGCAATTAACATATAAATTGTAGTTCTGGTTTTTATTCGCTTAGTTTATTCATCCCTCCGATGATGCTAACTTTGTTAGTGAAACGACGGTCACGTTTAAAAACTGTATTGTGATGAATTGGGTTCTCCAAAGTGTACTTATCAAGAAGTATTTATTATACTAATACTGATCATCCAAATCTCCAATTCATAAAAGGCTTAGAACCGAAAAATCAATTGTATTCTTATGTTGACAACTCTTATTAAATTCCGTGAAACGCTTGTTTGGAACATAATACAATACATTAGAAGATTAGTAATTTCTACCTAATAAAAGGTGAACACCATATTGAGAGGAGACGTTTAACAGAAAATCACAAAAGACGTGTTTAAATATTTCCAGATTGATTACACACTTTATTTTATAATATAACATTTTTTTAAACTACGTATAAAGGCAGGTACTATTTTTTAAATATTTCAAAAGAATACAAAAAAGAAAACAGGGGTAGGCTTTTTAACCAATACATTTTACGGTTACAAGTACTATACAGTGTGGAACAGCCAAATGGAATAAATTCGATAACGGATAAATGAGGACGTGTTGGGAAAAACGCTTGGACACGTCGATTTGTATTTTTAACTGCGCATCTTTTTCAAGAAAAAAAAATTATATAGGGTGCGTCATGTGACAGTGGCCAATACCAACTTTCTTATTTTAAATACAAGCCCCTGTATATTATTAATTTTTGGATTCTTCAGAAAATTCTAGACATAATTCATGTACAATGTCCTATACCTATCTTCAACTGTTTCGGAAATATTAAGTATTTTCAGATTTATTACAAAAATTAACATTAAAAATAGAAAATTATTTTATTTCACAAATTCTAATAAGAAATACTGATTATTTCTTAATAATTTAAAAAAACAAAAAAAAATTAATGTCAATGTAGTAAATGTTCAAAATGCTCGCCACGAACATCTTGGCAACATGCTAATCTGGTATAGAAATGTCTTCTAACATTACTCAACATCTCAGGCGTGACTGATCTAATCGCAAGCGTGATTCGTCTTTTTAAGTCATCTAAGTTGAGGGGCTTAGTTTTGTATACAATACTTTTGACATATCCCCACAAAAAGTAGTCTAATAGCGACAGATCAGGAGATCGTGCTGGCCATTCTATCGATCCGCGCCTCCCTATCCACCGATTTGGAAAAATTTGGTTCAGGTACTGCCGGACATTGATTTGGTAATGGGGCGGTGCTCCATCTTGCTGAAACCATATTTTATTGGCAGGAACTTGTGGGTTTGCTGGATCTGGATATAAGTTTGTCAAAGTTGGCACGACATTATTTTGGAGCAGTTCTAAATATTTATCCCCATTCAAGTTGCCATCAATGAAAAAGGGACCTACGATATGATTTCCAACAATTCCTGCCCAAACATTAACTTTTTCAGGATATTGCGTATGTTCCTCTCTCATCCAATGAGGATTCTCATTAGACCAATAGCGGCAATTTTGACGATTAACATGACCGTGAAGTGTAAATGTGCTCTCATCAGAAAACAAAACATCTTCTAATTGGATCACATTGTTATCTAACATTGCCATCATTTGTTCACAAAAATACGTTCTCCTATCGAAATCGTCCTCCATGAGCTCCTGACTTGGTATCATTTTATAGGGATGCATTTTACTTTCCTTTAATGTTCGAAAAATTGCTGTGTGGCTAACGTTGAATAGTTGGGCTGCTTGTCGACCAGAAGTATGTGGGTTTTCTTGAAACTCAAGCGTAATATCCAATTTCGTATCATCACTTACTGCATTGGCAGCTACTTTTTTTATCTGTCTCACATGACCAAGCTCGCGAAACTGCTTTTCTATTTTGCTAATTGTTCCTTGGGATACAGGCGGCAAATTTGGAAATTTTTCGTGAAATAAGCGAGACACCAACATCTGTGTCCGTGTGTTATCTCCATAACCAATCATTTGTAGAATGGTTATTTTGTGCATTTCTGTTAAATGAACCATTTTTCTGATATTATTACGTACAGTTAACGAAATTCAAACGACAATAGCACTGACACTAATCACTACTGTCATGCAGGCAGACAACAAGTTGCTAAGGCTACGAGTTTTATACGAACAGAAAGAAAACTGTTTTTGTTTTTGTTTCATTTCATATCAGTAAAAAGAAGCGCAGGAATGGTTTTTGTTTACTTTCTCATTATCAAGAGCTGAATGGGAAATAAGTATTGAATGCAATGTAGCGAATTTGTGAAATAAAATAATTTTCTATTTTTAATGTTAATTTTTGTAATAAATCTGAAAATACTTAATATTTCCGAAACAGTTGAAGATAGGTATAGGACATTGTACATGAATTATGTCTAGAATTTTCTGAAGAATCCAAAAAATTAATAATATACAGGGGCTTGTATTTAAAATAAGAAAGTTGGTATTGGCCACTGTAACATGACGCACCCTATATAATTTTTTTTTCTTGAAAAAGATGCGCAGTTAAAAATACAAATCGACGTGTCCAAGCGTTTTTCCCAACACGCCCTCATTTATCCGTTATCGAATTTATTCCATTTGGCTGTTCCACACTGTATGTGCCCAGACTTAAGTTACTAGATCAGGGGTTTTCAAGGTAATCATGTTTACAAATTCGTTGGAGATATAAACATATTGGCAGCCATTTTAAAATGCAGTAGCTTAGTAAAATAATGAATAGAAACAATAAAGTTTACAGTTTTTACCTTTACTTAAAAGTACTTCTTATTATTAGATTGCATCAAATGATAGCGGCGGTAATTAAAAAAACTCTGGACGCAGCAAGTGCGTTCTGGTAGTGAATTTTCATAAAAATATTTTTATTGCAAATGTGTGTGTTTTCTTTTTAAGAAAGCAGGCATCAATTTTGTTACCAGTATAACTTATATAGTAAAAACAATGTGCCATGTTTCATAAAAATAACTTTATTGTGTGAAAATGTACAAAAATTTCCAAAAGTAAACTTAAAGTGTTCCCGGAAAAACTCGTTTCTTGGTCAACCTTATAGGTTAATAGCAAATTGGGCTATTCAAATATGAAGCATTTGATCAAAATTCGCTACTATAACGCACTTGCTGCATCCAGAATTTCTTTTCTTACAAACATGCATTATATTTCGATGGAAAATGCAAAAATGCAATAACATAAGGCGTGTTTGATTTAAAAGAAAGAAAAGAAAATTTGTATGACCAACGACTTATGGGCCAGCCTGTGATTGTAGAAATGTTTTTTAAGATGTAGCTCAAGACACCCTATAATTAATATATAAAAAAAATTTCATATCTTGTATAATAACGGATATATTGAGATTTATTGATTTTTGACGAAAATTCGACAAAAATTATATACCATTAAACGATAAACTCTATAGCTAAGACTAGTGCCAAGCATCAGAGAAAGGGTCTATTTGAAATGAATCTTCTGGAAACATTTTAGTAAAATGAAGGACATGACGGTTGAAACTAAGACTTCAGGGTTTGTAAAACATCCTTCTTGGGACATTTGATACATACATAGCCCGTATTAGATTCAAGTTATTTGCCTAAATTTTGCCGATTTTGACGTTTTAAATCGCAACTTTGACGTTTTGAGGAAAACCCCAATTATTTTTTTTAAATGCCTGTAACTTTTTTGTCTTTTGATCTACAGAGCTAAATTTTGGTAGGTAACTTACCTATGAGGATATAAACTAGCGTACCAAATTTGGTTGCCCTTACTTTGTTAATTCCGGAGATATATATATTTTTAAAGAAAACACAAAATTTTCCGGGAAAACCTGGGCAGATTTTCCTGGTTAACGAACTTATCCAAGCCATTTACAAAAGGAATTTATTCACCAAATTTAATCAAAATCGGACCTTTTTTTGAGTTATCGTTGTGATACATACATACACATATATATATATATATATATATATATATATATATATATATATATATATATATATATATATATATATATATATATATATATATATATATATATAAATTGAAACTGACCCCGGATATGTGTTCTGGGGGGCCTAATTAGCGCTCATTTGAAGAAATTTTTTCAAAATTCAAAAGTCGGGATATCCTCATTAGTGAATTTTTTTAAGAAAATTCACTAAAAAAAGAGAAACTAGCCGCCGTTTTGAAATAAATGGGTTTAGCACAAAGTCACAAGGTTATATTTAGGTGTAACTCTCTTGCAAAGGAAACTTTATAAAACAATTGACTCGACTAATTACAAAGCTATTTTTCTTTAAAAAAAACAAAAGATATCTAGCAGGATTACGATTAAGCTGGTTTTCTAGTCACTTTATTTCAGGCTTTAAAGGATTGCATATACTAGAGGAATATCTTGTGGCCAGTTACGAAATCGCAGATATTTTAAAACGCTTTATTTTAGCGCAATTCAACGAATATACCTTTTTGTTAAGAAAACAAAAGTATTTTCTCATCAAAAATTTTCTAGGGACGCTAACAAAAAAGTATGAGTATTTTCAGGATCCCCAGTAGGGATCAGTGGACGTAAAATTAAGTTGGATTCCAGCCCGCAAGCATGGTCTGTTTTACCGACGGATCTCGGCTGGAGGATCAATAATCCTCCGGGGCAGAAATATACATCGACAGCCTGGGGGTGCGCGAGAGTTTTACTCTGGGCGCATATACCACGGCATTCGAAACGGAGGTGTACGCTATCCTGTCTGTTGCCAATAGATAGGATGTGAGGATGAGCCCCGAGAAATATATATAGTGTATACATTTGCTCGGATAGCCAGGCGGTCCTCCGGGCAGTCTGCGCGGCCAGAATTAGGTCAACACTGGTTCAGGAGTGCGATGACGCCCTTAAAGTACTAGCCAGGACAAAGGAGGTTCCGGATCTCGCAAGGCTTGGTTTCCGCCGGGCGTGCCGGAACCTGCAATTGGCATAAGTAGGAAGATGGTATCTGTCGCCTTAGACAGGTGGACTGAGGAGGCCATGGAGAGTTACTGGGGGTCGGCTGGTGGCTGTAGGCAGGCGAGGAACTTCGTGGAGGAGCCAGACAGAGATAAAACTGTCTGGCTACTCGGAAGCAGTCGACCTACGCTTCGCCGCATCTTTGGGGTGCTGACAGGCCACTGCGCCCTTAGAAGACACCTCACATTGATAGGCGTAGAGAGGGGTCCCATTTGCCAAAAATGCGGCGAGGATGAAGAAACATCTTACCACTACCTGTGTGAATGCGAGGCTTTTGGGAGTCTTCGAGCAGAATTGTTCGGTTCGAGGACTCTGCAGAGAAATCAGGTAAGTACCGTCCAATGGAAGACCGCCACGGCCTTCATTTCGAAGTCGAGGCGGTTTGGCGACGGAACCGAGGAATTGTAGAGCATGGTTGCTGGGTTGCTGGGGTTGGCAAAAAGGGCCCATTGTGGCTTACTTGCTTGGCGTTAGCCTCCTCACCACTGCTACTACTACATGAGTATTTTTAAAATTTATGGGCTACCGCAAACAGCCCCCTTTATTCGCTAGAGCCAAATTAGAAATGAATTATCTATCGTTATCAAAAGCTTATCTGTACGAGTTTTTAAGACTAGGTATACGTCAAATATTTTTCTAGATATCAAGCAAAATGGAAATTCAATTTCTCTTTTTAACACCCTGTACCTCTATTAATTTTCACTTTTGGAGTGAAGTAAATTTACCTAATTCGTTATATTCTGTTACCAAGAATCCTCAGCTGCCCTGTGTACCATAACTTTTGTAAGAGCTTGTAGATTTCTGAACGGAATAACAAAAATACTGTGACGATGTTACGAGTGGTCATTTGGAATACCTGTTTGTACAATTTACCATATTGATCAAACTTGACTTGTTTCCAAAAAATGTAATAAAAATACTGTTAGTTATTTGTTCTTTTTATGGTTTTAGCGAAATGTTTTTGATGACGTAGATAAAATCGCCTACAAAAGGAATCATTTTTATATCATTATATATTTCACGAGTTCCTGCAAACGATAGTTTTTACAATTTTTGCTAAACTATAATTGTAATTGGTATGTAAGGCGAGATGCATTCTCACCACAATTAGAACTGTAGACCGGTTTCGCTCTAATTAGAGCGAAACCGGTCTACGGTTCTAATTGTGGTGAGAATGCATCTAGCCTTACATACTTTGTCTCTATATTAGGGTAGAAATGGGCCAGGGCTGACAATTTACTAAATTGTTGGTTGGTAGTATACAGTCTCTAATACTTAACACTTGTTATTTGGAGCTGCCGTGACAACATACTACTTGGTTTCGCAACGAGGCACGTGCTTCGTGTCTTATATCTCACTCAGTATAATTGTGAAACTTTTCAACAATTTAACAGAAATATCTGTAATTCTATCCATGGATAACGTGATTCATGAGAAACATTTTGGTAAGTATATTTCTCTTTTGAAAATCAAGAATATTTTAGGAAAGGATGCCTAACAAAAGCAAAATACATGCTTTTGTATTTCAGTACATCAGGAGTGTCAATTTAAAAAATAAAGGACAATTCTAAATTTAAACGTTCCTGTATTAGATGACGAGTATCTGAAGCTGAAGTCAAAATAAAAATAAGAAAATATTTCTAATTTTTTGGTGCCGAAAAAAATAGTGGTGCAAATTAAATCATAACTTCCACATAGCTGTGATAATCTACGCTTGTAAGAAAGACATTCTCAGGATATAAATCTAGCGTCCATGACTTGACCACAAAGAGAATATTCATATTCTTGTACCCATAAACTTCTGAAACCTTATATTACTCACATTTTAACGAAAAAATGTCAGATTTCACCAAATCACACCTCATTTATCTCCTAACCTCTTAAGCGACCTTACTCAAAAACAATTCGAAGCGTTCGTTTGTGGGTGCGAACTGGATACCAAATTTGAAGATGTTATCTCAATTCGTTCGAAAGTTATTGCGCCTACTAACAGATAGAGGTACAGGCCGACAGACCCACCAACCGACACAAAAAAAATGTCGTTCGAGAATTAAGTTTTCTATATGTTTTTAGACTTTTTACGCCGTTTTAGCAATACAAAATTTTGGGAAATTTCTGTCACCGATATTCCACCCCCCAAACATTCAACCCCCAATTTAATTTCAGTACAGGATACCAGATGCTTGATGAAACATTAAGTTTTCTAATAAGAAACCCTGAAACGTTGTATTACTAGAGTTATAACGAACAAATCTCAATTTTCATCAAATCATCCCCCGTTCATGCACTACCCCCTGGAGCGATTTAAGCCAAAAACAATCGGGTGCTAACTGTCTGCGAAATCTGCAGACGATACCTCAATCCGTTCTAAAGTTATCGTGGCTACAGGCAGACATACGGACCGACAGACATAAAAAATGTTCGTTCCCAAATAATGTTTTCTATATGTTTTGGCGCTTGTTACGACGTTTAAGCGGACAATTTTTTTTTTGTTGAAATTTTTGTCGCCGATGCCATTCTTCCATGCGTATTGATGATGTGGAAGTAAAAGGGATATGAAGAAAATAGTGCTGTAAATTGAATCATAACTTCCACATAGCTGTGATAATCTACTCTCATCAGAAAACCATTCTAATGAAATTAATTTAGAGTCCATGACTTAACCACAAAGAAAAATGTTCGTATTTCTGTACCCATAAACTTCTGAAACGTTATATTACTCGAGATTTAACGAAAAAATGTCAATTTTCACCAAATCACCCCTCATTTATACCCTACACCCTGAAGCGATCTAATCCAAAAACAATTCGAAGCGTTCCTTTGTCGAGTGCTAACTTGGTACCTAATTTGAAAATGATATTTCAATTCGTTCGAAAGTTATTGCCCCCACTAACAAAGAGGCGTACAGGCCAACAGACAGACACGACCGACAGACAAAAAAATTGTCGTTTCAGATTCTAGTTTTCCATATATTTTGAGACTTTTTACGCCGTTTCAGCAAAAAAAATTCGAAATTTCTGTCACCGATATTCCACCCCCACACATTCAACACCTAATTTAAATTCAGCACAGCATAGCAGATGTTTGATGAAATTCAAAGTTTTCTAATAAACAAATCCTAAAACGTGATATTACTTGAGTTTTATATTGGCAGTTTGAGAGAAAATGGATTCAGTCTGGGAGAAACTTATGCCAGGAATGTTGTCAGGTTCGTCGAAGTCAAAAAATGCATTTGAAGTTTCTATAGAATCGGTTTGAGATGTTTTTTTGTAGACGTTCAACGTAAATAAATTTATTCGCTTCACTGATCACAAATTTTTCTATTGTAGATACATTCTGGTGACATGTTTTACTGATTATGTTAAACCACCGTAGCTTAAATTGGGAATGTAGAACGGAAGCTATTATAGCGTCATTTATCTTTGAATCTAAGCTAAATAAAAGCCTAAATCTAGTTTGCAATCTAGATTTATCTTAGATTACTTATCAAGTTTATGTTTCAGTGAAGCTGAGCATGGAACTAGAAGACCATAGAAAGCATTAGGTAGGTTTACCTCTTCGTTTGTATAACATTCGATATTGTAAACCTATTACTATTGTTAGTGTCAGCATGTGCGGAAGTTTACAATCGGTAAATACATGAAACTCTAAAAACCTGTTTAAAAGTAACTGCAATATGGCACCAGATTGTCTATTTTGTTTACAAGTGGGGGATTATGTACCTGAAATATTCATTGGTTTTCTACACAAAATCTGCATTTTATGGCTAAGCTAGATATATCTATTCCTGGAAGATCGGTAAAGTTGGTATGGTAGTTTGTGTTTAATTCTAAAAGGGGTGGTGTTTATTTTGTTAACTGTAACTGTAACTGTAATATATTTTGTAAGAGAGTTGTGACTAAGTTGGTATATATAAAAGCGTTGACAAACTTCTTTTATGTGGTCAAAGATAGGACAGATGTTGGCTTTACGATGTAACCCGGAAATTCTTGTGTATCTATTTGAATTTATTGCAAGCCTAAGGCATTTGTTTTCAATTACCTGAAGAGGTCTAACGGCGGTCTTGGGTATATTGCACCAAACTGGTGCGGCATATGTCATAATAGGGAGTATTATTGATTTGTAGATGATGACTTTATTTTGGTTTGTCACTTTACTATTGTAGACTAATAAGGGATATGTTTTTTTATTGTTGCGTAACATTTTTGTTGAATATGTTCTTAATGACGTTTGTATGTTAGTCTATGGTCCAGGTGTACACGAAGATACTTAACTGTTTTTGAAGAGGTGACTTCTTGTTCGTTTACTTTGATTTTGCAAAAGACTTTGCTTTTTGTGTATTTCTTTGTAAAAATAATATTTTTACCTTTGCCGGAATTAATGTTAATTTTGCATAGGTTAAAGTAGGTTTTCAGTAGATCTAAATGGATTTGTACTTGTTTATTGGCTGTAATGGCCCCAAGGGAATGTGCATATATCGCTGTGTCGTCAGCGTAGAGCGAAGTGTGTGTTTTGGGAGAGAGAGGTATGTCATTTATAAAGTAGGAAAATAGTTTGGGTCCCAGTACTGAGCCCTGTGGTACACCTGTTTTGGTGTGTTTTGATACTCAGAGGGTGTTGTTAATTTTAACTTTAAATTGCCTATTTGTTAAATAGTTATGTACAAGTGTTATTAGGTTCCTGGGAAACTTATATTTTATTAGTTTGTATATGAGACCTTAACGAATGTTTTTTCTATGTCGAGTAGTACCATGGAAGTACCTTTGGCTTTATTGAGGTTAATAGAGATGATGTTTACTCGTTTACTATTCTTACTATTTGTTGTGCGGTGTTGTGACGTTTTCTAAGGCCGAATTGATGGTCTATGGTAGGGATGGTAAGGAAATACTGGATCTGTTATTTGAGAACAGGTATCAGATATGTGGGATCAAGAACAGGTATTGAGATTTCGAAATAACAGGTAAGTATACTCGTATCATGAAAACGAATACTAGACAGTGACAGTAGACAGTGGAGGGGACAAGTATTCTAGTAGCTAGAATCCAGATACCTAATACCTACTAGTTCGTACGTATTATAAATTATAATCTCCTGTGAAGTGGTAAGTGGTAAGTATCAAGTGTCTGGATATTGACTGGGCTGGGTGGTGTATTCTCCCATAACAATAGGTTAGGTATACCGTAAACTAGTACTGGTGACTAATCGACTCATGTTTTTGATGAATTCTCTCGCGTAAAGCTTGAGCGCAATCTTTTCAAATTCAAATACATATTATAATATACGTATGTTATATGTTTATAACCATTCGCGATTCACATGAGTTTATCTGCATCTGATTGAACAACATATATTTAGTATTCTTAAGATACATTCGATTAGAGAACATCTAGATAATGTATAATATTTAATATTCAATTTACTGCAAATACATATGTAGATAGAGTAAATACTTGAAGTCGTATTAAGTAAAGATACACACTATAAGTAAGTGCAATAATAAAATTAATTTCTGATATGAATAAATTCTTGGATTATATTCAAAATTGAAAAGCAAAAAAATACCTACATATTTAATGATATAAGTCTGTCTCTGTCTGCACTTCAACTTCTAAATATTTATAGAATGAAAGATAGTGATTGATACCTGTTATAAAATTATAGTAATGAAATATGTTTAATATTAATGAAAAAAATTGCTAAAGTAATCATCAATTCTGATTCTGAAAAACACATGAGAGGTACCTACCCGAGAGTTAGTTGAGAAAAAAGAGTATCAACAAGTCGGTGTGCTTTTATGATTATAGGTAGATACAAATGCAAGTAGGTAATACATAAAAAATAGACCTGGGATCGATTCCTCAATAATTACTAAACAATAAACAATAATGAAAACAATGAAATTGGAGAGGCATAAATAATAAATCATATATATATATATATATATATATATATATATATATATATATATATATATATATATATATATATGTATATATATATATATATATATATATATATATATATATATATATATATATATATATATATATATATATATAAAAACATAACCTCTATTCCTTGAGAAAAAAGCAACAAAATTAAATATAATCTAACATTAAGTTTAAGTATAAAAGATTTGTTATTCCATAAAAAGCTATAATACTAATAACAATAACAAAACAATGTAGATAAGAGGCCAAAAAAATCATCAATTAGGTACTGCCTTGGTAGACATTCAAAAATAATAGTTGATGTACCCTTTTAGCATTTAGTCTTGTTCTCCGTTCGTTCTAAATATTACCTGACTTGGAGAAAATTCTCTCACAGGGCACAGACGTCGCTAACGCACAACATTTCTCCTTTACTATTTGGCTCAGGTATGGGTAGGTCTGTTGATTATTCCTCCACCAAACTAATGGGTTCTCTTTCCTGTGTAGGACCTCATCTTCCAAATATCTTTGAATTTCCATTATGGCCCTTGAATTAGCATTGGATTTTGGCCTTTGATGCGCCAATTTTCTGTCCAGTGAACTCCAAGCAGACAAGTAATGTCTAGAAAGGTTGGCTTTTTCAGTGTCATCGCACTCGGATGAATCCATCGTGACACTTTCACTCATACCAGTTCCTTGACCACCCCCCCCCCTCCCCCTGTTTCTTCGCTATCATTTCTGCCGTGATGCTCGTGGCCAATTTCTTTATCTTATCTGTTGCATCTATGTTTCTAAATGCAAATAATTTGAAACGTGGATCAAGAAAGGTACACAGAGCCAAAGTATTACTATACTCTACGTTTGCCAACCGGTTTTTCAGTCCGGTTTCCAAGGTTTTGATAACTTCAATTATAATGGGGTCGACATCTTGAGTCAGCAACTGTTGACAAACATCGAGTAAACCTCCGGTCAAAACTATCACTAATGACGCGGACCACTAATGGTCTTTGTGACATTCTCGAAGGGTTGCAATACTTGGCACAACTCTTTCAATATGGTCCATTCTTCTGCCTTGATTTGAGGCAATGGTGCGTCTACAAGGCCTATTGTAGATCTTATGGCTTCTTCTAACTCAACGAATCTCTCAATCATGTAAAATGTAGAGTTCCACCTCGTAATCACATCTTGGATTATCTTTTTGGGCATAGTCACACCGGGGTTCTTCTGAGCAATCATAAGTTTCGTGTTGGCTTGGGTGCTACGTTTGAAATGTGCTACAATCTGCTTCACTGTTCCAACAACTCCTTGAACGGGTTTCAAGGCATCTTGGACGATTAGATTTATTGTATGTGCAAAACATCCAAAATGCTTCCAATTCAGTGATGCTATCGCACTTTTCACATTCGCCGCATTATCGGATACTGCCAGAATAATTTTTTGTCCTAATCCCCATTCAGTGACTATTTCATTCAGTCGACCAGCCAGATTTACCGCTGTGTGACTGCCTGTTAAACTTTCGCAGCTCAATAATTAAGATTTTGGGACGAAGTTTTCCTCGAGGTAATGAATAGTGACCGCCATGAAACTCTCTCCATTTGCAGATGTCCAACAATCTGTTGTCAAACACGCATTTCGAATTGAATTGGCTTCCTCTTTGGCTTTGACTAAACACTTTTCATATAATAATGGGATGAGGCTTTTTGAAATATAATGTCTGCTCGGCAACTCATAAGAGGGGTTCAATGATTTTACAAACTTTTTGAAGCCCCTGGCCTCTACAACTCTAAAAGGCTGTAAATCCAGAATGAATAAACCGAGCAAATCTTCGTCCAATTTCTTTTTAGCTGATAAATTCATTTTTCTAGGAAGATACCGCGTGATAGAATATTGCTTTTGATTGATAGTTTTACTATATCCACTCACATCGCGATCAGCTGAGGTTGAAGCTGGATAGTCAGCTCCATTTTTTTTTATTGCAGCTTCAGCTGTGCTGGCTGTACTTGTTGAGGCGGTAGCTTTTATTTCGGTAGCTGTTGTAGCTCTCTCATCAAGTTCTCTTCTTACAGTAGCACTACCGATAGAAATTGCTACATTCGGGTGTTTCTTCTGTAAATGTTTCTTTAAATTGGACACAGACGATTTATAACTGAAATTTTGTTTGCAGATATCGCAAGTGGCTACTGTAGCATCTATTTCTGTGAAAAAATGCCAAACGGGGCTGATCTTATTACCTCCGCTTCTTGGCATTCTGCAAATCTAATTAATCTAGCTTTATGCGGCTTTAAATTCGTAAACAATATATCATTAAATATCCTCGCACAACATACACATATGTATTATATTGTTACACTAAATTCATGTAAGTATTTTGTATTTAATTTTTGAGTGTTGCTTATTTCTTATTTCTATCCGGCTGTTGACAGCCCTAGCCAGCCTCTATAAACTATAAACTCTATAAAGCTAGTACAGTAAGCTAGTATGGACTACGGACTAGGGACGCAATCGGTATCCGGTATTCACCGTACCACCGTACAGCAGTGATTGGTGTAAAGTATAAAGTACGGATGAAGCGGGTATTTATTACGCAGTTACGCCTGCGCCTGAATCGAATAATTGCAAGAGCAATCAATCCACACTCGATACCTGTTCCCGCCTGGAACAGGTATTTGGAACAGGTATACCCTAGGAACAGGAACAGGTGAGAACAGGTATTAGAAAATACTGGTTTATCTCATCTCTAGTCTATGGTTATATTGTTTTTTTTTTTTGGTCATGTTTCTGGAGTCTGTGCAGTATTAGTCCTTCAGCGATTTCAGCAAAACCGTTTAAGACACTGATTGGTCTGTAACTCTTTATTTTTGTTTGGCTTTCGTATCGCTATGCACCTAGGGTTCTCCTACATCAAAAACGCATTATGCGCCTAATTTTTAACCTTCAGTTTCGTGAATCTTGTAGGGAGGTTTTTAAAAAATAATAAAATTTTGACATTTGAGGTTTATTTACTGAAGCTAATGTGTTATCTATTTAAGGAAAAAATTAATTTGCCTCACAATTACAATTTACATAGCTATAACATTCGCTTTAGGGATAATATATATCTGAATAAACCTAATGATTCATTTTATAAAGACTCACCGTTGTATGCGGGTTCTTATTATTTTAATCTGCTGCCTAATCATATTAGGGATTGTCCTACTGTGGCGCAATTCGAGAGAGAGCTTAAGCAGTATCTGTATTCACAGTATTTTTATTCTGTCGATGAATTCGAAAATCACTTAAGTTCCTCATAGTTGTTGTGATGTCTCTTATATTTTGTCTTTTTGGTATCTTATTTGTGATTTCACAGTGATATAGTGTGTGACTGTTTGTATTTATGTGAATATTTTGTAGATTATTTTACTTATTGATTCTTATGTTTTTATAATTTTATTCACGTGTCTAACTGAAACATTGTATAAGCTCATGACAAATAAATCTATCTATCTATTACGTTAGCTGTTTTCCATGCTTTTGGGAAACGACCAAACTTTAATATGACATTTATTATGTTTGTGAGTAGTGTGTTGGCTTTGAGGGAAAGATTTTGGATAGTTTGATTTGGGATCTGGTCCGGGCCAGGAGTTTTTTTTCTTCTAAAGTGATTTAATTATTTTGATTATTTCGTCGTTGTTAGTTTGTATGATTGTTCACATGTGGTTTCGGAGTTAAGATAACTAGCTACAAAATTTTTTGTCTGTTTGCTCTGTAGTAGTAGTAGTAGTATTTGAGTGCGTACTTTTTCATATATGTCTGCAACTTTGTTTGTCTTTTCCTTATCTGAGAGATATATGTTGTTTTCTAATTTCAGTGTCAGGATTGATTCGTGTATCTTTTCTTGATTTTTAGTCATCTTCCAAAGTGAGTTGTCTTGTTGAGTGACTTTAATTTAGTTTCCCAAGGGTTATTTTTAAAGATTATGATCTGCTGTTTGATTCGGTATTAAGTTTATTTATTTGTCCTTTTAATCCGGGGTCTAAATTGGCTTGGTAGAGTTTCCTTATGTAGTTTCTGAGTTGAATTTTTTGCTTAATGATATCGGGGAGATTGTCTTTATAAGGGTATCAATATACAGACATACTGTTGGTGGGGTAGTGTGTTGGGTTGTCGGAGTGAATTATTGTAATGTTATTATTAAGAAAATAATTTAATAGTATGTTGCCGTTTGTATTTGCATTAATGCAATTCCATGTTTGGTGCTTCGCGTTAAGATCTCCCAATAGGATAACTTTATTATCTCTACCGAAGAGAGATTTCAGATCTGATCGCGAGAATAGATTTTCGGGTCTGTTATAAGCTGCAATAATTTTAACATTATTTCTCAGTTTAATTCCTATTGCTTCAACTGTCTAGTTAGTAGTATCGATCACGGTGTAATGAATGTTTTCTTTAATAATTACGGCAACACCGCCATAAGGAGTATTACCATCGTTTCTGTCTTTTCGTATCACTTTATATCCTTTTATTATTAATTTATCTTTGTAAGTAAGTTTGGTTTCATTTAGTAACATTATATCTGCCTATTTTGATAAACAAAGCTTATCAACTCACCTGTTTTGGTCTTAATGCTATTTGCGATCCAGGAATATATACTGAGCCTAAAAGCCATAAACATTAATATTTTTAGCAAAATCATTAAAAACCATACATTTTTCCAGGTCACTGTTACATCCTTTTAGTTTATTATTTAGGTCTCGCACTGCACTTAACATGATGTTTACATTAATTAGCGAATTTAGTTCACTGAATACACTCACTATTTCTTCAAATTGGTTTGAGGGGGAATTTTTTGGGACTGTGGTGGGAGCCTGATGGTTGAAGTTGACACTAGAGGTTTGTTGCGTGTTGTTGGATGGTTTTTCTTTCTCTGTCCACAGGGGTCCCTTCTGGAACCGGGGCTGGTTTCAATGTGGTAAATTCATTCGCATTAAAGCTAAAAGTTGGATTGTTTTTAAGTTTTTGTTGCTTTAGTTTTAAAAGATTTTTTTTTTTTTTTGTAGATGGGACAGTCAGTCTTGTTTGCCGTGTGTGGGCCGCTACAGTTTATACATTTTGGAGTTGCCTTCTGCTCTAATTTGTATTTCTTTGTCAAGTGCTTTTCAGCGCACTTAATACAAGCCGGTGTTGCATGGCAATTGCTTGTTGCGTGGCCCCACCTCTGGCACCTGTGACATTGCACTATTAATTTGTTATTGCGTAATCTTTCTCATGTAATTCTTGTGTCAAGTAAGAATTTTACCCCGTTCGTTAGAATTTTTAAAGTGGTGTCACTTCTAGTTACGACCATGTATAGTGGTCTACAAGTAAAGCGCATCTTATAGCACTTGATAACACTGACCTTATTATTCTTCTTCAATTTCGTTTGTGTGTGGACTGTTGTCCAGTTCCCTAATAACAAAACCGTGTGTTTTATCTTCTTTAGTTGAGTACGTGTGAAATTTAGCGTTGTTATTTGAGAACATTTTCATACATGTGTTATATTCTTGTAGGTCTGTTATATATAAAATTGTATTGTTATTGGCATATTCGATGTGAAACTCTTTTTTTTTAATAAAATTATGCAAGTAGTTCCTAAACTGGCGATGGTCGTCGGAGAGACCGTATAATATTTATATACTTCTGTCTATTTGGATGATTAGTGCTGGTGAGACGCTGTTGTGGGCTAGATTGGTTTACCGTAGTATCCATTTCGTTTTCGTTGGGGTAATTTTGGTCAGCCTCACTTGGTTCAAAGATTGGGCTATATCTGTTAAAAGTTGACACCGGTGCACTCGCGACAGGCTGTATCTTTTCCATTCCAGGTGTAATGCTCCCTTCTGCGTCGATCCGGCGTATTTTCCTGAAGACAGGAAACAATCCAAATTGGGTGTTGCAGTCGCGTTGGTGGCTTCTCCATTGATATCGGTCATATTGTTCCCAGGGGGTATGGCCCTTGGCACTCACGGTGAACAAAAACACTATATCACTGCTTGACTATCTAATCATTTCACTTTTTACTTTGCCATACTATACTATACAATTAGCCTACTTGCTGTAATCTATTTTTGTGAATATGCTCACACATTATCAGTGGTTACTTGCGGCTGAAAACATATAAATGTAATAAAAACTACAAAAATATACTCTATTTCGTTATAGCCAAAAGACATGTGGCTGACAGAACCGATAAGTGCTTATGGTAAAAAAAATGCAATGAATACAAATTTCAAAAAAAAAAGGTGGCATTTTTGTTAACAATAATGTCAATTACAGACAGGTTGTTGTTATCTGGGTAGTGTGTTGGTTCATTTGAATAGTGGATTGTTAAGTCGTTTGAACAGGTAAATTTGTACAACACGTTTCCGTTCCTATTATTTCTAAGACAGTTCCAGGTATAATGTTTTGCGTTCAAATCTCCTACTATCAGAACCTTTAGAGAAATGAAAGATTTGCTGCAATTCGTCACAGCTAAAGTTGTTGCTTGGTTTATTATAAGCGGCTACAATATGTAGTCAGTCCTGACATTCTACTTGTGATCAGGCCTGACATTTTGCAATGATTCTCCTATCAACCACTCGTCTCATGCGTAAGTCTATGGTTTACCTATCATAAGGGTCCAGGGTTTCATTTTATCAACCGCAATAACCATCTTTAAGGCCTTGGCGCCCTCCCTCAAATCCTCTGTCACGTGTCTGTCATTGGGTAGAATATTGACCAGTCTAAACGGTCCCCTAAACTTGGGAATTAGTTTTCTGCTTCTCCCTCTGTAGAGGGTTGATCAGTTTTTAAGATCATCACTAACTCCCATATTTTATATTGCTTTAGCCCTTTTTCTGTTAAACCTTTGGTTTTGTGCGTCTTGGTTTTGCAATATACGCCTTCCTGCATCGGTTCTAAATGTCACTAAATATAAACGCTTCAAATCACTTTGCACAACATTCAACAACTTGGCCTCACTAGGATTTCTCATTTTATATCCTGCTAATAGTTCTATAGGTGAGCCACCAGTAGCCTGGTTAAAAGTACCATAGATTGCACTCTGAATCTGTTTCACTACTGTCCCACTGTTCCCACTTATCAATCGGTCCGCCAGCTGCTGTGGTAGCCAGCGCACTTAAAATCATACGGTTGTACCGCTCACACTGCTCATTGGCTCTTGGAGGAGCCACGGCATTCAAAATATGCTTTATGTGATAACTCTCACAAAACACATTAAATGTTCTTGATGTAAAGGCAGTACCCCTGTCAGTAATGAGTCTGGTAGGAGTACCAAAAAGATGCATCAAATTCATGAGAGCTCTAATAACATAGTGAGTACTTGTATTGCGGGCAGGTTCAATGGTCGTAAACTTTGTGAGGCCATCTACGATCACTAGAAGATACTTGTTACCCTTTTTGCTAGTGTCAAACGGGCCTAGATGGTCTAGATGGATAGTATGAAACGGGATTGGGGTCTTCTCAATGGGATGTAATTTTCCTTGTTTCATTGCACTGGGATGTTTGTAATACATACAACTTAAATATGTTTTGACATACTTTGTTACAAATCGTCGGATCCCTGCAAACCAATAACTTTCCTTAATTTTTCTTCATGTCTTCTCTAGACCGAATTGTCCTTGGTCGTCATGGCACAGCTTACAGATTTGCCATCTTGATGATTTGGGAAATACGAACATCCAGTCTCCTTCTGTGATGTCAATCTGGCATATTTCTTGAAAATCTTGTATGATTGGGTTTCTGCTAAGGGCATCCACGTGAATCATTTGATTACCAGCACGATATAATATCTCAAAATCGTAGTCATGCACCACCAACCACCAACGACCTATTCTTAGGAGCAGATCATTTTTGGTAAATGCGGTTCTCAGAGCACTACAGTCAGTCACAACTTTGAATTTTAATCCCAACAGATAAACTCTAAAATTCTTTAAGGCTAGAACCACAGCAAGGGTTTCCAGTTCATATGAATGGTATTGTTTTTGCACGAGGCTAGTTTGTTTGCTGAAGTATGCAACAACATTGCGTTTGTTGTTTTCAATTTTAAGGAGTAATGCTCCGAAACTAATTGAGCTTGCATCTATGTGAAGTTCGGTAGGTAGACTTGGGTCAAATATCCGTAATATTGGTCTTGAAGTCAAAATATCTTTAATCACTTTTACGCCATTTTCTTGCTCTTCGCACCACGTCCAAGTTGAATCTTTCTTAAGGAGCCCTGTCAACGGCTCTGTCAACGAAGCATAGCCTTTTACATGTCTTCTGAAAAATCCTGAGACACCTAGAAACTGACGCACTTCTTTGACCATTGTTGGCACTTTTATTTTAGTTATTGCAGCTATCTTTTGTTCTCCTGGTTTCACACCCTCTCCGCTTATTTCACTTCCAAGTAGCTGATTTTTGTTTTGAAAAAGGTACACTTATTAAGCTTCAGAGTCAAATTGCCTTTACATAGGTCTTGCAACACCAACTCCAGTCTTCGTATGCCTTCTTCGACATCAGTTGACGGAATAATAATATCATCATAGGCAATTTTGTTTAAGTGTTTCCCAAGCACATAATTAATTAACCCTTGGAAAACGGCGGGAGAATTGGCCAAACCAAAAGGGACCCTCAAAAACTCATAATATGAAGTGGAAGTCACAAACGCTGTCTTATGTACAGAGTCTTCAGCCATCGGAATCTGGTAAAAACCTGATGCCAGATCCAGCGTTGTGAAATAACTATTTTTGCCATGGCTATCTATTTGGTCTTCTATTGAAGAAAGCGGATATTTATCTTGTATTGTTACCGAATTCAACCACCTGTAATCAACACACCTCCTGAAGTAATCAGTTTTCTTTTTCACTAGTAAAACTGGACTTGCCTAGGGTGACGGATTCACGAACTATTTTACAGTCTAAATGTTCTCCAACCAATTTAACTAGTATCCTTTAAAATGTACGGGCTCGTTGCAAGCGGCAAATTTCTAATGATCACGACCACTCTTTTAGACTGTCCGAGAACTCAATCGCTTCGGATTCCAGTCGTTTTTGGCATTATATCTCATTAAAGAGGGGCAATCAAGGTATACCGTCTACGATGATATTAGATGAAGTTTCTGCTTCATCGGGAGGGGGTATTTGCGATCTTTTTGCCCACTTTTTTAGAAGCGTTTATGAAAATGGAGATGACGCACCGTATACGGATGATATAGATGTAGGTATTGATATACGCTCTCTATCCAGCATTTATATTACTGCAAACGAGATATTGGATTCTTTGGCAAGGCTTGATGATAAAAAGGGTGCTGGACCTGACGGATCGTCGCCATATTTTGTAAAGAGATGTGGCGATTCTCTGTTAGAACCCCTGGTGTTGATTTTTAATAGATCTCTGCATTCGGGAATTTATCCTATAAAATGGAAGACTGCCTCGGGTATTCCTATACATAAGGGTGGTCCAAGGAAATGTATTAAAAATTATCGCCTGATCAGTATCTTAGATGTATTTGGAAAATTGTTTGATTCCCTGGTATATGTAAAGCTTTTTGAATTTGTCAAACAAAAAATTATTCCAGAGCAACATGGTTTTTTATAGAGGCAGGTCGGTTGACATGAACTTAACTTCATATACAGAATTTCTATTAAGATCTTTAGAAACAGAAAAGCAGGTGGATGCTGTGTACACCGATTTTTACAAGGCCTTTAATAAAATTAATCATAGCATTTTGTTGAGAAAGCTGGAGGTGATCGGTGTGCATGGAGTTCTCCTGCGTTGGGTCAGTTCGTATATTAGAAATAGATCTCGGTTTATATCCGTGTTAGGTTATGAATCTATCCCTTAAGATTTACCATCAGGTGTACCCCAAGGATCCCACCTTGGACCACTATTATTTCTTGTATACGTTAATGATATAAATACTTGTCTTCAGTTCTGTAAATTTTTTATGTATGCCGACGACCTCAACTTATTTATCCCTATTAATTGTGAACAAGACTGTTTGCGTTTACAGGCCGACCTTAACAACTTGACTAATTATTGTAGCGTAAATCAAGTTTACCTTAATTTAGATAAGTGTAGTGTGTAACTTTTACCCGTGGGAAACTGTGACAAAAGTTTCCGTGTCTCTTAGATAATAATATTATTACACGGGTCACTTATGTAAAAGATCTAGGCGTTACCTTTGACAGAAAGCTACTGTTCTACAGACACATTGACAATCTTGCAACTGACATTTATCGTATGCTGGGGCTTATCATGTGGCAGGGTGCAGTTTTTTACAGTGAAAAATGTTTTATCTCATTATACAATGCGTATGTTGCCAGCAAATTAAAATTTGCGTCTTCTGTATGGAATCCCCAGTATCTTATTTATAAGGAGCGCCTAGGAAAGATTCAAAATACATTTTTAAGGTTTTTGTGCTTTAAATTTAAGTTAGAATTTAATAATGATTATAAAATTATGCGATACTTTTTTGAAATTCTATCATTGGAAGAAGGCCGGTTTGTCTCAGATTGCCTTCTCCTTTTTAAAATAAACGGTTTAATAGACTCTCCGGAACTTCTAAGTCAGATACGTTTCAATGTTTCAAATCGACTTCTCAGGGTGGCTGAACTTTTTTTCTTGCCCTTTAGCAGAACTAACGCTGCTCTAAATTCGTCGCTGTCAAGAATGATGGGAGCGGGTAATGAGTTCTCAGCCATCGACATGTTCAGTGGCTCATTGCTCGGGTATAAAAAAGCTCTGAAAGTCCGACTATTGTCGTTGCCTTGATTTTTTTGATTATTTATTTCCCTCCATATTATAAGAGTGTGCACAAGTATGTGCATATTGTATTTACAACTTAAATGAAATATTGTTTTGATTTGTTTTTAGCATAATGAAGGATGTTTTTGTTATCACTGCTATATTTGTATTTGTATACTCTGTATGTGATCCTATTTTGGGGGAAACCCCGTTGGTATCCAAACAAATAAAAAAATGAATATTTTTTTCTGGTGCAGCCATGCGATATGGGAATATACTATAAGTTCTTTACTGGTACACCCTATGTGGATCTCTGTAACAGTTGTCTTCCCCAATTCTTTAGGTGAGAACGCAGAACACTCTCGATAACCTTGCAACAAACTCATTATCTTAGTTTTTGTGTCTTTTGGTAAGTCACCTAATTCTACGTCCATAATGCTTTTGTCAATTGACAAAGCACTTCTATGCAAAATAAAGGAGTCATCAATCTTCACCGTGGTCACCTGTGGCTGATTCAAGTAATCGCTGCCAAGTAAAAGATCATACTGTAATGACTCGTCACTTAATATTACTAGATTTACCAATGCACTAACATCATCTATAATTATTTCTGTTTTTGAAAATGCAGTGCTAACCACATTGTTGCCCATAAAGCACCGCAATGACACCCCTCTATCACTGTTTTCAATTTTAAGTCCCCATTTTTTAGCTACCGAATATTTCACTATTGATCGGCTGCTACCCGACGGGTAGTGAAATATTGTAGTACCCGTATCAATGAGGCACTTAATTTTACTTACGTTAATTAAAGCCATTTTTAATTAAACGTTTTTTTTTATCACCAATAGGAGCATTGACATTTTTCGTTTTAAAGCTGTTATTATTACTTTTATCATTGACTTGACGACACTGTTCTTTTGTATGATCGAGCTTTGAACATGGATAACATTTTACTAAAGGTTTGTCACAGTTTTTGGCTAAGTGAGGTCCCTTGCAATTACGACATGTCAACTTCTTGAAACGTATATTAGAATTCTCCTCAGTACGTACAATGTTTTTTTTATTTTTGTCACATTTTTCTGATTGCAATTTTGTAGGTTTAACTAATTTACATGAAGGAGCACGAATGCAGCTTAAAAATTTATCCAAGTCACCGATACTTTTAAAATTTGCAGCTCTAGCTGGTAATTTTACATTTTCTTCGCCCATGCCTTCAAGAATATTGTCTATCATGCACTCTCCACTTATATTTAACTTTAATTTATTAAGTCTAGATACTTTCTCAAAGCAATAATCGTCCAAACTCTGCCCAGATTGAGGAGAATAATTAGCAGCCTCAATCAAAAGTCTGCCAAAATTATTTGGCACTGGGAAATGTTCTACGACCCATGTCTTTAAAATGGTCCACGTAATGTGTGGAAATGCTAGAGAATCGTACCATCTACGAGCATTCCCACGAAGGCGACTAATTGCAATCTCTACAACGTTATAATCGTGCCATTTATATATATTTGACTTAATTCGTCAACCTTTTTCACCCATTCGTGAGCATTTAGTGGTGATGACGGGTCAACTTCAGGAATCAGACTTTCATTCATGCTATTAGTAAAAGAGCGAGGCGCATCACTTACATTTTGTCGAACTTTGTCAAGCTGTTTTTCTAATTTTCTTATTTTTCGTAAAGCTTCTGTAACTTCGCTCTCCTCTGAAGATGTCGAAGAGGATGACGAAACACGGCGCGGCCGCTTGTGACGACTCATATTGAAGGGAATAAGAGGCACTTCACTTTTTAAAGTAGAGTAAAGTGTCCTAATATCGGATACTTTTTTGTGAACCCTAATAATAATTTCAATCTGTCAATAAATCCACGACGTTTTTAGAGCAAAACAAAGGATATGGTATACAGAACCATATATTAAACCAAAATAAATCATTGCCAGCTGTTAAAATGTAAAATCCAAATTCTACGAAAAATGATCGATTTTCGTTGACAAAAAAAAGTTCCTAATACCGGATAGTAGGATAACAATACGAAATTAGCCATCGAGGCAGAAATCACAAATATATACGTCTTTTTTGTCTATATTGGCACAGTCGCTATGAGCTCACTTGAAACATTTTGAGCACTGAATCCAGTGTCCACCCGCCCTATCTTCAGAGAAGAGTTCAGAACAACACATACATTCTGCTTCCTCTTCCCCAATGTCACAATCCATGTCAGAATCATCATCTAAAACGAGTTCTTCATCTTCTTCAGATGAGCTATTAGATTCCTGGATCTTAATAATTTTCTTGCTCACCTTGATTGTTATTTTTTATTAGCAATAGATTTTCCTTTCTTTTTATTTGTTTTTTTTTTTAGAAGGCACACATTTGTTTATTTTCAATTTCGGAATTCCCTTTAAGACACTTTTCTTTCTATTCTGTTCTGACAAACTACTTTCTAAGGCATCTTTATATGGGGTACCTGTAATCAAGGCAGCAGATCCTTTTCTTGACTTTCTTTCTTTATGGCCAGGCTTGTAAAACGAAGTGCTCGGTAAAGGGTATGGCCAGGCTTGTAAAACGAAGTGCTCGGTAAAGGGCTAATGTCTTGAGACCGCACTTTTGGATCGTTGGGATTAGAAATTCTGTTATAAGATGAATCTTTCACATATTTAGTCGTGTTAATATTTCTTGGAGTAGTCGCATGCCTTGGGTGAGTCACTTGCCTTTGTTGTTCAGCATCGAGTGCATTTGGAGATAGAATTCGGTCACCCTCCGCTTGATGGTGAATGGCGAAGTCGTGGTCTCGAAAAATGTGCTTATTAAACGGACAAATACCGCTCTTTCGAAAACCGTTGATAGCGATTTCAGCCGTAGCACATCTTACATACGCTTTTCCAAGTAACTCGCAAACTTGATAGCCGGTGACCACTCTTCCAGGGTTATTTCTTAGCCAATTTTCAATCTCTTGAGTAATAGGTTTTGAGAGACCCCATGAATGAACGGTCCAGCGGCTGCATCTTGTGTGTCGAATGCGGCGGGAGACTTAGAATAACCACATGGTTTTGTCGCGCTAAGTTTATCGTGTCAACGTTCCGAGTATGGGAGTAGTAGCCATGCAAGATTAATAGAACTGGATCAGCTTCACTTGGTTTAACGTGGCTAATAAAATGTAACCAATTTGTGAAAATGTGGTTCTGAATCCAGCCAGACACATGGCAGGCAGCAACTGTTTCTGGTGGAGCACCGTTGAGTAATTCTGCCTTCACGTTTTTTCGAGGAAATATGACCATTGGAGGCACATAACCACCAGCCGCATTCATACAGGTAACCACCGTCACTAATGATCCTCTTTCTGCAGAGGTAACGGCCCCTACCTGCTTTTTACCTTTTAACGTGAATATCTTGGTGTGCTTAGATTGTACAGACGTTATGCCTGTCTCATCTACGTTGTAGATTCGACAGGGATTGAATGTTACCTTCTCCAGCGAAGGTTCCAAAATTTCAACAAAAAAAAAAACGATTTACGTTTTCTTCTGTGAATCCCTTAATTCGGGGAGTTGACAAACCCTGTGCTCTCCTAAACGTTAGTTTAGGATGCCTCATTAAAGATGAACGCATCCATTTGTAACCTGCTTTTTTCTGATTATTTGGAAACGTATGTTTTAAATTATTACGAATGGCTAGTCTTCGAACGTCGGAAGCTCGCAGACCGTAAAATCTCTTATCCATTTCTACACAATGATCAACCAAATCGGTTTCAATTTCTTTAGGCAATACTGATGGACGTCCTAGATTTGTTTGTATACGTTCTTCAGGTGACTTAATTTTATTTTTCACGTAGTCTTCCAACATGCTCTTAGGAACTCTAAAAGTTTTCGAAGCTAGCAGGTATCCCATCTCTTTATTTCTAACTGCAATAACAGCTGCAAGCATGGATTCGCTATTCCACTTCTTTCGCATTTGTTTGGGTTCGACATTTTATTTCTAAAATTAAGAAAAAGTGTAAGACAAAAAGTAAACTTAGCAAGTGTGGAACACGGATCAAAGCAGAAATCTTTCTTTTTTTGACGAAAACATCAAAACGTGGTTGTTAATAAGGCCTTAGTTACATAAAGATAGTAGTCTTCTATATAAAGTCAAATATAACATATTTTGTCCTGATATCGGATATCTGATATTAAGACAGTGCGACCATCTGATATTAGGCAAATTGTCTCATGTTCAAGGTTAAATTTATGGAACAAAGAAAATGTATAATAATCCATTGTCCACATGCACTTAATTAAACTAGACATATTATACACTAACTTAAGCTACAGAATCAGATTTAATAACTTACCTGAATGTGTAAAAATTACGTTACCGATTAGCACGTGTAAAACTCGAAATGTCACAGTTCAGGATAAGTGACTTTAGAGCCCTCTATGTTTTATTACTTGCACTAAAATATTATTCCGTGGCTTGGGTTTAGCTCCATGCTACACTGTAGACAGGTTTCTTATTTATCAGATTAAAGATTTCTTAAAAACATCTATCCGATATTAGGCAACTATCCGATATTAGGGCACTTTACTTTATTTAAAGACTTTTGTGGGCACTTGTGGATATAAATCCCACTTTCTGAATTGTAAGGTTTTAAACTAAACATACTTCCGAAAGCAAATTAGGTAAATTAAGAATGTATTAATTAAATAAAAAGGAAAAATAAAGACGGCTAAACATAAGCGAGTTAATCACAGAGCAACTGGAAGATAAATGTCTATTTTTTGTAACTATTCCCAGGCTGCTGGTAGACTCCCGACCGGGCCTCAGCGCAGCCGGCATCTCTACCACTTGCTCGATGTACAAAAGGGGCCCTTGAAAGGTTCGTGATGGACATTGCGACCTAACACTGGCTGTTAAGATTTTTGATTGCTAAAAGTGTTTCATCTACATTAATTAGTGATTCAAGTTTTTTAAATTCACTACTTAGTTCTTTAATACTCTGAATACCTGTTGGAGGAGTGGGGTCCTGTATATTATTTTTCTGGCGTTGGTTTGTTGTCCTGGAACTGCTCGTCGGAAGGGAGCCGGGGTGAGGTTTGGAAAGTCCTTGGTGCTATTAATATTGAACTTCTTTGGCCGTATATGAAAATGCTTTTTACTCCTTAATTAAGCGAAGTCTTCGACTTTTCTCAAATACACGGTGCATTGAGTGCTGTTAATTGGATGGTCCCCGTCACAGTTGCAACACTTTGGTGCTTCGTCTTTGAGTTTAGTGCACTGAAATGTGAGATGGGGCTTCACACCTTTGATGCATTTTAGATTAGCATTGCAATTTGTTGAAGCGTGGCCCCAGGTCTGGCATCTGTGGCACTGCGAGATAAGTTTGTTGTTACGGTGGCCGTCCTATATTATGCCGGAGTCTAAGATATATTTGACCTTAGTTTGTAGATGGCGGATAGTTATACTATTGTCTGTTATTACTAGATATAGGGGCCTTTTTGTGTTCTGCATTTTAAAGCATTTGTTTGCTACGATGTTGTAATCTTGTTTGAGTTCGCCTATAACGCTCTGAGGCTCTGAATTGTGATCGAGTCCGTGTAAAACGAAAGCATGTGGCTTTTCCTCAAAATCAGATGGGCCATTAAAAGCTTTAAGCCATACAAATCTCCGGGATTTGATGGAATAATGCCGAACCCTTGACCAACTGTCCACTTTTCCACCACTTTCAGTGCTGTCTGCATGCGCTCCCACACTGACTGTGTAACCTTTCCTCGAACTGTGATGACAATGTCGTACCTCATACCCCCCCTCCTGAGATATATTTGACCTTAGTTTGTAGATGGCGGATAGTTATAGTATTGTCTGTTATTACTAGATATAGGGGCCTTTTTGTGTTCTTCATTTTAATGAATTTGTTTGCTACGATGTTGTAATCTTGTTTAAGTTCGTCTATAACGCTCTGAGGCTCTGGATTATGATCGAGTCCGTGTAAAACGAAAGCATGTGGTTTTTCCTCTTTAAGTATATAGGTGTGAAAAGGTATATCACCTTGTTGCTTAAGTGCATTTCTGCAGCGTTTCCATTTGACTGGGTCTTTTATATAAATATTTGTGTTGCTTAAGGTGTACTTAATGTGAAAACCTTTTTTTTTAATTGAATGTAGTCAATATTGATATTATGTTGAGCCAGGTTCTTGCCGTGAAGTATAATTGGAGGCGATCTGGCTATGATTTTGTCGGAATTTTGTTACGGAGTTTGCGATAAGCGATGGAGTTAATAATGTACAATTATCCTACTTGCTGTAATCTTTATTTTGTGAAAGTGCTCACACATTATAAGTGGATACTTAAAAACATAAATATAATAATAACTACAAAACTATAATCTATTTCTTTATAGCCAAAAGACTTGTGATTCACAGAACCGATTTGCTCATGGTAAAAAATGTAATGAATAAAAATGTCAGAGAAAAAAGGTGGCAACAGCACATGGTGTTCCCAGGCGGTCACGCATTCATGTACTGACCTTGCCCGACGTTGCTTAACTTCTGTGATCGGACGAGAAACAAAAATTCAAAAAACAATTCTCTCAAAAACTTTATTTGCCATTTTTTGATATATATATATATATATATATATATATATATATATATATATATATATATATATATATATATATATATATATATATATATATATATATATATATATATATATATATATATATATATAACTATAACTGAGGTAATTTTATAAGCAACATCACTATATCTATATAGTTGGTTGCCTATTTTTGTATGTTTATATATATATATATATATATATATATATATATATATATATATATATATATATATATATATATATATATATATATATATATATATATATATATATTGTGAGAAGTCAAGTCGGATAAGACCTGGACGGTGGCTGGTTATTCTCCGTGACGGCCCCTGCGACTGCTGAAAAAGAACTAACTTGTCGAGCGCGTTACAGTTAGTGATGGGTCGTTATTTAACTGTCAGCTTTTTTTAGCGGCTAACGCGAAGTAACGGTAACGACCAGTTACCGACTTATAAAACTAACGGCTTAAAAAATAACGCTTTTTACACTAAGCTAGAATTCGGAGTCGTGTCTGTTTCAGTTCCACTCCCACTGCAACTAGGTTCGATGAATAAACATCGGTTTTCATCGGCATCGGCAACTGCTATTTAACCATTTAACGGGATGAATAGCCTTGAGATTGGGAATGCTCGCTCTCGCTCACAGCTTTAGGGACGTACGATCTTCGGTACAATAAAACGGTCGGTTTAATTTTAATTTTAACTTTAACCGGTTGTTGATGGTGATACGGCATACCGACACTACTACACAGAGTTATTCTGTTAAACTGAGAAGCTGTTATTTTTGAACAGTTGAGTTTCCCACTAGTATGTAAAGCCAAATATTTAATAATCAAAAATGTTGGGTAAAAAGATGAATTTCTGTAAAAACGTGTTATTACTTTCACTATAGACAACGCAAAATAGGGTTATTTCACGTGAAATTAAAGTACTTATTTATTTAAATTTATAAACATTACCTAAAAAAACAGTTAACACGTCATTTTCGTTTGTCTGATAATAGTTATCAAATTGATTAAAAAAATATAATGATACAATATTTTTTAATATCTATATACCTACATTTCAATATAAAAAATTAAATGAATATATATATATATATATATATATATATATATATATATATATATATATATATATATATATATATATATATATATATATATATATATATATATATATATATATAGGCTGTTTCCAAATTGATGCGAAAAATTTTACAGGGTGATTCTTTGGCGAAAAATAAGGGGTGTCTTTTTATTAAGTTTTTCTTAAAACCCCTTCTCCTCCAAGTTGCAGCCCTTTGAAATTTTTGAAACTAATTTTAAAACAACGAATATTAAAATAAGTAAATAAACAATTAATACTATATATCTTCCAATTTTTTTTAAAACTCAAACTCAATTTTTTATACTGTTTCTTTACCGAAATTTTATTAGCTGCGTTATGTTATGGAGTTTTTAGAATCACTCCCTGTGTAGCAATAAAAGTTCTAACGTCTAACGTCCCAAGGCTTGATAAATAATGATATTTATTGATTCTTGCTGTGGCATTGACATTTACGTAAAGACCCTGATAAAATAAATTTGTGAGAAATGACTAGTTTATAATTCCTAAAACATCTAAGTAAATTCTTATAGAAGACTCCTTTCTGATTTCTAAAAGTTTCACTTCAGAGTGGCAAAATATTTACGACACGCTTATTATAATTTCTTAACCGTTTGTTTCCTTTTCATATCGACAAAATTTGAGATTTATACACTACGTGAAATAACGGGGTAAAAATACAATGCATTTATACTAGTGTGCTCGCTATCGCTCACTGCTTTGGGAATGTAGGATACTATCGATCGACTATCCATTTTAAAATAACTGAAGCCGTTATTTTCAGCGGTTATTATTAAATAACGTTAGCGGCTTCAGCTGTTAACAGAAAATAACTGTTTTTCCCATCACTAGTTACAGTCGATCTCCTGGCTCTCGCACGGTTCTCAATCTATGCGCTACGAGGTGCGCGTAGGTATGCAGTGGACCAGCCCATCCGTCCCTGCTCTCCTCGCTTCGCATACCGCAGGACCCGCCTGGGCGACCTCAACCCGCTATACTCCTTACCCTTCCCCCGATCTCGCGACGTTTTCTTGAAATTATACTTTATTGAATGTTTTAATAACAAAAATAATTTAAGTTAAATACAGATGGTACGGATCTATTTCCCCGTTAACTAATTAGATTTCTAATGGCAATTACGTCACTTCGTGACAATATATATATATATATATATATATATATATATATATATATATATATATATATATATATATATATATATATATATATATATATATATTGCTATGGTATTCTACTTTATGGGTAGTATATACCTGCAAATATTTATTTTAGAGCTGAGAACATATGTCTTAATCATCAGGTTGGGTTCCTTATAATTACAGCTAGCTTCTACTAATTCAAATTCACTAATATGTGTTATTTAAATTCATTTATTGATTTTCACTTGATCAAAAATTAATTTCGCTCTGCACAGATGGCTATACAACAATTTTGCTGATTAATTATCAACTAAGAACAATACTCCCGTTAATTATAATCTGTTATACATTCCATTTAATTCATTACACAAATTTTACGGTGTCCATTTGACACACATTAAATACAAACAGAAACATTTAAAGCATTCACTACATAAACATAAATTGAAAAATCCTATTAAAATATTTAACTGTGTCGATATGACACTCGTTAAATACAAAGAGATATTTTAAAACATTCTTTACATAAATATAAATTGAAAAATCCTATTAAAACATTCAGGTAACATTATAAATAATTACACAATTACCGGTTAAACATGGATACAACATAATCAATATACATCGATAATTCTACACAGATCACGGTCTCTTTCCGTTTATTTCAAGCAAATTTTTGCTTATTGAAATTTATTTGCACAAAAATATTTGATTGGTGCTGTTAAAATGGTGAAATTCAACCCGCACTGGTCAATTTAGGAAAAGGTAACACTTACTGAAACATTTTCCATTGGATTATATATTGTTCTTCCATTAATGCTGTCCCTCAGTAATTATTATTATCTTTCTAATTTGTCCATGCCATAATTTACTGTCCATTTATTGATTATTAACGGATTTACTTCGTTAACATATTGATATATTTATTCCATAGTCGTAGCACTCTGGAGGTGTTTTATACTCTCCCTTCGATGCACTCTGGAATCTCTTATGTCAACCTACATAATTATGACGATGATCACCTGGTCTGGTGAACTGATGCTGATGAATTCACTGGATGGAAAAGACGCCGGACCCTCTCGGACTGTTGCTTTTATTAACTCTCTTACAGGTGAAAAAACGCTATTGTTCGTCACACCACCTGTGTTTGAGTTCTCCGTCAAACCTTTAGTGTCTTTTTACGTTTTTTTCTTACGCGCACATTACCTTAATACTCCACAATCTTTTGTTTTTTACAAATGACCTCCGCTCTTTTACTACATTGAGTCTTTAGCTAGCTTGGTCATTCCTATTTTTTACATACAATAAAATCAACAGAACTGAATTTATTATCTACAATCTCATTCTCCCTACAAAAACTGAAGCATTGTTCTTGGTTTCTTTATGGATATTTCTAGAATATAATTTTTTTTTCATTAGTCGAATGTAACTTAACATCGAGGGTTGCTACATGGGTCACTGACATTCATGTCGGGCGTTGACATCTCCTGCCAAAACTCTTTCATTGCTACATTAGTGTGTATACATTTATTTTATATGTACTAGGATGCATAAATTTCCCGTTTTCCCATTAAAATTTCGTAATCTTTCCTATCATTTGCTATCTATAGCAATATATATATATATATATATATATATATATATATATATATATATATATATATATATATATATATATATATATATATATATATATAATTGACGATGCAGCCCCGAAATAAGCTCCTATAATACTGTAATAATATTGTCTCAGTTAGCGGATGCCTTGTTTACAACAAAGCTTGGGTTTATTCGGTCCCTATCCATAAACATGTATCCGAAATTACAACTACTTTTTTATAAATATACATGCTATCTGTTGTCACGGGCGTAGCTAGGTTTTAGTTTTGCCATTAATATTCATGTTAAAAAATTAGGTAAAAATGTGAAAAAAAGACAACAGAAGGTTGATTTGTTTATCTAATGCAAACGCATTAGAGAATTGATCTTTTGTTTTTTCTTTTTAAATATATCCACTACTTCATCCGCATAGATTTCTGTACCATAGTAAATATTCATAAGAGCCATAGCGCACACTCGTTGTGTTACGCAAGTAGTTTGTCAGTCTTCTTAGGCTTGAAAAAGTCCTTTCTGGAGTGTAAACCGGCACGGAAGGCAAAATTTCAGACATTTTTTGGTTGACTGTTGTGTTTAGAGCTTTGTACTGGTGCTTTCTCTGCAAATCGCCTGTATTTTGCTACTGTTTTCTTAATCGGTTTTTGTCTTTTATAAGGTTAATAATGTTAATGGGGAGGTTGTCTTTGTAGGGATTAATTTCTTTAATTGAAGTATGTAATTCTAATGTCTTGTTAGCTGCATTTGTAAATTTGTCAACTTCTTCACCAATTTGTTGTGGTAGTGTTATATGTGGTGAAATGCATATTTTTGTGTCCGGGTGTTTTCTAAAGTTAACCCATGATGTATTTTTATAGGATCTTATTTGTATTTTTTGATTGTTTATGTTATCATGATTCAGGGTAAATGAAATGGGGTTGTGATCTGAATCCATCTCTGGTAGTGAGATTACCTCTGTTAAGTTAGTTATGTTTTTGTTTATTATTATGTATATTGTAAAGGGGATGGGCCATTATAAGGATAGTGGGTGGGACTATTGGGGTATAATAGTGTGACATTATTATTATTATGAAGAAAGTTGTTGATTATGTTTCCATTGTGGTTATTCCTAACACAATTCCAGTTACTGTCACAGGCGTTTAGATCACCGACCAGAATGACCTTCCGGGAAGTATTTAAAACTAGTTGGATGTCTGTAGATTAATTTTATTACATGGTCTGCTATAGACAGCCTTGATATGAACATCGTCAGATAATTTAGAACAGACTGTTTCCATAGAGGTGCTTGGGGTGTTTAGGTAAACACCCCACACTTACAGGTGTAAGAAAGATATATTGTTCCTTATTAGGATGGCAACCCCACCTGCCGCATATGGTCACTAGGTCTGTCCCGTCTAATTGTTGAATATCCGTTAATTTCAAATTTCTCGGAAGGTTTCAGTTTAGTTTCGTTAATGAGCATGACATCTATTTTATGTACACTCATAAAGGCGGTCAGTTGACCTGTTATATCTTTAATACTGTTTGCGTTTCATCAACTAATATTTCACTTATCCATAAATATGCAATTTATTAATAAAGTTATAGAAAACATGAAATTTTTCCGTTCCGTTGTTGGTTAAGCTCAACTTATGGTTTAGATCTCAAACATCTATTAGTATACCATTTACATTGATAAGTAAGTTTAGTTGATCAAATTCGTTTTTAATATTAGTTAAATCGTCAATACCTGAAATTCCATTTGCGACTGGATTCGTTTTTGTTGGTAGCTTTTGCTTGCTTTCCCATACATTGGACACTGATGTAGTAACTGGCCTTAGATGTGGAAACTCTCTAGTACTTCCTAAATTGATTTCCTCTTTGGCGTAGTTTTTCTTTTGTGGGTGGATATTGGTGACTGGTGCAGCTGTTTCTGCTTTCTTGATGTATACGGGGCAACTGGTGCTGTTGGCAGGGTGATCCCCGCGCAATTTCAACATTTTGTGGCTGATTCTGTTGGTTTTTGGCACTGGTATGTGAGGTGGTTCGCGGCACATTTAAGACAGTTGGGGGTGGAGTTACAATTTGATGTGGCATATCCCCACGTTTGACATCTGTGACATTGTGAGATAATTTTTTGTTGCGGTGTCTATCCCAATGTACGGCTGTGTTGACTATATAGTTAGCTTTGGTTGTTAAATTGTTTAGTGTGACTGTATTCTCCGTCACAACCATAAAAAGAGGCCTCCGGGTATTTTTTAATTTGTAACACTTGGTAATGAGCTATTTTGTGTGTTTCCTGGAGTTCTATGCATATGATGTCAGCCTCTGGTTCATTATCCAAACCATACAAAACAAACGCGTGTGGTTTTTCGCTTCTTAAGGTGTACGAGTGGAAAGGTATATCGCTCTGTTCTGATAGTAGCTGCTTGCATTGTTTCCATTAATCGGTGTCATGTACGTATATACTTATGTTATTTGCAGTATGTTTTATGTGAAATCCTTTTTTCATAAAATATTTCAGGAATTGTATTTTTTGTGTTGGGCTTTTTCCATGTAAGATGATCGGGGATGGTGTCTTGTGTTGGCTTTTTTGTGGAGTTTTCACTGTAGTTGCGGGTTGCGTATCAGAAATCTCCATTTCTTCATTAGTGTTTAATGATTCATATATATTATTCGTTGGTCCGTTATATGAATTGGTTGACGTCATTTTGAAGTATTTGTTTTTGTTCATATTTTCTGCGCTGACTGTTAATTTTCTTTTTGTTCGTGATAAGGCTAGAAATTTCACTTGTTTCTTTGTTAAGACTGCTTGTTTTTACGTCTTTTATAGTTGTTGAGCTGCGTTGACTCATTTTTTTTAATTTCAACAACACACCAGGAGGGCTTACAGCCTAAATACTATCGTACCATGGGTGTCGACAAGGAGGAAAGAGGCAACTTGTTAATTCTGGACTTGAAGGTTTGGAGGTTCGGGGGAGAAGGAAAAACATGTGCCGGCAAGGAATTCCACAACTTGAAAGTCCTCGGGACAAAAGAGCGGGCATAACAAGATGTTCGATGTCTGGTGACCTGGGCAGTAAAAGGGTGCCTTCGCTCTGATCCCCTGGTAGATCTGTTGGGGGTATCGGGTGGAGGAACTATGGAAGAAAGCTCATCTGAGCAGTGCCCGTGCAGATATCTATAAACGAGAGAGAGGTCACCAACGGCACGTCGGTGGGCAAGCGATGGCAGCCTTTGGATGAGGGTAGGGTCACCGATGAGACGTATAGCTCTCTTCTGAATGGAGTCCAGGATAGCGAGTGTAGAGCGGAAGAGGAAACCTAATTTCTTAGCAGCCGCTTCTGCAATTGATGTGACATGTTGGTGCCAATTGAGATTTCGATCCACAGAGATGCCAACAAGTGAAAAGGACTCATTACTTTGATTGTTTATTGTGATGGGTGTAGAACTGGTCTATCTCTTATGAGAAAGAAGGCAATACTGTGATTTGGTGGGGTTGAATTGTACAAGATTTCTACTTCCCCAGTCTAATATTTTTTGGAGATCCACAGAGATAGAACCCTCCATGAGTCTGCGATCCTCATCTAATTGGGCTAAAGAGACAGGCTTAGAATATTGTATATTTGAGTGGAGGGTGCTGTCGTCCGCGTAACTGTGAACTGGGTTGGATGTGCTAGAGAGGAGGTCATTGATGTGGAGAAGAAACAAAGTAGGGGCTGAAGCTGAACCTTGAGGAACTCCTGCATTAATTGGATACAGTTTAGAGGAATGGTTATCCACGAAAACAGAAATGCTCCGGTTGGAGAGGAAATTTGCTGTCCACGTACAGAGTTTTGGTGGTAGGCCATAGGCCGGTAGTTTATTAAGTAGTGCTGCGTGCCAGACCTGGTCGAATGCTTTGGATATGTCTAGAGCGACAATCTGGGATTCGCCGTGTAGTTCGATAGACTTGTTCCAAGAATGGGTGACAAAGGAAAGGAGGTCGGCAGTTCATCTGCGCTGACGGAATCCATACTGCCTGTCGTGAATTAGACTGTGTTTTTCAAGAAATTTTAGTAATTCGGTGTTTATATACTTTTCCATCACTTTAGAGATGACTGAAAGGAGAGAAATAGGCCTGTAGTTGCTAAGAAGCGCTTTCGATCCTTTCTTGGGGACGGGTTGTACTCGAGCAGTTTCCCAGTTACTAGGGAATATGCCTCTATTGTAAGATGTTTGAAACAGACGAGTCAGGACAGGAGCAAGTTCTGGTGCGCATTTTTTGAGAACAATTGCTGGGATCTCGTCAAGGCCAGAGGCTTTCCTGGTATTAAGAGAAGAGGGCATCTTTCGTACCTTTTTGGTTTTGAAAATGATATCCGTCATTTTATGCGCGACATTGGGGACTGTTGGTGGTTGAACATTTGGAGGTGGGTTGAGAGTAGAATTGCCGGCGAGCAACGAGGCAAAAAGTTCAGCTTTGCCCAGGGCGGTAGAAACAATTTCATCCCCTGAGACAAGAGGTGGGAACGTGCTCTTGCAGAAATTATTCCCAATAGATTTAGCAAGAGTCCAGAAGGGTTTGCTGCCGCTGGAGCTTAAGAGGACTTTGTTTTTGATGTGGTTATTAAACGAGTTTTTGGCCTCAGAAAGAATGCGGATATAGCGGTTTCTTGCGTCGTTAAATGCTTGACGGTTTTCTTGACTGGGATTGTGTATAAGCTTTTTGTGAGCTTTGACCTTTTCAAGTCTGGCCTTGTCACAGGATTTAGAGAACCAGGGCTTTTGAGTGGCTGCATAGGTTTTCTGTGTACGTGGAATAAATAATTCCATGCCAGCTTGGATAATTTCGGTGACGTTTTGTGAGATATCAGAGGGGTCAGGATGAGAGAAGCAGACAGACGCCCATGGAAATGAGGAAAAGTAATCTCGCATTTCGTCCCAGTTCGCGGAGTTGTAGTGCCAAACGATACGTGGGTGTGATGACTGTGTGACCTCGGGTTGCATTGCGCAGGAAGCAGTGACCATGCCGTGGTCTGAGCGACCCTGGGGGGCGGTGACTGATATCTTATAGCAGTCAGGATTTGTAGTAAGAAGGAGATCCAAATGATTTGAGCTGTGTGTTTGGATGCGAGGAAAATAAGTAGGTTGCTGAACCATATTGGCTAAAGAATTGCTGACTGCAAAGGCCTCCGTTGCTCTTCCTTGTGGATCGGTTTTTGAAGATCCTAGCCATTCTTATTATGGACATTGACATCACCAAGAATAGTGACCTCAGAGGAAGGATATTCAGAAATCAGATGGTCGTTTTTTTTCAGAAAGGTAGTCAAAGAGCTGGACAAAGTTGTTGTCAGAAGGTGACCGGTAAACGCAACAGATGAATTTAGTTGCAGCCCTGAGTCCATAGTATGTCTTTTCTTCATTCTAATTGTACATTTACCTGGGGTAGTTTCATAACTTGTTTCACACGTGGGTGTTTACATTCACATTGTTGGTTCCAGGAATAGGCATAAACTGGCTTATTCACTGTTGACGATTATTTTCTATTTGAATAGGGCGCGTTCCAGATAGGCAGGTATCGCCACGTATCGATGACGACGAACACCGAGGAATGCGAGGAAACAAAGGTAATTTTTAACTTTTTTTAAGTGAATGTCATGTTGAGTTTTTTAAAGTTAATGATAATAACGTTTGTTACGAGTTTGTAAAAATAACTAGGAATCTCATAACCATTGTGTTTGTATTGCTGCTAATTCACAAGAATCAAGTAACTACAGTCCACTCTATTGAAGCGTAAACAGTTTTTGGTCCGTTCGAGCCACAGTAATCCAATTTCACTGGGTAGCCAGTTAGCCGACAAAATAACCCCAATTAATGGTTCATCGTTTTTCAAAGGTAAAATGCAGTCGAAATAGAAGTCGTTTCTCGCCGTTTGCATTGCTGTTTAATGGTAATTTGTCGCAGTCTACCTAGCGCAGATTCCAGTACGTGTAGAAACACAAGGAAAGCGTCTCCAGGTCCTGTCACAGGTTGATCATTTACAATTTACAACCTCCAACATCTATCGCTTCTTCGAAGACCATTACCGTAACACAAGTGAGACAATTCCTTTCTTTATTTACTCCTGCCCTTTCTACATGTTTATGTTTCTTTCTATTTGCATGATATTTAGTTTTAAAGTAACTAAACAAAACAAACTCATTTATGTGTGTGTGACGTCAGATTGCACTGGCTGCGGTATGGTTACCATTCGCACATTTTAAAAGCCTTTTGTTACAACTAGTATGTGAATTTAACAGTTTATATGCATTCTGTCATGGTGCATTAAAAAAATTTCCAACATGTAGTTTTGGATATTTTTTATTCTATTAATTTGTATAATATTAATATTGGTGCTTTTTATGCTAACTTAAGCCTACTTAAGATCTAGATACTACTTAAGGGATTTAGACAGGGACACATATTCTTCATGCCAATGGGGCCTTCATGGCAACTTTTCTCTTTGACATACAGGAGGGTCACTAACGTCATGGGTACATATAAAGGATAGACACAAATGACACATAAACTTAAAGCCTAGTTTTTTTTTATATTTTTAGTTGGAGTCTTTTAATTGACTTATATATAAGCAGATATATGTTTTTATTACTTTCCAGTTGTAGAAGTTGTTCCAAAAGGGTTGCTCAACGTCTTTTAAGTTGTGTATTCTGTTTAGGAATTCATTTCTGTAATCCCATCCAATTGAGCACTCTAGTACATGTTGTGCGCTTCCTTCTTTACCACATTCGCAATATGGGTCATTTTTAAGGTTGAGTTTGTGTAAATGGGTAGGTATCAAGGAGTGGTTAAATCTCAAACGACATATGCTCTAGGATATCCAGCAAACCATAGCTGACAAGGTAACTTTGGTACAATTCTTTTATAAAATATACCTTTATCTTTTCTGTGATAGTCAATTTCCCACAGCTGTCTTTGTTGTCTGAAAAATAAAGTTTTTATGTCTGTCCATGGACAGGAATATTCTAAAAGGATTTCACAATTTAAAGCTTCTTTAGCCATTCTGTCAACAGTTTCGTTGTTTGTAATCCCACAATGAGCTTTAATCCATGCAAATCTAACATCGATCTACATCTCTTCTAACTTTATTAAAATGTGGATAATCTGAATTATTAAATAATTGTTTTTATAGTTGTAGTAAAAGTACTTTAGTGAATCCGCACAGCTTTTGCTGTCAGTCAAAATTAGAATATTTTTATTTAAAATATTTTTTGTATATTTTAGGGCTTCTATTATAGCTATTGTTAAAAAAATACTCATCTTACAATGTAAACGGTATTTGAAATTTTTATTCAGTTGAGGATCGTAAACAGCACAGGCAGTTCCCTCACTTGATTTAGAAGCATCTGTAAACAACTGGTAGGATGTCTTATGAAACTCCTCTATATCACTATTAAACATGGCGTTTCTTATTTGTGCCGGGTAATGGGAATAATCTCTTAAAATTGTGACTGTAATATTTGGAAGAACAGATGGAAAAAGCTGATAAACTGGACATATGTTAGATCTGTATATGTTCTCACCGGTTTGTTTAAAATCTTCATAATAGGAGACTAAAGCAGGGGATTTCTTTTTGACCCAATACAAATTTGTCAGATCCAACATAAACAGCTGGTGGACCTTGTCAATAAGACTACTGTTGTTGGCAAACATTTTTGCTATAAAACGACAACCTAGAATTTGCCTTCTGTAAACTAACGGCATTTGGTTACATTCGGGCAGCATGTTATTTATAGGAGTACTTCTAAAGGCCCATAGACATATTCTGATACACCTATTTTGAATTACATCTAATTTATTTAGATGTGTACGTGCCTTTGTTGGTACAACATACTCCCATAATCTAAAATGGACCTTATATATGATCTATACATCAACAGTGCTACCTCCACGTCTGCTCCCCATGTAGTATGTGTAATTGACCTCAGTATATTGAAGCCCTTCTCACTACGCTTTATAAGATATTCTATGTGGTGTCTCCACAATAATTTCCTGTCTAAAAGTATTCCTAAGTACCTAACATATGGTTTTATAGGTATTATAGTGCCCGGTATATCTATGTATGTCGGTTCAATACTTCTTTTCCTAGAAAAAATACACGATTCTGATTTAGCAGTAGAGATTGACAAACCATTGCGGAAACACCACAAAGATAGTTTCTTAAATACTATTTTCACTAGATCTATTGCCTTTTCAATGTCATTGTTACTAGAGTAAATACAGATGTCATCAGCATAATACAGAGTATCTGCACCTGGTATTTTAATATTGTCATCTATATCTAAGGTGTATATTATATACAGAATAGGACTAATTTTCCAGCCTTGTGGTAATCCTCTATTTACTTTACGGGGGCCAATCAACTTATTGTGTACTTTAAAATAGTTAACTCTATTAGTGTACAATTTTATGATTTTTCTTGAGAAAGCACAAGGTAATCCTTAGCTAGCATTTCTTGGACACTATATTTAAATTTATGTTATCGTAAGCGCTCTCTAGATCAATAAACAGCGCAACCAAAGACTTGTTATGTGAGAAAGCTAGATTAATATCTGAAAGCAGATGTGAAATGTTTCCTATGGTTGAATGTTTTTTTCCTAAAGCCAAATTGTGATTTTGGAATCTTCTCACACTGCTCCAACCATGCCTCTAATCTATTTTTAATGAGATTTTCATAGATTTTCAGGACACATGAAGCCAAAGATAACGCTCTATAAGACTCTGTTGTTGTGGGATCTTTTCCAGGTTTCAGCATGAAAATAACTATATATATATATATATATATATATATATATATATATATATATATATATATATATATATATATATATATATATATATATATATCTTCCAGATTTCTGGAATTTCTTCTGTTATCCATATGCTGTTATAAAGACGCACCAGCGTCAGTTTTCCTTCTTTAGATAATTGTGATAACATTTTGTAGTGTATGTTATCAATACCTAGAGCAGTATTTTTATTATTTTTTAAACACTTTTCCAATTCTAACAGAGTGAAATCTTTAAGCAGAATGTGCTCCTCTTCTTCGTTCCTAAATGTAATTTCTTCTTGAACCCATGGTGGGGCTAAGTTGTGAAAAAACTCCTCCATACATTCGTTTAGCTGAAGGCTTATTCTTAGAGTCTGAAATGTACAAGATTTTTTTTTAATTTGTTGCCATATATTTGTTATGGAAACATTTCTAAGTAACTGGTTGCAGTAATCTTTCCAGCATTGATTTTGCTATTTTTTATTGTTCTCTTTGTTATAGCTACTGCCCGATTGTAGTTTGTAAAATTGGCAGCACTAGGATTTATATATATATATATATATATATATATATATATATATATATATATATATATATATATATATATATATATATATATATATATATATATATATTCTGATATATTTAATAATATTTCCCCTAATTCATTGCCCTGATTTCCTTTAATTGTTGTAAAGAATTTAAAATATGAGTATTACTTACAGTGTTAGTATTATTGATACCTGACAACGTTCGTGATCCGCTAGAATTACCATAGTCATTTGATATATCAGTCTCTAAGTCATCTAAATCCATATCTATTAATTTTGCCCTATCGGATGATTCTTTTTCTTTCCCCGATGACATTTTCAAAGGTTCTAAAATAGATATTACTATCCTAAAATCACAATAAATTAATATCACTTTGCACACACACCGAAACAGGTCCGACCGTATCGACGTCGCAGAAGCGAATCCCAAACTCATTTATCAACAAATTCATTTTTATTAAATTGTTACATTGATAACTTGATTTACCGAATTAACATAGTGTATCCATAAGCCATTTATTGCTTCATAACATTGTTCATACCTATTTACATTGATTTTTGAAAAAAAATTCATTATAGTTAGCAATTTGCTTTCATTAATTTAAACATTGACAAATTGATTGTTTAGCTACTATTAACATTTTATCTGCAAATACCATTTGAATATCTCACACTTAAACAATCTAAGCATTTTATTTTACAAAATGGCAACTGAAGTAGTTCGCTTAATCACAAAAAGAAGTGCTTTAAAGGCAAAATTAACTAATTTTAAGGCATTTCTAGCGCCAATTGCACAATTATTAAAAAAAAATGAAAACATTTCACAACAATTAAAAACAGAGTTAAACTTACGAAGTGAAAGAAATAAAATATTAGTAGATGAATATGAGCCCATTCATTGGGACATTATCAGTGCTACTGAGGAAGAATCTGCTTTGGATAGTTATAATGAGGACTATGGTGAATTCACCAATAACTTTCTATCAACTTTTGCAGTTGCCAAGTTAGTACTATGCAAGATAGATTAATCTTCAGATGCACCTAATAAAACGAACAGCGTTACAATCAATCTAAGCAACTCAAATGACTCTGTAATAAGCAAAGACAAATCAGATAACATAGCAGCCATTCCTGGTAGCGCTTGTGATAATGGTAGGGTACAGGTCCATAATAATTATGTTACTTCAGAACATTTGCAAAATATAAGGCTACCAACTATTGATATACCAAAGTTCAAGTGAAGCCATAGAGACTGGCTTAGTTTTAAGGATACGTTTGAGTCCTTAATTAATTCTAACACGTCTATCTCAAAGATTCAGAAGTTTCGTTATCTTAGAGCGTGACTAGAAAGCGATGCCGAAAAAATCTGTTCACTAGAGCTATCTTCAAACGATTATGCCATGGCATGGGAATTGCTAACCAAACGTTTTGACAATTTTCATCTATTAATACACAGTCACGTCACATCTATATTTGAAATGGAAGATGTCACCAAGGAATCATCGTAAGGGTTGCGTAACCTAATGGACACTCTTTTAAAGCATCTGCGTGCCCTCAAGCTTCTTCAGCAACGGACGGAACATTGGGACACACTGCTCATATTTATTGTCATATCCAAACTTGATAAATCAACTGTTCGAGAATGGGAAGGGCAAAAGCCAACAAAGGAGCTACCCACTCTCCAGTCACTGCAGGAATTCTTGGGCAAAAGAGCTAATTGGTTGGAAACGTTAGAAGTAAACAGCGGCAAAACGTCAAGAGACACAACAAGAATCAACAAGCGTCCTGGTCAAAAGCAAGTAACCTTTCTAGCTTCTAACCCAAAATGCTATGACTGCACGCAATCTCGCAGGATATATGGCTGTCCAAAATTTCTAGGGTTAACCATTCCCGAAAGAGTAAAGAGAGCTAAGCAATAAAAATTGTGCACTAACTGTTTATATCTTGGACACTCCAGAGATCATTGCCGTTTAAGTACATGCCAAAAATGCAAATAGAGGCACAATAGTCTTCTCCATGAGACACAAGAACCATTGACACAGACATTTGTCTCTTGTCACAATCAACAATATTTTGTGTTGCTATCAACCGCTGTTGTTGGGGTCTGTGATCTCAATGGTAGGTTAAACAAGGCACGAATACTTCTGGACAGTCATGCTTTGTGACTGAGCAGCTGCGCAGTTTGCTCGGGATTCAACAGACGCCAGCAAGAGTAATGATTCGTGGCTTAAATAAAAGCATCTCGAATCTCAAATCGAGGTGTACATTAAACAAGAGCTCTGTTCAAAATACATTTTCAAAGAAACCGCCATGCCTGGTTGTTTCAGAAATTACTTCCATGTCAAAGGATCCACTTGACTGCTTTACAATTCCCACAGAATATAACACTAGTAGATCCAACCTTTGACCAACCTGGAAACAGATATACTTCTCGGTGCTGAAGTTTTCTGGGAAATACTCCGTGATGGAAAGGTAACAATAAAGGGCGCTAATATTTTCCTTCTGGCAGGCTATAATATTCGTCTCAGAAACTTAGATGCCAACTCAATGTTGATAATATGGAAGTGCAGAACAAGTTTGAAAGGTTTTGGACTATTGAGGAAGTCAGTTGCAATAACCCATTGGACGCAGAAGACCAAGTGTGTGGGGACTTCTTTCAAAAAACGATGTAACATGATTCGAATGGACGATTCATGGTTTGACTACCGTTAAATAGTCGAAGGACCATCGAGGAAACTCCAAGCAATCTGCTGTAAAATGTTTTAGACATTTGGAACACAAATTGTCATTAAATAAATCATTTTGCAAAATGTATGCTGCATTTGTTAGAACTAGTATTTTACTATAAGTATAAAAAATATGTAGCTCTAACATTAAAACTATTTATTTTCTCTGTCTGTCAAACTACCCTGTTGCTATCAATCATAACAAAAGTACCATCAAAATAACAAAACGCAAGGGTAACATGGAAACATGGTATCTAATTTTCAACATTTCTCCCCCCTAAATATAGTCTAATTGTCTTCTAACATTTCTATAGGACAAACTTTTGATACCGGTCGCCTATAGCGTCTTGTTTTGGGTTTCACATTAACAATTCTAATTGTTCCATCTTTTGAAGGGTAAATTTCTTCAACTACTCCTAGTGGCCAGTTGCTTCTAGGTAACTGATTGTCCATTACGATTACAATTTCATCTTTTTTCAAGTTTCTATTTGCCTTAACCTTTTTATTAAATTTTTTGCTTGCTCATCTTCTTTCATTTGATGTATCCTCTTTTTATATTTTATTCCTAACGATTAAGCTAAAGGGCGGTTCTGAGTGGACAGTTACCTGGAGAAGGTAGGTAAGGAAATATCTTATGATATCGCCTTTATTTACTATGTTTCGTAGAATATTGGCAATGTCTGGTAAGGTAGTTTGTTTTATTATAAAAGGTGTGTTGGAAATTTAATTGCAGGTAATATTTTTTGTAAGAGGATTATGACTTAACTGATTTACATACAATTTTTGACAAACTTCCCCAATGTGTTCGGAGAAAGAACAGATGTTTGCTTTTCGATGAAGTTCGGTGATTTTTGTGTACCTGCTAGAATTTGTAGCCAAACGTAAGCATTTATTTTCTATTACTTGTAAGGGTCTTAATGCAGTTTTTGAGATATTACACCAGACAGGGGCGGCGTAGGTTATGGTTGGCCGGATTATTGTTTCTGATTAGGAGCGGATATAAATTTCTAATTGCATTTTTGGTTTTTTTGCATATGTGTTTTATATGATTTTTATAATTTAATTTATTATCCAGATGTACCCCTAGGTACTTGACTAATAGAGCCCGGGAGATATCATGTTCATTTATTTTTAATGTTGTTAATATTTACCTATTATTGACTTTCTTGGTGTAGATAATTTTTTCAATTTTTGCTGAGTGAATTGAGATTTTCCAGAGTTTGAAGTACTTTCCTAAGATATCCAAGTGGATTTGATGTTGTTTGTTACCGACAGTAGCACTGAAGGAAGTTGCGTAGATCGCTGTGTCGTCGGCGTATAGAGCAGTATTTGTTTTAGTGGAAAGTGGTGTCATTAATACAATATGTCTCAGGCCGAGTAGGGAGTCTTGGGGTACGCATGTCTTAATAGATTTTACGGGGGAAAATAAGTTATTAATTTTGACGCGGATAAATAGCTGTGGATTAATAAGATTAGTTTGTTAGGGAATTTATTTTTAATAAGTTTATATAATAAGCCGTCGAACCATACTCTGTCAAATGCTTTCTCTATGTCAAGTAATACCATAGCGGTGAGATTGTCTTTGCTAAAGTTTATTGATATATCGTTTACGATTTTGACAATTTGCCAAGTGGTGTTATGGTGTTTTCTAAAACCGAACTGATTGTTAATCGTTATTTTATTTTTCTTGTCAGAGTGTTCTAGTCTTTTCAGAGTGATTTTTTCCGCAATTTTTGCGAGACTATTAAGGAGGTTTATAAGCCGGTAATTTGACGGGTCTTTAAGGTCTTTGTATTGCTTGCGAAGAGGGATAATATTTGCTGATTTCCAGATTTCTAGATATTAGGAATACAGCAGTGTATGCTTTATAATATTGGTTAGGGGAGCTGCTGACTTACTTGACAAGTTTCTGATTACTATGTTGTCAACACAGTCTGAGTCTGGCGCTTGTTTGGTGGGGAAGTTTTTGATTATGTCGCTAACTTCGTTAATAGTAGTTGGTTTGGTAATATGGTTGTCCGTCGAATCTGAATTGATGTAATTAGCTGTTTCATTCATATTGAGGATTTGTTCTTCGGTATTGTCGTCTGCGTTTAGAGAACGGATGCGTAAATTTCTGAAAATTAGTTTGCCTTCTCTTTGTCTGTAAAGTATATGTCGCTGTGGCACTCTAGGGTATGTATTGATTCGGGTGAATTTTTAAAAACATTTATTACTTTCCAGAGAGAGTTGTCATGCGGTTTTAAAGAATTAAGTTTATTTTCCAATTTTTCGTTTCTTAAGTGTTTTATGTATTGTTTTATTTCAGCATTAAGTTTAGCCATGTGTAATTTATAATTTTGGTCATGTGATTTGCCATTGCCGTCTCATGTAGTTTCGGGTTTTAATTAGGTCAGTTATATGGGTAGGGAGCCTAGCTTTTTATTGATTAAAGACTTTTGTTTGACAGTCTATTAGTTTAGCTTTTTTAATCGCGAACACAAGTACTTTTATTTGTTTCTCTATGTCTCTCCGACTGTTCACAGATATGTATTGCATGTGTGTGTCGAGAGTCCGTCGAAATTGTTGCCAGTCAGTGTTGCTGAAATCTGGTTTTAGATATGTTTTCTGTAAATATATTTGTTAATTCTATAAGTACAGGGTTGTGATCAAAGCTGAGTGATGGTATTGAAGTGGGATGTGAAAGGTTGTGCACGTTTTTGGTTATGATGAGATTTATTGTCGAAGGAGTGGTATTATTTCCTGGAAAGTGTGTGGTGTTATCGGGGTGTAGGATTTATATGTTGTTAGCCAAAGAGTAATTAAAGGGTACATTTCCGTTTGTGTTTGGATTGTTGCAATTCCAGCTTGGATGTCTGGCATTTAGATCACCCATTATAATTATTTTTCTGTTATAATTAAGAAGTGCTTCGAGATCCATAGGGGAAAAGTTATTATTGGTCTGTTATATGCTGATATTATTTTGTAATCTTATACAAGTGGTTTCTAGCGAGCAATTATTTATTTCGGAAGTTCAGAACGGAATGTTATTTTTTTATTAGAATATCTACGCCACCATGGGGTTAGTGCCGCCGTCCCTATATTTTCTGATGAATTTATATCCTTTAACTTTGAATCTATCGCGAGATGTTAACTTTCTTTCATTTAGTAATACATCTGCCCTATTTACACTAAGGAAGTTTATCAGCTCACCTATTTCATCTTTAATTCCATCAGCGTTCCATGAGAATATTTTGAAATTCGTCCCCATTCCTGAAAGTGCTGCTAACAAATTCATTAAAAGTTAAAAGCTTTTCAAGTTCACTGGAGCAGCATGCTAGCTTCGAGTTTAGTTCACGCACTGCATTTTGTACACATTCAGTAATGAGTTTAACTGATTAAATTCACTCACTAATTCACTGAACTTTCTGTGTTGCTCGCTTAATGATGAGTTGTCTTGTGGTGTGTCCTCGTTGGGCAACGTAAAGCTATGATGTTTTTTAGTGGCCAGTTTTATCCTCCCTTCCCAGGCGATCTTGGGGGAATTGACGTTGGATTTCTGGATTTGAGAGTTGGAAAGTCGTTAGCGTTGAGTAATATAGGTTTTTTGATTTGGTCTGGATTCGTTCTTCTTGGTACCAGGGTTTCCAGTTTTCTTTTGTAGACTTGGTAATCAGTGTTGTTAGCGGTGTGCTCATAGCCGCAGCTTATATACTTGGGCTTTTCTGTTTCTTTTAAGGGGCATTCTTTAGTTCAGTGTCCTTTTGCGCATTTTAATCACGAAGGCGTACTATGACAGTTTGTGTTTGCGTGGTCCCGGCCTCGCACCTATGACATTGGATAATGATTTTGTTGTTTTTAACCTCTTCCAGCTGACTCGTGTGTGAGAAAGATACATCATTTTGTTTTAAGACACTTCAGGGTTGTGTCGCTTTTTGTGATGACCATGTAGACTGGACGGTACGTCTGTCTCATTTTGTGTACGTTGACAACACTAATGTTTTGTTGTTAAAGTTCATTTTCAATGTCACCTGTGTCAGGATTGTTGTCAAGGCCTCTGATGACAAATGCATGTGTTTTGTTTTCTTTCCTAGAATATGTGTGGAATTTTACATCACTTAGCTTAAACATGTTGACACATCGGTTGTAGTCCTGAATATCGTCAATATATAAATTCGTGTTGTAATTTGAGTATTTAATAAAGAATTTACTTTTCATGTTGCATTTTAATGATCTGATCAAGGATTCATAGTCCGATGTTTTACCATGTAATATTATCGGTGGTGGTTTAAATTTTTCTTTTATCTTTTTTTTCCTTAGCGCTCCTTCGCGTCTTCGCCGCCCCCATAGCGCCGCAGCCTTTGGCTTATTGTGCATGCCCTTTGTCTTTTCTACTCCACCCATTCCAAAATCACTGTGTCTTGAACTAGTCTGCACAGCAATTGGTAGGCTGAAGTTTTATATTGCTCTGTCTCCGGCCTAGGCTGTCCGTAGAGCAGTTGTCTTTTGCGGTCCAGAGCTCACCTCCAGCAACACCTCCATGGCGGCGGTTGGGGTTGAAGACATGGCCCCTGTGATGCCTAGGCAAGCCATCCTTTGGATCTTGCCTAGTTTTTGTTTGGCACTGGATTGTGTCACCTTAGGCCACCAGAGCAGTGCCGCATATGTTATCGATGGTCTGACCACCCTTGTGCACAGCCAGTAGGCCATACTAGGTATTAGTCCCCACGTTTTTCCATATAGCGGCCTAGTGACGGCGGGGGTCATAACTGCCTTACGGGGGATTTTTTCAACGTGACCATTCCAAGTTAGTTTACCTTGCTGTTTGTTAATATCTCTCTGCTTAAGAGAGTTGCTGTCTTCTTTTTAACTCTCGGTTGTATCCATTTTTAGTGAATTTTCTTAAAAAAAATCACTAATGAGGAGATCCCGACTTTTGAATTTTGAAAAAATTTCTTCAAATGAGCGCTAATTAGACCCCCTAGAACACATATCCGGGATCAGTTTCAATTTTTATATGTTTATATATATATATATATATATATATATATATATATATATATATATATATATATATATATATATATATATATATATATATATATATATGTATGTATCACACCGATAACTCAAAAAATAATGGGCCGATTTTGATAAAATTTGGTGAATACCTTCCTTTTGAAAATGGCTTGGATAAGTTCGTTATCCAGGAAAATCGGCCCAGGTTTTCCCGGAAAATTTTGTGTTTTCTTTGAAACAAAAATTCATATCTCTGGATTTAACAAAGTAAGGGCAACCAAATTTGGTACGCAGGTTAACATCCTTATAGGTAAGTTACGTACCAAAATTTAGCTCTGTAGGTCAAAAGACAATATTTATAGTTATATGCATTTAAAGAAAAATAAATTGGGGTTTTCCACAAAACGGCAAAGTTGCGATTTAAACGTCAACATTGGAAACATTTAGGTAAAGAACTTGAATCTAATACGGGCTATAGAAATAACATGTCTGAAGAAGAATGTTTTACAAACCCTGAAGTCTTAGCTACAACCGTCATTGTCCTTCATTTTCATAAAATATTTCCAGAAAATTCATTTCAAATAGACCCTTTCTCTGATGCTTGGCAGTAGCCTTAGCTATAGAGTTTATCGTTTAATGGTATATAAATTTTGTAGAATTTTCGTAAAAAATCAATAAGGCTCAATATATCTGTTATTATACAAGATATGAAAAAAAATTGTATATATTAATTATAGGGTGTCTTGAGCTACATCTTAAAAAATATTTCTACAATCACAGGCTGGCCCATAAGTCGTTGGTGATACAATTTTTTTTTTTTAATCAAACACGCCTTATGTTATTGCATTTTTGCATTTTCCATCAAAATATAATGCATGTTTGTAACCAAAAAAAATTCTGGTCGCAGTAAGTGCGTTATGGTAGCGAATTTTGATCAAATGCTTAATATTTTAATAGCTCAATTTGCTATTAACCTATAAGGTTGACCAAGAAACGAGTTTTTTCGGGAACTCTTTAAGTTTACTTTCGGAAATTTTTGTACATTTTCGAACAATAAAGTTATTTTGATGAAACATGGCACATTGTTTTTACTATATAGATTATACTGGTAACCAAATTTGATGCCTGCTTTCTTAAAAAAAACAGATTATTGCTATTAAAAAATATTTTTATGAAAATTCACTACCATAACGCACTTGCTGCGTCCAGAGTTTTTCTGTATCATTTGAATTGGCTTCGTCTAATACAAACAAAGAATCTATTTGAGATGGGTATTGCTTCCATCTTGCTTCTAAGCTTATTGGGTATTACTGTTTCAGGTTCAGTAAACGCCCTTCGTCGTTTGTAAATTGTGGGAGTTTGAAATCTTTGTCTTCATTAAGTATTTTGAAATTTTTGTTTTCATTTGACATTGTCGGTGTACCAGGGCTAGGCCCGGTAAGACTTTTATTGGTTTTTATTGTATCACTTATGCTGATGTTCAAATTTCACTAAATGAACCGCTGTATTCAATATATAAATATAATAATAACTACAAAAATATACTCCATTTGTTTATAGCGATAAGACATGTAAAAAAAGACTCATGGTAGAAAAACATGTAATGATAAAAATTTCAGAGAAAAAAAGTGGCAACAGCACACGGTGTTCCCAGGCGGTCACTCATCCAAGTACTGACCGTGCCCGACGTTGCTTAACTTCGGTGATCGGACGAGAACCAATCAATCAATCAACAAGCTTTATTATCTAATAAACATTTGAATACAAAAATATATACAAGATCAAAATTGAATATTTTACAATGTTCCAGCTATAAAACTATTACAATGTTGTTTGGCTTAACTACTAAGGTTTTCTTATTAGGTGAGTTTCTTATTTAAATAAGGTTTACATACTGCGTATACATTTTTATGACTATTTTACAGGGAAAAAGCTACTATAAAAAACCCCCGCTTTCGATTGCGTTAAGTTAAACTGTTCCATAATGGTGTTTTCATGGTAATTTGTCTAGTCACTGTGTTAAGTGCTAAGACGTATATAACGTGTCTTAAACCTATGGCTATTTATATTCTTAAGATCTATTTCTATTCTAACAACTTAGACGGTATTTACATATATATTGCAGCGATAACAAGTGTCAGAGTTATAGCTAAGTGTTGAAAAATGATAATCCTTGGTAAGGGAGTTTGTGTTTTAGGCGGAATCCTAGGTTACTATTTTTGTATTTTGATATGTTTTTCAAGGTTATGTTATGATCTAGCTGTGTGGAGTAGAAATTTTCGGCTAAGTTTTCAATTTTATTATGAATAAATGGCATGTTGGCTAGGTTGTGTAATTCACTTATTCTTGTGTATCTGTTTTTATTTAAGATTAATCGCAGGCGCTTATTTTGGTAGATTTGCAGTCTTCTAATATGGGTGTTTGCCGCTCCCCACCATATGGGTGCAGCATAGATTAGTAATGGTCTCATTATTGTTTTATAGATGCTAATTTTATTCTTAACCGAGACCTTGCTCTTTCTATTAATTAATGGATATAATATTTTCATGGCTACATAACCTTTTTGGATTACTTTGTCTATGTGGTTTTTGTAGGTTAACTTTTCATCTAGATAGATTCCTAGATATTTGATAGTTTTGCTCAATTTTATTGGTTCTGTGTTTAGTTTTATGGGTTGAAAAATTTTGTTATTTTTGTATTTTTTACTAAATATTATTGCCTCTGATTTATTTGAATTAATTTTGATTTTCCAGTCTTGGAAATACTTAGACAGGATGTCGAGGTGGATTTTGATTTGTTTCGCGGCTACTATTGGGCTAAAGGAGTGCGCATAGATAGCTGTATCATCGGCAAATAGCGCAATTTCTGTATTTTTGAAATGTGGGATATCATTTACGAAAATATTAAATAATTTTGGGCCGATTATGGAGCCCTGAGGTATACCTGCATTTATAAATCTGGCACTTGATAACGTATTATTTACTCTAACTCTAAACGTTCTTTCTTTTAGATAAGAATGTAATAAAACAATTAAATATTTGGGATAATTGGCATTAATGAGTTTGTATAATAGACCGTAGTGCCATACTGTGTCAAACGCCTTTTCAATGTCTAGTGTCGCCATAACTGTGGACTTGTCTTTATTAAAGTTAACGCATATATCGTTGACTATTCGGGCTACCTGTTGGATTGTACTATGCTTTCTTCTAAAACCAAATTGTGTGTTTATTGTAGGGTGGGTTGTGTTTTCTAGTTTATCTAATCTGTTACAGATGATAATCTCTGCTATTTTGCCTAAGGTGTTAAGTAGACTTATTAATCTGTAGTTCTCGGGTCTTTCGGGATTTTTACCTGGTTTGTTTATGGGTAAGCCTATTGCTTCTTTCCATATGCTGGGGAAGTAGGAATGTTTGAACATACTATTTATGATTGTTGTCAGTTTTATAATGGCTTTACGGGGAAGGTTTTTCAAGGAGATGTTTTGAATAGTGTCGCGACCCCCCGCCTTATTATTTTTAGTTTGTCGAATTGCAGCCGCTACCTCTTTGGGAGTAGCTATCACTTGTTGCCAAGAAATATCATTATTTGTGTTTTCATGGTTTATGAATAAGCGTAGCGTATTTTCTATACTATTCTGTTTGGGTGAATTATTACCTGAGTTAAAGATGGTTTCAAAATAATTAGCGAAAACATCGGCCTTTTCTATATCGGTTAAAGCGGTTTCGTTGTTTGTTTTTATCACGGGTATGTCCTTATAGGGCCTTTGTAGAATTCTAGTTGTTTTCCATAAAGAGTTATCATTTGTTTTGAGATTAGTTAGTTTAGTCGACCATACATCGTTTTTAAACTTGCTCACGTCGAGTTTTATTTCTCGGATTAGATTATTTATATTTGTCTTGTCAACAGAGCACCTTGTCTGCTGCCATCTTTTTCTTAGTCGATTTTTCTGCTTTATTTTGTCCCTAATGTTTTGTGGAAGATTAATCTGATAGGGTTTAATTATCCTGTTTAATAGTGACCGCGATGGCGCTAGTTATAATTTTAGTGAGGTTTTCAACTTCCAAGTTTATTTGTTCTTTAGAATTAATTACGGAGTTTAAGTTAAGGTTTTGATTAATGATCTGTCGAAATCTTTTCCAATCTGGGTTTTTATAGTCTAACACCTGCTTTACGGATTCAGTTCTTATGCATATGTGATATTTGAATAATATAGGGTTATGATCAGAGTTTAATTCTGGTATAGACACTATTTCTGAACTACAGTTATTAACGTTTTTGTTTAAGAGTAGGTCTATCGTAGACGGTGTGGTATTATTAGCGGGGAAGTGTGTATGCTCTGTAGAAAAAAGCAGAGCACAATTATTGCAACTAATATAATTTTGTAAGGTGTTTCCGTTGGTATTGTTGTTATGACAATTCCAACTAGTATGGCGAGCATTGAAGTCTCCCATGATTAGTATTTTGTGACACAGTACACAAGTTATCGAGATCATTTTGATTGAAGCTATTGATAGGTCTATTATAAATTGAAATTAAATGGGTGGTATCACTTAATCTAATAATGCAATTTTCTATAGAATTTGTGGTTTTTCCGATGTATTCGTGGGGCACGTTTCTTTTGACTAAGTAAACTAAACCACCCCCATTAAGATAATTACTATCCACTCTAGGGCAAATATAATTTTATATTCTAAATTTATCTCTAGTTGTTAATTTAGATTCACAAATTCCCATAATATCTATGTCCCTATCCCTTAAGAATTCTATTAGTTCGGCTATCTTATTTTTGACGCTGTTTGCATTCCAGAAGCATATATTTAACATTTTAGCCATCAAGCGATTTGCAAAAGTCTACGCATCTTTGAAATTTTTCGCTATTTGATTCACAACTTTGAAGTTGATTTTTAAGAGTTTGAAGCAAATGGAACATTTTTGTAATGTTTAATTGTTTGTCTATTTCCTTTGTTAAGTTAATGAGTGAATTTAAATCTATACTACTATCGTCTCTGGTTACCTTATTAGAGTTTTCTATATTTTGTACATTTCTGTTTGTTGCACTTGTTTCCACGGCTCTGCTATATTGCACATAGTTGTCATGTTTTTTACTGCTGGCACTACTAAATAATTGATTGTTTTCTTGTGTCCACGGGTTCAACACTTTTGGTGGTGAGGAAGGCTTCCACTGGGTTTTTCTTTGCTCCGGCTGTTTTGGCTGCTTCCTAACAGATATGTATTTTATTTTGTCTAGGTATACTTTGCAGTTTAAAGAATTGGCAGGGTGCTCTTCTTCGCAATTTGCGCATTTAGCTGGGGTTTCTTTTGTCTTCAGGCAGCTTTTTGTAAGATGATCCCCGGCACATTTTAGGCATTTGGGAGAAGCATAACAATTAATAGAGGAATGTCCCCGTTCCTGGCAGTAGTGACATTGAGTAAGGATCTTTTTCCGTTGGTATATTTCCCAATTAATTTTGGTTCTGTCAACAAATCTGATTTCTTTTTGTAGCCACAATAATTTAATTTTAGCTGATGTTACGATCATGTATAAAGGATCGAATTTTGTAGTCATTTTTATAATTTTTATGACTTCTGCATCTTGTTCGATGAGGTCTTCTCGTATTTCGTTTATTTCATGGGTTCCCTGTAGGCCTTTTAACACAAAGGCATGCGTTTTGGAACTCTTTGCAGTATATGTATGGAACTCAAACTTGTCTTTTTTGAAAACATCTATTAAAGTTTCGTAATCGTTTTCACTTGTGGCAAATACATTTGTTCTATTTCAGTTGTATTTAATATAGAATTTGTTTTGAAGATGCTTAGATAGCGCATCTACAAAGCCTTTGTGGTTTTGGATATTCCAGTGTATGACAACCGGGGGAAATGTTTTGTCACTTTTGTTGTGGCTATTTTCTTTATTTTTATTTTCCTGTGTTGGCTGTTCGTTTTGAGACCAGTCCATTTGCGGATTATCAATTTGTGTCGCCAGGGGGGCGAACTTGTTGTAGGTTTCTACTCCACTGTTATTAATGTTATTGTTAGTTGCGCTGGTATTCATTTTCCTTCTTTTACTTGAACGGGGTTCAAAGTAATTATTAAAATCTGCGTGGCTGCTGTTTTTATCACTGCGATTGGTCTGCTTGTTGTTTTTACTTTCTACCATTGTCTCAGCTACGGTGGTAGTCGACCCATATGGCTCCTGAATGCCACTATTAGTGGCTAGATTCCGTTCACTTTTTATTTTTGTCTATAGCCGGGCACACCACAGAGACTGCACACACATATATACACGTGTATATACACACTTATATATACACGCACACATATAAAAGACACACTCCCGCAAGGTGTACGCGACTGTAGAACTTCTTGTTCTTTTCACTATCACTGATAGTAGTTTCACACTTTACGGTTAACACTCTGCACTCCCGGTAGGTCTGACTCGGACCGTGGTCAAGCGATCACTCACCGGACGAGAACCAGTGTATTCAACGTGGTTTGGCCGTTCCCATTGTTAGTTGTATATATCTGGACCTAAAAGGTGCTTTTCATATAGAGAAATGGTGTCTAATAATGTAATAAGTTAAGTGTAAAATTTCTACTAAATCTGAAAGTGGAATAAAATGCAATAACTGTCCTGGTGCTTCGCGATATGAAATTAATATTCGAAACGTATCAATCCATTGTGTGTCTTTTTTTTTTGTTATTCTCATTACCATGCTCTTCAGTTTTCGACAGTACCATAGAGACCTCTGCACTTATTTCTACGTAACGGACAAAGAAACGATGTTTCATAATTTTACGTGGGGATGTCCACCCGAAAATTCACTTTATTGGGGTTGTTGTAAACCGTGTGGTTTGTTTAACCGGATTCATCATCTGACCATACATTATTTTTGTTTCATTGTAAACACGTTTTCAATGTGAGCATGCTTTTGTCGGAATTTTGTTATGGAGTTTACAATAAGCAATGGAGTTAATAATGTACAATTAGGCTGCTTGCTGTAATCTTTATCTTGTGAAGATGCTCGCAGATTATAAGTGGTTACTTGCGGCTGAAAACATATAAATATAATAACAGCTACAAAAATATACTCTATTTCCTTATAGCCAAAAGACATGTGACTGACAGAACCGTTAAGTGCTCATGGTAAAATAAATATGTAATGAATAAATATTTCAGAGAAAAAAAGGTGGCAACAGCACACGGTGTTCCCAGGCGGTCACCCATCCAAGTACTGACCGTGCCCGACGTTGCTTAACTTCGGTGATCGGACGAGAACCAACTTCACTTTCAAAACGTTTATTCAATATTAGGAATACATGATTTTATAATACAGGTTTAATATCAGTCTTAGTCTAAGTAAAATTAGAGTACATAATCTGAATATTCAACTATATTATTTTTACATAATGTGGTTTACAATGTATAGCTCAGATACTTGTATTTATCCATAATTGTAGTTACAGCCTAGATACACCCTTTCACAGTGGCGTGCATCCTTGAGTTGAATTGGTAATAAAAGAGAGGTTGTTCCTAGATTCACTATAATTTTATGTTGCACTTGACAGGAAAACTAATTAAAAACCTGCTTTGAAATAATTCGATAAGTTATATGTCTAAAACTAATCACTTAACTTATGTACAATTTGTGGCTTGACACTAATATTTACAAGTATATACATTTGTATGTACATGGCAAGTGTGTTTTAATAATTATCGTTGAGTGGAGTGTCATGAAATGTTCGAAAATTGTATTCTACAAAATGGCAGTTTATGTGTAAATTCTATCTGTGGGTTATTCAATCTGCTATTTACTATGTTGTTAGTAAGTTTGCTGTAATTAATTTGTTTATCATAGAAGTTTTCTGATAGAGCTAGTACATGATCCTTTATGGGTAAAATACATCATCAAAATACATCAGCATGTCTGACCCTCTCGTATATCTGTTGCCGCCTGTTACTAGTCTGAGACATTTATTCTCAAAAACGGTGAGTTTTCTGTACTTGGTGTCAGAAATGCAACTCCAAACGGGAGCAGCATATGTTATTATAGGCGAGATAATGACTATAAATTAACAGTGTATTTTTCAAGCTGATGTTTACGTTAGTAGGTAAAGGGTATAATCTGTTAAGTGCAGCGTGTCCGTTTTTAATAAGTTGATTGATGTGTTGGTGAAAGTTAAGGCGTGTATACACACGCCTTAACTTTCACCAACACTATTACTCCGAGGTACTTTACTGTTATATTTGCAGGTATAACTACACTGTTTGACACCTTGAGGTTTGAGAAAATTTTTGTATTTGTATATTTTCTTGTAAATATCATATTTTCAGTCTTGCTAGCATTTATTGTAATTTTCCAATGGTCATAGTATTTGTCCAGGAAGTTCATATGCAACTGATTTTGTACGTTAGCTACATTTTCCCAGAAAGAAAAGATCGCTGTGTCGTCTGCATATGAAGGTTTGAAGTTTGTTTTTGGAAATTGGGGGATGTCGTTGATAAAAAAAGTTGAAGAGTTTTGGTCCCAATATGGAGCCCTGAGGACCACCGGCGTTAATACCTTTAGTTTGAGAAACAGTATTGTTAATTTTGGCAGATATGTTTCTGTTAGTTAGATATGAGTAAATAAGTTTAGTTAAGTGTCTGTGAATAAATTTGTGTATTGAGCCCGTAATACATACAATATCAAACGCCTTTTTGATGTCAAGGATTGCCATTACAGTGCACTTCTCTTTATTGTAATTTGTCAGAACATCATTAGCAATTCTAGCTACTTGAATGATTGTGTTATGTTCAGCTCTAAATCCAAACTGTTGATCAATGATAATTTTCTTTTCCTTGTCTATTTTATTTAATCTGTCCAGTATGATCTTTTCAGCGATTTTTGATAATGTGTTAAGGAGACTTTTTGGACGGTAATTTGATGGGTCTGATTGGTCTTTCTGTGGTTTTCGTAGATGAATAACGTGCACTTTTCCATTTTTGTGGTAAATATTGGAGAATTAAGATCGCATTTATCATAAATTTAAATGTGATGCTTCGGAAGTTTTCAAGGTTGGTGTTTCTGTTTCAAGAAAATTTTGAACAGCTACATTTATTTCTTTTTGTTTTTTTTATTCATTTGTGGCATCATGAGTATTGTGGGTAGTTGCGAAGGTTTCTACTAACATACTAGCTTTGTCTTTTCCAGTAAAGGCCCTTTTGTTGTTTGATGTTAATGTCGGCAACGTCTCAGGTTTTCTTCTAAATATTTTCAGAAAGTTCCATATGGAGTTGTTTCGGCAATCCAGATTTTGCAAGGTGTCCATGACTGGTTTCGAAGTTCGTCTATTTTTTGAGAAATTGTGTTTTAGGGAAGTCATACTGGAGTTTTATTTGTCGACTCGATGTAATCTGCCACTTTTTCTTAAATTATTTTTTTGTTTAATGAGATTATTAATGCCGGGCGGCAAACTATTTTTGTATGGATCTATTTCTTTTACTGTTGTGAATTTATCAGTTGCGCTTTTTAATATGAGTAAATTTTTCTACTTCCGAGTCAATTCGGTTTGAACACGTGATTAGGGGTGTTATAATTATTTGAGGGTGAATGTATTTTTTTTAATTCGTTCTAGTTTGTCTTTTCAAATTATTTTATTTTAGTTGTATAGTTCTCTAAATGGAGATTATGTTTTAGGTCAAATGTTACTGGGTTATGATCTGCGCTAAGTTCGTGAAGTGATTTTATGTTAGTGATATTTGGGACATTTTTGTTTACTATTTGTCAATTGTTGAGGTAGATGTGTTGCCAGCTCAGTAATATGTTGGTTCTTCTGAGTGTGGTATGGTGATGCTCTTACGACAGGTAAGATTATAAAGTGTATTGCCATTATAATTATTATTATTACAGTTCGAAATGAAGTGAGAAGCATTTAGGTCACCAACCAATAAACCTCCCCGGATATTTTAAAGAGATCTTGGAGTTCCCTAAGGTTCAGTCTGTTTGTAGGTCTATTGTAAGCAGCAATAATATGCACGCCATTATTAAGTTTGCAACAGATGGTTTCTCTTGAAGCATTAGGGATTCGTACCTGCTGAAAGGGTACGGACGACATTATTACAAAGGCGAGGCCCCCTGATGCCTGTTTAGCAGGTCTGTCCTATCTGATACTCTTATAGCCTATAATGTTAAATTTTTGGGAAGGTTTTAATTTTGTTTCATTGAGAAACATTATATCGACTTTATGCTGCGACAAAAAATTTATAAGTTCATCTACTTTGTTTCTAATGCTATATGCCTTACACGTGCCAATTTTTAAAAACCATAGTTACGTAAATTATTAATAAAATTGCAAAATATGCTAAACCTACCTACCTTATTATTTACATTTTCTAGTTTAAAGTTAAGTTCTTTAATAGCCGTTAACATTTTAGTGAATTTTTATTTTAAAAAATTCACTAATAGAGAGGTATCGATGGTGAGACTTTACAAAAAAAATTCAAATGAGCGCGAATTTGGGCCCCTAGAACCCATATCCGGGGTCAGTTTCGATTTTTATATGTTTATATATATAAATATATACAGGGTAGCCCATTATTCTGGGATTCCTCGATATCTCCTAAGCTGTTCAAGTTATGAAAAAAATTTAAAAACAAAAGTTGCTTTGTTTTTGAAGGTGCATAACTTAAAATTATTTTAAACTATACAGCATGTCCCATAAGTCACCGGCAGCATGCAACTTTGATATTTTAAATGGAACACCCTATATATTATTACATATTTCGATCTTACGTAAAATTTCAATGTTACTTTATATAAGGTACTATATGTCATAAATCAATAGTTTTTGAGTTATTCAATTTTTTCAAAAAATTTTGATACTTGCACAGGTTTGCAACAAACCTAATACTTCCTCTGCAAACAAAGATATCAAGATGTTTCTTGTTGTAAGCTTAAGCTTAATATTTCTTAACTACGGATAAAATGTTATCCTTCGATTTCCAATATACAAGGTGTTTATCTAGACTGTTCGCTTTGTCATATTTCAGACGCTAAAAACTTTTTTTTTTCAAATGAAACACCCTGTATATTTTTTCTGAATCTTATAGAGAATTCAATTCTGCATCGATATATGGTGCATACTATACACCTATTACATATGGTTTTAAGGTTGGAATCAACTTTTTATTTTATTGGGTCGAAAGTCTGTAATTAATTAGTAGGCTTTGACATTATTTAGTCAATTTGGCAAACAAATAGTATCAACATATATTCTTATAGGCAGTTGAACTTGTAATAACTTATTCTTTTAGGTCAAACAGGTTTTAATAAGAATCTATGACAGCAAAGAAGATCTTAAGATATTGTATGTGTCTTATAGGAGTTGCATGAGACTTGGCAAAAAATTAACATTACAATGTGAATATTTTATTTATTAGAATTTCCGTCGTTTTATTGGATAACAAAATGCATCGGAGGCCTATTCTAATAACCAACCTTATGTACTTACCTTTGATTAAGGAAAGGTCAATTGAAAAAGATATATGGTTTGTAAATGAATTAATAAATCATAATAGGTAGGCTATGACACTTGACAAATCAAAAATATTCTGACAGACGATGTAAACTTAAAACAAGTACTTGTGTTGTTATTTGTAATTAACAACCCGTGCATATCAAAATGAATTTCAGTAAAGAAGAGCTTGTAGATATGGTATTTATATTAGGAGAGTGCCACAGGAACTGTTTTCTGGCTTCAAGGGTTTACAGGGAGCGGTATCCAGAAAGGAGATCGCCAAGAAAAACTGCATTTCAAGAGTTGAAGCAAAGATTTGAGGAAACCGGTAGCGTTTCATACAATAAACATAAAGGAACTAACTCTGTATTAACTGAAGCTGTACAGGAAGATGTATTGCTGGCTGTAATAGAAGAACCTCAAAGAAGCGCCAAGGATGTGAGTGAGAACTTAGACATTCCTAGCACATCCGTACAAAGAATAACTAAAAAGAATAAGTATCATCCCTACCGTGTATGTGTCACCCAATATTTAAGTGATCAGGATCATCAGCTAAGGGTGACATTTGCTCTATGGGCACTCCAAAAAGTGAATACTAATGTCAGTTTCTTTGATAAAGTATTATTCACTGACGAATGTACATTTCATAGCAATGGTTTGTTAAATACACACAACTATCATCATTATGCAACAGAAAACCCCCACGTAACACTGGCAATTGATAACCAGCATAGATGGACCATAAATGTATGGGCTGGTATTATTGGGCGTTACCTTATTGGACCACACTTCTTTGAGGAACGTCTTACTGGTGCCCAGTATTTAGAATTTTTAAGAACTGTTCTTCCCGATATCTTAGAGGAGATTCCTTTGCAAGTAAGGCGAGACATGTGGTTTCAGCATGATGGGGCTCCAGTGCATTTCACTCGACCCATTATTCAATTCCTAAATGAAAAGTATCCAAATAAATGGATTGGCCGAGGAGGTACGACTCTGTGGCCAGCGAGATCACCTGATATTAGTAAATTAGACTTTTTCCTTTGGGGTTTTGTGAAAAATGCTGTTTATAATACACCTGTAACAACACGAGAAGACATGTACCAACGCCTAAGAAATGCCTTTTTGCTAGTGACTGCAGAAATGTTGTCGAATGTAGGATCTAATGTCATAAAGAGATTAAATCTTTGTGTACAACATAATGGAAATACATTTGAGCCTTTCATTAATTAATTTTCTGTTACATTATTATATTGACTTTTATTTAATTATTACAGTGTTTACCAGTTCAAATAATTTTATCATGAGTGATATTTTCCGTAAACTCCCTATTTAATTGTTTAACATATTAAATACAATACTTAAAGACAATCTAATTTAGTAGTTTTGTAAAACATTTATTACTTCGAGAATATGAATATTACATATTGAATAAGTTGAAAATGCTCGAGGCACCCATCTTTTTCCATTGACCCTTTCTTAATAAAAGGTAAGTACATAAGGTTGTTTACTAGAATAGGCCTTCGAGGCATTAAGTTATCCAATAATAATAATATAAAAATTATACTATAATAAAATAATAATGATAATAATAATAATAATAATAATAATAATATAATAAATTGACCAAATAATGTCAAAGCCCACTAATTAATTACAGACTATTTAATTCGACCCAATAAAATAAAGAGTTGATTCCAACCTTAAAACCATATGTAATAGGTGTATAGTATGCACCATATATCGATGCAGTATTGAATTCTCTATAAGATTCAGAAAAAATATACAGGGTGTTTCATTTGAAAAAAAATAGTTTTTAGCGTCTGAAATATGACAAAGTGAACAGTCTAGATAAACACCCTGTATATTGGAAATCGAAGGATAACATTTTATCCGTAGTTAAGGAATATTAAGCTTAAGCTTACCACAAGAAACATCTTGATATCTTTGTTTGCAGAGGAAGTATTAGGTTTTTTACAAACCTGTGCAAGTGTCAAATTTTTTTGAAAAAATTGAATAACTCAAAAACAATTGATTTATGACATATAGTACTTTATATAAAGTAACATTGAAATTTTACGTAGGATCGAAATATGTAATAATATATAGGGTGTTCCATTTAAAATATCAAAGTTGCATGCTGCCGGTGACTTATGGGACATACTGTATAGTTTAAAATAATTGTAGGTTATGCACCTTCAAAAACAAAGCAACCTTTGTTTTTAATTTTTTTTTGATAACTCGAATAGCTTAGGAGATATCGAGGACTCCCAGAATAATGGGCTACCCTGTATATATATATATATATATATATATATATATATATATATATATATATATATATATATATATATATATGTGTATCCAACCGATAACTCAAAAAATAATTAACCGATTTCGATGAAACTCGGCAAGTGCCTTTCTTTTATTAATAGCTTGGATGAGTTCGTTAGCCAGGAAAATCGGATAAGGTTTTCCGGGAAAATTTTGAGTTTTCTTTCGAAAAAAAATTTTTTCTCCGAAAATTACAAAGGTATTTCGATGAAATTTGGTGTACATATTTCTCTGGGAAAGACCTAACTATGTGCCAAAATTCAGCTTTCTAGGTTTACAGAAAATTGAGCTATTCAAATTTGAAACATTTATTTTTAATATTACCGCGTTTCATAGACTATGGCAAACCTCGCTTATATGAGATCTAGTATGTCGTTGCCTGGTAACAGAACATTTGATAATGTTGCGCAGGTCTGTTAGACGCTGTAACTGACGTTGATCCTATAATATGAGATTGTTTATATATTATGTTTATTGTTATCAGTTTCAGCTGCAAATTATTTGTGTTATTTGGAACATTTTTATATACAAGTGCAAATTATTCCTTTATTAATCTTAGTGGGTGGACTAAACAGTGTTTGTTATGTTTTATTAACACATATAAATGATGGAAGTTTTACAAAAGGGACTGATATGAAACAGGTTAGTTATTTTCTCTGATGCTTTGGCGGTAGTTTTAGTTAAGTTTATGGTTCAACGGTACATAATTTTTAGCTAATTTTCGTACAAAAAATTCGTCAATGAGGAGACCGCGACTTTAGAATTTTAAAATGATTTCTTCAAATGAGCGCAAACTAGGTCCCCTGGAATCCATATCCGGGTTTAAGTTCAGTTTTGATCGGCTTACATATATACAGGGTGACACGTTTCTACGGTAAAGCTCAATATAATTATTATTATACAAGAGACGAGAAAAAATTGTATAAGTTAATTATAGGGTATCTTGAGCTGCATCTTATAAAATTATTTTGACAATCACCGGCTGGCCCATAAGTTGGTGATCCCTACAATAATTTTTTTTCGAACAGCCTTATTTTATTGCATTTTTTATCGAAAGTTAAGTGCATTTTGGTATCAAATATTTATTAAATGCTTCAAATTTCAATAACTCAATTTGCTATTAACCTATGGTTTGTTGGCTGGGAAACCAACGTTTAAAGTTTATTGTCGGAAAATTTTTGTTCATTTTCAAACAATAAGTTATTTTGATAAAATATGGCACATTGTTTCTACTATATAGGTTATACCGGTAACCAAATTGATGACTGCTTGCATTAAAAAGACATTTGATATTCAAAGCATTTTTATAAAAATTCACTGCCATAACGCACTTGCTGCGTCCAGAGTTTTTTTATTAACATCTACTAGTGACTCTAATTTTTTAAATTGGTTACCTAGTTCGGTTAAGCTGTTAAATCCGGTGAAAGATGGGGTGGTGTCTGTAATTCTTGATGTAAAACGTGTGTTTGTATCTTCTATAACGTTAATTACTGAAGTAGGTCTGTAGATCTGGAAATTCTCGTCTGTTGTTTTTATTTAATGCGTATCTTACTGATATGGTAATATGTTTTTTATTTTTGTTGTATGATTCGACTCTGGTGAGGTAAATGGGACATTTAACACTGTTGGTACGATGGTTGTCTCCACAGTTGCAGCATTTGGCTGGTTCGTCTTTGTCTTTTCTACATTCGTACGTAAAGTGGCCAGCGGCGCACTTTAGACAGTTTGGGGTAGCATTGCAGTTGCTTGTGACATGTCCCCAGCTCTGACATCTGTGACATTGTGATATCAATTTATTGTTATGGTGACGGTTCCAGGTCCCAACAGTGTGGGAAAGATATCTGACTTTACTCTTTAGTTGCCTGATGGTGACTGTATTATCAGTTACCACCAGATAGAGTGGCCTTCTTGTGTTTTTCATTTTAAAGCATCGTTTAACATCGATGTATATGTCTTTCATCTCTTTTATTATGTTTTGTGAGTCAGGGCTGTGGTCTAAACCGTCCACTACAAATGTATGCCGCTTTTCATTTTAGGGGTGTATGTGTGGAACGATATGTCCCCTTGCTCTTCGAATGCCCTTTTACACGTTTTCCATTCATCAATGTCATTTATATAAATGTTTCTATTATTTTTAGTGTACTTTATGTGACACCCCTTTTTTATATGTTGTTTCATAAATTCTACTTTAGCGTTATGAATGTTGGGGTTTTTGCCATGTAAAATAATCGGGGAGGTTTTATTACCATTGTGGATTGGAGTCGATGTCGCATTCAGTGTCTGTGACTTCCGTTGTGTCCACGTTTTCTTCTTGTAAGGCTTGATACCTATTTAAAATGGTAATCGTGCAGTGCTGATTTTGATTGGATTTTTTAATTGGGGCGACTTCAATACTAGCCACTTCTTGTAGTTTTCTTTTTTCAGTCAGTAAACTGAAAATCTTAATGCTGATGAAGCTTTCTCAGCTTTTTGTTTCATTGTTACTCTTACTTGCTTGTCTACTTTATTTTCGTGAATTTTCTTTAAAAAAATTCACTAATGAGGAGGTCCTGACTTATGAATTTTGAAAAAAATTCTTCAAATGAGCGCTATTTAGGACCTCGGGAATCCAAATCCGAGGTCAGTTTCAGACTTTATATGTTTATATATATATATATATATATATATATATATATATATATATATATATATATATATATATATATATATATATATATATATATATATATGTGTGTGTGTGTGTGTGTGTGTGTGTGTGTGTGTGTGTGTGTGTGTGTCTCACACCTATAACTTAAAAAATAATCGACCGATTTTGATAAAACTTGGTGAGTACCTTCCTTTCGCAAGTGGCTTGGATAAGTTCGTTAGCCAGGAAAATCCGCCGAGGTTTTCCCGGAAAATTTTGTGTTTTCTTTCGAAAAAAATCGAAAAAAATTAATATCTCCAAAATTAACAAAGTAAGGGCAACCAAATTTCAGACGCAGGTTTATATCATTATAGGCAAGTTACTTACCAAAATTTAGCTCTGTAGGTTAAAGGACAAAAAAGGTACAGGTATTCAAAGAAAAATAAATTTGGGTTCTCCTCAAAACGTCAAAATCGGGATTTTAAATGTCAAAATTGGTGAGTACCTTCCTTTCGCAAGTGGCTTGGATAAGTTCGTTAGCCAGGAAAATCCGCCGAGGTTTTCCCGGAAAATTTTGTATTTTCTTTCGAAAAAAATTTATATTTCCAAAATTAACAAAGTAAGGGCAACCAAATTTTATACGCGGGTTTATATCATTATATATATACAAAAAAGTTATAGGCATTTAAACAAAAATAAATTGGGGTTTTTCACAAAACGTCAAAGTTGCGATTTACACGTCAAAATTGACATTTAGGAAAAGAACTTGAATCTAATACGGGCTATGGAAATAAAATGTCTCAAGAAGAATGTTTTACAAACCCTGAAGTCTTAGTTTTAACCGTCATTGTCCTTCATTTTAATAAAATGTTTCCAGAAAATTCATTTCAAATAGACCCTTTCTCTGACGCTTGGCAGTAGTCTTAGCTATAGAGTTTATCGTTAATGGTATATAATTTTTGTAGAATTTTCGTAAAAAAAATCAATAAAGCTCAATATATCTGTTATTATACAAGATATGAACAAAAAATGTATATATTAATTATAGGGTGTCTTGAGCTACATCTTAAAAAATTATTTCTACAATCACAGGGTGGCCCATAAGTCATTGGTGATACAAATTTTCTTTTTTTTTAAATCAAACACGCCTTATGTTATTGCATTTTTGCATTTTCCATCGAAATATAATGCATGTTTGTAAGAAAAAAAATTCTGGGCGCAGTGAAGGGGGTTATGGTAGCGAATTTCGATCAAATTCTTAATATTTGAATAGCTCAATTTGCTATTAACCTATAAGGTTGACCAAAAAACGAATTTTTTCGGGAACACTTTAAGTTTACTTTCGGAAATTTTTGTACATTTTCAAACAATAAAGTTATTTTGATGAAACATGGCACATTGTTTTTACTATATAGGTTATACTGGTAACCAAATTTGATGCCTGCTTTCTTAAAAAAACGCACATTATTGCTATTAAAAAATAGTTTTATGAAAATTCACTACCATAACGCACTTGCTGCGTCCAGAGTTTTTATTAGTTTTTTCAGGTTGTTTTAATAGAATGACACCTTTTTTAGATTTTTAAAGAATTGCGATTAATTCTGTATATATTAATAACACTTTTTAATAAGCACTATGTTATCTTGTTTATTAGTCACACCTAGGTTAAAATAATAGTAAGTAAAATCAAAACAAGTTCCACGCGGCACTCGAGATTCGTTTTCTGAACACTGAGTAGACCGTTTATCACTAGATCACACTGCTCGCTTGGCTGATGCACACAGTAAACTCGGACGAGAACGGTGTATTCAACGTGGTATGGCCGTTGCCATTGATAATTGTACATATCTGGACCTAAAAGGTGCTTTTCATATAGAGAACTGGTGTCTAATAGGTTATGTGTAAAATTTCGACTAAATCTGAAACTGGAATAAAATGCAGTAATTGTCCTGGTGCTTCGCGGTATGAAATTAAGATTCGAAACGTATCAAACAATTGGGTGTATTATTTTTGTTATTCCTATTACCATGCTTTTCAGTTGTCGACAGTACCATAGACACCTGTGCACTTATTTCTACATAACTGACAAAGAAACGATTTTCCACAATTTTAGGTGGGTGTGTCCTTCCGAGAATTCACTTTATTGGGGTTGTTGTAAACCATGTGGTCCGTTTAACCGGATAATAGTTCTTCACCTGACCATAAAATATTTTTGTTTCATTGTAAACACGTTTTCGGTGGAAGCATGGTTTTTTCGGAATTTTGTTATTGTACGATTCAGAAAAAGGTTAGCATGAAGGACCAGAGGAACTGTTCTTTGTAAGTACAGATTTATAATAGATGCACGTGTTAAAACAATAACGATTTATTCTACTAGTTATCAATTTAAGTACAAAGTTAATACAGATGTTGTGACCCAATAACGAGACCACAAACGGTGACTTACAAATAGACTGAAGACGGGTAGGCTGACGTGATCGGCACGTAGCAGTGTCGCTGATACCTGGGGCTCCATCTAAAGAAGGTGACCACGGTGATGCAATTGTCTAGGTGACAGTGCACTCACAAGCACATGGTGCACTTCGGTCACGGGTCCGCCGCTCGCTGCAAAAGGGGTTCCTGCACACGAGGCGCACGTACTGCTACAATGACCAGGAAGCTGTATGGGCTGCTGACTGGCTCACAAGCACGGGGTGCACTTCGGCCACGGGTCCGCCGCTCGCTGCAAAAGGGGTTCCAGCACACGAGGCGCACGTACTGCTACAATGAATAAAAAGCTGTGTGGACTGATGACTGGCTATCGCTGCTTCACTTGATTGGTGATCTGTTTCATCTCTCTGATATATGACAGTTCTTGTTTTTCATGACATTATTTTTTGCTGTCACATCAACTCTGATAACAAGTGACGCTGGCCGCCAACTCTCACGGGGATAGTCTCACTGAGGGTGGAGATTAAACGATACCAGGACACAACATACCGCCCACCAAATCACAACTTGGCGTGATTTAACAAAAGTGAAAAGGTTAAAAATCGGTCGAGCATGACGAGACCGAAAGGACATGATCATTAATATCGAAGTCATTGCGTATCCGAATATCTACACACACCCATACCCGCACATATACATATAGACAATACAGGTGTTAACTTAAAACTACACTGACTTGAAGAAACTAGACTAGAAGTGGTTACTGTTGGGCTAACGGACACAGGTTGATTTGTCACCGGACCAACAGTAACATGATTTTAACGAAAGAAATCCCGCCCACCATCTGGAGCATGGGGACAGCTACTTTAAAACATGTGAGGTGACATAGATAGGCTAAACTGTTAACCTAAGACTAAACCTACTTGAAAACCTAAAACTAATGATGGTTGCTGCTGGGGCAACGGACATAGTTTGATGGGTTACCAGACCAACAGTAACATAAGCTTCAGGAAGGAAGGCCCCGCCCACCATGTGGAGCATGAGGGCAGCGATTTTAGACCTACGAGGTAACATATATAGGCTAAACTGTTAACCTCAGACTAAATTTACTTGAGCTAATGGTGGTTACTGCTGGGGCACCGGACATAGGTTGATATTTTTCCGGACTAGCAACAACATGGGCTTAGCGAAGAAACGCCCCGCCCACCATGTAAAGCGTGAGGACAGCGACTTCAAACCCGCGAGGTGACGATCATATCCAACTGAGTGCGACAGTGGAGTCGCTCCAAGCCACGATTTGACCGAAAGTCCGACTCTGCGTGAGTGCGGAAAACAACGACCTGAGGTTTGACAGCAGAATGGCAGTGCACCATTTTTATCTGGGGATTGAAACGACTTGTGCGTGTGCCACTGTGGACTTGGCGATAAGAAGTTTGGCAGACATGCCTCCTCTTGCGTCAACAACTCGAACGTGTATGACTTAGGCGTGTCCGGTTGCGGATGCATCACACAAGGCGTGTAATGCACAAGGCCGAATAAATGATTAAAAAATGAATAAGATAGATAGAAATACGATAGGCATATCATCTTTGCCTGGGGCTTAAGCCGTTGCCGGATAAGTTCGTCGGATGGTGGATGATCCCAATGGATGCCCCATAACCACAGTCGCTGAATATGGTTTTTAGCAAACCATTTGACTTGACATGGGAAACCTGGAGGGTCGTAGATGCGAGCCACCTCCGCTGAAATAGAGCGGTTAGAGCACGGTGAAGTTAACACGGGGTTAACTTAAAGATTAAAAGTTGAAACCAGTTTGCGCAGGTGTCTAACACACCAGAATAAATAGTAAGATCAATTGAAGGTTGAACCCGGTTTGCGCAGGTGTTTAACGCACCAGAATAAATAGGAAGATCAATTAAAGGTTGAAACCGGTTTGCGCAGGTGTCTAACGCACCAGAATAAATAGGAAGATCAATTAAATGTTGACACGGGTTTGCGCAGGTGTCTAACGCACCAGAATAAATAGGAAGATCAGTTATTACATTTACCTTTATTGCTTAAAATTATACAGCATGTTTATTCAATAAGTCTAAGACTTGTGGTGAATATTAACATAATTTTATACATAGTTGCATCCAAAACTGCTTGACAACACTCCAAATTCAACAACCTTAAAATTTTGACATTCCAAAAAATTTCTTTCCTGTTCCATTTCGTTCTTCTAATGTTTCACCTGATACCTCCATTTACAATTAATACTAATCACTTCATAATACTTTTCCAACTGCAAGCCTTTCTCAACTACCCATATTTTTGCCGAAATGGTAAATTTTGTACGAGACCAAAAATGACATTTTAATTTGACATACCGGTTTGCGCAGGTGTCTAACGCACCAGAATAAATAGGAAGATCGGTTAAAGGTTGAAGCCGGTTTGCGCAGGTGTCTAACATACCAGAATAAATAGAAAGATTAATTAAAGGAAGCCTAACGTTAATCTTCTTAACAACACCCGCACCCTCCTGTGAATCCGAACTTTCCATTGCCGACGGGGGGTTGGATGAAACCTCTTGTGAATCACAAGTTCTTACTTCGGATGGGGGGCGGAATGAAATAACTGTAGGAGTAAGCGGGTGTGAATGGTCACCCTTAACAGAAAGCTGGCGCTTTATTGTATTGATTTTGATGACAAGACCGTCAACTGTAACGCTTGCCTCGAACAACGTGTTAATTCTTTTTTCGGTTGCATTATCTACCAATGCATGCCTTTGTACATTTTCAACATACATGTAAATTTCTCTTGCTTTGGGATAAGCCGTAAGGAATTCAAATACTCTTTCCTGATCTAGAGAAGCCTGTTTAGCAAGCTCTAGAAGAGCATCTAAACGGAAAATATATCTCTTCCATCGTGCGATCGCCTCTTCCACTGTATACTCCATCTCAAGAGTAAGACACAAATAACAACGAGAAAAAAGGCGAGAAGAAACTATATATAGACAGTAAAGGAGTAATAAAGCGAATTTGAGTATTGAGAACGGAACCCTTGAAGATCCTTAGATAAGCTGTATCGACACTGTAAATGTAAAGATATCGTGAACGATACCGGCTGGAATTTGTTAGAATGCGTATTATACCTGCCTGCATAAACAATAACCAAGATATTTGAATTGTCACCAGGAGCGTATTAAATAAGCTTATAATTTTTAATTTTTCAAGCGTAAATTAAAAATTTATATTAAAGGAAAACTTTAAATAATCGAATCAGCATAATCACCATAAAAAGACTACATTCGATTAAGTTGATATCGTGTAAGCCACGTGCAATAGGTAAAAGATGAAACAAAGACACTGTCACGTGTCTTATCGTAATAAAAGTACGAAATTGCACACACAAAAGCAGATATTCAATAGAATTCAAGTTTATTTGTTGGTTCAATTTGAGCCATTAAAATTATTTACCATGGACTCTAGTGTAGTTGAGCACTTGTACCTTCTCTAAAATCTTGACTGTAACTTCATTTTTCGTTGTTACCATATAAAGCAGTCTAGGATGCTTTGTTTTCATCTTAAAGCAGTTAATAGCTGGAATAACATTGACATTTTGAAGTTCATCTAGAACATCTTCTGGCTTGGGGTTGTGATCTAAACCGTAAACAACAAATGCATGTGGTTTATTGTCTTTTAAGGTGTAAGAATGATATTCCATGCACTTTATTGTTTCCAGTTCTCTGAAGCACCTTTCCCAATCTTTTTTAGTATTAACATAGATGTTGGTATTATTAAATGGATATTTTATTTTAATCCATCGGTTCCATCATGAACATTGACCTTTCCATGAAGAATGATTGGCGGCAGCCTTTTTCCTTTTTTATTGCTCCTTGAGCTTTCGTTGGGTTTGTTCTCCCATATCATTTCTTCTTCATCGCCATCAGAAAAAACTTGGTAGCGATTAGACACGGGCGTTACTGTTTTATTAGTTTTTTTAATTAAATTGTTTTGCATTTCGTTTCTAGCTTTTCTTTTTGGTTTTACGATTGTAAAGCCATCATTTTTTTCGATTTCGTTGTTGACATTGTTAACCGCTGACAATTCTTCTGTTTTATTTAACGTTGCACTATTATCTTCTTCTACACACTGTTCTAACACTTTGTCTAATATCACATGGCCCTTGTTGCACATTCTTATAATGTCTATTAATTTTTCTCTATCTTCATCTTTTTAGGGTTTATTTACCAATACAATTTCTAGTTAACACTCACAGTACTATTAATATTTTGGTTAAACACTGCACTAAATTAAACAATCACGTTTAGAAAGCGTGCGACCGATACGGCTGCTTGGCTGAGACTGGACGAGAACGGTGTATTCAACGTGGTATGGCCGTTGCCATTGATAATTGTACATATCTGGACCTAAAAGGTACTTTTCATATAGAGCAACGGTGTCTAATAATGTAACAAGTTATGTGTAAAATTTCGAGTAAATCTGAAACTGGAGTAAAATGCAGTAATTGCCCTGTGCTTCGCGATATGAAATAAACATTCGAAACGTATCAATCCATTGTGTGTCTTCTTTTTGTTATTCTTATTACCATGCTTTTCAGTTTGCGACAGTACCATAGGCATATGTGCACTTATTTCTACATAACGGACAAAGAAACGATTTTCCACAATTTTAGGTGGGAGTGTCCTTCCGAAAATTCACTTTATTGGGGTTGTTGTAAACCATGTGGTTCGTTTAACCGGATAATAGTTCATCATCTAACAATAAATTATTTTTGTTTCATTGTAAACCCCTTTTTAGGTGAGCGCATGGTTTTGTCGGAATTTTGTTATAGAGTTTGCGATAAGCGATGCGGTTTTAATAATGTACAATTAGCCTACCTGCTGTAATCTTTATTTTGTGAAAATGCTTACACATGATAAGTGGTTACTTGCGGCTGAAAACATATAAATATAATAATAACTACAAAAATATACTCTATTTCTTTATAGCCAAAAGACATGTGACTGACAGAACCGAAAAGTGCTCATGGTAAAAGAAAATATGTAATGAATAAATCTTAGGGTCGATGAGTTGACAAGAAAATAAATTTGAAAAACCTGCCTTAACTAATACGTTGCTTAAAAGCTAGTTACTATATATATATATATATATATATATATATATATATATATATATATATATATATATATATATATATATATATATATATATATATACATGTTTACAGTAATTTATTTACACTATATACAATTTACAAGAATTGTTTCGTTCTTCAAGCCAATTTTGGAAATTTCATATATACACAATGTACATGCATTCACACACACGAACACACACACACACATACCTATATACGTGCACAATCTTGATTCCAAAATTTTGTGTGAAACTAAGGTAGTTTATGTTTATATTTAGATTTGGATAAATGTTGCATGTACGTCTGATATTTTTAGTCAGAATGCTATTCCGAATCTGGTTTTCAGAAAAAAATTCAGAAAATTCTAATATGTGATCCTTTATGGGAACTATTTCCGTTTGCTGGTGCATCTGGATAATTCTTGTGTATCTATCCTTTCCTGTAATTAACCTTAAGCATTTATTTTCAAATACAGAGAATTTTTTATATTTTGTATCTGAAATGCTACACCAAGCTGGTGCTCCATATGTAATGATGGGCCTGATTAATGCTTTATATATTAGTAACTTGTTTTGCATGGTAAGTGAGCCACTCCTCAAAAGGGGGTAAAGTGCAGCATGGCCTTTTTTAATTAAGTAATTAATATTATCTTGGAAGTTGTGCACTGTTAGCTGGATGATTGCCTGAGCAGTTGCAACATTTTGATGCAGAGTCTTTGTCATTTTTAGACTCGTATGTAAGATGGGGAGCTGCACATTTGAGGCAATTTGGTACTGGGTTACGATGTAGCGTGTCCCCACGCCTGACATATCTGATATTGCGTAATAACTTTATTGTTATAATGTCGATCCCATTTCACACAAGTGTGACAGATATTTTATTTTAGCACTCAGATGCTTCAGCATAATTGTGTTGTCAGAGATCACCATATACAAGGGCCCTTTCCTATTTTTCATTAAGGTGCATTTTGCTAGAAGCTTATAGTTATTCTTAAGTTCTGCTACTATTTCTTCTGGGGCTGGACTGTGGTCTAATCCATATACTACAAAAGCATGCGGCTTTTCAGATTTCAGTGTATAAGTGTGAAAGGGTACATCTCCTTGGGCCACCAAGGCATTTCTGGATATTTTCTATTCCTGTATGTCATTAATGTATATATTGGTATTATTGAAAGTATATTTTAGATAAAAACCTTTCTTGATATATTGGTTTGTAAATTGTATTGTGGTGCCGTGTTCCTTAGGATTTTTCCATGTAATATAATTGGAGGTGGTTTCAATTTTATTTGTGTTAGTTTTTTACTACCGTCATCTTGAGAGTTCTCGTATGGGTTTTCCAATTCTGATATTTCATCAGCATGAAATGCCAGTGCATCGTATTTATTACTAATATCGACACTATACATTGTATTTTCAACAATAATATTTTTCTTTGCTGATACGTTACCATCAGATGTTTCTAGTTTTCTTTTTGTTCTTGTTAATTTAGAAAATTTTACCTGGCTATTTTGTAAAACTTTGCTTGGTATGACAGCTAGATCAGACTGAACGGGAACTGAATTTTGCAGTTCTGATTCATTTACAATTTTGGTTTAATTGTATATACACTATTCACTAAAATTTAACCGTCACTTAAATGTTTATGCTCTCTGACTAATAACCATCAACGAGGAACCATTTTATTGGAAACTACTATACAATCAATGCTCCGTTCGCAAAACACATCCGCTCTTGTAACTTTATTTTGACAACGCACCGGACGAGAACCGGTGTATTCATCGTGGTAGGGCCGTTGCCAATGATAATTGCACATATCTGGACCTAAAAGGTGCTTTTCATATAGAGAAATGGTGTCCAATAATGTAATAAGTTAAGTGTAAAATTTCGACTAAATCTGAAACTGTAATAAAATGCAGTAATTATCCTGGTCCCTCGCGATATGAAATTAATATTCGAAACGTATAAAGCATTGTGTCTTCTTTTTGTTATTCTTATTAACATGCTTTTCAGTTCTCGACAGTAACATAGACATCTGTGCACGTATTTCTACATAATGGACAAAGAAACGATTTTCCACAATTGTAGGTGGGGGTGTCCTTCCGAGAATTCACTTTATTGGGGTTGTTGTAAACCATGTGGTCCGTTTAACCGGATAATTCATCATCTGACCATTACTTATTTTGTTTCATTGTAAACACGTTTTCAGTGGGAGCATGGTTTTTTCGGAAATTTGTTATGGAGTTTGCGATAAGCGATGGAGTTAATAATGTATAATTAGCCTACTTGCTGTAATCTTTATTTTGTGAAAATGCTTACACATTATAAGTGGTTACTTGCGGCTGAAAATATATAAATATAATAATAACTACAAAAATATACTCTATTTCTTTATAGCCAAAAGACATGTGACTGACAGAACAGATAAGTGCCATGGTAAAAAAAATATGTAAAGAATAAAAATTTCAGAGAAAAAAGGTGGCAACAGCACACGGTGTTCCCAGGCGGTCACCTGTCCAAATACTGACCGTTCCCGACGTTGCTTAACTTCGGTGAATGGACGAGAAACTCAAACTAAACAACATTTATTGATCTCACTAGAATAATATACAAGAATGTACATGAAAGGGTTTTATAGATAATTTACAAAGTTCCAGCTTAATAGAGCTATTACATTGTCTTTGAAGTTATGACAAATACAAATAACATGTTTACAATTCTTATTACCATGACCTATACAATATACATATGTGGATGGGGGGGATCGTATTTGGCTAAGGCGTAAGCCATTGGTACAGTTTGAAATATATAGATGCATATATTTCTAATTACTAATATATAAACTATGAATATATTTACAGAAAAAAAGGTGTTACATTAAAAAACCTGCGTACACATTTACATCAAAAACATATGGTTAGATCAGTAGTTTCGTACTGATTTGTGTTTTCTCAGGTTACTATAACTAATACAGTCGTTATTTTAATTATTTTGGTTTTTTATATAACGATGCCTATGGATTTTTAAAAAAAATTGTTTGTCAAATGGTAGCTTATGTTTGACAGTAAACAAAAGCTGACTGGATGTTAAAAGAAAAAAATTCTCACCTTCACTCTTGGAAGTGGATTATGCTTGGAACCAAACAACTAGATCTTCCTATAAGGCATATGTTTATAATGCCATAGATCCCAAATCCCTTACTGCCATATGCAACCAAATATTCATATATACCTACATACCATATAACACTGTTAAAATTATACCAATCTTACTAGTGAGCAATTTCCATTCAAACTACCATTATTCGGGACACCTATGTGTCTCAGTGAACCTAATTCAACATCCGCCCTGTTGAAACGGCTTGTGGATCTTCTACGACAACAGTATGAGGGCTTCTACGGGTATTACGAACAACTAAAATTCCAGGTCCATCTCACTTCACATAATTCCATAAAATGGGTGTGTAGAATACACTTGGAATGCAATACACCAATAAAATCAATGACCAGCTCGACCGCGACTTTGCAAATTGATCGAAGTTTTCCAACAAGGTTAAAGGTTACCATTAAAATTCCACAAATAATATGTACAATTTTTCTATACAGCTGTAAACTAGCGTCGACAAAACCCTGCTAACAGAATCTTCTCAAATAAATAATTACCCATACAATATTTCTCTCCTTGGGGAGCCGCTAATTAATTATCTTACATAAAATTTCTCAAACAAGATGATCTCTGGCCGAAAGTTCGTTCACTTCTTTCCTCACTTATTCCAAATTTTTCCTACTATCAAACAAAAAAAAAAAAAAAGAAAACCCTTTTTTTCCTTCTTTTTATGGTGATTAGATTCCTCAGAGACGACCCATGCACAGATAATTTGCATAGCAACAGACAGAATTTCGCTCAAATTTTAAAAAATAAAATATCCATGAAACATTCTGGAGTCTTATAATTATAAATTCGCCATAGGCGCGCCGATTAAGAGGTTGCATCTACCAACGTAAATCACACGCTCCTAAAAGCACAAAATAAGACCCCCGGACAGGGAACACCATTGGCAACCAGAGTAGATAGCCGAAATCAAGCCACACAACATGTTCAGAGAAAGACTGAATCTGCGGATTTAGATAGCCCGCTATACCACTAAGAATATTTATGGTTGTATATAAGTGTGTTCTACTAGCGAGAATGCAAGGGTCGAAATCTGCTCAGAATTCATGGGTTTAATCAAAAGTGCAACTTTGTAACGGTGGTGAAAATAAACCGTTACCAGGCCATATGCTTTCCTAATTAATTATTTTATGTGTTTCTTAAAAGTGAGCCCAATATCTAATTTAACACCCAAGTATTTTACGTTACGATTTTCATTTATTATTTTGTTGTTTATTTTCAGTGGTTGAAAAATCTTAATATCTTAATTTTTTTAATAAAGACCACTGTTACTGCTTTATTGGGATTGACTTTGAGTTTCTATTTTTCAAAATATTTTTCCAGTATATTCTGGTGAATTTGTTTTGCAGCAACGGCAGCGCGAAAGGAATGGGCGTAAATGGCAGTGTCGTCTGCGAATAGGGCAGATATGGTTTTTGGGAACTGTGGAAAGGCGTTGATGCAAATATTAAACAAATTCGGAGCAATTAGAGAACCCTGGGGAACCCCAGCGTGTATTGTTTTTACGCCTGGTTTTGTGTTATTAATGATCACTTGAAATGATGTGTTCTGTATGTATGAGTATACTAATTTACTTATGTAGGTGGGATATCTGATTTGGATCATTTTATAGAGTAGTCCGTCATGCCAAACGGTATCGAAAGGTTTTTGAAGGCCCAGTATCTTTATTAAAGTTTACGCTATCATTTACAGTTCTAACTACCTGTTGGACTGTATTGTGTTTACTTTTAAAGCCAAATTCTATGTCTAGTAGGAACGGTATCTTTTTGATGTTTTTGGAGAGGAATATTAATAATAGCTTCCGTCACTTTACTTGGTATATTGAGTAAGCTGACGGGTCTGTAGCTGTCCGGTTTATTGCTGGGTTTTTCTGGTTTATGAATGGGTATGGCATCGGCCACTTTCATTTCCATTCTTCTGTGAAGTGTCCTAACCGTAAAATTGCATTTACTATGTATGTGAACTTGATAAATCCCTTCTACGAAAGGTTTCGAACGGCAGTGTTCTGTCTCTTATCGGTCCCTGGCGCCCTATTCCGTGTTCTACATATTAGTTTGCGTTCTTCCCATGGGTATGTTAAATTATGTTTTCAGGTATTGTCATTTGGGGTCTCGTTTTCGATATAATGTCTTACTGTTTGAATAATATTGCTTTGTTCTTCTGTATTATGGTTTTACATGAATTGTGTACGTTTTCGAAATATACTGCAATATGTTCCGCTTTTTCTCTATCGGTTATAAGGAAGGTGTTTTGGTCGTTTAGTGCGGTAGGGACTTATTGGCATGGCTTTGTCAGTTTTGTGGTATTTTTCCAGAGACTATTATCTTTTACCTTTAATTTACTTAATCTAGCATTATTATATTATAATATAAAATTTTTCTCATTTAATCTAATTTCTCTACTTAGTTTATTTACAAGTTGTTTATCTTCGCCGTTTCTACTGTGCTGCCAACTTCTCCTAACTGCATTTTTTTAATTTATTTTATTACGAATATTTTCAGGGTGGTTTAAGTTGTCACTGTTTATTGTAATTAGTTTAACTGATTTACTAATACTGTGTTTTTATTAGTTTTCTAAAATTTATTACTTCTGTTTCTAATTCGGCTTTATTATTAATAACAGTACATACAGACTTGGAGACTACTTCTCTGGCTTCACTGTTGGTTTTCGTTTTTGTAGGTGAAGGACGTAGCCAGCGCGTAAGCTAACTGGAGCAAGTGTCCCTTACGAATTCTGGATGTTCTAGGATGTTCTTCAACGTTTCTGTGACTATAGTTTCGTAGCTTGACAGCATTCTCAGACAGATAAAAATGGAATTAGTACGAAATCATGACAACTGCAAATAAAGATATGTTGCTATGTTATGATATGATGTTTTGATCAAAAAATTTCTCAAATTGAAAATAAAATAAAACACAGATGGCAGATGAGGCATTTAAAATGTCTATGTGATGTATGTCAATATTTAACATAAAAATAGAACTAGCCTATAATAACTATGAGAACAGTTACAACAATAAAATAACTAAACAATAACAGTATAAATGCAGTCACAAATAGGTGTTATCACTTAATCTAATAATGCAATTTTCTATAGAATTTGTGTTTTTTCCGATGTATTCGTGAGGCACGTTTCTTTTAAATAAGTAAACTAAACCACCCCCATTCAAATAATTACTATCGTCTCTATGGCAAATATATTTTTTTATAATAAATTTGTCTATAGTTGTTAATTTTGTTTCACAGATTCCCATAATATCTATCTCCCCCTTAAAAATTCAATTAGTTCGGCTCTTATTTTTGACGCCGTTTGCATTCCAGAAGCATATATTAAACATTTTAGTCATCAAGCGATTTGCAAAAGTCTACGAGTCTTTGAAATTTTTCGTTATTTGATTCACAACTTTTAAGTTGATTTTTAAGAGTTTAAAGCAAATGGAACATTTTTGTAATGTTTAGTTGTTTGTCTATTTTCTTCGTTAGGTTAATAGTAAATTTAAATATATTATACTACTATCGTCTCTGCTTACCTTAATAGAGTTTTCTATATTTTGTACACTGCTATTTGTTGCGCTTGTTTTCACGGCACTGCTATATTGCACATGGTTGTCATATGTTTTACTGCCGGTACTACTAAGTATTTGATTGTTTTCTTGTGTCCACGGGTTTAACACTTTTGGTGGTGAGGAAGGATTCTTTTCTCCGGCTGTTTTGGCTGCTTCCTAAGAGATTTGTATTTTATTTTGTCTCGGTATACTTTGCAGTTTAAAGAATTTTCAGGGTGCTCTTCTTCGCAAGTTGTGCATTTTGCTGGAGTCTCTTTTGTCTTCAGGCAGTTTTTTGTAATATGCTTCCCGGCACATTTTAGGCATTTTGGGAGAAGCATAACAATTAATAGAGGAATGTCCCCGTGCCTGGCAGTAGTGACATTGAGTAAGGATCTTTTTCCGTTGGTATATTTCCCAATTAATTTTAGTTCTATCACCATATCTGATTTCTTTTTGTAACCACCATAATTTAATTTTGGCTGATGTTACGATCATGTATAAAGGATCGAATTTTGTAGTCATTTGTATAATTTTTATGACTTATGCACCTTGTTCGATGAGGTTTTCTCGTATTTCGTTAATTTCATGGGTTCCCTGTAGGTCTTTTAATACAAAGGCATGCGTTTTGGAACTCTTTGCAGTATAGCTATGGAACTATAATTTGTCTTTTTTGAAAATTTCTATTAAAGTTAGGTTTTCGCTTGTGGCAAATACATATGTTCTATTTCGGTTGTATTTAATATAAAATTTGTTTTGTAGATGCTTAGATAGCGCATCTACAAAGTCTTTGTGGTGCTGGATATTCCGGTGTATGATAACCGGGGGAAATGTTTTGTCACTTAGTTGTGGCTATTTTATTTTTATTTTCCTGTGCTGGCTGTTCGTTTTGAGACCAGTCCATTTGCGAATTATCAATTTGTGTCCCGAGGGGGGCGAACTTGTAGGTGTTTACTCCACTGTTATTAACGTTATTGGTAGTTGCGCTAGTATTCATTTTTCTTCTTTTACTTGAACAGGATTCAAAGTAGTTAAAATCTTTATGGTTGCTGTTTTTATCACGGCGATTGGTCTTCTTGTTGTTTTTACTTTCTGCCATTGTCGCGGCTACGATGGTAGTCGACTCATATGGCTCTTGAGTGCCATTAGTAGTGGCTAGATTCCGTTCATTTTTTTATTTTTGTCTATAGCTGCGCACACTACAGATATTATACACACATATATACACGTATATATACACATATATACGCATACATATAAAAGACACACTCCCGCAAGGTTTACGCAGTTGTAGTACTTCTTGATATTTTCTATCACTGATAATAGTTTCACACTTCATGGTTAACACTCTGTACTCTCGGTAGGTCTGCCTCGGACCGTGGTCAAGAGAACCGGTGTATTCAACGTGGTATGCCGGTTGCGATTGTTAATTATACATATCTAGACAAAAAAGGTGACTTTCAAATAGAGAAATGGTGTCTCATAATGTAATAAGTTATGTGTAAAATTTCGACCAAACCTGAAACTGGAATAAAATGCAGTAATTGTCCTGGTGCTTCCCGATATGAAATTAAATTCAAAACGTATCAAGCCATTGTGGGTTTTCTTTTTGGTATTCTTATTACCATGCTTTTAAGTTTGCGACAGTACCATAGGCACCTGTGCACTTATTTCTACCTAACGGACAAAGAAACGATTTTCCACAATTTTAGGTGGAGGTGTCCTTCCGAGAATTCACTTTATTGGGGTTGCTGTAAACCATGTGGTCCGTTTAACCGGATAATAGTTCATCATCTGACCATAAATTAGTTTTGTTTAATCGTAAACACGTTTTCGGTACGAGCATAGCATGCTTGTCGAAATTTTGTTACGGACTTTGCGATAAGCGATTGAGGTAATAATGTACAATTAGCCTATTTGCTGTAATCTTTATTTTGTTAAGTGGTTCACGCATTATAAGTGGTTTCTTGCGGCTGGAAACATATAAATATAATAATAACTGCAAAATATACTTTATTTCTTTATAGCCAAAAGACATGTGACTGACAGAACCGGTAAGTGCTCATGGTAAAAAAATATGTAATGAATAAAAATTTCAGAGAAAAAAGGGTGGCAACAGCACACGGTGTTCGCAGGCGGTCACCCATCCAAGTACTGACCGTGCCCGACGTTGCTTAACTTCGGTGATCGGACGAGAACCTAACCTAACCTAAGATATATTTATATGTTGTATTTTAAAATGGCCTCTTTGTAGAACAAAGCGGCTTAGAATTGCTGGTTGCGTGTAACTAAAGCTTCTTGCCTGCTGGCTCAAATCTTTACATTTTTTTGTTTTCTCAATTTAGAGTTTAGATAATTACTTTACAATTCATAATTTCTTAATATACTTATATACATGTTCTGTTTCCTCGTCCGTTAATTTTGAGGACATTGTCCCCTTTAATCCCAGCGAACGTTGCGTTTTTGTTTTTGTGCTTATTATAATTATTACTAACCTAACCTAGACTACCATACTATTATATATTCAGCTTTCTGGTTACTCCCTTTGCTTTTTATCTTGTTAAGTTTTGTTTTGTATTTATTCGAAATCTATCAGGTATAAACACTTAAAACAAAATACAGATATATGCACACATATACATTGCACATATACATACACTCGTACACATATTTACACATGCATATACACATTTACACATACAATACATATACTCACATACATACATATTTAAACACTCACACAAGCAAACCATTTGCATGTCGAGATAGATTTACGTTACAAATTGTTTTTTTCAGTTTATAGCGTTGTAAATTTTTTTAATTAGTTTTCTAAGTGATCCTCAGCATAAAATTTAGTACCACTGTATGAGAGTTTATATTTAATTCGGAGGGTTGGGTTATTTGATTTTGTTTTGATTATATTTTTTGTCAACGGGCTGTGTTTTATTTGCTTTTCGTAGAAGTTTTCGGACAACTTTTCGATGTATTCCATTATTGGCGGTATGTTGGTGTCCCTGTGCATTTTTATGACGTTGGCATATCTGTCTCTGCTTGTAATTAATCGTAGGCATTTGTTTTGATACACCTGAAGCTTTTTTCTGTCTCTGGCCATCATAAGCGCCGACCATGCAGGACTGGCATATGTTAAAGCGGGTCTGATTACGGTTGTATAGACAAGCTTTTTGTTTTTTTGATTCAGTTTTCTATTGCTCATTAATGGGTATACTTGTTTCATTATTCGGTATACTTGTTTCATTATTCGATACACTTTGTTAATTGTGTTGTTAATATGCTGGTCAAAATTCAACCTATTATCTAGAGTAATGCCCAGGTGTTTTACATGGTCTTTATTTTCTATTGTGGCGTGTGACACTTTTAACTGTTGATAAATTTTGTTATTACTGAACTTTTTTGAAAAAATTATCTTTTCAGTTTTATTAGCATTAATTCTGATGTTCCAGTTTTTGTAATATTTTTCCAGAATGTCCACATGTATTTGGATCTGTTGGTTTGCTACTTCTGCTCAGTACGAATGGCTGTAAATGGCAGTGTCATCAGCGTACAGGGACAAATTGGTTTTTTCGAATGTTGGTATGTCGTGTATAAAATAATTAAATAATTTTGGACCTAGGACACTACCTTGCGGGACCCCAGCATGTGTATGGTTTTTTGTACTGATAATGTGTTATTAATTTTAACTATTATTTTTCTGTCTGTCAAACATGAGTTTATTAACAAAATTAAATGGTGTGGTATTTTCATTTGTATAAGCTTGTATATCAACTTCTGTGTCCAGACCGTATCGAATGCCTTTTTCGATATCCAGAAGAGTCATGACAGTGTTATTTCCCTTGTTAAAATTCAGAGTGACATCGTTTATTAGTGAATTTTCTTAGAAAAAATTCACTAATGAGGAGATCTCGACTTTTGAATTTTGAAAAAATTTCTTCAAATGAGCGCGATCTAGGACCCCTAGAACCCATATCCGGGGTCAGTTTCAATTTTTATATGTTTATATATATATATATATATATATATATATATATATATATATATATATATTTATATATATATATATATATATATATATATATATATATATATATATATATATATATATATATATATATTTATATATATATATATATATATATATATATATATATATATATATATTTATATATATATATATATATATATATATATATATATATATATATATATATATATATATATATATATATATATATATATGTATGTATCACACCGATAACTCAAAAAATAATGGGCCGATTTTGATAAAATTTGGCATGTACCTTTCTTTTGTAAATGGCTTGGATAAGTTCGCTAGCCAGGAAAATCGGACGAGGTTTTCCGGGAAAATTTTGAGTTTTCATTCGAAAAAAATTCTTATCTCAAAAAGTAATAAGCCGATTTTTATAAAATTTGGCATGTACCTTTCTTTTGTAAATGGCTTTGACAAGTTTGTTAGTCAAGAAAATCGGACGAGGTTTTCCGGGAAAATTTTGAGTTTTCATTCGAAAAAAATTCTTATCTCAAAAAGTAATAAGCCGATTTTAATAAAATTTGGCATGTACCTTTCTTTTGTAAATGGCTTTGACAAGTTTGTTAGTCAAGAAAATCGGACGAGGTTTTCCGGGAAAATTTTGAGTTTTCATTCGAAAAAAATTTTTTTCTCAAAGAATAATAGGCCGATTTTGATAAAATTTGGCATGTACCTTCCTTTTGTAAATGACTTTGACAAGTTCGTTAATCAAAAAAATCGGACGAGGTTTTCCGGGAAAATTTTGAGTTTTAATTTGAAAAAAATTTTTATCTTAAAAAATAAGAAATCTATGAAAACCAAATTTGGTAGGTAGGTTTACGATATAAAAAGTAAACTATACACCAAAATTTAGATTTCTATGTTACAAGAAAAAAAGTTATAATAAAATATTTTGTGCCAGATCATTTCTATGAAAATTCACTACCATAACGCACTTGCTGCGTCTTTCTGGATTTTAATCTTGTAATCTGCATAGTCGTGCTGTGCCTTGCCTTGAAACCAAACTGCTGCTCGTTTGTTATTTTTAGCCGAATGTCTGCCTTATTCAAACGAATTTGAATAATTTTTTCTGTTAGTTTTGCCAGGGTATTAAGTAGGCTGATTGGCCTATACGATAGAGGTGAAGATCGGTCTTTTCCTGGTTTTGGTATAGCTATAACATGCGCCAGCTTCCATGAACTAGGGAAATATTTTAGGATTAAAATGGCATTAATAATGTACACTAACTGCACAATAGCTTTTCTAGAAAGGTTTTTTAAAATCTTATTAGGAATCTCGTCAGGTCCCGGTGCTTTCCTAGCAGGCAGTTTCTTTATAATGTCTATTATCTCTTTAGGGGAAGTAAGTAGTTCGATTTTCTGAGAATCTGTTAGTTCCGGATGATCTGAGACTAGGAAGTTATTAACAGCATTTTGTACATCCTGTTTTAACGGGCTATTGTTGTTTATTTGATTATGTACACTCGCGAAGCTCTCTATCAACATTTCACTTTTTTCTTTATCTGTAAAAGCAGTTGTATTGGTACCTATTAAAGTTGGGGTATTTGTTTGACTATTCTTTAATTTTTTTGTTATGTGCCAAAGAGAGTTATCTGTGGTAGATGCCTTTTCGAGTGTATTGGACCATTCTTTGTTTTTATAGTTAATCAACAATCTGCCTACCTCCCTTGTAGCTTCATTGTACCGCTTTTTTGTGTCAGGATCCCGTGACCTCTGCCACAGACGGCGCAAGTTTTGTTTTTGTTTGATTTTGTCTTAATTTCTCCCGGTATGCCATCTTTGTATAAATCTATTGTTTTTGTATGTGTATATATGTTCATAGCGCTCTGCACTGTTATTGTGAACATTGTTACTTGTTCTTCCAGTTTTTCTTTATTTGTTATATCGGGGGTTACTTGTATACGTTCATTTAGATATTTTCTAAAGAGGGACCAGTCAGTGCCGCGGTATGACCTGTATTTAATAACACGTTCTTGTCTGTCATGTTGCGTAAGATAAAAGTGTACAGGGTCATGGTCCGAGTCAAGTGTTTGTGTTGTAAATGGGGGTGTGATGTGGGGTACGTTTTTGTTTAGTACAATGTCTATTGTTGTGGGAGTCATGTTGTTTTTGGGAAAATGCGTGGGAGTGTCTGTAAACAAGATATTAACATTATTTTGTTTATTTTCACTGAATATTTCCATTTCTGTTTGTTCACTTTGGGTGGAGTTCGTACCGTGGTAAGCTATAACACATGTTGTGACCTGCCTCCCAGGCAGGTTACTATGATTGAAAATGTCCTGTTCGGCACTCACTCTTTCCCCGAGAGAGAAATATGTTTAGTAAAAACACACTGTTTACCCCTGTACACTCGGAGATTTCACCACTGTGCACTTTGTCACGCGTCTTCACTCAACCACGACTCAGGCCGAACTGGACGAGAACCGGTGTATTCAAGATGGTATGGCCGTTGCCATTGGTAATTGTTCATATCTGGACCTAAAATGTGCTTTTCATATAGAGAAATGGTGTCTAATAATGTAATAAGTTATGTGTAAAATTTCGACTAAATCTGAAACTGGAATGAAATGCAGTAATTGTCCTGGTGCTTCGCAATATGAAATTAATATTCGAAATGTATCAGGCCATGGTGTGTCTTCTTTTTGTTATACTTATTACCATGCTTTTCAGATTGCGACTATACCATAGGCACCTGTGCACTTAGTTCTACATAACGGACAAAAAACGATTTTCCACAATTTGGGGGGGGGGGGGTGCTTCCAAGAATTCACTTTATTGGGGTTGTTGTAAATGATATGGTCCGTTTAACCGGATAATATTTTTCATCATGTGACCATAAATTATTTTTGTTTCATCGTAAACACGTTTTCGGTGGGAGCTAACCATGCTTGTCGGAATTTTGTTATGGAGTTTGCGATAAGCGATTGAGTTAATAATTTACAATTAGCCTATTTGCTGTAATCTTTATTTTGTGAAAATGCTTACACATTATAAGTGGTTACTTGCGTCTTAACACATATAAATATAATAATAACTGCAAAAATGTACTCTATTTCTTTATAATAATAATAACTTTATGAATCCGAAGACTATTATACATAGTATAAGACATGTCAAATTATGTAAAAACAAATACTACATCAACAGTACAAAACACGTGCATACACAGTCAACATGGCAAAAGGCCAACCCTAATATAAAAACATAAAATATAAAACACAAAACATAAGGTGTGTGGTACAACACCAAAACAGTATATAATCACAAGTGGCCTCTACAAAAGTAAACAAACTTTTCCAATGAATAGAAAGCATTATTCAGCATCAGTTCACTGATGGCTCTCCTAAGCTGCTTAAAAGGTTGTATATTCTTTATCTTGTCTGGTAGCATATTATGCAGTTTTATTCCCAGATAATATGGAAATCTTTTGTATACCTCAAGTCTTGGTAATGGTAACATCAAATCAGCACTGCGTGTATTATAACCGTGTACATCACGATTGGTTGTTAGTATATGCTTAATTTTATAATTAGAACATATCAACTCTAGGATATATATACAAGGCAGTGTCATAATGCGAAACTCCACGAAGAGATGGCTACAAGAACTCAAACGCCTTGCAAAGAGCATACATCTGACTATTTTTCTTCTGGATAATGAAAACGTCTACCAGCATTGGCGATGAACCCCAAAAGATCACTCCAAAAGACAACCTGGAAAAGACGTTTCTGACAAATTGGGGAATGTCTGCTATGTAGGAATTAAATAAGATTGGTCTGAGGACAGACCCTTGTGGAACCCAGGCGTTAATTTTTTGCTTATTTGATAAGGTGCAGTTAATTTTTACCTGCAATGTCTGATTTTTTAGATAGCTGTAAATAAATTTGACTAACGTTAGTGGAAACTTTTATTTTATTAGTTTATATATCAGCCTTTCTTACCATACTCTGTCGAAAGCCTTTTCGATATCCAAGAGAACATGCGGTATCTTTATTTTGATTAAAGTTTATTATTACGTCGTTGGTTATTCTAGCTATTTGCATTAGCGTGCTGTGGTGAGGCCTAAAACCAAACTGAGTGTCAGGAATTATCTTTGACCTTGATTCTAATTTTTTAATTTTTAGTAACATGATTTTTTCTGCTAATTTACTGATGGTGTTTAGTAGACTAATTGATCTATAGCTGTTTACGTTCGTGTAAGTTTTGCCCGGTTTGTGTATTGGAATGACAGTAGCTGTTTTTCAGCTGGTACGAAAGTGGTGCAACTTAAAAATAGCATTTATTATCTTTGTCAGTTGTTCGAAAGCTTCATCCGATAAGTTTTTTAAAATAATGTTTTGTATTCCGTCTGGTCCGTTGTTGTTACGGAAATTTCTTAGTTCGGACTTGATTTCGCCTGTTTGTACTACTATTGAGTGTATACATGTATTTTCCGGGGAGCGTATGCTGTTTAAGTAGTCACTTACTGTGTTAGTTATGTCTTTCTGTTCATTAGTAAGGTCAAGTTCTGTATTATGTATCGTCTCAAAGTAATTAGCTAAAGTCTCAGCTTTTTCGCTGTCTGTTATAATATGTGTGTTGGTATTAATTAGTGTAGGGATATAGTTTGTTTTGTTTTTTATTTTTCTGGTGAGTTTCCAGAGAGAGTTGTCTTGTGGTCTGAGTTCTTTAAGTGTGTTTGCCCATTGTGTGTTTCTGTGTTATCGTATTTTGTTGTTAATGTTGTTTGTTAGTCGATTCACTTCAGTTTGTATGCTTGTTTTTGTGTCTAATCATTCGTCTAATTTGGTCTGGGAGTATTTCCTTGCATTTCTTGATCGTAATTATACGGAAGTGTTTATTTCTAGCTGTCTGGCTTTGGTTAGTTTGATGATTTCATCCTCTAGGTTAAGAATTAAGTTTATATTAGCTTCTACGTTTACAAGTCTGTCAAATGTTTTTCTAAAATCTGACCAGTTAGTGTTTTTATAGCTTATCACCGCTATGTCTCTGTTATTGGACAATTGGTGTCTTAATTTTAAAAATACAGGATTGTAATCGGAGGATAGTTCTGGAAGGAAAATGGGTTGTTCGTCTGGGTTTACATTTTTACTGATAAACAAGTCGATTGTTGTCGGTGTTGTATTATTTGCCGGAAAGTGAGTGTGGGAGTCTGGATATAGTAGTGTGATGTTATTGTTGTCTATGTAATTTTATAGGGTAATTCCGTTTCTGTTATTGTTGTGGTTATACTTTGTTACCAATATTTAATAGCGAGTCTAAGTCTCTGTCAGTAAAATTATTTCTACGGTTGTTGTATGTTGAGATGATTACCGTTCCGTCATGAAATTTTATAAAAAGGTTCTCGACAGAGTTAGCCAGGGGCTCGATTTGGGTGAAGGGGGTACTGTTGTGTAATACGTTTGCAATGTCCCCAGAGTTGCCGACTGCATCTTTTCTAAGAACACGATAACCTTTTATGTAAAGTTTATCAGTGCCTTTTAATTTTGTTTCATTTATTAGCATAATTTTAATTTCGTGGTCGTTTAAAAAATGTTTGAGTTCTGGTACTTTGTTTTTAAGACCGTTCCAGGTAACTAAGTTAATGTTTTTATATTCCATAAGAGTCTAAGTTGCTAATAAAATTGTTCATGACTAAGAACTTTTCTTGTGAGGTTTGACATTTAATTCGTTCTTTATTAGTGAATTTTCTTAAAAAAAATTCACTAATTAGGCCCCCCAGAAAACAAATCCGGGGTCAGTTTCAATTTTTATATGTTTATATATATATATATATATATATATATATATATATATATATATATATATATATATATATATATATATATATATATATATATATATATATATATATATTTATATATATATATATATATATATATATATTTATATATATATATATATTTATATATATATATATATATATATGTATCACACCGATAACTCAAAAAATAATGGGCCGATTTTGATCAAATTTGGTGAAAAAATTCCTTTTGCAAATGGCTTGGATGAGTTCGTTAGTCAGGAAAATCTGCCCAGGTTTTACCGGAAAATTTTGTGTTTTCTTTCAAAAAAAATTTATATCTCCGGAATTAACAAAGTAAGGGCAACCAAATTTGGGACGCAGGCTTACATCCTTAGGTAAGTTACCTACCAAAATTCAGCTATGTAGGTCAAAAGACAAAAAAGTTATAGGCATTTAAAAATAAATAAATTGGGTTTTTCCTCAAAACGTCAAAGTGGCGATTTAAAATGTCAAAATTGGCAACATTTAGGCACATAACTTAAATCTAATACGGGCTATAGAAATAAAATGTCTCAAGAAGGATGTTTTACAAACCCTAAAGTCTTAGTTTCAACCGTCATTGTCCTTCATTTTACTAAAATATTTGCAGAAAATTCATTTAAAATAGACCCTTTCTCTGATGCTTGGCAGTAGCCTTAGCTATAGAGTTTATCATTTAATGGTATATAATTTTTGTCGAATTTTCATAAAAAATTAATAAAGCTCAATATATATTGAGCTTTATTAATTTTTTATGAAAATTCGACAAAAATTATATACCATTAAATGATAAACTCTATAGCTAAGGCTAACGGATATCCGTTATTATATAAGATATGAAGAAAATTTGTATACATTAATTATAGGGTGTCTTGAGCTACATCTAAAAATAATATTTCTGCAATCACAGGCTGGCCCATAAGTCGTTGGTGATACAAATTTCCTTTTTTTAATCAAACACGCCTTATGTTATTGCATTTTTGCATTTTCCATTGAAATATAATGCATCTTTGTAAGAAAATAAACTCTGGACGCAGCAAGTGCGTTATGGTAGCGAATTTTTATCAAATGTTTCATATTTGAACAGTTCAATTTGCTATTAACCTATAAGGTTGACCAAGAAACGTGTTTTTTCGGGAACATTTTAAGTTTACTTTTGGAAATTTTTGTACATTTTCACACAATAAAGTTATTTTAATGGAACATGGCACATTGTTTTTACTATATAGGTTATACTGGTAACCAAATTTGATGCCTGCTTTCTTAAAAAAACACACATATTTGTTATTAAAAAGATTTTTATGAAAATTCACTACCATAACGCACTTGCTGCGTCCAGAATTTTTAAATCTTTAAGTGCTTGAAGTAATGCTGTAAGGTTGATTAGACTGTTAAGTAATTTCATTTCTTTATTTAGCTACTGTATTTCATCGACATTTGTCATATTAAAATTTCTTGAGAAGGGTTTAGCATTGTTATTTAAAGCAGGTGGAAGAGAGCTACTTACCTGGGAATTCCGTCGGAAGGATGTCATTTTCTTCGGTAATTCCGGAAATTGAGAGCTGTCATAATCATGGGGCGTTTGACCGATGTTAATCCTTTTAGTAACGGCAGCGGCTTTCTTTTGGGATAGTTGATGTTTCTTGGCTTGGTAGACTGGACAAAATATACTGTTAACAGTGTGATTTTGTTCACAGTTGGCCTAAACAGCTGATATACTTTCATCCTTTTTACAGTCTGAAGTTATATGATTGTCGGCACATTTCAGATAGACAGGAGCCGCATAACAATTAGATGTAGCGTGTCCCCACTTTTGAGATTTATAACATTGTTATTGAAATACCGCACGCATAAAATTTTTGTGTTATAAATAATTGTGACAGATTTTTGCAATTGTTTCAAGTTTAGCGTAGAATCTGTGATAACTGGGTACAAGGGATTTAACGTCTTTTTCATTCTGTAAACATTTTTCAGGGAATTCGACTCTTTGTAAGATCCATCATAATTTCTTTCCATGATGGTTCACTGTGTAAACCCCTCTCTACAAAAGCGTGGGTTTTTTCTTGCTTCAGCGTGTATGTATGGAATTCCGTTCCATTTTTGATTAGGGCCTCTTTAATCATTTACCAGCTTTCTAGGGTTTTGTGAACATGTTCGTATTATACGGGGTAAATTTAATATAAAACTCGTTACCGATTATCTTTGTACACGCTGCTATTAAATTTTTGCTATTTTCAGTTTTACCGTGTATAACTATAGGTGGAGGGATATTTTGACTTTTGGTATTTGCAGTTTTTTGAACATTTGAAAGACTTGTTAGTGTTGTACTCGGAAATTCCTGTTTATTTTCATGTTTTCTTTCTTTTTTTTTTAGGACCTTCGTATTGGGTATCAGTGTCTGAGATGTCACTATCATCTATGCTTTCCGTGTCATTTTTGGACTCAGTGTTGAGTGCTGCTAGCTTTTCAAAGCGATTTTATGTTAATGTATGTACTGATTGAAGATTGTTTCCATTTGTCGATGTCAATTGCCTATTTCCGCTGATGAACTTGGGGAAAAACATTTCGTCAGATTTATTTAAAATTCCTTCATTTCTTGAACTTGGTACATTTTCACTGAATGTTTCCATTTCTGTTTGTTCACTTTGGGTGGAGTTCGTAACGTGGTAAGGTATCACACATATTGTGGCCTGCCTCCCAGGCAGGTTACTATGATTGAAACTATCCAGTTCGGCACTCACTCTTTCACCGATAAAGAAAGATGTTTAGTAAAAACACACTGTTTACCCCTATACACTCGAAGATTTCACCACTGCGCACTTTGTCACGCGTCTTCACTCAACCACGACTCAGGCCGAACTGGACGAGAACCGGTGTATTCAACGTGGTATGGCCGCTGCCATTGGTAATTGTACATATCTGGACCTAAAAGGTGCTTTTCATATAGAGAAATGTTGTCTAGTAATGTAATAAGTTATGTGTAAAATTTCGAGTAAATCTGAAACTTGAATAAAATGCAGGAATTGTCCTGGTGCTTCCCGATATGAAATTAAATTCGAGATGTATCAAGCCATTGTTTGTCTTCTTTTTGTTATTCTTATTACCATGCTTTTCAGTTTGCGACAGTACCATAGGCACCTGTGCACTTATTTCTACATAACGGACAAAGAAACGATTTTCGACAATTTTAGGTGGGGTTGTCCTTCCGATAATTCACTTTATTGGGGTTGTTGTAAACCATATAGTCCGTTTAACCGGATAATAGCTTATCATCTGACCATAAATTATTTTTGTTTAATCGTAAACACGTTTTCGGTACGAGCATAACCATGCTTGTCGAAATTTTGTTACGGAGTTTAATAACATACAATTAGCCTACGTGCTGTAATCTTTATTTTGTAAAGTGGTTCACGCATCATAAGTGGTTGCTTGCGGCTGGAAACATAAATATAATAATAACTGCAAAAATATACTCTATTTCTTTATAGCCAAAAGACATGTGACTGACAGAACCGGTAAGTGCTTATGGTAAAAAAATATGTAATGAATAAAAATTTCAGAGAAAAAAAGGTGGCAACAGCACACGGTATTCCAGGCGGTCACCCATCCAAGTACTGACCGTGCCCGACGTTACTTAACTTCGGTGATCGGACGAGAACCTAACCTAAGACCTATTTTACAATTATTTATATATTTCGTCGCTTGACTAAAGACGACTTAATGTTATTTGGAGGTTTGTAGTAAAGCATCTTGCCAAGTGGCTTTTAATATATACATTTTGTTGATCGTTCTACAAATTGGAATTTAAATAATTAACTTACTTAGTTTGCTAGATTATATACAAATTTATTTTAGTGAATTTTCGTAGAAAAAATTCACTAATGGGGAGATCCCGACTTTTGAATTTTGAAAAAAATTTTGCAAATGAGCGCGAACTGGGATCCCTAGAACCCATATCCGGGGTCAGTTTCAATTTTTATATGTTTATATATATATATATATATATATATATATATATATATATATATATATATATATATATATATATATATATATATATATATATATATATATATATATATATATATATATATATATATATATATATATATATATGTATGTATCACACCGATAACTCAAAAAATAATGGGCCGATTTTGATAAAATTTGGCATGTACGTTTCTTTTGTAAATAGCTTGGATAAGTTCGTTAGTCAGAAAAATCGGACGAGGTTTTCCGGGAAAATTTTGAGTTTTCATTCGAAAAAAATTCTTATCTCAAAAAGTAATAAGCCGATTTAAATAAAATTTGGCATGTACCTTCCCTTTGTAAATGGTCTTGATAGGTTTGTTAGTCAGGAAAATCGGACGTGGTTTTCCGGGAAAATTTTGAGTTTTCAGTCGAAAAAATTTTTTATCTCAAAGAATTATGGACCGATTTTGATAAAATTTGGCGCGTACCTTCCTTTTGTAAATGTCTTTGATAAGTTCGTTAATCAGAAAAATCGGACGAGGTTTTCGGGAATAATTTTGAGTTTTCATTTGAAAAAAAAATTTATTTAAAAAAATAAAAAATCTATGATAACCAAATTTGGTAGGTAGGTTTACGATATAAAAAGTAAACTATACACCAAAATTTAGATTTCTATGTTACAAGAAAAAAAGTTATAATTAAATATTTTGTGCCAGATCATTTTTATGAAAATTCACTACCATAACGCACTTGCTGCGTCTTTTTTTTTATTTTAACTGTTAACTCGTCAGTCTTTTTGAGGACATTGCCCTCTTTAATCCTCTTGGAGGGTCGCCCGAAGTCGTCAGCCATTTTTTAAAGATTATGATTGGCTATGATATAGATAATGATTCTTATCTACGCTATATTAGAGACTTAAAGTTACTCCTAATATTAGTTCTCTCTGAAATCTTCCGCGTAAAGTTTTGGGCGAGTGTATGGAAGTTTATGTATGATTCTAATATTGGGGTTGTTGCTTTTTGTCTTTGTAATGTTCTCTATCAGCGGGCTTTGCTTTTTCTGATTTTGGCAAAATATATCTGATAGCTGTGCATTCTCCTAACGTTTGTGTATTCATCTCTATTAGTGATTACCCTGAGACATTTATTTTGGAAAACTTGCAGTCTTTTAATGTCTTTTGCTAGTATCAGTGATGACCATGCAGGACAGGCATATGTTCGGGTTGGTCTAATGACTGCTGTGTATACCAGTTTCTCGTTTTGTTGGTTCATTCTCTTATTGCTGAATAACGGATATACTTGCCTCATAACACCATATGCCTTTTTTATGATGTTGTTAATGTGTTGAGTAAAATTAAGTCTGGTATCTAGCGTGACCCCCAAATATTTAACATTGTCTTTATTTTCTACGTAGGTGTTGGTTCCTTTTAATTTTTCTGGATTTCATTGTTTGTAAACTTTTTTGTGAAAATAGTATTTTAAGTTTTTTCGGCATTAATTTTTATGTTCCAACTTTTATAATATTCTTCAAGCATGTTAATATGTAGCTGATTTTGTCGGTTTGCCACTTCCGCCCAGTACAAGTGACTGTAAATGGCGGTGTCGTCTGCGCACAGGGCTAGGTTGGTTTTCTGGAAGGTCTTTATGTCTGGTAGGAAATAATTATATAGTTTTGACCCGAAGACACTACCTTACGGGACCCCTGCATTTATGATCTTCAATTCGAATTATGTGCTATTAACTTTCACTATGATTTGTCTATCTGTCAAGTATGAGTTTAGGAATAAAATTATCTTGTGTGTTATATTCAACTTGATAAGCTTATATATTAATCCTTTTATCCAGGCTGTGTCAAATGCGTTCTCGATATCTAATAATGCCATGACTGTATTAGTGAATTTTCTTTAAAAAAAAAATCACTAATGACTATAAACACGAATCTCGTCATTATATATATATATATATATATATATATATATATATATATATATATATATATATATATATATATATATATATATATATATATATATATATATATGCCGTACCGAGAACTCAAAAAATAATGGAACCATTTTGATGAAATTTGGTAGGTGCCTTCCTGTTGCAAGTGGCTTAGATAAGTTCATTAGCCAAGAAAATTGGACCAGTTTTTCCTAGAAAATTTTGGGTTTTCTTTCGGAAAATTTTTGTATCTCCGAAAATAACAAAGCTATAGCAACCAAATTTGCCACTTAGGTTTACGCTATTAAACTTACACTACGTGCCAAAATTCAGATCTCTAAGTTAAAATAAAAAAGTTATAGACGTTTAAAAAAATATTTTGGGTGCCACTGATGACCAGAGAAGTGCACAAAACCAAAATATTTTGTGTGGATAACAAGATCTATTGTTAACAACAATAAAGTTAGAATTAGATCGATAGAAGATTGTAATAATATTGCTATCCTGTAATAACTTAAACAATTAAAATTTTCACGTTATGCGCCTGCAATGACTACCTTCGACCTTTTATCAAACCATATAAATATTTTCACTTATATTTGTCACATTGGCACTTACAGCCACTTTATTTAAAGCTTAATTTAGTCTACCTTATTATTTCATAACCTTACATATTTTAAGTACCTTATAAGTAAACATCTTAAGAATTTATTGCGATTGTAATCTAATAAAGTTTAATACCTCAATTGAAAATTCATTAGAATTAAATTACAGCATTATAATACTGCCAGATGGCATCTAACAGTGTAAGTTGGCTCCTCGACGATTACAATGTAGTTGATGTTCACGTACTGGATAAACTTGAATGTTGTGAGTACATTTTTAAGGGCCCTGATGATATTAACTTGATTTATCTCAACTTTCGTAGCATTAGCAAAAACTTTGACGAGATAACTGCGTTCCTACAATCACTTGACCTTGAGTGATAATCATTCTAAGCAAAACATGGAGAATTTTTGACATTACTGACTTTAGCCTTTCCAATTATGATACATTTCATAACGAGAGCACCCTAAATAAATCGGATGGTTGTATTGTGTAAGCCACAAGTAATATTAACCCCTTATGTGATATATTCAAGTCAGGGAACACTAATTTCCTCAGATTAACATTCAGCAAGAGTTCTAACAATTTTGGGCTCCTAGCATTATATCGCTTACCATCGCTAAGCGAAATGAACTTTCTAAATGATCTTCACAATGTCTTCCTATGTTCTGGCTTTAAGAAACAACATACCAAAATATTTGTTGGAGATATTATTATCGGTCTATTAAAAAACAATGACACCACAAACACTTAACTAAATATCCTGCATGAACATGGCTGTTCAGAAAATTGATAAACCTACTCGTGAGATTAATGGGCAAAAATCATGTATTGACCATATATAACATTTCTTCCGTCAAAGATTCCACCATAATTCTTCGTGATGACATTTCTAATCATTTCACTGTGCTGCTGAGCCTAACCTTTAACAACACCCCAGTTAAAAAAAGTACTTCTAACCAGCCTGCTCGTTATTACACTAATCATAACAAACTTAGGCAGAAACTAATGTGTGAAGCATGGTCAGATATTTTACAATGCAATGACTCAGAGCAATGCTCCCAACAACTAATATCTCAGCTCGTTTATCACATTGAATCTTCTAAACTATCAATGTCACACAAAAAGAAAGAAAAAAATGGAAACCTTGGATCACATTTGGCATTATTAACTCAATCAAAACTAGAAACGATTGCTCTTAACAACCCATCAAATAATAATGCATTGCATAAATATCGCGCTTACCGCAACTTTCTCAATATAATAATTGATAAAATGAAAAATGCCTATTATTCCTCACGACTTAAGGATGTGTGTTGTGTTTTGTGTGTGTGTTTTTTTATTTCTTTAACGTCGGCCTATTCCGCGACTATGGCCAATCACCGACGCCAGTGAGCAGTTTCACCTCACTATCCTGTCCAACATCGCATTGACACTGGACCGACGGTTTTACGCCCCCTCCAAAGGGCGGAACGTGCAGACATTCAACTTGCTCAAATACAATGCGACAACCTCGGTTGATGTTAATTGTAGAGTATGTACTGAAAAAGCGATCTGGGATCGAACTCAGTACCCTCCGGTTCAGAGACACACGTTCTTACCACTGAACCACCGAGGCTCTGACTTAAGGATGTTAGGAATGACATAAAAGAAACTTTGAGCACTATTCAGGAAGCTGCCAATAAAAATTGCAAGAAAACGAATCATATAAATATGATCCGGAACTGCCAAAAAAACATTATTAAGGACGCTAAAACCATTGCTACTGAATTTAATCGCTTTTTCTGTAATACTAGTAAAAACTTAGCAAACAAGATACATGCAAATACAACACATTCTCTTAATAATCACTCAAGTCCCAGGACGTCCTTATATCTGAAGCTGAAATATTACAGCACATCCAATCTCTTAAGTCAACCTCTAGTCTCGGCCATGACCCTATAACTAATAAAATTGTAAAAACATACTCAAGTTTCCTTACGAAACCAATTACACATTTAGTGAATCTTACTCTGTCTTCAGGTAAATTTCCCACTACCTTTAAACATGCCACTATTGTTCCACTACACAAAGCAGGTGACAAGCTTGGTCTCAATAATTACCATCCAATCGTTAGTTATATGATCCTCATATCGACACCGTTGTATTCTAGTAATTATCTCAGTTTATGCAATGCTAATTCATTAAGAGAAGGCAGTTAATTCCAGCTTCCCGGGAACATCAGATTTCTGCCAACACAACGCCAGGCCAGACGATAGTATAGAATAAAATGCTAACCTGCGGTTCTCACGAGAACGATTCCTTAAAAGTAAAAGAAGTGGAGGAACATGGATTGCCATTAATTTTTGTTGTTCTCTTAGTTTAGTCTTAGTTTTAGTACAGTAAACATCTTAGTAGGATAATTATAATTTCATATACCAGGGTCATACAATATTATAAGTTACATAAAATATTAAGTCAAAAAGTTTATAAATGTAAAGTTTTTTGTAGTAATAATTAAAGTTTTTTAAAACTTCAACGAATGGCTAAGTTACTTAATTGGTACAGTTGGTAGGATATTTAATCAGCTTTTTGGATAAAAATCGCTGAAAACTAGTCAGCGTCTACTGTTTATTAAATATTCGAAGTTTTTCAAATACCTGGCAGACAAACAATGCTGAAAGGTATATTATGGTTACTGGTACTAGTCAACATTACAGTTAAGGCAGAGATAAGCATCACTCTTCCAAATTCCACAAGAGGCAGGCATCGCTCATCACAAGCTTTCAGAAGAAGAGACAAGCATCGCCCACCACAGGCTTTCCAAGGAGGGACACACATCGCTCACCACAGGTTTTCCAAGGAGGGACACACAGCTCACAACAGGTTTTCCAAGGAGGGACACACATCGCTCATTCAGTTGAACCAAAACCACAAAAGCCATCCTCGTAGTTTTACTCTAAGTGCTAATTTATCCTTTCTTATATTTAAATAATTATGATTTTCGTATTGACCCTTTATTATTGATATATTTGTTGGTATATTTTTGCACAAACCCTATATATAAATATACTTGAGATTAATTTAAGAAAGACACAAAAACCAAATAATTTTATTTATATATTGCGAATGAAATTTCGTAATTAATCAAGTAAATAGATTAAATTGCTTAGATATCAAGCAGATAATATTCCACAATTCGATGGAAATACAAAACAATTAAATAGATTTATAGTTTCATGTGAACACTTTTTAAAGAATTTTCAAAATAAAGAAAATGTTAATGATCCAATAAATACATGTTTGATAGATACTATATTAAATAAATTAACAGGCAAAGCTGCAGATTTAAATTGTTCTAGGCTCGAATTATCCTCTTGGGATTTAATTAAGCAAATGCTTCTTTTAAGTTTTTCTGATCAGAGACGAATCGATTATCTAATTCAGGAACTAATAAAAAAAAACTTAGAATTTGGTTAATACGAGGCTTGTTCAATTGAAACCCATCTTTGGTTCAGAAAAAAATTATTGGCAAATATATTTACAAATAATTACCACTATTATTAAGGCACATATCCCATTGTTTCACCAAACGATGTATACCCTGCTTAAACAATTCTTGTGGCTGCTGTTCGAAGAATTCTTTTACGGCATTTTGTACTTCTTCGTCCGACTGAAAACGATTACCTTTTAACGCCGTTTCTGTAACCCAGTTTGTGTACGATACTATGGACAGATCCACACCAACATTTTCTGAAATTGCTCTGATTGACATTCGACGATTTTCCCTAATCAGGCCTTCTACACATTCCACATTTCTGTCTGTTAATGCACCTGGTTGCGGCTTATCATTCGTCTCCTCTCTTTCCACTCGTAAATTTTCGACACCATTCCTTGACAGTTGGATACGCAAAATATGCGTTTCCATACACTGCTTGCATTCGCGTATGAACTTGCAATGGTTGCAAATCTTCAGCACACAAAAATTTAATGACCGCACGCTGATTTATTTGGACGGATTGTTAACAACAAACGCCATTTTAAAGTCACAATACTTAAAATCGCTGTCAAACACAAATTATAGAAACTGATAAGTGTGATGTTTACAAACACAACTAACATTGCAAAACATCAGTTGAGTGATTACAACTGTTTCCAAGGCTGACCTAACCAAAGATGGGTTTCAATTGAATAAGCCGCGTAGTATTATAGTCTATGTCAATGCAATTTGCCTACCAAGTTTTATTTCAACAACTTTACTATTTTCAGAGATACATTTTCCGAAAAAAGACTTGAATTTTTCACTGAAATACTCCTAATATATATATATATATATATATATATATATATATATATATATATATATATATATATATATATATATATATATATATATATATATATATATATATATATATATATATATATATATATATATATATATATATATATATATATATATATATATATAGTTATATATATAGTACCGATAACTCAAAAAATAATGGACCGATTTTGATGAAATTTGCCACGTGCCTTGCTTTTGCAAGTGGCTTGGATAAGTTCGTTATCCAGGAAAATCGGCTTAGGTTTTCCCGGAAATGTTTGTGTTTTCTTTCGAAAAAAACTTATATCCCCGGAAATAACAAAGTAAGGGCAACCAAATTTGGTGCGCGAGTTTATATCATTATAGGTAAATTACCTGACAACATTTAGCTCTGTAAGTTAGAAGACAAAACAGTTAAAGGCATTTAAAGAAAAATAAATTGGGGTTTTCCTCAAAATGTCAACGTCGCGATTTAAAACGTAAAAATTGGCAACATTTAGGCAAAGTACTTGAAACTAATATGGGTTATGGAAAGAAAATGTCTCAAGAAGAATGTTTTGCAAACCCTGAAGTCTTACCTTCAACCGCCATTGTCTTTCATTTTACTAAAGTATTTCCAGAAAATTCATTTCAAATAGACCCTTTCTCTGATGCTTTGGCAATAGTCTTAGCTATAGAGTTGATCGTCGAATGTTCGTAAAAAATCAAGTTCAATATGTCCGTTATTATACAAGATATGAAAAAAATTGTATACATTAATTATAGGGTGTCTCGAGCTACATCTTAAAAAAATATTTCTACAATCACAGGATGGCCCATAAGTCGTTGGTGATACATTTTTTTTGCCGTATATTATTGCATTTTTGCATTTTCCATCGAAATATAATGCATGTTTGTAAGTAAAGAAACTCGGGACGCAGCAAGTGTGCAAATGCTTTAAATTTGAATAGATCAATTTGCTATTAACCTATAAGGTTGACCAAGCGTTTTTTCGGGAACACTTTAAGTTTACTTTCGGATATTTTTGTACATTTTCAAAGAATAAAGTTATTTGATGAAACATGGCACATTGTTTTTACTATATAGGTTATATTGGTAACCAATTTTATGCCTGCTTTCTTAAAAGAGAACACACGTATTTGCTATTAAAAGCATTTTTATGAAAATTCACTACCATAAAGCACTTGCTACGTCCAGACTTTTTTCTATGAGTATAATTTTCTCTGTAGAAAATTTGTAAGCTTATTGCACGGGAATCATAAAATGGTTTATTTGAGAAACGAAAAGTTAATGTTTAAGCACCCGATTTCATTTTGTTCTTGAAATAATGCATTGTAAAATTCATGGCAATGTCAAATTTTACCGTTATTTTTATAATTAATAAGTACCTCATTTATTTTACGTTGTCAAAAGCTTATGGTTATCGAAGTATTAAATTTCAGTGAGTTTTTTATAACACTGATAACACTGCTTCTGCCGGAAGTAGCCAGTCATCGGATCCGATGCGAACGCCCTCTGTTATACAATTGCCCAATCTCTCAGCTCAGTGACAATACAGTTGCACTTGTACTGAATTTGCCTCGGGCAGCCGGAGAAATCGTATCATGTGGACATTTAATAAAAACGTAATTTTAAAAAAAAAGACTAGAACAGCTACATACTTCGATTTTGTTGCAATCGACTCTTTACATGTTCCTGCAGGTAATGAATAGTCAAAGTCATCTCTTTTGGAACATGTTCGTTTATATAATCTTATCTAAATCATTGAAATATTTAAGTGAATTTCAATTAATTATAACTAATAACACAAAACATTTTTTGAAATTTGTCATCACCACTTGTGGTTTGTCTAGATTATGCAGCTTTTTAAATTGTTCCCGTAGACCTACTATTTCTCGAGATGATTACAATTTAAGGAGGCCTTGTTTTTACATACTAAAGTGATAGCTTAATGCCACCCTTAAAAACTAGGACAAACTAGGACATCTCCGTTTCGAAAAAAGAGGACAAAACTAGCACCCATACTCATCATAAGACTAGGACTCATTCACACTAGACAAGAACAACGAACAGGCTCGATTTAAAAAACAAAATTTATTACTCACAACACACACAAGACAACGTCAACAATTTAAATAAACTTCCATAGGTACATACATCTAACAAAAATAAACTAAGGTAGGTACTCATAGCTTTTGGTACCTACTTAAAACAAGTTGTGTAAACTAAACTGTTCATTGTATTGCATGCCTTAACACTGGAAACAAACGGAATATTTTACTTTGTTGAAATTTAAAAAAATATTTTCGTATTTTAGTGAATTTTCTTTCAAACAATCACTAATGATGAGATCCCGATTTTTGAATTACGAAAAAATTTCTCCAAATGAGCGCGAACTAGGTCGCCTAAAACCCATATCCAGAGTCAGTTTTAATTTTTATGTTTATATATATATATATATATATATATATATATATATATATATATATATATATATATATATATATATATATATATATATATAAACATAAAAATAAAAATATCACACCGATAACTCGAACAATAATGGGCAGATTTTGATCAAATTTGGTACATAACTTCCTTTTGTAAGTGGCTTGGATAAGTTCGTTAGTCAGGAAAATCGGCACAGGTTTTCCCGGAAAATTTTGTATTTTCTTTCGAAAAAAAAAAATATTTCCGGAAATAACAAAGTAAGGGCAACAATTTGGTACACTGGTTTCTGCCATAAAGAGTATCCTATGTACCAAAATTCATATCTCTATGTTAAAAGATGAAAAAGTTAGGGGTAAATTAATTTTTAATTAATTAAATCTGATTCAAGAAAGTTAAAACTTCAAAACTCATAATTGTTGTAGGTTGTAGGAGTACGAATGTGAGTGAAAAATACGACAAGAAATGACTAACAAGCCCCTAGATATGTGTCTCAGTCGTTATTTTCCTTTATTTCGTTAAAATATGAACAAAAATCCGTTGTAAATCAAAATTGTTTTGTGTAAATATTAAAGACGTTAGACGGTTAACATGTATTACGCGATATACTGCTAGTGCATATATGTCCGGCGTAGCTAAGTTGGCTAATGGCTAAGCGGTGTACATCGAATGACTTTACTTTTTATCAATTTTTTTTTACTTTGCCGTTTCCTAATCAGATTGTTGTTATTCCGACTAATTTTTTGCGAGTTTTTGTATAAAAAATAATCTGACAAAGAGGAGATGAAACTTTTAAGACTTAACTCAATTTGAATAGCATATCTGTTTGTTTTTGCCCTAACTTAGTGAAACCGTTCCATATTTAACACAGTCTTAGACTTTTCCCGTGGCTTCACAAGTGCTTGTCGTAGTGAATTTTCTTTTAAAAAATCACTAAAAGGAGATCCCGACTTTTAAATTCCGAAAAATTGCTTGAAATGAGCGCGAAGTTTCAATTATATATATATATATATATATATATATATATATATATATATATATATATATATATATATATATATATATATATATATATATATATATATGGGTAAACCATTTACCAAAATTTAAGTCTGTAAGTTTAAAGACAAGGAAGTAAGAGGCACTTAAAGAAAAAAAATGGGGTTTTCCTCAAAACATAAAAAGTCGCGATTTGAAACGTCAAAATTGGCAACTTTTAGGCAAGAAATAAGGATTATGTAAAGAGTGTTCTGCAAACCCTTAAGTTTCAGTTCAACCATCATTGTCCTTAATTTTAATACAATATTTACAGAAACTTCATTTAAAATAGACACTTTCTCTGATGCTTTGACAGTAGTTTTACTTAAGTTTATAGTTTATGGTCTATAATTTTTAGCTAATTTTCGTAGAAAAAAATCGTTAATGAGGAGACCGCGGCTTTTGAATTCTAAAAAGATTGCTTCAAATGAGCGCAAACTAGGCCACCTAGAATCCATATCCGCGTTAGTTTCTGTTCACATATATACAGACTGACGCATTTATACGGTAAAGCTCAATATAATTGTTATTATGCAAATTACGAGAAAAAATTGTATACGTTACTTATACGGTGTCTTGAGCTGCAACTTATAAAATTATTTTCATCAAACATTTGAAGAAATCTTTCTACAGCCGGATATAAAGACATCCACCTAGTTTTGCTGTGATACAACAACTGTCTATATTCCGTGTCAACAAAATCACAGAACTCTTTGAGGGTTCGAGGTATCGAGAAATAATTGAAGACTTTCATTATTATGACTTCAACATCAACTGGCAACAAATCACATCCATGGTGAATGACATTATTTAAAATATGTGCTGGACACCCTACACCAATTAAATTCTCGCTAATATCGACTTTCAATTCTGAGAAAACATTGCTTGTTCCCTGTCGTTCTTTTCTGCCAAAATTGGTATTGCAGTTGTCCCCTCCAAAAACGATCCACTTGGACAATAGTCTGTGTTTGTTTAACACTTAGACAATTACATTACTAACTGTGTCTGACGTTTCATTATTTTCGAATCTAATATCAAGTAGTTTAGATTTAATACCGCCATTTTTGAAGTCGAAATACTGAATCAGTACGGGGAACATTTTGTTTGTCAAATGGTTACTAGAATCAGTTGAAACCCTTAAAAAGTTAATGTATTTGATATCATTTAGCAACTGATGAACCGAAAGTAGCACCAAAATATGACTAGTTATTGCCGTGGCTTTAGTTCTGACACAAATTGCTGCTCTGCAGATGTCTGAATTGAAATACATTTTTTTGTTTAAAGAAACTGTGCGGTCCAAAGAGTTGAAGGACTGGTGATGGCTAACTGTGTGAAAAGAAGTTGTCGCATCTGCAGCTCAAACAAATTTGGTCACCTCTGAATTTTTAATTACGAAATTGGTCAGCATGTTAGATGTTCCGCCACACTTCTGATTTTTTTGTGATTTTCAGAAAACGTATGCTCCTCTAAGTCCAATTTTCCCTTGCTTGCCACTGATAAGCTGCAGCTACAAATGGTACATTTAACTTTCCACTCATGTTTACCTTTTTTAAATAATGTGTACTTCTTTTGAAGTTCTTCTGAACGAATATACCAATTCTGACTCGGCGACCACTAGGTTGAGCGTTGAGGTTAACAGATAACTACATTCTACATAAATGCTTAAAAATGTACCCTCATATGGTTCGTAGTTACTGTAAATAATATCGGCTCCATGTAAAGATTACTATATTTTGTTATTGGGATGTTAAAAGAAGTGATCTAAACTTAATACTTTATTATTGATTAAAATGTACAGTAGAAATTAATATTGAATTCTGTAAGGGTTAATACGAATATTAATATAAAAAGGAATCGCGGTCGCGTCACATTAGTATTGAAAGTTCTTTAGCTACCCTGCATTTGCATACCGTTACTCACTGCTGGCTCGACTTGCCTGCTACTGCTACTCAACTACTGAAGGGCGGTTTGCGGTTCTAGCGGCGCTGCAGTACTTGTCGTCCTTGATCCTGTATGCGTCGACGCTGACGTTGGATCGTACCTGGTGCACGCTCTTTGCCTTTAATATATTTTCTACAGTTACTTCTAAATTTACTACACATAGAACGAGGTCAGATTGGATGTACTATATCTGCACATGTGAATGTGAACGTGTGCACCCTGCATCTACCCACCGACAACCGCAGCCACACCAGCGATCAACCAACACTCACAAGAGCCATGAGCACACTCATAGAACAATCAGGTCAAGAATACTGCATAGATAAAGTCAATTTGTCTATGGCACACTGACATGAATCGCATAAACAACAGACAGGGGAGTACTAACCGTTAAAATTACATAATTGCAAAATAAACTGACAAAATATAAAAACGTGACCCAACGAAAAAAACTTACCCAGACATTTCCGCAATCCTGGACAATTGAAAAAACTAGCCCGGGCATTTCCCTCTAGCCTAAAAACAAGGACATGTCCGGGAAAACTAGGACGTATGGCATCCATAGTTTGGCTTAAGAAATGTATTACCGAGTTTAGTTTGCTTTTGAGACTGTTAGCATTCCACAAAGCTAGTTGTATAAAAATTTTATTTTAATTATTACTACAAATCCCTCTAATGTTCGCCATTACTTTTATTTAAATTGTCTATAAAACTTAATGTTATTAGAAACCTATCTAAAGGACTAGATCCTGCCAAAAGAGTTCTTAATTCTCTAATCTGACTTATCATATTTTTTTATATTAATCAGTTTATTAAGTTCCGAAACTTCGGATAATAGTAAATTAAAGTCGATTCAGACTTTCCAATACGGACTCTGGGGACGACGGTTCGAGACTCACCGGCGGCGGATGATTTTTTAAATCACTGTCGTTGAGATCGAGCTCAAGGTGGAGGGTAAGTTAGTTTAGATGAGCAAAAAGGGTCAGCAATGCCCTAATTGCCAGTAAGCATCTTACCTTTACCTTTACCGTTTTACTATTGTGGCTTGTTAGTTTTACGTGCTGTGACGGGCGTTCTTATATTATGATGCTTGTCGCTGTGGGCATAGTTTTGTTGTTTTGTTATCTTCTGGGTTTTCCCTGTCTGCAACAACGGAAACGCTGTCTACCTGTACCCGTTCTTTGTTAAACCACGGATTAACTGCCGGTGGCTTTGCTGAGATGTAACTGGTACTTTCTGGTAATAACTTCTTTTGCCTGGATTCTTTTATTGTTTCCAATCTTTTAATATAGACAGGACAATTTATACTTGCTGCCGTATGTTCACCTTCGCAATTGATACATTGCGTCTCATGTGTTTCAGTACACTCTACCGTGGGATGACTGCCCGCGCATTTCATGCACACATATTTTGCGCGACAGTTAGATATAGCATGGTTGTACTTTTGGCACCTATGACATTGCGTTATTTGTTTGGTGTTATAGTGTCTTCTTCAATGCACAATAGTATAATTTAGAGTTTTTACCTTCTGTTCTAGCATTTTAACCGTTATCTCATTTGTAGTTGTGACCATATACAATGGCCTTGTATTCTTTGTTCTCATAATGAAACAATTGGTAGCTGGTATTTTATACGTATTTTTTTAATTCATCGAGTATATTTTCTGCTTTTGGGTTGCTGTCTAAACCGTATACCAATTTTATTATTTCTTATTGTATAGGTGTGACATTCCATGTCTTTAACTTTTTCTAGTTCCTTGAAACATCGTTCCCAATCTTTTAAATCATTAAAGTATAGGTTTGTGTTGTTCGCTGTGTATTTTATGTTAAATTCCTTGCTCGTATTGTTATTTTTTTAATTTTAATAGATTTTCACGATTGTCCACTTTTTAATGAACTATGATGGGCGGAGGTGGTTTTTCTTTCATAATTTCTGTTGTTTTCTCATCAGTTTCATTTTCCCATACCATTTCATCCGCTTCTTCACAAAATACCTCATATCTGTTAGACAAAGGAATGTCATTTTCATTCCTTTTTTTGCTAGTACACGAAGAAAAAAGATTACTTGACTTAAAGAAATTTTCTTTGGTTCAAATAAATTTGTGCTTGGTATACGGCGAAAGAAATAATTACTTGTTTTAAAAAATCAGTTTTCTTGACTTTTGCAAAGCTAAAAATTATTTGAGACAAGTAATTATTTATTAATATTCATTTTTCTTCGGAACCGAAGAAAATAAACCTTTAAAACTAGAAACATTATTCTTGATTTAAATACCGAGCTATTTGTGGCAAATAAATTTGGCTATTGTTAAGAAAAAATGATTTTTTTATTAACGTAGCTATAGTCTTGAAATCAGATATTTATATTTTAATATAAACAATTTTTTTTATTTCTAGGAGACATCTCGTGTTTTAATGACAAATTATATTATCTTAACTGAAACAATATCATTTTTCTATCAAACAAATGTATTTTGCTACACGTAGATAAATGTTTTGGACAAGCTGTCTTTTTTTTCAATTCAAATTAATTTCTTTGGATTAAAAACATTTTGGTAAATTTGTTTTGGTTTGAACAAATGGTTATCTCCAGAATATAATTAACATTTAAAAGCATAAATATATTCTCTGGATTCGAAGAATAACATTCTTGTTTTAAATAAGTCTTTTACATTTAAATATATGTTTGTTTTAGACAAAGACTTCTATTTCTGCAAAAAAAATCTATTAGTTCCAATGAAGACACTGTTTTCTTAGCGTAAAATCCGTATCTCACTAAGTGAAGATTGGAACCTGTGATGAGCACTGATAAGTGCACTTGGAGAACCCAAATCACCACAACACATCTTTTTAAAGACCTGACGATCGTTTCAAAACTTTGTTAGTGAAACGATCGTCAGGTGTTAAAAAAGATGTGTTGTGGTGATTTGGGTTCTCAAAGTGTACAAAATCAGTATATGTTATCAAAGGATAGTTTATTTCACTTAAAATCAAGACTCAATGCAAGGAAAAAAATTTTTTTGTGAAAATATTGATCTCATGCAATCAACTGAGAATACTCTTAACGTACTTTTGTTTTCCTCATTTTGATATTATGCACCAAATATTATAAGTATTGTTACAAAGCACTTCAATAGACGTAGGTGCGGTGTTGCCACATCTCCAGAATTTCCCCAACATCTGGGAATTTTTGCATAATCTGGCAACACCGCCTCCCCACCCCCCTGGGGGTGCCTGGGGTGACCCCCCTCAGGCGAAGTCTCAACCCTCTAGGACCAAAAATAACGAAGTTACCAACTTGTACCCCGTCGGAACGGATAACTGAGGTCTGCACATTCCGAACACCCTGTATATACACCCTGTATACGCAGAGAACCCTTACACCCTGTATACGCAGAGAGATCTTATAGTTCGAGAAACACCTCTTGTGTAACATAGGAGTGGTGACCACATTTGGATCATCCTGTATATACATCCCCCTGTATACACACGGGACCGATCTGTATTCACAGAACCTTCTAGTAAAAGAAGGTCCTGGAACGTTCTGGAATCGAACGCTCTAGAAAGGAGGGGAAGGTACGGCGAGTATATAAAAGCGAAAGCAAGCCAGCCCGAGTTAGTTCAGTTCAGTAAGAGAATGTGGTAGTGACTTGAAGCAGTGTAAAGTGTTAAGAGAGTAGTGACTGTAGTACCAGATTAGTGGCTTTTGTTGAGAGTAGTAATTGTAAGGCCAGTAAATGAAGTGTTTTGTGAGAGAGACATTCTAGAAATTTTATTGTATCCATATTTAGAGTGTAAATAAAGTTGTTTTGTTAAAATTAAAAGTCTCACTTATCCAGAACCCGGAGAAAACGCAACAATTTGGTGTCAGAAGTGGGATAAGTGAGTGAAGAAGTGAAGTAAGCTAGCTGTAAATGGTAAACACCAGATCGACTGACTACGACGAGATGGCTGAAATCAAAGAGTTGATGGACTTACTGAAAAGACAACGCGAAGAAGACGAACAACGGCGACAAGAAGAAGAAAGAAGACGGCGCGAAGAAGACGAGAGAAGAAGACAAGAGGAAGAACAACGACGACAAGAAGAAGAAAGAAGACGGCGCGAAGAAGACGAACGACGGCGGCAAGAAGATAAAGAAGACCTCAAGAGGCAACGCGAAGAAGACGAACAGAGGCGACAAGAAGATAAAGAAGAGCTCCGAAGTATGTTCCACAATATAAGAGTCGATGTAAAAGAAGAAATTGAACAGATCAACGAACAAATAGAAAATGTGGACAAAAAAGTAGAAAATGTGGACAAGAAAGTAGAAAATGTAACAGAGGATTTGAATAAACGATGGGAAGAAGTGGAAGGGTTGAAAGAACAAATGAAGATGATCATGAAAGGAACAGAATGCACACATAAAGAACTGACCGAACAGTTGATTGTCCAGACTGATAGAACTGAACCAAGAGGAGTTACTGGAATGGCCCCAGTTCAAAATCGGCCGGAGGCGGATGTACCAGCCGCGCAGCAGCCTCATGGAACCTTGAAGCCGCCGACTTTTGACGGAGAAACATCGTGGCCCATGTACAGGAGGCAGTTTGAGGCGGCAGCTCTCAGCAATGGGTGGAGCGAACAACAGGCAGCAACTGCTCTAATTCTATCGCTTCGAGGTAAAGCCCTAGAAATCCTCCAGAACATCCCGGAGTCGAAACAGCAAAACTACTTAACAGTGATACAGGCCCTAGATTTGAGATATGGTAACAAGTACATGAGCCAAGTCTACCAGACACAACTAAAGACAAGGGTCCAGAAGCCAAATGAGACTCTGCAAGAATTCAGTGCCGAAGTGGAGAAACTTGTGCGACTGGCATATCCCCAAGCCCCAGAAGAATTTGTCAACCAGATCACCGTCCAGACCTTCATAGATGGGGTACTTGACAATGAAATGCAACAAGCTTTAAGGCTCGGAAGATTCAAAACACTTACAGACTGCGTCATTTACGGCTTGGAATTTGAAGCAGCGAAGAATGCATCTCAACCTCGCCGCAACAGGCTGCGCGAAGTGAAGGAGAAAGAGGACCTTTCAGATACGTCTGGGGAACTAAGGCAGGAAATAAAGTTTATAAAGGAAGCCATAAACAAGCTCACTGCAACGGTCGGAGCACGTAAAACGAAAGCAGATTGGTCAGACATAAAATGCTACAAGTGTGGTAGGAAAGGACACATTAGTAGACAGTGCTCACAAACCCAACAGGTGGCTCACGGAAGACAAGAGTACACCAACAGGGAGCACCGTCAGGGAAACGACCTGACGCCAGTGTAAGGGGGCGACAGCTGGCGTGCGAGTCCCAAGGCCCCAAAGTCAAGGTCTCCACTATCCAACGCTACCGCGAGAGCCTCGTTATATCTGGCAGCATAGGCGGAAGACGATGCAGTTTCACCATCGATACTGGTGCCACTATATCCGTTGTACGTCCAGACATGTTGCCAAACATGTCAGCACTCATGACCAACAAACAGCCTGTGTTGGAGACAGCGAAAGGGGATAGGATACCCGTGCATGGAGAGGTCGCTGTTTACATTAAGCTGGGCAGTACTGAGCTACAGGTAAAGGCTGTCGTCGCAGAAATCGTCGACGAATTTATTCTGGGGTTGGATATAATGGAAGAGTTTGATGTCTTTTCAGTGGACTTCCAAAATAAGATTTTGAGAATCGGCAACGAAGAGTTGTATTTATCTCCAACAGCAGGCGAAGCTAATCTCAGGGTGAGACTTATTGTCGACGAGGATACACGGATTCCTGGTAACAGTGAGAAGATTGTCAGAGCCAGGCTAGAGAAGAAACTTGATGGTATGTCTGCTCTCATAGCGGAGCCCCTAAAAGATAGACATGATGGTGCCCTCGTCGCACGATGCTTAGTAGACCCGAAGAGGACAATACCCATAAGAGTGGCTAACGTGCAAACTAACAGGGTCACATTGAAGAAAGGTGAGGTTATCGCCACTTGCGAACCCATTGACCGAGTGACGTTGTCCAAAAACGTGACACCCACTGCATTAGACAGAAGACTGCCAGTAGAATTAGTAGAGCGGTTCAAGAATTCATGGGGCCAATTGAACAATATGGAGATGGAGATGGCAGTGAAGTTCGTATTGGAGGAGGCCGATATTTTCGCTCAAGATAAAATCACAGGTCGTACGAGTCTAGTGCAACACAGAATTAATACTGGCGACGCAAGACCAATTAGACAGCCGCCGAGAAGACTGCCTTTTGCCAAGCAATCAGAAATCAAGGCGATGGTTAACGAAATGCTGGAAGATGGTGTGATCGAGGAATCTAATAGTCCTTGGTCGTCCCCAGTAGTTTTGGTCACCAAGAAAGACGGCACTATGAGATTTTGCGTGGACTATAGGAAGCTGAATGATGTCACCAAGAAAGACAGTTATCCCCTGCCCCGGATCGACGACACTTTGAACACTTTGGCCGGATCAAAGTGGTTCTCTACATTAGACCTGAAAAGTGGCTACTGGCAAGTAGAACTCCATAAAGACGATAAGGAGAAGACTGCTTTTTCAACCGGGAATGGGTTGTACCAATTCAAGGTCATGCCATTCGGCTTATGTAATGCACCTGCCACCTTCGAGCGACTAATGGAGTTAGTGCTGAGAGGACTGACATGGGAAACATGCCTGGTGTATCTCGATGATGTCATGGTGATTGGAAGGACTTTTGATGAACACCTGTCGAATCTGAAGCAAGTTTTCTCCAGGCTGAGAGGTGCCAATCTGCAACTTAATCCCAAGAAATGCGTCCTCTTCCAGAAGAAAGTGAGTTTCCTCGGACATGTCGTTTCTGAGAAAGGGATAGAAACTGATCCAGAGAAAATAAAAGCAGTAAGAGACTGGCCTGTGCCGAGGAACAAACATGAGGTCAGAAGTTTTCTGGGACTTTGCAGCTACTACCGACGCTTTGTGAAGTACTTCAGCAGCATTGCGAAACCTCTGCATAGCCTGACTGAAAATAAGGTCGAGTTCATCTGGTCACCAGATTGCCAAGAGTCTTTTAGAGAACTCAAACATCGTCTTCTCACTGCTCCTATACTGGCTTATCCTCAGGACGAAGGACTGTTCATACTGGACACCGATGCTTCCCAGTATGGCATTGGGGCAGTACTCTCGCAGCTCCAAGCCGGAGAAGAAGTTGTGATAGGCTATTTCAGCAAAACGTTCGGAAAAGCAGAAAGGAATTACTGTGTAACCCGGAAAGAACTGCTGGCAGTTGTAAGATCCATCGAACATTTCCACAGCTTTCTGTATGGAAGAACATTCCGCGTGAGGTCGGATCACTCTGCTCTGCAGTGGCTTCTGAACTTTAGAAATCCCGAAGGACAGATAGCCCGATGGATAGAGAAACTGCAGAGCTTCGACTTCCGGATTGAACATCGAAAAGGAAGAAGTCACGCCAATGCAGACAGCCTGTCGAGAAGACCATGTTCAGTGCATGAATGTAAATTTTGCGAGCGACAAGAGAACAAAGAGATCGACAAAGTAACTCATCAGATCAAACAACTGGTGGCAGGACAGGAGAATAACACCGATCTAGACGTAAATCTTGAATACATCAGAGACGCACAGAAGACAGATCCAGACTTGAAAAATATTAGAGAATGGCTACAAAAGGGGAAAAGACCTGAGTGGCACGATGTGTCCCGGTTTGGGGCGGAGGTTAAAGGCTACTGGCTACAATGGGACTCATTGTGTCTAAAGAATGACATGATCACTCGAAAATGGGAAACTGCCGATGGTAGAGACTGTATATACCAGACCGTTGTGCCAAGTGAGTGCATAAGCAGTGTTCTTCAAGAGTTACACAATAGTAGAAGTGGAGGCCACTTTGGGGTCAACAGGACTCTTGCCAGAGTGAGAGACCGCTTCTATTGGATAAACTGCCGAAGAAGCGTGGAAGAATGGTGCAAAAGGTGTGACCAATGTGCTTCAAAGAAAGGACCAAAGACCCGATCCAGAGGAAAAATGATGCAGTACATCTCAGGTACACCGTGGGAGAGAGTTGCCGTAGACATCGCAGGACCTTTTCCCATCACAGAGTCTGGGAACAGATACATAATGGTGGCGATGGACTACTTCTCGAAATGGCCTGAAGTTGCGCCGATCCCCAACCAAGAGGCAACGACCGTGGCAGAAGCCCTGATGGAAAATGTCATATCACGGCATGGCGTACCCTTGGAGATTCACACCGACCAGGGCCGGAATTTCGAATCAGAGGTCTGGAAGAGCCTAATGGACTTGCTAGGCATAAAGAAAACGAGAACAACGCCACTCCACCCTCAATCAGACGGCATGGTAGAACGGCATAACAGGACCATCAATCAGTACCTTGCTATGTTTGTCGACGAGAATCAGAGAACCTGGGACAAGCTGATACCTCTGTTCCTCCTAGCTTACAGAAGCTCTCAGCATGAATCTACCGGCTACACTCCATCCATGATGTTGACCGGCAGAGAGATGCGGTTACCAATCGACATGACGAGACCACCACCGAACGAGGACATAGCGGACCTAGCTACGTTACCTGAGTATGTCGCCGACCTAGAAGGAAAACTGCGCACTATACACAGATGTGTCAGAGATAGGCTCCTCTTAAGCAGTGACCGGATGAAGATGCGCTTGGATCGCAGAACAACCCCCCGTACATTCAAGGAAGGTGATGCAGTGTGGCTGTACCAACCGACAAGGAGAAAGGGCCTCAGTCCCAAACTTCAGAAACCATGGGAAGGGCCATACTTGGTGACTAAGAAAATTAACGACCTAGTCTACAGAATCCAGCTGTCTCCAAGAACTAAACCCAAAGTTGTTCACATAGAGAGGTTGAGTCCCTATCGGGGCAACGAACCCCCAAGTTGGCGGCCGGTAAATACTGTTCGGGACGAACAGTCTTAAGGAGGGGGGCAGTGTTACAAAGCACTTCAATAGACGTAGGTGCGGTGTTGCCACATCTCCAGAATTTCCCCAACATCTGGGAATTTTTGCACAATCTGGCAACACCGCCTCCCCACCCCCCTGGGGGTGCCTGGGGTGACCCCCCTCAGGCGAAGTCTCAACCCTCTAGGACCAAAAATAACGAAGTTACCAACTTGTACCCCGTCGGAACGGATAACTGAGGTCTGCACATTCCGAACACCCTGTATATACACCCTGTATACGCAGAGAACCCTTACACCCTGTATACGCAGAGAGATCTTATAGTTCGAGAAACACCTCTTGTGTAACATAGGAGTGGTGACCACATTTGGATCATCCTGTATATACATCCCCCTGTATACACACGGGACCGATCTGTATTCACAGAACCTTCTAGTAAAAGAAGGTCCTGGAACGTTCTGGAATCGAACGCTCTAGAAAGGAGGGGAAGGTACGGCGAGTATATAAAAGCGAAAGCAAGCCAGCCCGAGTTAGTTCAGTTCAGTAAGGGAATGTGGTAGTGACTTGAAGCAGTGTAAAGTGTTAAGAGAGTAGTGACTGTAGTACCAGATTAGTGGCTTTTGTTGAGAGTAGTAATTGTAAGGCCAGTAAATGAAGTGTTTTGTGAGAGAGACATTCTAGAAATTTTATTGTATCCATATTTAGAGTGTAAATAAAGTTGTTTTGTTAAAATTAAAAGTCTCACTTATCCAGAACCCGGAGAAAACGCAAAAGTATAATCAGTTTTTACCTAAGTTTTATACCATGTTTTTAGGCAAAAATTAAGCTACATTATTTCTCTCTGAAATTATAGTCAGAAGTGTGATTTGAGACCAGATTTGTTGAAAATTTCTAATTTAAAAATAGTAAAAAAATACAAAGAAAAATATTCAAAAATTTATCAAAAATGTTTATAATTATTTAGCCATTTTGCTTTTACGTTTCTTTGTATGGGTCCTTAAGCCATGTCCATATTTATTTTATTCTATCGCCTCTTGTATAAAGTTACTTTAATTTTTTGCTTATTAAAATATTTGCTGTAACAGTTCTAATCTACTTTATAAACATTGATTTTGTTGCAAAGTTTGACACATAATATGGGAATTAGGGAACTAAAATTGTATTTTTATTTAATAAAGCATTCCATTGACCACATATAATCTTTTTTGGGTATATAACAAATTGTGTTTTAATGCCGTGTATTTTTATGGACCGCAAAATGAAATGTTACATAATAATACATTACTGCTGAGTTTTTCTGTTTATTGATAAAAAATAATACATAGAAACTTACAAATGTGAAAGAAAACAACAAAGTATTAACAATCAATGTAAAATAGTATGACATGAACAAAAAATAAAAGTAAACTTTGTATTTTATTGGCCTATAACAGACAAATGAGAGTTTTGCAATAAGGAAAAAATCAGTTTCAATATTGGTCACAATTCCTAATTTAAACTTTAAAATAACAAGTTATTACTATAAACATAAGGTTATATTCATCGTTAACATATGCGGCACTGGTCTGGTGGCCTAAGGTGACACAATCCAGTGCCAAACAAAAACTAGGCAAGATCCAAAGGATGGCTTGCCTAGGCATCACAGGGGCCATGTCTTCAACCCCAACAGCCGCCATGGAGGTGTTGCTGGATCTACCCCCCCTACACTTAGTTATTATGGGAGAGGCCAGGCTAGGACTATACAGACTAGCCTGCAATGGTAGACTGAAGATCAACCCAGGCTTCAGGGGCCACTGCAAAATTCAGGAGATCGTGAAGGAGCCCATGCTTGAAATGAGGTCAGACTTCGCGAGCCCGCGAATGTGCAGGGAAAACAACTTTACAGTGGAAATCCCCGATCGCGAGGCATGGCGGGAGGAGACGCCGGGCATTTCACGGGACGCGCTCGTCTGGTTCACGGACGGATCCGGCGGGGAGCGTGGGACGGGGGCAGGTGTTTACTCGGAAGGACCGAGGGTAAGTCATAGTATTTCCCTCGGAGCCCATGCAACGGTGTTCCAGGCCGAGATGTACGCCATCCTGCACTGTGTGCGGGAGAACAAGAGGAGGGGCTACACCAACAAGCAGATCCTCATAGCCACAGACAGCCAGGCAGCCCTTTAGGCACTAAGTAGCTCACGGGTAAATTCCTGGCCGGTGAGTGAGTGCCGAGACGAGACGAGCGACCTGGCTGGGCAGAATGAGGTGACCCTCATTTGGGTGCCGGGTCACTCGGGGGTCAAAGGCAATGAAGAAGCTGACAGTCTCGCGAAGAGAGGGTCAGCAGAACCATTTATGGGACCAGAACCGGCTCTGGGCGTGTCAAAGAGCACTGCCAGGGGAGCCATTAAGTCCTGGGTCAGAAACCAACACAAGGTGTACTGGGCGGACTGTCCAGGGCTCAGACATGGGAAGTCAATAATTGACGGACCGAGTTCAAAGAAAGCTGTGGAGCTGCTAAACCTTAGCAGAGGACAGCTCAGAAACACAACAGGTCTCTTGACGGGACACATGGCCGTCAAGAAACACCTGCATAAAATGGGGCGGTTCGAAGGGGACCTCGCATGCAGAGTCTGCGGCGAGGGGGAGGAATCAGCCCAGCACATCTTGTGTGAGTGTATAGCTCTGGACCGGAAAAGACAACTGATCTATGGTCACTCTAGATCGGAGACAGAGCAATATAAAACTTCACCCTACCAATCGCTGTGCAGACTAGTTCAAGGCACAGTGATTTTGGGTGGAGTAAGACTAAGGGTATGCACAATCAACCAAGGTTTGCGGTGCTATCGGGGCGGCAAGGCCGCGGACGAGCCCTGAGGGAAAAAAAAGGTTATATTCTGATAAAACGCACTCCCTTACATTCTTTGGCAATATAAATAAACGGAAATTAATTATAGTCATTTTAACAAATTATTAACAAATTTATAGTCCGATTTATACACTTTTTTAAAGGAAACTCTGCTTGGACAAATTGCACTACTTGAAAATAACATCTGTGTTCATAACCGATAAAACCAATTCTTTTAATTTTTGGCATAATTATAAATATGAATTTTAGAAAAACTGACCATTTTTCAACAAAAACAGTTAAAAAAAATTATACACAAACAAAAAAATACTATAAAAGTCAACTCCTTTATGTAAATAACAGTTGTAGTTTAACAGTACAAAAAAAGGTTTGAATTGTTTTCTTTCAAGCTGGAGAATCATAAAAATGTATATGATTTGATGGCATATTACTAATAACATTTGCACCATCTCCAGTGTAGTGTATGTTATAAGGCATTCTGTTAGGTAAAGAGTCATATGACATCAAAATCAGTTCACCGTTATTTATATTAGTAACAAATTTAACTTCATATGCTTGTATGTGAAAATTAAATCCAATAACAAACAATGGAGCAATTAGTAAATAAATACATCTGTCTACACATATTATGTACTTGATTACACCAAAACTAGGAATGTCTTCATCTGACATTTGAAGGGCAAAATTCAACTAGTTGGTAATATTATTGCATTTTACCCAAGGGACACTAAATCATTCGTTTAAAAACAGTTGAATACGATAATTAACATCTGTAATGTCGCATGCAGGACCAAAGTCTATGTTATCTATGAAACATTTACTGCTAATAAGTCTGTAAGACAGAGAAAGCTGCTGTTTAGTTGCCAATGCTAATAAAATATATTATGTGAAAACTGGAACCTGTAATGAGCACTAATAAGTACACTTGGAGAACACCCAAATCACCACAACACATATTTCAGAGACCTTACGATCGTTTCGTTGACAATGTCAACATCTTCAGAGGAAGAAAATTCTAACATAAAAACTAGATCCCGTAAATTTATATCGCGTCAAGGTAAACGAACTAGTCCGAAGTAAAGTTGTCCTCCAAGAACGATCTTTTGTTTATTGCGCAGTGAAATTTTTTCTCGATTTTATCATTCTTAAATGTCGCACATTCAGATATCACCTTTTTTGTTCTGTGTTTGTTAACTAATTTGTCTATGAAACCATCCGAGTAACCGTTATATCTCGCCACATTTTTTATGTATTTTAATTCTGTATTAAATCTATTTTTACTCAACGGAAATTTGATCAATCTATTTACTAAGAAATCATACGTTTGCACAAAAAACGGGTAGTTTAAATTTCTTAGTAAATAGATTGATCAAATTTCCGTTGAGTAAAAATAGATTTAATACAGAATTAAAATACATAAAAAATGTGGCGAGATATAACGGTTACTCGGATGGTTTAATAGACAAATTAGTTAACAAACACAGAACAAAGAAGGTGATATCTGAATGTACGACATTTAAGAATGATAAAATCGAGAAAAAATTTGTGTGTTTACCTTATAAACCACGAATCACAAAGGGTTTGGAAAGTATTTTTAATAAAGCCGATTTACATTTGATGTTTTCGAGGAAAAGTAATTTAAAAAATTTGTTGGGTAATACGAAAGACAAAGACAAAGTCACTGAAATGTCCGGAATTTATGAGATTAGTTGCAAAGATTGTGATCTTAAATATGTGGTCCAAACTAGGAGAAACATAGCCACCAGATTTCGTGAACATCTCGCACAGTTACGATATGGTACGGTGGACAAATCATGTGTGGCACAACATATATGGGATAATAACCACATTGACAAAGAAAATTTGAAACTTGTCAAAAATGTTAGACATCAAACTATGCTTGATTCATTAGAAAGTATTTTTATATTAAGGTCTATTAAGAACAAAACTTCATAAAATTGTGCGGTACCTGTAATTTCAAGCCCTTTATTTTCTCTTTGCATTTGACCGCTTAAATACTCCTAATTTGTCTGGTAGAATAATAAATTCTTGTCAATAACTCGACCGATTAATACATATACTAATCTCTATGTTTGTCTTGACTTAAAGACTTGTTCGGTTTTTTGTATCTATGTAGTCAATATAAATACTCTCACGTAGAATTAATAAAAACTCTGGACGCAGCTAGTGCGTTATGGTAGTGAATTTTCTTTAAAATGTTTTTTATTGCAAATATGTGTGTTTCCTTTTTAAGAAAGCAGGCATCAATTTTGGTTACCAGTATAACCTATATAGTAAAAACAATGTGCCATGTTTCATAAAAATAACTTTATTGTGTGAAAATGTACAAAAATTTCCAAAAGTAAACTTAAAGTGTTCCCGGAAAAACTCGTTTCTTGGTCAACCTTATAGGTTAATAGCAAATTGAGCTATTCAAATTTGAAGCATTTAATGAAAATTCGCTACCATAACGCACTTGCTCCGTCCCGAATTTCTTTTCTTACAAACATGCATCGCTGAAAAATTCAAAAATGCAATAACATAAGGCGTGTTTGATTAAAAAAAAAGAAAATTTGTATCATCAACGACTTATGGGCCATCCTGTGATTGTAGAAATATTTTTTTAAGATGTAGCTCAAGACACCCTATAATTAATATATACAAATTTTCTTCATATCTTGTATAATAACGGATATATTGAGCTTTATTGACTTTTTACGAAAATTCGTAAAAATTATATACCATTAAACGATAAACTCTAAAGCTAAGGCTACTGCCAAGCATCAGAGAAAGGGTCTATTTGAAATGAATTTTCTGGAAACATTTTAGTAAAATGAAGGACAATGACGGTTGAAACTAAGACTTCAGAGTTTGTAAAACATCCTTTTTGAGACATTTGATTTCCATATCCCGTATTAGATTCCAGTTCTTTGCCTAAATGTTGCCGATTTTGACGTTTTAAATCGCAACTTTGACGTTTTGAGGAAAACCCCAATTTATTTTTCTTTAAATGCCTATAACTTTTTTGTCTTTTGACCTACATAGCTAAATTTTGGTAGGTGGCTTACCTATAAGGATATTAACTAGCGTACCAAATTTGGTTGCCCTTACTTTGTTAATTCCGGAGATATAAATTTTTTTCGAAAGAAAATACAAAATTTTCCGGGAAAACCTGGGCAGATTTTTCTGGATAACGAACTTATCCAAGCCATTTGCAAAAGGAATTTTTCCACCAAATTTAGTCAAAATCGGCCTATTATTTTTTGAGTTATCGGTGTGACATATATATATATATATATATATATATATATATATATATATATATATATATATATATATATATATATATATATATATATATATATATATATATATATATAAACATATAAAAATTGAAACTGACCCCGGATATGTGTTTTAGGGGGCCTAGTTCGCGGTCATTTGAAGAAATTTTTTCAAAATTCAAAAGTCGGGATCTCCTCATTAGTGAATTTTTTTTAAGAAAATTCACTAAAATCAATATAAATATAGTTTTTATGTAGTATTTTAGTTGAACTATTTATCCTTTGTTAGAGTTAACATGGTGAGACAGACATCTGGATTTTTAGTTTTCTATTTTTAAAAAACATGAGTTGAGTTGATGTTGTTTATCTCACCAGATGTCTTTATCGGCATGAACCAATATCCACATAGTAAATTTCTAGATCGAAACGAAACGTGCTGATTCTTTAAATAACTCTGGTCCTTTTAAACCTATATTAGATAAGGGTCATAAATTTGTCGACCAAAAGATTAAAGCAGGTCTCCGACCCGTTTCACTGCTCAATAAACAAACGATCGTTCTTGGACGACAACTTTACTTCGGACTAGTTCGTTTACCTTGACGCGATATAAATATACGGGATCTAGTTTTTTATGTTAGAATTTTCTTCCTCTGAAGATGTTGACATTGTCAACGAAACGATCGTAGGGTCTCTGAAATATGTGTTGTGGTGATTTGGGTGTTCTCCAAGTGTACTTAATAAAATATATTTTCTTGAAGTCACTGAAGCAGCAACTGATTTCAACAATTTATGAAAACCGTCATACCTCATCACCCACACATGTCTTACTGGTCCTACTCTAGAAATAATGGTCGGATAATGTAACAAAAGGTGATGCTTTGGTTTTAAAGTATCATTGATCAGCTCCTTTAAATGTAAAAGCGTAGTTCTTGAAATTATTCTACTCAACAAGATATTCATGATTTGATACAAATTAGTGTAAAGTTCCCAGCATGCTACGTCATCTGGAACCAAGTCACCAATTATTATACCAAAGTACGAAAAAAAGGCTAACATTTCGGAAGCCGACATTATTAGGTATTTCTTTTTAACATGTTCTAATTTAATCTGTGGTATAGGGTTTCCAATATCTACATCAGAAAATTTGAAACATTTTATTCTATTGTTAAGTTGCTCCAATGTAAAAAACTTCTTATTAAGTAAAGACAGTAACAACTGTCCCATATCATACCGTAGAATTCCCTCTAGCATATCATGCATTAGGCCACACGACATATTTCTGGTTACATGAAAACCTTTTAAATCGTGAAAGATACAAACTTCTTTAATACCGTCAGAGAAATTTAACGAATCTTCAGCATAGTTGACCTCATTTTTAATTAGGAGAGGGTTTTCAGAATTCTGGGACTGTGCTTCTTCCTTTGAGATTTTACAAATACGGCAAAATGGTTTGATTGAAAGCTTTCGTGAAAACCTAGAATAGAATTAAGCCCTAAGTTATCCCCCAATATCAAAATTAGTTTAAAGTAATCTTTAATAATATCTAAATTAATGCGCACTGTAATTCTCACCTACTCTAAGTATTTTAATTCCTCAATCAATCTAGCAAATATTTTTCTATTGCCAAAAAGGGTTCTATCAGTAGAATAGAACAATTGAGCAAAAAAAAGTTTTCTATAAGAGAGTTGTATTAACTAGAAATGCAAGCCAGTGATACATAAACTGTCCCCATTTTATATACTCCAGCTTTGCTACCTAGTGGATTACAGATTTCAAAGTCATCAAAGTACATAAGCAATGGCAAAATTATGGTTTTATCATTCACATTTGCAAATATAGCTGTCCATAATTCACCTTGAATCAGACTAGAGAGCAAGTCAGGTGAATCTTCTCTCTCATTTTCCATAAATGATAAAATATGACTAAAGACATTTGGCAACTCTAAATATTTTTGTAAAACGACCTTAAAGGACTTACCTGACATTCCGGTTTTTTTTTAAAGATAGAACAGGTCTGCCTACTGTGTCAGTTTTCTGTAAACAACTTCGTTCTCCTAGCGGATATGACTCCGGTTTTATGAAAGAACTAAAATTTTGAAAAATTCTCATCCTTAAATATTCAGACTGAGGCAAATATCTCTTATAATCTGAAAAGGTTCTTTAAGCATGTTTTGCATATAGATATCGACTTCTTTTTCTTTAATTTTTTCAGTTATGTATTAAAAAATGGATGACACTAGTTCGCTTACACGAGTGATGATAAATTGAACAAGATTCCTAGGCAAAGAGTGTTTACTATATAAACGTCCAATGAAAGATTTCACATATTAAATCAATTTTTTCACCACTCATATTTTCCGATTCTGGTACAATACAAGCTGAAGATGTAGTTTCATCATTAGAAGATTTAATTTCGTCAGTTGCTGCCGGTCCAGTGTTTTTACAGTTTTTTTTCAACAAACGTGATGTTAACTGATGAAGTAAAATGGACAGTAGTCATATGTTTACGAAGGCTACCAATAGTGGAGAAGCTTCGACAGCAGTTATCTTGTTTACAGAAAAATTTATCTAAGAAAGAGTGCATAATTTTTTAAGCGACTCTGTTGAACGGAAAACTTTACTGCATTTGAAACAGACGAACTGGGGTTGCATTGTATGTTAGTAGAAAATAATTTATTGAAACAAGTCCTGAACAAATGGAATTTTTAAATCAAGTTTCGTTTTAAATTTGTAGACTTGCAATTGATTTAGATGCCAGAAATGATGACACTCAAAGGAATACTTTGCATCTAAAACGTGGTGTGCTTTATAACAGAAATCAAGAGCTTCAAAAACAGACAAAGTCTTATAGAAATTGTCATTGATTACAACGTGTGACGAAACAATATTATTTAAATTAGGACCAACTAACAAAACATAAGGTTGCACAGTTATACATCTTGAATAATAATCATTAATTTTCTTTCGCTTGGCTTCTTCAATGTCGCCCAAAGTCTTGGTGTGTATTAAAAATCCATCTCTACATTCTGTGATAGATGGTTTCCAGTGTCTGTCTCCTATACGAGTCCTTCCCTTTGGTGGAATCAGTGCCGGCCATAAATATAATTTTATGTCATTTTTAGAATCTGAAATAAACAAGAAAATATCAGTTGTAGAATTAGCAAGAGACATACATCATACTGTAAGCATAAACAGAGGAGCTACAATTTTTTTATTTGATGTGAAGTGGTGGCAATAGAGGATTTTTTTTAAAGAGTTGTAACTATTATAACTATCTAATTCTAAAACACCCACCCGTTGTTACAGCCTCACTCAGCAAATCGAGTACCATTTCATCAGCTACAGATAGCTATCTTCTTATTTTTTCCAAAACTGATTTAAAAAATACTTCAAAATTATTTTCGGGCTCTTGTGGTGGTTCACCACTAAACACCTCTCTAAAGTCCAATGAGATCTGAAATAATAATATTACGTATTATACCTAACATAATACAGTAAACATATAGGGTATATTAATGCAGATTCTAAATTTCTGGGCGCAGCAAGTGCGTTATGGTAGCGAATTTTCATTAAATGCTTCAAATATGTATAAATCAGTTTTCTATAAACCTCGAAAGTTGTGTTTTGGTATGTACTAAGGTATTTATGAGAGCAACATACCAACCAAATTTCATCAAAAGTTTATTTTTTGAGATGCAAATTTTGTTTTCGGAAAGATTTGGTTCGATAGGGCTGGCTAACGATCTCATCCAGGCCATTGATAAAAGAAAGATTCTTGCCGAGTTTCATCAAAATCGGTTAATAACTTTTTGAGTTATCGTGTGAATACACACACACACACACATCAATATATATATATATATATATATATATATATATATATATATATATATATATATATATATATATATATATATATATATATATATATATATATTGTGACGGACACTTGGGGTGGCCGGGAGTTACTACTAGTTTTCCCTAACCTGGGGAATTTCGGGATGACTTCCGGGACACGGCTTTCCTACGGGATCATGCTCGGACGCCAGCGTTTATAGGGTTGTTTTCTCAGAGAGTAAACGCGCTCTCTCAGGATGCTTCCCCTCTCCCAAGTCACTGTCAACGGGTACACTAGCCCAGGGTAGGTTCCAGTGGAGACAGGGTCCTCCTAAGCCAAGACAAAGTCCCCCGGGACTTCTGGTTCTGGTCTTTATTAAAGAGCTGGAGTTAAATTGTGGATATTCTGGGGAGACTAAATGAAATATCGAGTAAATTAAAATAAAATTCTATTCTCTAATTATATACACACGGTGGTAACGGGGTCCTGTACCAAGAAGCCTAGCAATAATGGGCGGCCAGAGGCAGAGTTGGTTATTTGGTTTTAAATTATTGTTACGCGCGAATTATACGGGGGCGGTAAAGCGGCAACGTTTAAGCGGTGCAGGGTGGTGGCAGGATAGTGGTTAAAAGCGGGTATTCCCAGGCGGGCATGGAACTTACAGGGTGCGTCGAACACCACATCGAGCTAAGCTAGCTGCGCACTAATTCGTATGGCACCAACAAGCATTAGCCACGGCCCATCATTCGCACGCTCGGGGAACCTTGTTCGGCGCAGAAGAGGCCCACCCCTGTTCCCGGATTTACGCTCCTCCTGAACGGGGCCGCGGACGGCCCGGGACGCCAGGCCCGCCTAGCTATTTCAATTCAAACCAGCGCAGTCGCTGCTCTATCCGAATCTACTCCAGCCAATGCAGTTCCCAACATCCAGAGCCGCCCGCCAGCGGAGACAGGGAAAGAACGGCCCTGCCCTCGAGAGGACAGGAAGTACTCGTATACCGCCGATGCGGCCCACCCGACCCAGACCCGGAGGCGGAAGACCACCGGGCTGCCTCGATCCAAGCCAACGCAATCGCTGCGCGTGGACCGATGACAGACCAGGAATATCCCTACTCCGACTCCCTTATTCGGGATACTGGGGGCGGCTTCCCGGAGGGTCGTTTTTGACTGGAACGGAGAGTGCAATCACTCCAACCGTCCCGATACACTATTCCTCCGCTCGGCCGCTTCCCATGTGATTCCGGGGGAATCGGAGCCTCGGGACCGTGGCGCCCTAACCACCTAAGCGAAGCCCGCGAGCACCGCCCCTGGCGATTATAGCGTGCAGCTGTTTTCAGCAGGCCCCGTCTCACCGCCCGAAGGCACCCAGCGTTATACAATTTTACCACAGGCTTGCTAAATAATATTCGACTGTCACGTACCTGGGGCCCTCCTCGGCGGCGACGCTCACACGGCAAACTCTCCTGCGGTGCCCTGCACTGGCTTTGCTCTCTGCTCCTTCCGTTAACCTGATCTTTCACTCGGCGTATTCTACCACGGCTCCCTCACTGTCGACGTACTTGCTTCTTCACGGCGACACTCGTACTACTGGCCGTCTCAGTTCTCTCCGGTTGATATTCTCGATCGTGGTGACTATCCTTGCCCCCTCTTTACCACGTATGTCGCTCGGCAGTCGCATCTTGTTCCACTGCCAACGTACGCGAATCCTTCCTCTGTTGTAACTGGTAATTGCAGTTTATTACGCGGTTGCATTTACTGTTGCTGCATTTATTAATTGAGCTAAATAATCCCTTCACGATTAGTCACCCCGTGACACCTGCCCCTCACTTGCGGAAAAAAAACGAAGTTTTTTTTTCTTATTGCGCGAACCCCGACTGCCCCTGGCTACCCATGTACAAAACGACAAGAAGCGGACAACAGAGCCAGTGGGATCTCCCCTGTCCCACCTTCTGGCAACCGGACCCAGATAAAAATACATCCTGCATTCTAATAGATAAACAAAACTTCAAGTCCTTACACGCTAATTCCATACCTGAGCTGGCTATAAAAAAACACAAGATCCTATCTTCTAATAAATAAACAAAACTTCAGGTCCTTACACACTAATTCAATACCTAAGCTATCTACGAAAAAACAAAAGGTCCTAATTTCTAATAAATAAACAAAACTTCAGGTCCTTACACACTAAACTGAAACAAAACACCCTTTGCCAACTGGCCTAAATTAAACTGTATAAACCTATAGTCCGGCTGTCTCTGCACCGTCGGGGTGGCACTCCGTGGAAGTGTCTCACTCACTTGCGACCCGCACTACACTTACTGTCTGTAAGCCGGTCGTAGGGTGCAGCCAGTGTTGCCAAGGCGCTGCGCCGGCCGTGATCCTCTCCGCCGGATCCATGGTGCCCCAGCTGGCACTAGGCGATAATGTCTGTCCTGGCAGCAGTGTGTAGCTCCTGTGCTGATCTCCACATGCCGTGGCTCGTCCCGGTGGGGGCCCCTGTGGTTCCTGCCTTCCCGTACTATGTCACACTGTCCCCACGTGAGTAACTCGTGGGACACACTGGGTAGCCTTGGTGCTACTTCTCGTCTTCTGGACCGTCTGCGGTCCCTTCCGGTTCGGACACGGACATTCTCCGGACATAACGCCCACTCTTCCACACTGGGAGCAGAACAGTTTGAAGGGCTTTTCACAACGATAGCGGGTGTGTCCAGATTGCCCACATCTCCAGCATAACCTCCTGTTTCGAACGGGTAGGTACTCTGGCTCCAAGGGCGCGGCTCTGACCTCCCTCTTCGAGGGTCCATTCCGTCGAGGTGCCTCTTATCGCGATGACCAGGTGGCACTTTGTTTTTCCGGCTCCGGCGAGGCTCCCGGCATCGTCTCCTTTATTTCATCCATCGACGACCAGGTGTCGTACAGGGCCAGTGTTGCCATAGTGATTCCCGGGTGTTTCCACGGTGGCTGGAATCAGAAAACAAACGGTCATTAGTGCTTTGCCTCGTTGGCTCATGGCTTCCTACGCACGGGGATGCGTACTCTTTACAACGTGCCGTTTGGTAGCCTCAATATTTGCCGGATGACGGGTTTGTGGAAGCCCTTAGGTACGTGTCGTTGCATTTTGTCCAGAAAGGAGTCTCCCCACATCCCCGGGCGCGGTTTATCTCGCAAATAATCTGCTGTGGCTGGCCCAACCGCCAGTGGACACTTGGTGTTTTCCTTGGCTGCTCTGGGTGGCATCTCTTTCTCCGGTACTAGTGGCGGCGTTTTTGCGATCTCTTGGAAATTTTCTTGGGACGGGGTGGCCGGTGCCTTCACGGTCTCGGAGCGGAGTAAGTCCGGGATGGACTCCGCCCGGGTGTACGGTTCGGCTTCCACTTGCTCTATTTGACTCAGGGCGGCTAGAATTTGCCCTGCCGACGGTCTTGTCCATTTATTTGTGGACAGACATTCCCCCATCAGGTCCCTTAGGGTGGAGGGCAGCGGTTTGAGTTCGGGGCCCTTGTACTGGCCCTGTATCTTCTTGTTACCCAGTATTAACTGCGTCACATACATTTGTTGCACGGCTACTAGCCTTCCATCTGCGATGCGGGTGTTTACTGCTGGTAAAGGAACGATTCGTAGGTCGTTCGCGTCAATTCCCTCAAGTGCGTGCTTGCTTAGAAAAGAACGGGTCGCTCCCGTATCTAATAGGGCACTGAAATCTTTCCGTCCTATCCTTGTCTTAATCAGGGGTCTATTGTCCGTTCGAGTTGGTCGGTCAATGGCCGAGTTGTCGCTGGGGTGGAACTGTTGGAGCCTCGGCCCTCCACAGCTCCCGTTTAGTTTCCCGGGCATTTGCAATCCCGGGATAAAATTCCCGCCTTGCCACAGCGTGAGCAAAACAGTCGTGGAGCTCTCTGGCATTGGCTTCGCATGTGCCCTGTCTCCCCACAATTCCAGCAGGTTGCACGCGTTACAGCGAAACGAACCTGCTTACCAGCCTCCGAGCGGTCAACTTTAGGCGAAGCTGGGGGTGTGGGGCGGTTCTTAGGGGTGGAAGTGAGATTCCCTCCTTCTTGTCTCTCCGGAGGAGGCTTGTTAGGTTTCGGTGAACTTCCCTTTGTATCTTTCAACTCCTTCAGCAGCGACTCGATAGCCTTTGTCTTTGCAATAAACGTGCGTATATCCGGTACGTCACAGTTCCAAAGCATTTGGCGGAACTCCGGACGTAGGTTCCTTTGTAACCAGGTAAGTTCTTGTTGCCTGGTGATGCTTCCATGTCTGCGGATGAGTGTCTGTAAATCCGTGATGTAGGTGAACACGGGTTCCTCGGCTCTATGCAGCCGACGACTTATTTCAGCCTCCAAACCTTCAAAGTAATTCGCCGGAAAGTAAAAGCGTTTAAAATCTTCCACAAAGTCTTCCCACGATGCCCAGTACGCTCGGTTATTTCGGTACCACAACAGCGCTTGGTCCTCCAAGATTTGTGGCAGTACGGGTAGAAGGTGGTCCGGCGATACGTTAAAGTGCAACCGAACTTCTTCTAGACGTTCTAAGAATGCCACGGGATCGGATTTTTCCCGGAAATGTAAGTTCCATGCGAACACGTTAGGGGGCTCTGTTCGTCGAAACGTCGAAGCCGTACTGATCGGCGGCGGGGGGAATGGCTTTTGCGCAGGCGGTATCAGGTGCTTAAGTAAATTTCCCGTTGGCGGCGACGATGGCGGCGGTAACACGGTATTGCTAGGCGGCGGAGTTGCCTCGGTATGTGGCTGTGTCCCATCTCGCAAAAAGTCAATTAGTTGTTTCCTCATCTCCTCAACGGTAGCCTGCGGTCGCAGACTAAACTTCCGCAGCTCTGTTTCTAATTCGGGTTTCCTAAGCCGGTATACCCATCCTACCCGACCATCAAATATGCCTTGGTCGGGTTTCTCTGGATGATCAGACTCGACGGCCTTATCCGCTTTCGGGTCTGACATTTTCTCGCTCAAATAACGAAAGTGTAAAGCGGAAAGGCAGTGATGCGATGCTGTCAGAGGTGTCAAAGTAGTATCAGGTTGTCGTTATTCGGGCGGTCACGGTATTCCTTAATCAATAGTGGCGTAACGGCAATAGTAAATAATTAAAAAAATACAAACACAGCGAAAATACGGTAAAATAAAAAATTATCTATTGTTCTAAACTAAAACAAACAAATCAAAGATCTAAACCTGGAATTAAATTTGTTGATAGCAAAAAAAAGCGTGTTACATAGCGGTAAAAATTCACCAAGCGTTATCTAAAGCAGTGTTAGCTATTAGTTCTAAAAAAAACCAACTTATAAAGTCCAAAAGCTGCCACAAGGAATTCTATCAGTGTATAAACAAAGCAATTTAATTATCGAGGTTCTACAAAGTAATGATAATACGGCGATGACTGTCGTAGATAATAATATTAGGTAAAGGTAAAAGGCTTACTGACAATTAGACCATTGCTGACCCTTTTTGCTCATCTAAACTAACCTACCCTCCACCTTGAGCTCGATCTCAACGACGACAGTGATTTTGAAAAATCATCCGCTGCCGGTGAATCTCGAACCGTCGACCCCCGAGTCCGTATTGGAAAGTCTGAATCGACTTTCCCGCACGGCCACGGAGGCGCTAGATAATAATATTAAAACGAATGTGTAAACTCTGCCTCTGTTCTAAATAAAATAAAACGGATTATTAAAGGTATTATATCTTATCTCTTGTTTCTAAAAATTACTTATCGCATTTCATATTAAATTATATGCATTTAAGGGTGACATTTAGCTATCACTTTAGTATAGGAAAACAAGGCCTCCTCAAATTGTAATTATCTCAAGAAATAGTAGGTGTACGGGAACAATTTAAAAAGCTTCATAATCTAGACAAACCACAAGTGGTGATGAATGTTCGCAAATTTCAAAAACTGTTTTGTGTTATTAGTTATAATTAATTGGAATTCACCTAAATATTCCAATGATTTAGATAAGATTATATATACGAAGATGTTCCAAAAGAGATGGCTTTGACTATTCATTACCTGCAGGAACATGTAAAGATTCGATTGCAATAAAATATAAGTATGTAGCCCTTCTAGTTTTTTTTAAATTATGTTTTTATTAAATGTCCACACAAAACGATTTGTCCGGCTTCCCCAGGCAAATTCTGTACAAGTGCAACTGTATTGTCACTCAGCTGAGAGATGACCAGTGGAGCAATTGTATAACAGGGGGCGTTTGCATCGGATCCAATAACTCAGTGCCTCCGGCATAAGCAGTGTTGTCAGTGTTATAAAAACTCACTGAAATTGAATACTGCGATAACCATAAAGCTTTTGACAACGTAAAATAAATGAGGTACTTAACAATGATGAAAATAACGGTAAAATTTGCCATTGAAAATAATTTCACAATGCATTAATTGACGGACAAAATTTAATCGGATGCTTAAACATTAACTTTCCATTTCTCAAATAAAGCATTTTATGAATCCCGTGCAATAAGCTTACAAATTTTCTACAGAGAAAATTATACTTATAGAAAAAAAGGATATAAGGATATCCTCACACTTTTATTAGGACCTAATCACATTAAAAATCTTATTACTTATATTGAAATAAAAAATAACATAATTGGATTAAATTGTTTTAATGGTTCATCCACTAATTTTTAGTTGCTAGTGTCTATATAATGTTACAAATATTTATGGTAGGCGTAAATAAGTAAGTATAATATATGTACTAATTTCGCACTACAGTAAAGAGATTGGATATGACTGCAAATGTATGGGTTATATGTTTCGTATTTTAATGTTTATAAAAATAATTATATATATAATATTACATACAGACTTGGAGACTACTTCTCTGGCTTTACTGTGAAGCCAGAGAAGTAGTCTTCAAGTCTGTATGTAGTATGGACAAGTTTCACCAAGTAAGGGCAACAACAATCAATGAATATAATATATTATATACACACACACACACACACACACACACATATATATATATATATATATATATATATATATATATATATATATATATATATATATATATATATATATATATTTATAACTACAACTCAATTACAAAACAATAACATTTTTTTAAAATTTGGCACGTGTACGGGAACAATTTAATGTTTATGTTTTCCACGAGTTCGTTAGCCAGCACAAGCGCACCAGTATTTCAGTGAAAAAAGTCTCTTTTCGGAAAATGTATCTCTGAAAATATTAAAGTTATTGAAATAAAACTTGGTAAGCAAATTGCATTGACATACAATAATATTAACCAAATTCTAAGTTTTTAGCTAAACGAAAAATTGAGTCATGGACATAACTATTTTTCCCCAGGAGAGCAAAGAAGGATACAAGGACTCAAACTTTGTGTATGATAAATAAAGTTTTTCTTTTCACACCCAAAAAGAGTTATTCGGGGCTAAGAGGCCGAAAAGTAGCAATAGACCAGACATACATTTCGTACGAGAAAAACAAAACAGAACTGTTTTCTCTTACACATATTAATTTCGTTGCCCACAATTTCATATACCTACTTATATGTTATTTTTCTTAGAAGAAATTCACTAATGGGGAGATCCCGACTTTCGAATTTAGAAAAAAATCTTTTTTTATCTATTTTTATATGTTCAAGTGGCGTTTGGGGGGGGGGGTGGATTCGCTACCAAAACGCACTTGCTGCCATCCACCCTTGTTGGTTTCTTCCCAATTATAATAAATGTTCTAATTAATATATAACGCAATTTTTAACACTGAAGAAAAGGAAACAACTATGCATATGTGCTAGTGTACTTTATTAATTTCCACGAAACAATAATCATTTTTCGCTGCATAGATGTAATTTTGCAATTACAATTAGTATTTAAATTAAGTTATTTATTTTTAAATAACACACTCAAGTATTATTCTACAAACTTGGTAAAATTTTATTAAAAGACGCATAATATGTTTCTAAATCAATTTCATTTGCAACCAGTACACACATATGTGTAGAGGTTTATCCATATAATCCCAATGTAAAAATATGACGTTTAGCCAAATTACATAATGTATTCATTTAGAGTCACATCTCCTAAAAAATGAATTTACGCATGATGGTAAATATGGCTAAAACTAACGGGCAGGATTACAATGAACTAAAAAGCATTCAATAAAGAAAATACATAGATATGTATAAATGTATGGGTCTGAAAGCTGGCCTTTTGATAGCAGAACAGGAAGTTGAAAAGTGGTTGCGACGACGAGACAATATTACCTTTGGGCTATGATGATTTATATAAAAAATACAAGTCACTCGGATTCTACAAAAAATTGTATTAAAGATTTAAAAAGATAAGCCAAAGAAAACAAACAGATATTACAACACTAAATACAAAGGCTGCTCATTAAAATTCAGGAAATTTCAGTCACCGATTTGGATTGACAAATAATAGTAGTAAGTAAGTAATATATATATATATATATATATATATATATATATATATATATATATATATATATATATATATATATATATATTATGATGTACGGGAATATCGTCAGATAAGATTAGTTATAGTCATGCATATTTAACATTTCGGTGAGAACAATTGTTTGAATACTCTCCTGCATTAGAATGTCGTTCTGTTGTTGGAAGGCCCTGGTATATTGGCGAATTAAGTTATCAATGATCATGCATATTTCTAACCGTCGACAGTTGTCTCTTTGTTTTATGTGCCTTTGCATCTCTTTGATTTTGCTCAAATTATTGGAAAACACTTTAACATTGGCAATGTAATTATTCGTATCTCAGGGGGACGTTCTATAAACAGGCGTTGCGTCGCTACAATCACGTTGTATTTGCATCGGGTAATGATAGGATATTTTTAATACAGATAAAACTGCATTCTTTATAAGTTCAATATTAGGTGACACAAGAAATAATACATGAGGTTAAAGTCGAGTTAACGCAGATATCTCAATAACATACTAAGAAAAAAAAAAGGGGAAACACAGCATGCATAGGTTCACACGCCAGTGTCTAGAAAGGTCAAGTTATAGGTTACAGATACCGAGGATCACTTGTCATTAATTACCCCGTTTAAAGAGGATGGAGTGTCTATCTCAAGCATCTAAGAGCTTTTCGTCATTAAATTTCTCTAACAAATCGAGGGTGGCTGATAAAGAGCGTGTGAACTGGCTTCAAACACAGCTGACTTGAATGCACCAGATGTAAATAAGATAAACAAAGCAATGCAATATGAACACCTACGGGTTTTATAAAAAAAACACGGCCGTTTGCCTCTAGCATGACGATAATCGAAATAGTATTATGCGAATTAGATTACTTTGTAATTGTAGTAATCGCATTACAAGGTACACATGAACATACTTCTGTAAACAAACATGTTTAATCTACCCAAGTCTTTTGCAAGTAGATAAATGTATTGTAAGTTTTGGTATATTATCGGTAGACTTGATTTGCATATAAATAGCAGTCTGTCAATTCTATATTTGCAGGGTGAATATCAATATCTCTAGTTTAGGAATTGCGAATATTTTCCGAGCAAATTAACATGACTTAACGATGTGCCTGGATAAAATCTCGGAGGCAGACTAACGTTAGGCGGACCTTACATATTTTTTAGCACTTGTATAGTTAAGATAAATAAAACTAAACTAAAAGAAAAAAAGAGAGTTTGTGAGAGAAAATATTTACGTAGGGCTTAAAATTCAAACGCATGACAAATATTTGCAGCTCTTGTAATCGCATGGTCGAGGTAAACAGGTGCGTTAATCTATTAATAAGAGAAAAGAAGGGAAATAGACTGGGCACATGATATTTAGTATACAATTGTAAATAAAATTTACATAGGGTAATTTAGTGCAGCCTATCTATCAGGTATAGAATGAAAGACATGATATTTTATTTAGTTTATAGCACTTAGCATATGGTTATTGTTGTGTAATTGACGTAGCTGTGGGAATGTGACTTTGTAGATATAAATTCCGGTAGAGAGGGCGACAAGGAGTCATGCATGGGTATGCTCACAGCGTAATCACCGCAAACTAAGTAACGGATAATTACAATTATAATTTAAATAAATCGAAAAGTTATGTACAGAAGATGTGTTAGGTGAAACGTGTATACAAGGTAGGGGAGCACAGTACTGATTATCACGCGGGATATAATAAGGTCGATTATAATATACATACGTGGGGTGACTTCGACTATAACGACGAGGCCTGCATTGTTGTTCCTACGCGAGTGGGAGTAGTGATTCGATATATAAGGAGATGCCAGTGGGCATGATAGGTAGACTGCCCTGCTATCTATAAATACCGTATCTCCAGTTAAAGTAGTTTTGAGAAATTCGCCATTGAAGTTTTACCAAACTAAATGACGTGTATCTTTTGCACTGTACTATATATTGACTTAATTTTTTTTGCATCAGTTCTAGATAGTGTTACACTATAGGTTCTGCTACAAGAAATAATAATAAATTAACGATTTCAGTATTTTTTATGGACATACGACTTTTTTGTTAAATAAATTTAATTTTTTACTTGAAAGAAGTAACGTAAGTCCATGTTTTGAAAGCTGTTTAAACTAAATGAAATGCCTTTATAGAATAAATGTTTTATTTATGTAAAATAAACATTGACACAACATATTATAACATATTATAAGTACGATACATTATTTTTTTCATGTACTCAGGTTTTCGTAGATAGCTAACAACAAAGTAAATACTAATCGAATGAAAGTTAACAAGAGTAGACACATGCTTGATCTAGAAAGAACTAACTATACTAATTTGACTAACACAAGAAAAACAAAAAAATTAGTTAAGTTTAGATTAGTGTGATAGTATTATATAGTGATTTAGATTCAATCATTAGACTTTGCATGATTAGGAACAGTAAAGTAGTGGAAAATAGTGCATTTCACTTGACTCGTCGTAAGTTTAATAAATATAGAATCATATGTTTCACATATAAAAATGCCAAACTAAATTTAAGTTTAACTAAATGAAACTCAAATAGAATACCATATTAAGGTCTAAATAGCCGCAAAGGAGGGCAGCAGCTCCTAAAATACGATACGCGTATTACTGCGGTGCAGAAAGCAACGGGAAGCTACTGCACTACATTCCCTAGTAGCGCAATCTCCATGGCCAACTTATGATTAAATAATGACAGACTATACAATCAAACCTGACATTTCACGAGTCGGAGCGTGGAATGTCAGAACAATGAAACAACCGGGAAAACTAGAAAATCTTAAATTAGAGATGGATAGGTTGCAACTAGACGTAGTCGGTCTTAGCGAGGTGCGATGGCCTGAAATAGGTGACTTCTGGAGTGGTAACTACAGGATAATCCACACAGCAGCAAATGAGGGAAATGCAGGGGTAGCCATTATTATGAACAAAACGGTAGGACGGAGTATGGAGAATTATGTGCAGAAAAACGAAAGAATCATTATGGCCAGGTTCAATACTAAGCCTGTGAAAACCGTAATCATACAGGTATACATGCCCACAACAAGACATGACGATGACGAAGTGGAAGAAATATATAGCGAAATAGAAGAAGTTTTAAAAATGGTAAAAAATCACGAGAATGTGGTTATAACAGGCGACTTCAACGCAGTGGTTGGGGAAGGAAGATATGAAAATATTGTAGGACCCTTCGGTACCGGTAACAGGAAGCGCATATTGATCTCCGAGACTGGTACGAAGAGAAAGAGGGGTAGACCAAGACTGGACTATTGCTCTCAGATCGTGAGGGATGTGGGATGTTCGACGTTTAGGGAGATGTACTGGAAGGCCCAGGACAGACAGGCATGGAGAAGTGCGTCCAACCAGTCTTTAGGACTGATGACCCAATGATGATGTACGTATAAAAAAAATACTGAAAACCAAACTCAAACTCCCGTTTTTACAGAAAATAGGTCAATAAAGTCCAGTTTAATATCATAATATATTATAATAAAGTAATTTACAGATCTTCTATATCAGTTATCAAGTTAGCAGCATCATCATTGACTGGCATGTTTTTCCAAAATTCTAATTTGTGTGCCGGAATGATGTCTGATAAATTATTTATGATGGCTTTTTTCCGGTTAGTCGTTATACCGCGGTTAGCACTTGAAGCCTCAGCCACTGGTAATTCATTCTTCTTGTATTTTGAAGATATGAAGTGAAACTCTTTTTCTTCTTGTTCTGAAAAATGAGTCTTGTAAAAAAGATGCCTGTAACCCCTTTTTACTTTAACAAGACAAATATCTTTCAGCAAAGGTCTCTCATTGGTTTTGTTTAACTTCTGTAGCTGGTATGCGGAAGTCAAATCCAAGAAATTTCGAAAATCAGAATGTCTCATTTCCTTTATTATATTTTTTTTCGAGTTGCAATCCCGAACAATATTTACAAAATCCTGGAAATCGTAGACTTTAGGATTTTTTTTCAAGGCAAGCTCTACTTGGTGATGGAAGCTATCTGCCGACATGAATGTGTGCCCTGCCTCAAAATATTTTAGGGTGATTGTGTTCGTACAAATTTCTTTGGAAGATATAATACTAATCAGCATCGAAAACAAACACCAGTTCTTATTCTGGCCCGCACAGTTATCGAGCCAGAGGGTAACTTCAGCAGCATCGCGGTTAAAAAGAAAAAACTGATAGAAGGTACTAGCCACATCTTCACGTTTCCGCCCAGAAATGCCCTCGTGCCATAAAACTATGTAAGGTGGATTTTTTTTCATGTCTCCAACAGGAACAAAGGATTCATTGAATGCAATAATTCTCGTCGTAAATATTGCACTTTTGAACATTTCTATTCTCGGAAGCATTATGACTTTTTGCATATCTGCCGAATAAATAGGATTTTTGCACTGTTGATTCTCACAATCCTTTCTATATTCACCTCGAGAAATCTTTGTTTTCTGAATGTGTTCGTTCCATTTAACACATTTTTCACAATCTGGTAAGTGCAAATTTTGTTTAGTATGCTCTGAATTATGGAGGCGGAAAGCCTCACACTTTTCACACTCTTCTTGTCCTAAACGAGTAAAAGATATATTTATTGTGTCAGTTACTTCTTTTCTGTATACTTCATACGACACTTGTATGTTTGGATGCTTATCCAGGAAGTCTTTGTGCATTTGGGTTATCGTAATGTCACTAGGTAAGTAGAGTTTGTTAGGAGCGTGCTCCCTTCTGTAATGAGAGACACAAGGAGAGAAAGACTTTATGTGAGTATGAAGTAAGTCACGGTTAATTTTCTTCTCTTTTGTTTTGGCTCCTCTTTGATCGTTTTTTGTGTAAAATTTCTCATCAGATATATTTTTCAATACACTGTCATTGTTAAATGCAAAACCTAACGTCGTCAAGAAAAACTTCTTACACACGCACTGAACTGCCTTATTCTCGTCTTTCAGCTTGTAACAGATGCTATTTTGTCTTTTGGAGTCGTTTCCTTTTTCACTTCGTCTTCTTTCTATAACTTTTACTTCACAATGGTTGCTGATAAACAGTCGCTGTTCTTTCAGATTTAAATTCCAATAGTAATTGTTTAGCTCTTTTCTTCTCTCTTCATTAATTTTTGTAGTACATGCTTTCTTACACTGGTCACAGGGAAGCTTGACTACATGTCTTTGTCTTTTTTTCTCAACTAAAAACTGGGTTCGTTCGTGCTTGGGTTTTAGATATTTCTGCCGTTTTCTCTTATTTCCAGATTTAGTATTTGTGGTATCTGTTAAAAAAACATCTGCTTCTAATAGCATAGTCGTGGTATCTTCATCGTTATTTTCACCATTTAGATTTTCATCATTATTTGTTTCTGTTTTATTGAGCAATAATAACGAATTTTCCTCATTGACACTACTAGTGTTATTATTATTAGTTGTGTTTTCATTGATATCAATAACTATTTCTATTGAAACATCTTCAACGTTGTCTGGCAGCACCAATGGTTGAAAATCTTCGTCTAGAATAGGAATTTTATTTATGTCTAATTCTGAAATGTCAATCGCTATTGTTACGATTCCATTTAATATTTTTCTTATAAAATCGGACACTTTTTCGGTTTCCAAAAACTGTTCTCTTAATAATTCAAAATTAATTTCATGTGAGTGTACTTCAATAAAAAAGTAGCATTTGGTGATAGATTGACTAGCCAAAAAATACTTTAAAATTCCCTCGTAGTTCTCAGACGCATCATTTTTCCTTGTTTTCTTTTCAACATTTAAGGTAGTACTGTTCATTGGTGGTTCAGATTCAGATTGGAGTTTCAAAGAATTCCCCGAGTCATGACCGAGTTTCTGATTAACGTTTTCAGCCATAATTGCAAGCTTCTTTCCCCTCGGGATATTGATTATGTCTGCACGAAAATAATATAAATTATTAATACTCAAGTATGCTTGTTTATCAGATTGTCTGCATCTTACCTTTGGAATTCATTATAAGTACAGTTAAATATTAAACGTATTTTGCATGCAATACCTAATAACAATAACAATATGTACATGTAGGTACGTATTATATAAAACTTATTTCGTCTACTTTTAACACAATTGTGTGCAGCCACTAACAGCTTAAACGATACTGAGAGACGAGTCGAGACTGGAGAAACGATGCAATTTCTATAGAAGATATTACAAAATGGAGGGGGAATGCTTGAATAAATCACCGCATGTTGGTTATTACGATATCATTTTGTAAACAAACCAATTCAGTCTTAGCTTTACATGTAAAATAAACCGTATGTCCGAGTATACAGCACATTTCACATGTATTTAACCACCTCTTGTACGATCAGTGCTTGTTAAAAGTACCGTAAGTCCGGAGATACGGTATTTCTCTTTAATGAATGATGGAGATACGGTAGTTCTCTTAAAATTAATGGTAGATACGGTAAATCTTATAAGCATGTCGACTGAAATTTAAGTGTCTACACAAACCGATGAATATAAAATTGCATGTTTTGAAGCTTTTCCCTGCATATACGGCAATTTTACTATGTATCTTAGTAGTAAACATCTGTTAGAAGCCTAAGACACCCCTCAACTCAATTTTCATAAAATGTGGAGATACGGTAGTCTTGCTTAGCACGGCAGTAGATCTAGTTTGAGCTTTCAAACGGTCTGATCTCCCCAATCCTCCCTGACCAGCTAAAAGAACTTGTAGTAAGCATTAAGCGCCAGACTTGCGAGCGCGAATGCCGAAACAAGGGAAATCTGCTGGTAACGTCGCGGTTTCTCCTCCCTGACCGGCTAAAAGAACTTGTAGTAAGCATTAAGCGCCAGACTTGCGAGCGCGAATGCCGAAACAAGGGAAATCTGCTGGTAACGTCGCGGTTTCTCCTCCCTGACCAACTGAAAGAACTTGTAGTAAGCATTAAGCGCCAGACTTGCGAGCGCGAATGCCGAAACAAGGGAAATCTGCTGGTAACGTCGCGGTTTCTCCTCCCTGACCGGCTAAAAGAACTTGTAGTAAGCATTAAGCGCCAGACTTGCGAGCGCGAATGCCGAAACAAGGGAAATCTGCTGGTAACATCGCGGTTTCTCCTCCCTGACCAACTGAAAGAACTTGTAGTAAGCATTAAGCGCCAGACTTGCGAGCGCGAATGCCGAAACAAGGGAAATCTGCTGGTAACATCGCGGTTTCTCCTCCCTGACCAACTGAAAGAACTTGTAGTAAGCATTAAGCGCCAGACTTGCGAGCGCGAATGCCGAGACAGGGGAAATCTGCTGGTAATATCGCATCCTTTCAAACGTTCTTCATCACTAGCGGAAAGAGCCTGTAGTAAACGCTAAGCGCCAGAGATACGCGCGCGAGTGTGGAAACAGGGGAAATCTGCTGCTGATATCGCGGTCCAAACATCCTCCCCAACTAACGGAGAAGATCTGAGGCAAGCACTGTACGCCATAATCTCGCGCGCAGACGGGGACCTTCCCCCGGAAATTTTCACGGTTCCCCAGAGCGGAAAAACCCCGCACGCAGGCTCATTTCGAACTCGCCCCGCTTTGCCAGGAAATCCAAGATGTGGGAACCGTCCACACACCTAGATGAGACCCCGGAGCAGCAGCCGGTCACGACGGGAGGCAATTCAACAAACGGTGAGTTTAACCTTGCAATGACTCGTTATATCGGTAACACAGAACTGCCTGGCCTCAAGCTAAGCTTGCGTGCCTTGGTAGTTCTATCTAGAAGTATTTTAGGCAGGAAGGCACTCATAACACAATTTTGCCATGGCCTCACTCGACTTTTTATATTCTAGACTATAATGTTAATTTTAGGATCAGGGATGTACGGCGGCCGGCCGCATGGGAATTAAAATGAAACCAGTTGGGGATTTAAATTTAGTATTAATAGAATAGGAATGTCTTTAGTCACATTATTACTGCGTACGTTGATTTTATATGAATAATGAAAGTTATAATTAGTAAGGTTGCATTGGTTTATATTATAACTTAGAGATATACTTTGTCCTGTTGTGTTCACATTCAAATAAGCTTCAAAATTCAGATAAGATGAATGTTGAAGCAACGATTGGGTAATTGAAATGCCCCGTAGATTTATGATGTTTTTCCTAAGTTTAAGTTTGACAACAATGTTTGAGTGCCCTGTTCTTTGTCTCGTTTGAGTCAGATCCATTTGGCCTCGAAGCTTGCCCTAAAGTCTGTCGAGTTAAAAGCGACAAATCTTAAACAGAGTATAGGTTTGAATAATAAATCCAGATACAGATTTTATCTAACGTCCGAAATTTTTCATGCTTGAAATCCCATGTAAAAGGGGGGGTATGTCCTGAAATAGGATCTTGAATCTGAAACCTACTATGCGGGGAATATGTCTTGAAACAGAACTTGAAACTTGAAAAGAAACATGAAAAGGTGATATGTCTGAAATAAAATACTGAAACTGAATTTAGAATGCAAATATAAAAGAGACACATGTTACTAAATCTGAAACTTGAAGTCAAAGTAATTTCCTTGGTATGCTGTGGTATGCAATTTTGTAGTTAAGTAAGGTCCGTAAAATGAGCCTTAAATGGCATTGCATTGCTTCCCCTGATGCGTGACTAATTTTGTAAAAGGTCCTACCCGCAGTTATGTTTTCGAGGGACATCCAAGCGAAATTTCACTCCATGAAGTGCCAATATCCAAGCGTCTAAGACCCGCTACAGGGCAAGGACAAGAAGTCCACTTGAAATAAAACCTATTAGGCGTAATTGGTCTGAAATGGCAGCCTGGAGGTCCCTAAATCATTTCAGTTCTCGCGTATTTGATTTCCGCATGAAGGGGAGTGAACGGGAGTCTAGGGTTATTTCCATCTGTAGAGTCGAGCTTTTGGAAGATATAAATCAATAGGTTGACCTTCCCATCACGTACATTGCAGCGTGCAGGGTAATCTTTCTGTGTAAGGTAAAATGACGCCTGGGCGAATTTCCCGTTTCTTGAAGTGCCAAATCCGAACCTCCAAGACCCGATACAGGGCAGGGCAAGAAGTCCACATGAAATAAAACCTATTAGGCATTATGGAAAGTGGGAAAGGCAGCCTAGGTGTGTAATATTCAAGGTCGTGGAAGATGGACATGCATGCATTGACGTGAAGGGAAGTGTGTAATGCGCCGAGCGGATGGGTACCGGGCTTCCACTGTATCGTGTGTCCTGTTTCCAGTAAAGCAAAAAACAACAAAAAGTGAATATGAAACCTAAAAATGAAAATCTGAAAACGAAATCTAAATATTACGTAAATTATCAATTTATAATCAGCACGCCACTGGAACAGAGATACAGAGTTGTGGATGCTGGTATGTGTCCTCCTCGGCCATTTGCCTTCGAGAGTGAAAGCGGGATGCTGCATACCACAGCTGGTAGTAGCGGCAAGGGTGGTCTATTTCAGAATCACCTGTTTTACAGAAGCGCCGGGCTGTCTGGCTGGCTTAACTGCTGCACTGGTTAGGGCTGATATTTTATGCAGCGGGTGCCTTGTTTGCACTCAGCTGTTTATAGGCGGCGCCTAAGGGTCTGACTCTCAATTCACCTCTTGTATTCTGTTAAATATTGGTACTGTGTTCAATAAACTTAGTTTCAATGAACGATTGCATATTATTTCATCCCGCAATTCTCCAATACCATGGCTTGAGCTTTGTTACTACGGCGTAGACCCCCACTAGATGAATACGTGCTAAATAATCACCGCAGTGACCCAGAAAGCTGCAATTGGCAGGTGAAAGAGCTTAACAAGGTAGGTGAGGCTCGGGTTCCTTCATCGCTATACAACATACCGTAAGTAGAGTCAATGTGTTGTGATGAGAGGAGCTGAGCAATGTACTTATTTAATATTCTCATTTCTGGTACCCGCTGTAGCACTAGTATGCTTATACAACTAGGTTTGTTTATTTATTTATTTGTTTATGTATTTAATTGCTTATAAAATGTACGGGGGTAGAAAAATATTACAATATATATATATATATATATATATATATATATATATATATATATATATATATATATATATATATATATATATATATGATATTAAGGGCAATTACGACCAACAATTGAGGGCTATATCTTAAAGAAAGTCACTCTGTACTGAAACTCAATATATTTCGCCAGGAGTTCCTGGCATCTTCAGGAGCACTAAAAGTGAACAGAATTAGCACAAACATCTAGATTATGCATTAAAAACACTTACAGCACTGTAACTAATTATAAAAGCAAGGCCTAAACATTGAAAACAGGGCAGATCTGCCACAAAACATGCTAAAAAACAACATTGCAAAAAACATCCTTAAAATACATGTGAAACTCACGCGAACATTTCTACTTTCAAAACATTCAAAGCTAGTAGAAATGTTCGCGTGAGTTTCACATGTATTTTAAGGATGTTTTTTGCAATGTTGTTTTTTAGCATGTTTTGTGGCAGATCTGCCCTGTTTTCAATGTTTAGGCCTTGCTTTTATAATTAGTTACAGTGCTGTAAGTGTTTTTAATGCATAATCTAGATGTTTGTGCTAATTCTGTTCATTTTTAGTGCTCCTGAAGATGCCAGGAACTCCTGGCGAAATATATTGAGTTTTAGTACAGAGTGACTTTCTTTAAGATATAGCCCTCAATTGTTGGTCGTAATTGCCCTTAATATCATACATATTTTAGCACGCTAACGTGTAACGACTGTTACTCCTCCCTTCTGACTATATATATATATATATATATATATATATATATATATATATATATATATATATATATATATATATATATATATATATATATATATATATATATATAGCGCCTCGGTGGTTCAGTGGTGAGAACGTGTGCGTCTGAACCGGAAGGTACTGGGTTAGATTCCCAATGTTCCCCTTTCGTTTTTCCAGTACATACATAACATCAACGGAGGTTGTGGCATTGTATTTGAGTAAGTTGAATGTCTGTACGTTCCACCCTTCGGAGGGGGCGTAAAGCCGTCGGTTCCGTGTCTATGCGATGTCAGGCACATGAAATATCCCTACCCTCCTTACAGAAAGGCAGCGGTTCGGCAAAATTTCCAGGATATTGAGGTGAAACTGCTCCCTGGCGATGGTGATTGGGCATAGTCGCGGAAATAGACCGAGGTTCAGGAAACAAATATGCACAATAATATATATATATATATATATATATATATATATATATATATATATATATATATATATATATATATATATATATATATATATATATATATATACCCAAACCTAGTAAACATTTATATAAAAATAAATTGAATTTTAACAAAAAATAAATTCCTAATTCACGACCAAAAAGATTGAGATATCGCCTTGAGTCAAAAAATATATGAATGAATAATTAAGTCCCTACATTGAATTTATATTACTTGTATAAAATTGTTACCTATCACCAAACAGTTGCTCATGGCAATTTTCAAATGGATAAAATATAAAATTATAAATAATTATTAATTCGGTACATATTAAAACATAACAATTGCCGTGACAATGGCATTGTGCTTGAGCAAGTTGTATGCCTGCACCCGCTTTTCAGAAAGGCCGCTAAGATGTCGGTCTCGTGCACCACGCGATGTTAGGCATGTTAAACATCCCTACCCTGCGTACAAACTTATAAAGACAAAACGTATGTCTGGCGTCGGTGACTGGACATAGTCCCTGAAATAGGCAGACGGTAAAGAAATAAAATACAATACTATTTTTGTAGGATAAATTTTAGGATTTTTTAAAAACATATTATCGCCAAAGCAGTACTCGTTTTTTAATAAAGTAACAGAGAAATATTAAAGTCCGGACACAGCCAGTGCCTTATGGTAGTCAAATTTCATTAAAAGCATGTACATTTTTATAACTCAATTTTCCATTAACCTAGAAACTTAAATTTTGGTACACAAAAGTATATGAAAGCCAACAAATAAACGAAGCTTCACCAAAATACATTTACAATTTCAGCAATATATTTTTTCAATTGGTCCAATTGAGCTAATGTGTCGGAGTTTAATCAAAACTAATTTGCGTCCGTTTGAAGACATGTTGGGAGTTTAAAAGCCTGATCTTCATAATCAAATATTTTTATAAAGATTTGCGGGAACACAGTGATTCTGTATAAGATTGGATGACTTCAAAATCCACAACGTGACGAATCGACGCTCCATTCATTCGAGTTTCGACCGCTTAGAAATCTTACAAGTATTGTCTGTCCCAAGTTCGTCTAAAGGCATAGGTAACAATAGAATTTGTATCTTCCCCACCCTCCGCTCTTCAACCTCCCGCGCCATAAGCTTTGTATGTAAACAAAAGAGTAGACAACTGACAACACCGCTTTTCTACGGACGAAAAAATATTCCAAGCTCTTTGCAAAACAAAAGCCGAATGTTATGCCACCTGCTGAGAAGTAGTTGAAGTTAGTAAAACGTTCGATAGAATAATACAGTTTTGAAGAAAATCGCTAGTTCAAGACCTTCACTAATCTTCAGCAGCACCTATCAGAATAATATTTTCTATCTCTGTTGGAGGTACTTCTTCGTCTAGAATATCGCAGCCTTAAGCCAAGACAAAGTCCCCCGGGACTTCTGGTTTTGGTCTTTATTAAAGAGCTGGAGTTAAATTGTATTTGGGTGGATATTCTGGGGAGACTAAATGAAATATCGAGTAAATTAAAATAAAATTTTATTCTCTAATTATATACACACGGTGGTAACGGGGTCCTGTTACCAAGAAGCCTAGCAATAATGGGCGGCCAGAGGCAGAGGTGGTTATTTGACTTTAAATTATTGTTACGCGCGGATTATACGGGGGCGGTAAAGCGGCAACGTTTAAGCGGTGCAGGGTGGTGGCAGGATAGTGGTTAATAGCGGGTGTTCCCAGGCGGGCATGCAACCTACAGGGTGCGTCGAACACCACATCGAGCTAAGCTAGCTGCGCGCTAATTCGTATGGCACCAACAAGCATTAGCCACGGCCCATCATTCGCACGCTCTCTCCCGCACGCTCGGGGTACCTTGTTCGGCGCAGAAGAGGCCCACCCCTGTTCCCGGATTTACGCTCCTCCTGAACGGGGCCGCGGACGGCCCGGGACGCCAGGCCCGCCTAGCTATTTCAATTCAAACCAGCGCAATCGCTGCTCTATCCGAATCTACTCCAGCCAATGCAGTTCCCAACATCCAGAGCCGCCCGCCAGCGGAGACAGGGAAAGAACGGCCCTGCCCTCGAGAGGACAGAAAGCACTCGTATACCGCCGATGCGGCCCACCCGAGCCAGACCCGGAGGCGGAAGACCACCGGGCTGCCTCAATCCAAGTCAACGCAATCGCTGCGCGTGGACCGATGACAGACCAGGAATATCCCTACTCCGACTCCCTTATTCGGGATACTGCGGGCGGCTTCCCGGAGGGTCGTTTTTGACTGGAACGGAGAGTGCAATCACTCCAACCGTCCCGATACACTATTCCTCCGCTCGGCCGCTCCACCTGTGATTCGGGAGAAATCGGAGCCTCGGGACCGTGGCCCCCTAACCACCCAGGCGAAGCCCGCGAGCACCGCCCCTGGCGATGATAGCGTGCAGCGGTTTTCAGCAGGCCCCGTCTCACCGCCCGAGGGCACCCAGCGCTGCGACAGAGCGTTAAACAATTTTACCACAGGCTTGCTAAATAATATTCGACTGTCACGTACCTGGGGCTTTCCTCGGCGGCGACGCTCACACGGCAAACTCTCCTGCGGTGCCCTGCACTGGCCTTGCTCTCTGCTCCTTCCGTTAACCTGATATTTTACTCGGCGTATTCTACCACGGCTCCCTTACTGTCGACGTACTTGCTTCTTCACGGCGACACTCGTATTACTGACCGTCTCCGTTCTCTCCGGTTGATATTCTTGCCCCCTCTTTACCACGTATGTCGCTCGGCAGTCGCATCTTGTTCCACTGCCAACGTACACAAATCCTTCATCTGTTGTAAATGGTAATTGCAGTTTATTACGCGGTTGCATTTACTGTTGCTGCATTTATTAATCGAGCTAAATAATCTCTTCACGATTAGTCACCCCGTGACAATATACATATAGATATACATACATATATATATATATATATATATATATATATATATATATATATATATATATATATATATATATATATATATATATATATATATATATATATATATATACAGGGTGTTTGGCGAGTCGCGTTCATTAAAAGTTTATGACCTTCTAGTCCGAATTTGAAAGAGAAAATTTGGGTTTGACCATAAGCGGCTATGCGGAATACATGGTACTTTCGGTATAACCGTTATTTTAAATGTAACACCCTATGTATTATTGCAGTTTTAGATTCCGCATCGAATTCTAGAATAAATTTTATAATGGCACCATGTGTCAAAAATGTGACGTTTTTAAGTTATTTCGATTTTTTCGAAAATTTTTAAAATGTCACTACCATGTTTGATAAGACATATCTCCGCTATTAGACAAGATCGGAGATTCTGCCTTAGTGCGTGAGCTAAAAAAGCTTAGTTCTAAAGATGCGGTGGATATATCTTTAAGAACTTATACAAAGCATTCTATACTAAGCGTCCAACTTGAACAAATTCTTTCATTCATAAGTTGATAATTTTAAATAGCACACCCTATATTTTTAGCTCATCTTATTGACCATTTAAATCTCTTTGAAAATTTTTAACATTTCCCTATACCTATCTTTTACCATTTCTGAGATATATCGATTTTTCTGTTATATTTTGGCGCATACATCAGATATCTGGTCATACGTAGTTGCCTTTGACTGAAAATGTCAAAAGCAGAGTGAATTCAACTGACACTTCCTACGCGATTTCATTGTTGTATACTTGTTAATTTTTTGTTATCAGAAGTGCCAAAATAATATGGATAACAATACTTTTTATTTTCGTTATTCTGCAGATGATGTTTTCAATTTGTTTTCAATATATGGTGAACAGTTCGAACATTTAACAACAAATTCCCTCATTTGGCTCCAATGAATAGAACAAAATTCAGCAGAATTATAAGCAAGTGGTCAGGTCAGGTCAGGTCAGGTCATGGAATAATACCGACACGACGCGTTGTTAAACGTTACAAAATTCAAGACAATGAAATGAATGAAATTATAGTTCTTGCATATTTTGAAGCATATCCACAAAGTTTGTTAAGAAGTGGGTCTCAAGATTTGGGTTTATCTATCTGGGCAATACACAAAATATTGAGAAAACACAATATGCATAATTTGTCACTTCAGCTCGTACAAGAACTCCACCCCAGTGACTACCAACAAAGGATAAACTTCGGTGAAGATTTATTAATAAAGATTTAAGAAGATCCTTCATTTTTGAAAAAAATAATATGGACAGACAAGTCTAGGTTTGATAGAGAGGGTATTCTCAATCACAAGAACGATCATTATTGGGCTAGAGAGAACCCGCATTTAACGAGACATCGAAATTTCCAAAACAAATTCAGTTTCAATGTTTTCTCCTTAATTTGTGACAATGTTGTGTGTTATTACATTTATGACGGAAACTTAAATTCTCAGAGGTATTAGAAACATAGTAACAGATTTTATTGAAAATCTGCCAGTCAATACATTATTTAGTTGCTGGTATCAACTAGACGGGACTCCCTCTCATTGCTCGAGTGAAGTATATCAGGAACTAAATAGGATGTTTGAAGACCCTTGGATAGGCCGCAACGGTCCCTGCAGATGGCCGCCAAGATCACCAGATCTAACACCGTGTGATTTTTATCTCTGGGGCAGGATAAAAAGTAAAGTCTATGCTACTCCAGTGAGTACACACGATGAACTTATTCAACGGATCGTCGAGGCCTTTCAATGACTAGATCCACACGAAATAAGCAAGGCAACTTCAAATGAAGTAAATTCGAGAATTTTGAAATGTCTCGACAGGAACGGGAGACACATTGAAAATGTCCTATAAGCTTCTACCTACCAATGATTTATTTTTACGTTTGCTATTTATTATTTTTGTGAAAAGTTTATAAAATTAATGTTCTTGTTCGTGTTCTTTGTTTTTTTTTACTAATGCCTATTTGTTTTACAACCACAGCAAAAGTTGTTGAATTTAATGCATAAGACAGCCAAATTAAGAAAATGAGGATTTTAGATCATTGAAAATTTTAGATAAGTGAGATAGGTTTAACATAATGTAACAGAAAAATCTATAATCTCAAAACAGTGACAACAAGCAACTACAATGAAAGTCTGGTTCCAAGATATAAGAAGTGACGCATCCCTACGAACCGAGCTACAAAAGGGATTCCATAGGCGGAGACATTTATTTTTATAGGGATATAATATTCTCTATTAATTTTTAAAAGATAATTCGTTCAACACTACTACTACTACTGTCTAACCGAAAGTCCAATATATATTCACATACGCCACTTATAACTACTATCAATTAAAATAGAATGCTATACGGTACAACCGTTTTAATCCGAACACGCGAAAATACTAGATCTCCCGCTCCTTCATAGAGCAGTTCAAATTCTGAGAATGTCGACATCATTCACAACCGAACCTAGCCGTTTCGTGGAAATACAATACAACCCCAGATATAGATTTTATAAAATAATAAAGCGGATAGATGTCGACTGTAGCTATACTGCAGCCCCATTCAAGTGTTTAAAGAGTTTAAAGTGTTTCAATTGAACTAGACTAATTTTTATAAACAGAAGAGCGAAGGATATCTGCGCCTATGGGATGGGAATTAAAATGGATTCTATACTTTCTCCTCTGTCAGCGAAGTTATGTACATGTTAAGGCCAGATTTCTGCGTCACCGCTTCATAGCCATTGTTCGTAATTTACCTTGTTGAGAGTTAAATAGTCCATATCATTATTTCTATTATGCGCAAACTTCTTCTGCCGATATGTAGCGGCAAACTTATTGCAATTATACACAACGAAATTTCAGAATTGTGAGCGAGTTTAGACACAATTCACATCGTTTATTTTAGAACACGACTATAGGAAATGTCAGTTGAATTTCACCCTGTTTTTGACATTTTTAGTCATGGGCAACTAAGTATGACCAGATATCTGATGCCTGCACCAAACTATAACAGAAAAATCGGCATATCTCAGAAATGGTGAGAGATAGGTATAGGGAAGTGTTAACAATTTTCAAATAGATTTAAATGGCCAATAAGATGAGCTAAAAAAATATAGGATGTTCTATTTAATATTATCAAGTTATGAATGAAAGAAGTTGTTCAAGTTGGACGCTTAGTATAGAATGCTTTGTATAAGTTCTTAAAGATATTATCCACCGCATCCTTAGAACTAAGCTTTTTTAGCTCACTCACTAAGGTAGAATCTCCGATCTTGTCTAATAGCGGATATAGGTCTTATTAAACATCGTAGTGACATTTTAAAAATTTTCGAAAAAATCGAAATAACTTGAAAACATCACATTTTTGACATATTGTGCCTTTATAAAATTTATTCTGAAATTCTATGGGAAATCTAAAACTGCAATAATTGCTAATACGAGTACAAAAATAAATTATTATTACAATTTATATATATATATATATATATATATATATATATATATATATATATATATATATATATATATATATATATATATATTACATTACCAGCTCAACTGCCAGCTGGTCTGTTAGAATGGGCCAATCATCATAAAATTACTCTATGGTGACATTCTTGTCATCATTAATTTTTCTAAGCTAAAAAGAACTTTTTCAGTGGTAAAGTACGTCTTCAATTGGTCCTCTATTTATTTTTAGCCATAATTTACTATCCTTCGAAGTTTGCGTATCAGACTCTAAAATAAAGTTATAATTATTAATACTTCTAAATCTCAATAGCGTCACTCAAATACTCACTAGTAACTTCTCTGGACTCTATTTTTTTTTGTCAAGTTGAAAATCAAGTACTCTCCTCAGAGCTGTCAATTTATTTCGATATTTGTCTACAAGTTTCCCTCAAGCTGCTTGTGGCTTATTATATCTGGAGTTTCTTTTTGAAATGGGGCTAACATAATAAATCTATTTTTTTCTGTTGAAATTAGTTCAACAATTTTATGAGCTATGTAGGATATTGATTCATTTTTAAGTTTAGCTCCACGATTGAGAAAGTATCATATGACTATTTCACATATATTATTTATATCTATGCAACTAAGTAATTTGTTATTAGAAGACTATATTATAATAGCTCTTCCAATTATGTCGCTGTCAAAGATATGTCTCAAATACTACATACAGACTTGGAGACTACTTCTCTGGCTTCACTGTTGGTTTTCGTTGGTGAAGAACGTAGCCAGCGCGTAAGCTAACTGGAGCAAGTGGCTCTACGAATTATGTATGTTCTAGGATGTTCTTCAACGTTTCTGTGACTACAGTTTCGCTGCTTGACAACATTCTCAGACAGATTAAAATTGAATTAGTACGAAATCATGACAACTACAAATAAATATCTGTTGCTATGTTATGATATGATGTTTTTATCAAGAAACTTATCAAATTGAAAATAAAAATGAAACACAGATGACAGATGAGGCTTTCAAAATGTCTACGTGATGTATATCAATATTTAACATAAAAATAGAACTAGCCTATAATAACTATGATAACAGTTACAACAATAAATAACTAAACAATAACAGTATAAAAATTGTTTCTATACAGCGAAAATATCGACATACATCCAGCTCATTACCTTATTACAACTTTTTTTTTTGTATCGGATTTATTGGCTTCGGATGCAGTGTCCATTCGCCTAGTTTCCCCTTCTTATATTCTTATATAAACATGTAGCACCAGATCGCCACTAGACTGTTTCTGATAGATATCTACTAATAATCCCAGAATCTGATCACCGCCTGTTTACATTTCATCTAATTATTGTTTTTTGTGTGTTTTCCTATGACTAATTATTTATTACTAATGGTTCATCTAATTATTGTTTTTGTGTGTTTTCCTATGACTAATTATTTAATATTAATGGGATGTAGACTGGGACACAGAACTTCGTGCTGCTGGGGCCGTTCAGAGCAACTTTATGACAAACACAGGTAGGCCACTAACGGAAAGGGTTCTTAAACAAAGGTGCGCAACAATGGGTTTTTCTAAATCTATTACAATTGGTGTAAATTACATAAGGTTCATATTTATTTTTTTAAATTTTTGTTTGTGATTTAGCTACATACAAAAATAATGCGTATAATATTTCCACATTTTGGGTCCTTAAAATTTGTGGCAAGTTGAGTGGCTTTTCGATACAATAATCTGTATATATTTTGTCCATGAATGTATTTATTTCCGCTTGTTTAAGAGGGCAATTCAAGATTATATGTTCCAAGTCACCCAACTCTCCGCAATCACAATTCGGGTTTTCCCTTAAGTTAATTTTAAATAAATATTCTGGGGTTAAAGCGTGGTTAAAGCGCAATCTACATATAGTTTTAACAATTTTTTTATTTTTATAAGGACAATCGTAAAACCATGGCTTGTGAGGTATATGTTCTTGCAGTGCCATATATGCTTTTCCTTTGTTGTTGTTCCTGTATTCATTTTCCCAGGTTTCCCTATATTTCCTATTGGATAAAACTATTCGGACTTGGAATGGTGTTAATAGTTGAGTTTCTGGGCCATGTACGGTGGCCCGTTTTGCAATTTTGTCTGCTTCGTCGTTTCCAACTAATCCACAGTGTCCTTTTACCCAAACTAGGACAACGCTTATACCTTTATTGTAAAGATTTTGTAGTTGTTTCGCGACCTCTACAATTATATAGTTTGGGTATTTTTTATTGAATACTAAGTTTTCTGTGGCTTGAATGATGCTTTTGTTATCGGATATAATAACAAAGTTTTGTTTTGGCAAGCTAGATATATATTTAAGGGCCTCTAACATTGCTATTCCCTCTGCCGTATATGTTGACATGTCTGCTTTTAATTTTATTACATTGTTGAAATTTGCTTGCGGATCGTAATACGCACAGCCTGTTAAATTACCTGCTTTGGAACCATCTGTGTAAATTTGATAGTTATTTGGGTAAATGTCTTTTAAATCCGCTTGTAGCATATTATTTCTAATCCGAAGTGGGAATTTGGAATAGTCGACCATATATTTTACCTTAATCTCTTTTAAGTTTTGCCAATCTATTTCGAACATAGGATTTATAGATTTTGTAACCATGTTTTGTTTATTGTTGTAGTTTTCTTCGTACGAATCAATTAATATTGGAGTTTTCTTTTTCGACCAAAATTTGCTTGACAAATCCAGCGTAAAGAATAAATGTAATTTATTGCATATACTGCTATTCTTGGCAAACATTTTTATTAAAAATCTTGACGCTAGCATTTTTCGTCTTATAGAAAGAGGCATTTCACTTGCTTCTGCTAGCAAGATGTGAATCGGTGTGCTCCTAAGAGCCCCCAAACACAGCCTAATGCATTTATTTTGAATAACACTAATTTTATTAATGTGTGTTTTGCCGGCCTGGTCGTAAAATACTGCCCCATATTCTACCACAGATCTAACATAACTTTTGTATATTAACAAACTAGTCTCTGCATCTGCACCCCAGTTGGTGTAACTTACCATTCTCAATACGTTTAAAGCTTTCTCTGCTTTTGTGGCCACATATTCTATGTGTTCTTTCCATAGTAGTTTACTATCTAGCAGGACACCCAAATATTTAATTGTTTTTTCTACTGGATAGACGATCTCTTGTAGAGTAACACTGTTGATTTCTGTTTGTCTTTTTCTGGTGAACATGCAAATTTTAGTTTTCGCCGCAGATATTTCCATGACGTTTTCTTGCGACCATGTTTGAAACTCTTCAAATGTTTTCTTGAGTATGTTGATGCCTTGTCCGATATCACAGTTGTTTACATATATGCATATATCGTCGGCGAATTGAAGAATATTCGCTTTAGTTAGTTTTTGATTTAGGTCGGCTTTGTACACAAGAAAAAGGAGAGGAGAGAGGATTCCTCCTTGCGGAATTCCTTGGCTGGTACATCTACTAGTTACTATATTTCCATTAACTCTGATCAAAATAATTCGGTCTTGGTACAATTTAACCACCTTTCATATCGCGAAGCACCAGGACGATTATTGCATTTTATTGTAGTTCCAGATTTAATCGGAAGTTTACACATAACTTATTACATTATTAGATACCATTTTTTTCTATGTGAAAAGCACCTTTTAGGCCCAGATATGTACAAGTATCAATGGCAACGGCCATACCACGTTGAATACACCGGTTCTCGTCCGATCACCGAAGTTAAGCAACGTCGGGCACGGTCAGTACTTGGATGGGTGACCGCCTGGGAACACCGTGTGCTGTTGCCACCTTTTTTTCTCTGAAATTTTTATTAATTACATATTTTTTTTACCATGAGCACTTACCGATTCTGTCTCAGTCGCATGACTTTTGCCTATAAAGAAATAGCGTATATTTTTGTAGTTATTGTTATATTTATATGTTTTCAGCCGCAAGTAACCACTTATAATGTGTGACCATTTTCACAAAATAAAGATTACAACAAGTAGGCTAATTGTACATTATTAACTCCATCGCTTATCGCAAACTCCATAACAAAATTCCGACAAAACCATGCTCCCATATGTTTACAATGAAACCAAAATAATTTATGGTCAGACGATGAACTATTATCCGGTTAAACGGAACACATGGTTTACAACAACCCCAATAAAGTGAATTCTCGGAAGGACACCCCCACCTAAAATTGTGGAAAATCGTTTCTTTGTCCCATCACCGAAGTTAAGCAACGTCGGGCACGGTCAGTAATTGGATGGGTGACCACCTGGGAGCACCGTGTGCTGTTGCCACCTTTTTTTCTATGAAATTTTTATTCATTACAATTTTTTAATTTTTATTTTTACCATGAGCACTTATCCGTTCTGTCAGTCACATGACTTTTGCCTATAATGCAATAGAGTATATTTTTGTAGTTGTTGTTATATTTATATGTTTTCAGCCGCAAGTAACCACTTATAATGTGTGAACCTTTTCACAAAACAAAGATTACAAGTAGGCTAATTGTACATTATTAACTCCATCGCTTATCGCAAACTCCATAACAAAATTCCGACAAAACCATGCTCCCATGTGTTTACAATGATACATAAATAATGTATGGTCAGATGATGAACTATTATCCGGTTAAACGACCACATGGTTTACAACCACCCCAATAAAGTGAATTCTCGGAAGGACACCCTCACCTAAAATTGTGGAAAATCGTTTCTTTGTCCGTTATGTAGAAATAAGTGCACATATGCCTATGGTACTGTGGCAAACTGAAAAGCATGGTAATAAGAATAACAAAAAGAAGACACACAATGGCTGATAGGTACGTTTCGAATATAAATTTTATATCGCGAAGCACCAGGACGATTATTGCATTTTATTGTAGTTCCAGATTTAATCGGAAGTTTACACATAACTTATTACATTATTAGATACCATTTTTTTCTATGTGAAAAGCACCTTTTAGGCCCAGATATGTACAATTATCAATGGCAACGGCCATACCACGTTGAATACACCGGTTCTCGTCCGATCACCGAAGTTAAGCAACGTCGGGCACGGTCAGTACTTGGATGGGTGACCGCCTGGGAACACCGTGTGCTGTTGCCACCTTTTTTTCTCTGAAATTTTTATTAATTACATATTTTTTTTACCATGAGCACTTACCGATTCTGTCTCAGTCGCATGACTTTTGCCTATAAAGAAATAGCGTATATTTTTGTAGTTATTGTTATATTTATATGTTTTCAGCCGCAAGTAACCACTTATAATGTGTGACCATTTTCACAAAATAAAGATTACAACAAGTAGGCTAATTGTACATTATTAACTCCATCGCTTATCGCAAACTCCATAACAAAATTCCGACAAAACCATGCTCCCATATGTTTACAATGAAACCAAAATAATTTATGGTCAGACGATGAACTATTATCCGGTTAAACGGAACACATGGTTTACAACAACCCCAATAAAGTGAATTCTCGGAAGGACACCCCCACCTAAAATTGTGGAAAATCGTTTCTTTGTCCCATCACCGAAGTTAAGCAACGTCGGGCACGGTCAGTAATTGGATGGGTGACCACCTGGGAGCACCGTGTGCTGTTGCCACCTTTTTTTCTATGAAATTTTTATTCATTACAATTTTTTAATTTTTATTTTTACCATGAGCACTTATCCGTTCTGTCAGTCACATGACTTTTGCCTATAATGCAATAGAGTATATTTTTGTAGTTGTTGTTATATTTATATGTTTTCAGCCGCAAGTAACCACTTATAATGTGTGAACCTTTTCACAAAACAAAGATTACAAGTAGGCTAATTGTACATTATTAACTCCATCGCTTATCGCAAACTCCATAACAAAATTCCGACAAAACCATGCTCCCATGTGTTTACAATGATACATAAATAATGTATGGTCAGATGATGAACTATTATCCGGTTAAACGACCACATGGTTTACAACCACCCCAATAAAGTGAATTCTCGGAAGGACACCCTCACCTAAAATTGTGGAAAATCGTTTCTTTGTCCGTTATGTAGAAATAAGTGCACATATGCCTATGGTACTGTGGCAAACTGAAAAGCATGGTAATAAGAATAACAAAAAGAAGACACACAATGGCTGATAGGTACGTTTCGAATATAAATTTTATATCGCGAAGCACCAGGACGATTATTGCATTTTATTGTAGTTCCAGATTTAATCGGAAGTTTACACATAACTTATTACATTATTAGATACCATTTTTTTCTATGTGAAAAGCACCTTTTAGGCCCAGATATGTACAATTATCAATGGCAACGGCCATACCACGTTGAATACACCGGTTCTCGTCCGATCACCGAAGTTAAGCAACGTCGGGCACGGTCAGTACTTGGATGGGTGACCGCCTGGGAACACCGTGTGCTGTTGCCACCTTTTTTTCTCTGAAATTTTTATTAATTACATATTTTTTTTACCATGAGCACTTACCGATTCTGTCTCAGTCGCATGACTTTTGCCTATAAAGAAATAGCGTATATTTTTGTAGTTATTGTTATATTTATATGTGTTCAGCCGCAAGTAACCACTTATAATGTGTGACCATTTTCACAAAATAAAGATTACAACAAGTAGGCTAATTGTACATTATTAACTCCATCGCTTATCGCAAACTCCATAACAAAATTCCGACAAAACCATGCTCCCATGTGTTTACAATGAAACCAAAATAATTTATGGTCAGACCATGAACTATTATCCGGTCAAACGGAACACATGGTTTACAACAACCCCAATAAAGTGAATTCTCGGAAGGACACCCCCACCTAAAATTGTGGAAAATCGTTTCTTTGTCCCATCACCGAAGTGAAGCAACGTCGGGCACGGTCAGTAATTGGATGGGTGACCACCTGGGAGCACCGTGTGCTGTTGCCACCTTTTTTTCTATGAAATTTTTATTCATTACAATTTTTTAATTTTTATTTTTACCATGAGCACTTATCCGTTCTGACAGTCACATGACTTTTGCCTATAATGCAATAGAGTATATTTTTGTAGTTGTTGTTATATTTATATGTTTTCAGCCGCAAGTAACCACTTATAATGTGTGAACCTTTTCACAAAACAAAGATTACAAGTAGGCTAATTGTACATTATTAACTCCATCGCTTATCGCAAACTCCATAACTAAATTCCGACAAAACCATGCTCCCATGTGTTTACAATGAAACATAAATAATGTATGGTCAGATGATGAACTATTATCCGGTTAAACGACCACATGGTTTACAACCACCCCAATAAAGTGAATTCTCGGAAGGACACCCTCACCTAAAATTGTGGAAAATCGTTTCTTTGTCCGTTATGTAGAAATAAGTGCACATATGCCTATGGTACTGTGGCAAACTGAAAAGCATGGTAATAAGAATAACAAAAAGAAGACACACAATGGCTGATAGGTACGTTTCGAATATAAATTTCATAACGCGAAGCACCAGGACGATTATTGCATTTTATTGTAGTTCCAGATTTAATCGGAAGTTTACACATAACTTATTACATTATTAGATACCATTTTTTTCTATGTGAAAAGCACCTTTTAGGCCCAGATATGTACAATTATCAATGGCAACGGCCATACCACGTTGAATACACCGGTTCTCGTCCGATCACCGAAGTTAAGCAACGTCGGGCACGGTCAGTACTTGGATGGGTGACCGCCTGGGAACACCGTGTGCTGTGGCCACCTTTTTTTCTCTGAAATTTTTATTAATTACATATTTTTTTTACCATGAGCACTTACCGATTCTGTCTCAGTCGCATGACTTTTGCCTATAAAGAAATAGCGTATATGTTTGTAGTTATTGTTATATTTATATGTTTTCAGCCGCAAGTAACCACTTATAATGTGTGACCATTTTCACAAAATAAAGATTACAACAAGTAGGCTAATTGTACATTATTAACTCCATCGCTTATCGCAAACTCCATAACAAAATTCCGACAAAACCATGCTCCCATATGTTTACAATGAAACCAAAATAATTTATGGTCAGACGATGAACTATTATCCGGTTAAACGGAACACATGGTTTACAACAACCCCAATAAAGTGAATTCTCGGAAGGACACCCCCACCTAAAATTGTGGAAAATCGTTTCTTTGTCCCATCACCGAAGTTAAGCAACGTCGGGCAAGGTCAGTAATTGGATGGGTGACCACCTGGGAGCACCGTGTGCTGTTGCCACCTTTTTTTCTATGAAATTTTTATTCATTACAATTTTTTAATTTTTATTTTTACCATGAGCACTTATCCGTTCTGTCAGTCACATGACTTTTGCCTATAATGCAATAGAGTATATTTTTGTAGTTGTTGTTATATTTATATGTTTTCAGCCGCAAGTAACCACTTATAATGTGTGAACCTTTTCACAAAACAAAGATTACAAGTAGGCTAATTGTACATTATTAACTCCATCGCTTATCGCAAACTCCATAACAAAATTCCGACAAAACCATGCTCCCATGTGTTTACAATGATACATAAATAATGTATGGTCAGATGATGAACTATTATCCGGTTAAACGACCACATGGTTTACAACCACCCCAATAAAGTGAATTCTCGGAAGGACACCCTCACCTAAAATTGTGGAAAATCGTTTCTTTGTCCGTTATGTAGAAATAAGTGCACATATGCCTATGGTACTGTGGCAAACTGAAAAGCATGGTAATAAGAATAACAAAAAGAAGACACACAATGGCTGATAGGTACGTTTCGAATATAAATTTCATATCGCGAAGCACCAGGACGATTATTGCATTTTATTGTAGTTCCAGATTTAATCGGAAGTTTACACATAACTTATTACATTATTAGATACCATTTTTTTCTATGTGAAAAGCACCTTTTAGGCCCAGATATGTACAATTATCAATGGCAACGGCCATACCACGTTGAATACACCGGTTCTCGTCCGATCACCGAAGTTAAGCAACGTCGGGCACGGTCAGTACTTGGATGGGTGACCGCCTGGGAACACCGTGTGCTGTTGCCACCTTTTTTTCTCTGAAATTTTTATTAATTACATATTTTTTTTACCATGAGCACTTACCGATTCTGTCTCAGTCGCATGACTTTTGCCTATAAAGAAATAGCGTATATTTTTGTAGTTATTGTTATATTTATATGTGTTCAGCCGCAAGTAACCACTTATAATGTGTGACCATTTTCACAAAATAAAGATTACAACAAGTAGGCTAATTGTACATTATTAACTCCATCGCTTATCGCAAACTCCATAACAAAATTCCGACAAAACCATGCTCCCATGTGTTTACAATGAAACCAAAATAATTTATGGTCAGACGATGAACTATTATCCGGTTAAACGGAACACATGGTTTACAACAACCCCAATAAAGTGAATTCTCGGAAGGACACCCCCACCTAAAATTGTGGAAAATCGTTTCTTTGTCCCATCACCGAAGTTAAGCAACGTCGGGCACGGTCAGTAATTGGATGGGTGACCACCTGGGAGCACCGTGTGCTGTTGCCACCTTTTTTTCTATGAAATTTTTATTCATTACAATTTTTTAATTTTTATTTTTACCATGAGCACTTATCCGTTCTGTCAGTCACATGACTTTTGCCTATAATGCAATAGAGTATATTTTTGTAGTTGTTGTTATATTTATATGTTTTCAGCCGCAAGTAACCACTTATAATGTGTGAACCTTTTCACAAAACAAAGATTACAAGTAGGCTAATTGTACATTATTAACTCCATCGCTTATCGCAAACTCCATAACAAAATTCCGACAAAACCATGCTCCCATGTGTTTACAATGAAACATAAATAATGTATGGTCAGATGATGAACTATTATCCGGTTAAACGACCACATGGTTTACAACCACCCCAATAAAGTGAATTCTCGGAAGGACACCCTCACCTAAAATTGTGGAAAATCGTTTCTTTGTCCGTTATGTAGAAATAAGTGCACATATGCCTATGGTACTGTGGCAAACTGAAAAGCATGGTAATAAGAATAACAAAAAGAAGACACACAATGGCTGATAGGTACGTTTCGAATATAAATTTCATATCGCGAAGCACCAGGACGATTATTGCATTTTATTGTAGTTCCAGATTTAATCGGAAGTTTACACATAACTTATTACATTATTAGATACCATTTTTTTCTATGTGAAAAGCACCTTTTAGGCCCAGATATGTACAATTATCAATGGCAACGGCCATACCACGTTGAATACACCGGTTCTCGTCCGATCACCGAAGTTAAGCAACGTCGGGCACGGTCAGTACTTGGATGGGTGACCGCCTGGGAACACCGTGTGCTGTTGCCACCTTTTTTTCTCTGAAATTTTTATTAATTACATATTTTTTTTACCATGAGCACTTACCGATTCTGTCTCAGTCGCATGACTTTTGCCTATAAAGAAATAGCGTATATGTTTGTAGTTATTGTTATATTTATATGTTTTCAGCCGCAAGTAACCACTTATAATGTGTGACCATTTTCACAAAATAAAGATTACAACAAGTAGGCTAATTGTACATTATTAACTCCATCGCTTATCGCAAACTCCATAACAAAATTCCGACAAAACCATGCTCCCATATGTTTACAATGAAACCAAAATAATTTATGGTCAGACGATGAACTATTATCCGGTTAAACGGAACACATGGTTTACAACAACCCCAATAAAGTGAATTCTCGGAAGGACACCCCCACCTAAAATTGTGGAAAATCGTTTCTTTGTCCCATCACCGAAGTTAAGCAACGTCGGGCACGGTCAGTAATTGGATGGGTGACCACCTGGGAGCACCGTGTGCTGTTGCCACCTTTTTTTCTATGAAATTTTTATTCATTACAATTTTTTAATTTTTATTTTTACCATGAGCACTTATCCGTTCTGTCAGTCACATGACTTTTGCCTATAATGCAATAGAGTATATTTTTGTAGTTGTTGTTATATTTATATGTTTTCAGCCGCAAGTAACCACTTATAATGTGTGAACCTTTTCACAAAACAAAGATTACAAGTAGGCTAATTGTACATTATTAACTCCATAACAAAATTCCGACAAAACCATGCTCCCATGTGTTTACAATGATACATAAATAATGTATGGTCAGATGATGAACTATTATCCGGTTAAACGACCACATGGTTTACAACCACCCCAATAAAGTGAATTCTCGGAAGGACACCCTCACCTAAAATTGTGGAAAATCGTTTCTTTGTCCGTTATGTAGAAATAAGTGCACATATGCCTATGGTACTGTGGCAAACTGAAAAGCATGGTAATAAGAATAACAAAAAGAAGACACACAATGGCTGATAGGTACGTTTCGAATATAAATTTCATATCGCGAAGCACCAGGACGATTATTGCATTTTATTGTAGTTCCAGATTTAATCGGAAGTTTACACATAACTTATTACATTATTAGATACCATTTTTTTCTATGTGAAAAGCACCTTTTAGGCCCAGATATGTACAATTATCAATGGCAACGGCCATACCACGTTGAATACACCGGTTCTCGTCCGATCACCGAAGTTAAGCAACGTCGGGCACGGTCAGTACTTGGATGGGTGACCGCCTGGGAACACCGTGTGCTGTTGCCACCTTTTTTTCTCTGAAATTTTTATTAATTACATATTTTTTTTACCATGAGCACTTACCGATTCTGTCTCAGTCGCATGACTTTTGCCTATAAAGAAATAGCGTATATGTTTGTAGTTATTGTTATATTTATATGTTTTCAGCCGCAAGTAACCACTTATAATGTGTGACCATTTTCACAAAATAAAGATTACAACAAGTAGGCTAATTGTACATTATTAACTCCATCGCTTATCGCAAACTCCATAACAAAATTCCGACAAAACCATGCTCCCATATGTTTACAATGAAACCAAAATAATTTATGGTCAGACGATGAACTATTATCCGGTTAAACGGAACACATGGTTTACAACAACCCCAATAAAGTGAATTCTCGGAAGGACACCCCCACCTAAAATTGTGGAAAATCGTTTCTTTGTCCCATCACCGAAGTGAAGCAACGTCGGGCACGGTCAGTAATTGGATGGGTGACCACCTGGGAGCACCGTGTGCTGTTGCCACCTTTTTTTCTATAAAATTTTTATTCATTACAATTTTTTAATTTTTATTTTTACCATGAGCACTTATCCGTTCTGTCAGTCACATGACTTTTGCCTATAATGCAATATAGTATATTTTTGTAGTTGTTGTTATATTTATATGTTTTCAGCCGCAAGTAACCACTTATAATGTGTGAACCTTTTCACAAAACAAAGATTACAAGTAGGCTAATTGTACATTATTAACTCCATCGCTTATCGCAAACTCCATAACAAAATTCCGACAAAACCATGCTCCCATGTGTTTACAATGAAACATAAATAATGTATGGTTAGATGATGAACTATTATCCGGTTAAACGACCACATGGTTTACAACCACCCCAATAAAGTGAATTCTCGGAAGGACACCCTCACCTAAAATTGTGGAAAATCGTTTCTTTGTCCGTTATGTAGAAATAAGTGCACATATGCCTATGGTACTGTGGCAAACTGAAAAGCATGGTAATAAGAATAACAAAAAGAAGACACACAATGGCTGATAGGTACGTTTCGAATATAAATTTCATATCGCGAAGCACCAGGACGATTATTGCATTTTATTGTAGTTCCAGATTTAATCGGAAGTTTACACATAACTTATTACATTATTAGATACCATTTTTTTCTATGTGAAAAGCACCTTTTAGACCCAGATATGTACAATTATCGATGGCAACGGCCATACCACGTTGAATACACCGGTTCTCGTCCGATCACCGAAGTTAAGCAACGTCGGGCACGGTCAGTACTTGGATGGGTGACCGCATGGGAACACCGTGTGCTGTTGCCACCTTTTTTTCTCTGAAATTTTTATTAATTACATATTTTTTTTACCATGAGCACTTACCGATTCTGTCTCAGTCGCATGACTTTTGCCTATAAAGAAATAGCGTATATTTTTGTAGTTATTGTTATATTTATATGTGTTCAGCCGCAAGTAACCACTTATAATGTGTGACCATTTTCACAAAATAAAGATTACAACAAGTAGGCTAATTGTACATTATTAACTCCATCGCTTATCGCAAACTCCATAACAAAATTCCGACAAAACCATGCTCCCACGTGTTTACAATGAAACCAAAATAATTTATGGTCAGACGATGAACTATTATCCGGTTAAACGGAACACATGGTTTACAACAACCCCAATAAAGTGAATTCTCGGAAGGACACCCCCACCTAAAATTGTGGAAAATCGTTCCTTTGTCCCATCACCGAAGTGAAGCAACGTCGGGCACGGTCAGTAATTGGATGGGTGACCACCTGGGAGCACCGTGTGCTGTTGCCACCTTTTTTTCTATAAAATTTTTATTCATTACAATTTTTTAATTTTTATTTTTACCATGAGCACTTATCCGTTCTGTCAGTCACATGACTTTTGCCTATAATGCAATATAGTATATTTTTGTAGTTGTTGTTATATTTATATGTTTTCAGCCGCAAGTAACCACTTATAATGTGTGAACCTTTTCACAAAACAAAGATTACAAGTAGGCTAATTGTACATTATTAACTCCATCGCTTATCGCAAACTCCATAACAAAATTCCGACAAAACCATGCTCCCATGTGTTTACAATGATACATAAATAATGTATGGTCAGATGATGAACTATTATCCGGTTAAACGACCACATGGTTTACAACCACCCCAATAAAGTGAATTCTCGGAAGGACACCCTCACCTAAAATTGTGGAAAATCGTTTCTTTGTCCGTTATGTAGAAATAAGTGCACATATGCCTATGGTACTGTGGCAAACTGAAAAGCATGGTAATAAGAATAACAAAAAGAAGACACACAATGGCTGATAGGTACGTTTCGAATATAAATTTCATATCGCGAGTTAACACATGGCTTCCCACGATATGTCACGTAGATGGTATCAAATTACATTTGCATGCAGCGAGTTAACACATGGCTTCCCACGATATGTCACGTAGATGGTATCAAATTACATTTGCATGCAGCGGTTCCCATCAGCAGATTCTACGAATTATGCCGACCGTTGCAGATAGTGCCAGCAGTGCGAAATCAGAAGAAGCTAGATCTGCATGTTCTCGTGAGAACCTGCAACGAACACTTATCCAATTATTATATAAAGCCACTGTTTTGTGTTATAATTGTTCAGTATTAATTTAGGCAGTAACTATGCTAGTTTGTTGTTAAATAGTTTAAGTAGTTTAATAAATTTTTTAAAAAAGCAACCTAAGTACAAGTGTTGTTAATTGGCGCAGTCGGTGACGGATCTCCCAGCAACCTAAGGCATCAAAAGAATATTGGTTCCTTGGTTTTTTAAGAAGAACAAATGGTCATCTGGTTCCTACTATTACTGTAAGTTGCTCTCCTATATTTTCTCTGTTCCTTTGTCATATGTATGTGAATATATGTCGGATATTGATGAATTAATAAGCAGACTTAACCAGTTTAATTTTGCAAATAACTTACAAGTCATTCCTGAAGAAAATAATTTAGATAATAATATTGTTGAACAGGAAGTTCAGAATAATTTAACTCGTGATAGTAATAGTATTAGTCTTGTAGAACAAATTGATAGTAACTTAATTAGTACCGCAGAAAATAACATAAACATGGCCCAAGCTAACAATATAGTAAACAACTTTAGTGAATTCTATTTAAAGATGATACCTGAGTTCAATGGGGAACCGGCAAATGTTGGTAACTTTCTTAAGGCATGCGATCTCATTATGAACACATTTTATAACGCTGAAGATGAAAGATTATATTTAAATCATTTTTTAGTTAATTTTATACAGTCAAAATTAACCAGTCAAGCTAGACTTATAATTAGCACCAAAATTATTAATAATTGGCAAGACCTAAGACAAGCTATAGTGCAAAACTTCACGGACCAACGAGACGACACTAGTCTTTTGAGCGAACTTTTAACACTCAAGCAGAAACATAATGAGGATGCTTTAACATTTAGTAATAGGTGTAGATATATTGAACAACTTCTGGTTTCTAATTTAATTTGTAATGAAGACAATCAACAAATATTAGAAGTGAAAAGAGCAATTTACGCTCAACAAACATTAAAAGCGTTCCTCGGGGGACTTAGAAACCCTCTAGGAATGGTAGTACGATCCACTGCACCTGCATCTATTGAAGATGCTCTTAAGTTTATAGTTCTGGAAGAAAATTACGAGTATAGAGATAGGACATTTCTTAAATCAGGCAATTATACATCGCCAAATAATAAAACCCCCAATCTACAAACCAGGCCTTTTAACAATCGTTCTACTCCCCAAAACTTTCCAGTTATGCAATTTCAGAAACCATTTAGAAATAATCCCCAATATCAGAGCCAAAGTAATCAAACTTCACAATTTAGGAATACTTCCCAATATCAAAGCCAAAATAATCAGAATTCACAATTTTCTAGACCGCCCTCTTTTAAACCAGAAAACCCACGAGAACATTTCCAAAAGAGATATCCTGAACCCATGGATACTTCGAGTGGCAACACAAGGTTTACAAGACATTCCAATAATTTTTCAACACAGTCAAGAAGAAATAACTTCCCTGCTAATCAGCAAAGATCCACAGTTCCAGGAACAAGGTTTAATTCTGACGAACTATTTGCTCATGAGATTGATACACCTTCCGAACTTTACGATCGTGAAAATCAAAATTTTCCTACACCGGGCACATCAACCGAAAATCCTTAATAGAAATAAACAATCTCAATTTATGTCAACTTCCTTATGTTGAAATCCCCGAACTGCCTGGAAAATTGCTCATAGATTCGGGAAGCAGTAAAAGTCTTTTGAAACCAGATATTGTTCAAGAAAAATATAAAAATAAAATCTTTCAAAAATCATTTCACATTAAATCAGCTCATGGATTCTCCGTGCACAAATACAGGGCAAATATTTTACTGAATTCAATTACTAATCGTCCACACGAATTTTGTTTATTTAATTTTAATGATAACTACACGGGTTTGATAGGAGCCGATTTTCTCCTTGCAAGTAAAGCTAGGCTAGATTTTAATAATAGGAAATTATACTTAGGTAGGTTAGAAATTGATATACATTTCCCTTATCAATATACTCTTGAGCCAAATACGGAAACTAAAATCAATGTTCCTGTCAATAAGTCCAATGGATATGGACTTGTTAACCAAATGTTAATTAATAATTTGTTTATACCTGACTGTTTAGTTAAATTGTCAGATAGTGAGGCCAGTGTTAAAATAATAAACCCAACTTCTACACAAATTAATGTCAGATTTACTAAACCTTTAGAGACCATTGAGTTAAATAATAATGCAATATATAGCAGTTATAATCATAAATATAATAATAGTGTTAAGAAAAATTGCGATGATAACTGGGCCTTAAAAGAAATACGCATGGATCACTTAAATCAAGAAGAACGTGAACAGTTAATATATTTATGCAAACGTTATTCAGACATATTTTATAAAGAAGACGAAAAGTTAACTTCCACACACGTTGTAAAACATAGGATTAGGACGACCGACGATATACCTGTCCATTCGAAATTATATCGTTACCCACAGGTGCATAAAGAAGAGGTACAAAGACAGATGGATAAAATGTTACAGCAAAACATTATTAGGCATTCACATTCACCGTGGTGTTCACCAATTTGGGTCGTCCCAAAGAAAGCAGATGCCAGTGGGAAACAAAAGTGGAGAATCGTTGTAGACTACAGAAAGCTCAACGATAAAACCATACCAGATCGCTACCCCATACCTAAAATAGAAGAAATATTGGATAAAATTGGTAGATCTCACTATTTCACTACAATTGATTTGGCATCAGGTTTTCATCAGATAGAGATACATCCGGACGACATTGAAAAGACGGCATTCTCAACAGATCTAGGTCATTATGAGTATTTAAGGATGCCATTCGGCCTTAATAATGCTCCAGCCTCGTTTCAGCGCCTAATGAATAATGTTCTACACGGATTGATTGGGAAAACTTGCCTTGTCTACATGGATGACGTGATTGTGTTCTCGACGTCTTTACAGGAGCATCTAGACAAGCTTACACAAGTATTCGAGAGGTTCAGGAACTTTCAGCTAAAGATACAACTGGACAAAACCGAATTTTTAAAGAAAGAGGCTGAATTTCTGGGACATGTGGTCAGCCCAGAAGGAATTAAACCTAACCCACGAAAACTCGAAGCCATAGAGAAATTTCCGATTCCTAAAACACAAAAAGAAATCAAATCGTTTTTGGGGTTAGTAGGATACTATCGAAAATTTATAAAGAATTTTGCGAATGTCACAAAACCTTTAACAAAATGTCTAAAGAAAAATTCAAAAATTGATATTAACAACGAAGATTATAAAGAGGCATTTGAAACATGTAAACATATTTTAATGAACAGTCCAATATTACAGCCACCAGATTTTACAAAGAAATTTATATTAACTACGGATGCTTCCAACGTCGCACTTGGAGCTGTCTTAAGTCAAGGCGAACCGAATTCAGACCTGCCTGTAGCTTATGCAAGCCGAACTCTGAACGAGACAGAAAGCAGGTATAGTACAATCGAAAAGGAGTTACTTGCAATAGTCTGGGCTGTAAATTACTTTAGACCCTACCTTTACGGCAAAAGATTTACCATAATGACTGATCACAAACCACTGAAATGGCTATTTTCATTAAAGGAGCCCAATTCGAAGCTAGTAAGATGGCGTTTAAAGCTTGAAGAATATGAGTATGATATAGAATACAAAAAAGGAAAAACAAATAACGCCGACGCTTTATCACGTGTAGAAATTAATCCTCTGGATGTTGATAATCAGTCAGTAATTAATAATGTAGATGAAACAGAATGGCAGAGAGATAATGAAAACACTGATGAGGAAATCGAAGAACTAGATACAGTTAATTCTAACCAGGAATCATACGCCGCACCAGGCATTCCTATTTTGGAAGAGGAAATTATCAATAATAAATCCAATCAAATATTCTTTAGTTGCTCAGAGGAACCCGAAATTCTACACGTCAGAAAAGGCAAGAGAAATTTTATTCATGCTAAATTTAATTTAGAAGATCCAGACAAGATAGCGGAATTTGTAAAGCAGCACTGTTTGCCTCAAAAGAAATACTATTGCCTATTTATTAATGAGAGACATTATGAATTAGTTAGTTCGGCTATCAATCAACACTTTAATAATGCGCATGCGCCGCAATTTTATAGATGTGATAAAGTTTTGAAAGAAATTAACAGTGAGGATGAATTAAAGGATCTTATAATAGCATATCATCAAGGTAAAACTAACCATAGGGGTCCGGATGAAACTTATTTAAGGATGAAACAGAAATATTATTATCCTAGTTTAAAACAAAAAATTTTAGAACTCATTTTAGACTGTGAGACATGTAAGCAAGCAAAATATAATAGACACCCCATTAAAATACCTTTAGAACACACTCCAACTCCTTCGAAACCTCTAGAATTAATTCACATAGATACATTTCAAATCGAATCATCTCAGTTCTTTACAATTCTTGATCCTTTCAGTAAATTCGGTCAGGCCTTTCCGATTAAAAGCAAGAATGCTATCGAAATTTCCAGGGTATTAATAAGATATTTTTCACAATATGGTACAGTAAGAGGCGTCGTTTCCGACTCTGGTACGGAATTCTCAAATGACACTGTCAAAGAGCTCCTAAAGTCATATCAAATTGAACTGCACATAACCACACCTCATAATCCCAACTCTAACAGCCCAGTAGAGAGATTCCACAGCACACTGATTGAACACTATAGAATTTTCAAAATAAAATACCCAAATCTAAAACCTCCTGACTTGATACCCTACTGCATCCTAGCTTACAATTCAAGCATTCACTCTCAAACTCTCAAACCACCTTTTGAGTTAATATTCGGATACATCCCAGAAATCTTCAACTTTGACCCCGAAGTTACACTCACCCAAGAATATAACCAAAAACACAAACATTTTATGAAAATAGTTTATGATATCGTATTAGATCGATAGAAAAATCTAAAGAAAAAATGCTTCTCAGAACTAACGTCGAAGTTAATCAGCCATTTAAAGAGGGCCAAACAGTATATAAAAAGATACCCCCTGGATTTCACAAGAAGCACAAAAACCCCTATACAGGCCCATACACGATAATATCCCTCTTAGAACATAATAAAGCTTTACTCATAAATCACAAGAATGACGAGCAATGTGTAACTCATTTAAGAAATCTTCGCCTTTCAGGTGGGCATGCGGAGGGCAGCCACAACTAGAAGATTTAAAGAACAACCCTGGGTTTTTACCTCGCAAGTTAGGTAGAAGCTATTGCCAAAATGACGTATGGCGCCTTATACATGTATATAATATGGAACCTTTATTTACTGACTACAGTAAACTTAAATATAAATATTATCTTATAGCCAATACTTTAAGTGATAATTTTAGATCTGAATACCATAATTTTATAATCGCCCTTAATTATACTGTAGATAACATAGATGAAACTTTCCTTAGAATTTTCCCTGATAAGTATAGATTTAAGAGAGGTTTTTTTTTTTTTTGTTCCCTCAGGGCTCGTCCGCGGCCTTGCCGCCCCGATAGCACCGCAACCCTTGGTTGATTGTGCATACCCCTAGTCTTACTCCACCCATTCCAAAATCACTGTGCCTTGAACTAGTCTGCACAGCGATTGGTAGGGTGAAGTTTTATATTGCTCTGTCTCCGGTCTAGAGTGACCGTAGATCAGTTGTCTTTTCCGGTCCAGAGCTATACACTCGCACAAGATGTGCTGGGCTGATTCCTCCCCCTCGCCGCAGAGTCTGCATGCGAGGTCCCCTTCGAACCGCCCCATTTTATGTAGGTGTTTCTTGACGGCCATGTGTCCCGTCAAGAGACCTGTTGTGTTTCTGAGCTGTCCTCTGCTAAGGTTTAGCAGCTCCACAGCTCTCTTTGAACTGGGTCCGTCAATTATTGACTTCCCATGTCTGAGCCCTGGACAGTCCGCCTGGTACACCTTGTGTTGGTTTCTGACCCAGGACTTAATGGCTCCCCTGGCAGTGCTCTTTGACACGCCCAGAGCCGGTTCTGGTCCCATAAATGGTTCTGCTGACCCCCTCTTTGCGAGACTGTCAGCTTCTTCATTGCCTTTGACCCCCGAGTGACCCGGCACCCAGATGAGGGTCACCTCATTCTGCCCAGCCAGGTCGCTCGTCTCGTCTCGGCACTCACTCACCAGCCAGGAATTTACCCGTGGGCTACTTAGTGCCTTAAGGGCTGCCTGGCTGTCTGTGGCTATGAGGATCCGCTTGTTGGTGTAGCCCCTCCTCTTGTTCTCCCGCACACAGTGCAGGATGGCGTACATCTCGGCCTGAAACACCGTTGCATGGGCTCCGAGGGAAATACTGTGACTTACCCTCGGTCCTTCCGAGTAAACACCTGCCCCCGTCCCACGCTCCCCGCCAGATCCGTCCGTGAACCAGACGAGCGCGTCCCGTGGTATGCCCGGTGTCTCCTCCCGCCATGCCCCGCGATCAGGGATTTCCACTGTGAAGTTGTTTTCCCTGCACATTCGCGGGCTCGCGAAGTCTGACCTCATTTCAAGCATGGGTTCCTTCACGATCTCCTGAATTTTGCAGTGGCCCCTGAAGCCTGGGTTGATCTTCAGTCTACCATTGCAGGCTAGTCTGTATAGTCCTAGCCTGGCCTCTCCCATAATAACGAAGTGTAGGGGGGGTAGATCCAGCAACACCTCCATGGCGGCTGTTGGGGTTGAAGACATGGCCCCTGTGATGCCTAGGCAAGCCATCCTTTGGATCTTGCCTAGTTTTTGTTTGGCACTGGATTGTGTCACCTTAGGCCACCAGACCAGTGCCGCATATGTTAACGATGGTCTGACCACCCTTGTGTACAGCCAGTGGGCCATACTAGGTCTTAGTCCCCACGTTTTTCCATATAGCCGCCTAGTGACGGCTAAGGTCATGACTGCCTTACGCAGTATTTTTCCAATGTGACCATTCCAGGTTAGCTTAGAGTCCAATACGACCCCAAGATATTTTACCTCCCTGGCCATTGGAACGCTCCTACCGTATAGAGTGAGAGTTCTGTGGCTTTCACACTTCCTCCTCCTCGTAAACGGCACGACGGTTGCTTTCTCGGGGCTCACCCCGAGCCCTTGATCAACCGTCCACCCTTCCACCACTTTCAGTGCAGTCTGCATACGCTCCCACACTGCCTGTGTGACCTTTCCTCGGACTATGATGACAATGTCGTCCGCATAGCCCTGTACCTCATACCCCCCTCCCGAGAGCCTCCCCAGCAGGCCGTCCACGACTAGACACCAGAGCAAGGGAGACAGAACGCTCCCCTGCGGACACCCCGCCGCGACCCCCGCCAGCAGAGTCCCTCCCGCGAGTGAGGTGAACACCGCCCTGTCCCTGAGCATGGAACCGATCCACCTGCAGCAGGTCTCCTCTATTCCACGCTCCTGGGCAGCTGCCAGAACCGATCCGAACGAGGTGTTGCTAAAGGCCCCCTCTATGTCTAGGAAGGCCCCCAGCGCCACCTCCTTGTTCTCCAGCGTATTCTCCAGTTTCAGCACCAGTTGGTGCAGTGCTGTTTCTGTTGAGAATCCTGCTCTGTATGCATATTGTCCGCAGTGTAGAGGATATGCTTCCAGTACACCGCCCCTAATGTGCCGGTCGAGCAGTTTTTCCACTGTTTTCAGCAAGAAGGACATGAGACTTATTGGCCTCAGGGACTTTGCCTGGTCTGTTGGACGCCCAGGTTTAGGAATAAATACAACCCTGGCCAGTCTCCATGCCCTCGGAATGTACCCCAGAGCCAGGCTGGCCCTCATAATGAGGGTAAGCACCGGCGCCAGTATATCTATCCCCTGTTGGAGCATGATGGGCATTATTCCATCAAATCCCGGCGATTTGTATGGCTTAAAGCTGTTAATGGCCCATCTGATTTTGCTCCAGGTAACCACCTCTTTAGCGACTGTCCAGTCTACTCTAGATGCCCGCCTATAAGGCGCCTCTATTTCTGAGTGTTCCCAGTCCGGAGGTGATTGGTTTATTATGTTACAGCCGGGGAAGTGCGTCTGGAGTAAAATTTCCATAGTTTCCTCCCCCGAGCTTGTAAAGCCTCCCGTGGGTGTTCTAAGGGAGCCTATGTTAGTCTGAGGGCCCTTAGACAGGATCTTGTGTAGTCGAGCACTCTCGGACGTGTTTTCCACTTCTTCGCAGTGCCTCCTCCACGACTCCTTCTTGGCGTCCCTCAGTCTTCTGTTATAGGTCGATAGGGCCTGTCTATATTCATCCCATGCTCCCGACCTTTTGGCCGCGTTAAACAGCTTACGAACCTGCGTCCTCCTTTGCCTGAGGTCCTCGTTCCACCATGGGACGTTCCTGGTGGACACCCTCATTTTCAGGGGGCAGTTGGCGTTATAGGCCGAGGTAATTGCGTCTCGCAATTGGACTGCTGCAATCTCGAGGTCTATTGAATCCCTTATGGCCCTCTCAACCCCCCGCAGTTCCACAGCTAGGTCTGCCCTGTAGGCTTCCCAGTCCGCCTTGCGGGGGTCCCGGTACCATACCGTTTCTCTTTCGACTTTGGCGATTTCAAACCGGATGTATCTGTGGTCTGAGCTACTCACTTCCCCAGACACAGCCCAGCTTTTAACAAAGTCACCCAGAAACTGGGTGGAAACTGTTAGGTCTAAAACTTCCTCACGCCGTGTTGTGACGAATGTCGGTTTATTACCTCTATTCAATATGTCTAAATTAAATTTCATAAAGAATTGTAAAAGTGCCTCACCCCTAGAGTTTGTGTCCGAGCTACCCCACAACTCATGGTGCGCATTCGCATCCATGCCGATGATGGTCTGCCATCCACCTGCTCTGCTACCCACCATCAGCTGCTCCAATTCGTTGGGTGGAGGAGGGTCCGTGCTGTCCCCTGGCAGATAGGCTGACGCGACAGTAATGTCCCTCAGCCCATCCGCTCCTCCACATCGGATTTTGATCGTTGCCAGGTCCCTGGAACAGAAATTCATTAGAGGGAGAAACTCTATCCCTTCCCTGACAAAAATGCAGGCCCTCGGATTCTCGCTGGACCTGCTGTAGATGAGCTTTCCATTAGCTCCGCCGAGTCCCTTGATCTCTCCTTTGTAGGAGTACGGTTCCTGGATGAGGGCCACATCCGTGTTCCTCAGAGCCATTAGTAGTCCGGCCGTGGCTGCCCTACTGTGTTGGAGGTTGACCTGAAGGAACCTAAGTCCCATTAACCCTTAATTGCTTCCCCAGTGGGCGGAAGCTAACCCTTCCCATGCCCCAGAATGCCTTGAAGGAGGTTCCTTCAAGGGCTCTGTAAGATGTCGGGTCGATCGAGAAGGCGAGCGTCTGTCCTTTCTCCTCTGCCTTCCTGCTTAGAACCGACCAGTGTTGCGTCCCCAGTTCAGGGTTCTGGATCTTAAGTCTGCTGATCACCGTCTCCTGCGGGACGGTGTCAGGGATCCGTACGAGGACCTTGCGTCTCTTTGGGAGTTCCTTGGGCTCGACGGCTGTCAAGTCCGCCCCCTCCCAAATCTGACCGAGGCCCCCGATCGTTTTCCGCAGCCAGTCCCGCGACTGCGGGCCGGCACAGGTTATCCAGAGGATGCCCCCCGTCAGGCGCGTCCGGTGGAACTGAGGCGGGCTCTCCCCTTCCTGAAGAGAGTCCACTGCAGCTACCACCGCAGCCTGGATCAGGTCCGCCTTCCCCTGGTCTAGCGTGACCTCAGGATGGCGTCTGTCAATCACCGCCATCCCGAGGCCCTCCGCAGCCTCCCTGTAAGAGCCAGTCTGCGCCGGTGTTCCGGCCTTAGTTCCTTTGGGAGGTCTGTCTGTAGTAGGCGTGCTAGAGCCAGAGCGCGGCGTCTTCCGACTCGCACTCTCCTCTTGCGCCTTTACAGGCACCCTGGCCCTTTTGGAACGTCTGTCTGTAGTGGGCGTGCTAGAGTTCGAGCGCGTCCTCTTCTGACCCGCACTCCCCTCTTGCGCCTTTACAGGTTTCTCGACCGTCCAGGTCCCGGCCGCCATTTTTTGCGCCCTCCGGAGCTTCTTTCTTTGCGCCCCGGAAAGACGCTTGGACTGCCGGGGCAGTCCCTCTACTCTAACAGTAGAGTCCTCACTGGTGGAGGGGCCCCCGGAGTCCGCGGAGCTCGCCGCCCTCCGGTGGGACCCAGCCTCCAGCTTGGGTGTCGGGGACAGGTCTCTGGCCGAAGCTACCCCCTGATCCCCCGTATCTACGCCGGTCGTGGGACCTCCAGAGTCCGCTGCCGCACCCTGGCTCGTCTCCGTTTCCGGGATAGACTCAAGGCTCAAGTCTGTAGCCGGAGCCACTCCTCGAGCCTCATTGGTTTTGGTTTTATATGTATTTATAATCTTCATGTTGTTCCCACGAGATTGGGGGAAATACTGTCCACACCATCAGAACCCCCTGTGTGGTGCAAGGCGGGTTACTCTGGAGGGTTGCCTGGTACTCCAGAGGTTCCGTTCACGACACCATCGCCCTGGTGCCATCCATCCATAGGCACGGGTCACGTGACACCGTAGATTGGGGGAGTTTAGTTCGACCTCCTTGTCTAGATCCGTCATGTTTAGTTATTAGCAGGGTCACCTCGTGCAGGATGCGGATTTTTACCGCGCATGACGGTCTTGGGGAAAGCTTCATCGGGAGTTTATGTTGTTATTTCCACTTCCTCAGCTTGCCCCCTGGAGTCCTTTGGCCCGCGACTCCTTAACCCCTAAGAGAGGTTTACTCAACCCTTTGGGTACAGTTTTTAAATCAATCACTGGCAATCTAGATGCTGATGATGGCGAAAGAATCAACAAAGCCCTTCAATTATTAGCTGATGATCAAAATAGAATGCATGAGCTATTTGACGAACAAACATCTGTTATGATAAATGCAATAAACGAATTTAATCAAACAGTAAATACTTTAACTCATAATCAAAAAGAAATTGTCAAAAGAATGTTGGCACTTCAAAACATTACTAAAGATTTAGCTACTAATATCATGCCTGTTCTCCAGCGAGCACATATTCTAGAACTGTTGACTGAAATCGCTAACCTATTTAATGTCATAGAATCGATAATATTAACAACTGAAAATGCTATAACGTTCTCTAAATTAAATACTTTTCACACTTCTATCATCAAACCAAAATTCATTATTAAAGAGCTTCCTGTAATAGAAAAATACATTTCACAATCTAGATTAGTAAGCAAGAATGACTTATCTTTGTATGAAAAATTATTTAAAATCAAGTCTATCCAAACAGGATATAAAATTATATTCCAAATTGATATTCCACTAATAGACAAATCTGACTATATTTACTATCAACTGTACTCCCTACCTATACAAACCAATCCTAACAGCTTCTCTATGATAATACCTCGATCCAAGTACCTTATCCTAAATGAGCAACAATACGCCTTCAGAAACAACCCCTGCCAGGAGCTTACGAACGAGATCTATGTCTGTACAGAAGATACAATAGCAGACGTCAGTGAAGATCCTCCCTGTGAAGTTAGGCTAATTAATTTCCAAAAGCCTATCAATAATTGCGAACAAGAGACTGTAAAAATTACCAAGACTATCGTTTCCAAGTATGGCAACACACAGTTTATGGTGGTGGCTCCAAAGGAAACGAAGATGTCAATCAAATGCTCGGGAGAAGAAAACACACAAATTATACAAGGCACGTATATGGTGACACTCAAACCAAGATGTCAATTGTCGATAGGTGGTAAACGATACAGTACAGTGCAGAGCTCAGTTGAGACACAACAATTGTTCTCCTTACCAAAGTTGGAAGAATATCCAGAAAGCAAACTGAACATAGAAGAATTGCCAGCAATGGAACTGGAAAACGTCCCTTTGCACGACGTAAGCAACATCAGGGCTCAGCTGCAGTCTATAAAAAGTAGAATTCCCAACAAAATTAGTCTCCCGTTGTACCACACAAGTATTTGGACGATCCTACTCTACATCATACTAATCCTTCTAGCAACAATATTTGTTACAGTTTTTGTCAAAAGAAGATGTGCCCAGCAGAATGAAAGAAGCAAAGCAGAAGCGGAAAATCCTTTAAGAATTCCGAAACCCAAGGGTTCCGTCCTCTAATGGGGGGAGGAGTTAACACATGGCTTCCCACGATATGTCACGTAGATGGTATCAAATTACATTTGCATGCAGCGAGTTAACACATGGCTTCCCACGATATGTCACATAGATGGTATCAAATTACATTTGCATGCAGCGGTTCCCATCAGCAGATTCTACGAATTATGCCGACCGTTGCAGATAGTGCCAGCAGTGCGAAATCAGAAGAAGCTAGATCTGCATGTTCTCGTGAGAACCTGCAACGAACACTTATCCAATTATTATATAAAGCCACTGTTTTGTGTTATAATTGTTCAGTATTAATTTAGGCAGTAACTATGCTAGTTTGTTGTTAAATAGTTTAAGTAGTTTAATAAATTTTTTTAAAAAGCAACCTAAGTACAAGTGTTGTTAATTCGCGAAGCACCAGGACGATTATTGCATTTTATTGTAGTTCCAGATTTAATCGGAAGTTTACACATAACTTATTACATTATTAGATACCATTTTTTTCTATGTGAAAAGCACCTTTTAGGCCCAGATATGTACAATTATCGATGGCAACGGCCATACCACGTTGAATACACCGGTTCTCGTCCGATCACCGAAGTTAAGCAACGTCGGGCACGGTCAGTACTTGGATGGGTGACCGCCTGGGAACACCGTGTGCTGTTGCCACCTTTTTTTCTCTGAAATTTTTATTAATTACATATTTTTTTTACCATGAGCACTTACCGATTCTGTCTCAGTCGCATGACTTTTGCCTATAAAGAAATAGCGTATATGTTTGTAGTTATTGTTATATTTATATGTTTTCAGCCGCAAGTAACCACTTATAATGTGTGACCATTTTCACAAAATAAAGATTACAACAAGTAGGCTAATTGTACATTATTAACTCCATCGCTTATCGCAAACTCCATAACAAAATTCCGACAAAACCATGCTCCCATGTGTTTACAATGAAACCAAAATAATTTATGGTCAGACGATGAACTATTATCCGGTTAAACGGAACACATGGTTTACAACAACCCCAATAAAGTGAATTCTCGGAAGGACACCCCCACCTAAAATTGTGGAAAATCGTTTCTTTGTCCCATCACCGAAGTTAAGCAACGTCGGGCACGGTCAGTAATTGGATGGGTGACCACCTGGGAGCACCGTGTGCTGTTGCCACCTTTTTTTCTATGAAATTTTTATTCATTACAATTTTTTAATTTTTATTTTTACCATGAGCACTTATCCGTTCTGTCAGTCACATGACTTTTGCCTATAATGCAATAGAGTATATTTTTGTAGTTGTTGTTATATTTATATGTTTTCAGCCGCAAGTAACCACTTATAATGTGTGAACCTTTTCACAAAACAAAGATTACAAGTAGGCTAATTGTACATTATTAACTCCATCGCTTATCGCAAACTCCATAACAAAATTCCGACAAAACCATGCTCCCATGTGTTTACAATGAAACATAAATAATGTATGGTCAGATGATGAACTATTATCCGGTTAAACGACCACATGGTTTACAACCACCCCAATAAAGTGAATTCTCGGAAGGACACCCTCACCTAAAATTGTGGAAAATCGTTTCTTTGTCCGTTATGTAGAAATAAGTGCACATATGCCTATGGTACTGTGGCAAACTGAAAAGCATGGTAATAAGAATAACAAAAAGAAGACACACAATGGCTGATAGGTACGTTTCGAATATAAATTTCATATCGCGAAGCACCAGGACAATTATTGCATTTTATTGTAGTTCCAGATTTAATCGGAAGTTTACACATAACTTATTACATTATTAGATACCATTTTTTTCTATGTGAAAAGCACCTTTTAGGCCCAGATATGTACAATTATCGATGGCAACGGCCATACCACGTTGAATACACCGGTTCTCGTCCGATCACCGAAGTTAAGCAACGTCGGGCACGGTCAGTACTTGGATGGGTGACCGCCTGGGAACACCGTGTGCTGTTGCCACCTTTTTTTCTCTGAAATTTTTATTAATTACATATTTTTTTTACCATGAGCACTTACCGATTCTGTCTCAGTCGCATGACTTTTGCCTATAAAGAAATAGCGTATATGTTTGTAGTTATTGTTATATTTATATGTTTTCAGCCGCAAGTAACCACTTATAATGTGTGACCATTTTCACAAAATAAAGATTACAACAAGTAGGCTAATTGTACATTATTAACTCCATCGCTTATCGCAAACTCCATAACAAAATTCCGACAAAACCATGCTCCCATGTGTTTACAATGAAACCAAAATAATTTATGGTCAGACGATGAACTATTATCCGGTTAAACGGAACACATGGTTTACAACAACCCCAATAAAGTGAATTCTCGGAAGGACACCCCCACCTAAAATTGTGGAAAATCGTTTCTTTGTCCCATCACCGAAGTTAAGCAACGTCGGGCACGGTCAGTAATTGGATGGGTGACCACCTGGGAGCACCGTGTGCTGTTGCCACCTTTTTTTCTATGAAATTTTTATTCATTACAATTTTTTAATTTTTATTTTTACCATGAGCACTTATCCGTTCTGTCAGTCACATGACTTTTGCCTATAATGCAATAGAGTATATTTTTGTAGTTGTTGTTATATTTATATGTTTTCAGCCGCAAGTAACCACTTATAATGTGTGAACCTTTTCACAAAACAAAGATTACAAGTAGGCTAATTGTACATTATTAACTCCATCGCTTATCGCAAACTCCATAACAAAATTCCGACAAAACCATGCTCCCATGTGTTTACAATGAAACATAAATAATGTATGGTCAGATGATGAACTATTATCCGGTTAAACGACCACATGGTTTACAACCACCCCAATAAAGTGAATTCTCGGAAGGACACCCTCACCTAAAATTGTGGAAAATCGTTTCTTTGTCCGTTATGTAGAAATAAGTGCACATATGCCTATGGTACTGTGGCAAACTGAAAAGCATGGTAATAAGAATAACAAAAAGAAGACACACAATGGCTGATAGGTACGTTTCGAATATAAATTTCATATCGCGAAGCACCAGGACAATTATTGCATTTTATTGTAGTTCCAGATTTAATCGGAAGTTTACACATAACTTATTACATTATTAGATACCATTTTTTTCTATGTGAAAAGCACCTTTTAGGCCCAGATATGTACAATCATCGATGGCAACGGCCATACCACGTTGAATACACCGGTTCTCGTCCGATCACCGAAGTTAAGCAACGTCGGGCACGGTCAGTACTTGGATGGGTGACCGCCTGGGAACACCGTGTGCTGTTGCCACCTTTTTTTCTCTGAAATTTTTATTAATTACATATTTTTTTTACCATGAGCACTTACCGATTCTGTCTCAGTCGCATGACTTTTGCCTATAAAGAAATAGCGTATATTTTTGTAGTTATTGTTATATTTATATGTGTTCAGCCGCAAGTAACCACTTATAATGTGTGACCATTTTCACAGAATAAAGATTACAACAAGTAGGCTAATTGTACATTATTAACTCCATCGCTTATCGCAAACTCCATAACAAAATTCCGACAAAACCATGCTCCCAAGTGTTTACAATGAAACCAAAATAATTTATGGTCAGACGATGAACTATTATCCGGTTAAACGGAACACATGGTTTACAACAACCCCAATAAAGTGAATTCTCGGAAGGACACCCCCACCTAAAATTGTGGAAAATCGTTTCTTTGTCCCATCACCGAAGTGAAGCAACGTCGGGCACGGTCAGTAATTGGATGGGTGACCACCTGGGAGCACCGTGTGCTGTTGCCACCTTTTTTTCTATGAAATTTTTATTCATTACAATTTTTTAATTTTTATTTTTACCATGAGCACTTATCCGTTCTGTCAGTCACATGACTTTTGCCTATAATGCAATATAGTATATTTTTGTAGTTGTTATATTTATATGTTTTCAGCCGCAAGTAACCACTTATAATGTGTGAACCTTTTCACAAAACAAAGATTACAAGTAGGCTAATTGTACATTATTAACTCCATCGCTTATCGCAAACTCCATAACAAAATTCCGACAAAACCATGCTCCCATGTGTTTACAATGAAACATAAATAATGTATGGTCAGATGATGAACTATTATCCGGTTAAACGACCACATGGTTTACAACCACCCCAATAAAGTGAATTCTCGGAAGGACACCCTCACCTAAAATTGTGGAAAATCGTTTCTTTGTCCGTTATGTAGAAATAAGTGCACATATGCCTATGGTACTGTGGCAAACTGAAAAGCATGGTAATAAGAATAACAAAAAGAAGACACACAATGGCTGATAGGTACGTTTCGAATATAAATTTCATAACGCGAAGCACCAGGACGATTATTGCATTTTATTGTAGTTCCAGATTTAATCGGAAGTTTACACATAACTTATTACATTATTAGATACCATTTTTTTCTATGTGAAAAGCACCTTTTAGGCCCAGATATGTACAATTATCAATGGCAACGGCCATACCACGTTGAATACACCGGTTCTCGTCCGATCACCGAAGTTAAGCAACGTCGGGCACGGTCAGTACTTGGATGGGTGACCGCCTGGGAACACCGTGTGCTGTTGCCACCTTTTTTTCTCTGAAATTTTTATTAATTACATATTTTTTTTACCATGAGCACTTACCGATTCTGTCTCAGTCGCATGACTTTTGCCTATAAAGAAATAGCGTATATGTTTGTAGTTATTGTTATATTTATATGTTTTCAGCCGCAAGTAACCACTTATAATGTGTGACCATTTTCACAAAATAAAGATTACAACAAGTAGGCTAATTGTACATTATTAACTCCATCGCTTATCGCAAACTCCATAACAAAATTCCGACAAAACCATGCTCCCATATGTTTACAATGAAACCAAAATAATTTATGGTCAGACGATGAACTATTATCCGGTTAAACGGAACACATGGTTTACAACAACCCCAATAAAGTGAATTCTCGGAAGGACACCCCCACCTAAAATTGTGGAAAATCGTTTCTTTGTCCCATCACCGAAGTTAAGCAACGTCGGGCACGGTCAGTAATTGGATGGGTGACCACCTGGGAGCACCGTGTGCTGTTGCCACCTTTTTTTCTATGAAATTTTTATTCATTACAATTTTTTAATTTTTATTTTTACCATGAGCACTTATCCGTTCTGTCAGTCACATGACTTTTGCCTATAATGCAATAGAGTATATTTTTGTAGTTGTTGTTATATTTATATGTTTTCAGCCGCAAGTAACCACTTATAATGTGTGAACCTTTTCACAAAACAAAGATTACAAGTAGGCTAATTGTACATTATTAACTCCATCGCTTATCGCAAACTCCATAACAAAATTCCGACAAAACCATGCTCCCATGTGTTTACAATGATACATAAATAATGTATGGTCAGATGATGAACTATTATCCGGTTAAACGACCACATGGTTTACAACCACCCCAATAAAGTGAATTCTCGGAAGGACACCCTCACCTAAAATTGTGGAAAATCGTTTCTTTGTCCGTTATGTAGAAATAAGTGCACATATGCCTATGGTACTGTGGCAAACTGAAAAGCATGGTAATAAGAATAACAAAAAGAAGACACACAATGGCTGATAGGTACGTTTCGAATATAAATTTCATATCGCGAAGCACCAGGACGATTATTGCATTTTATTGTAGTTCCAGATTTAATCGGAAGTTTACACATAACTTATTACATTATTAGATACCATTTTTTTCTATGTGAAAAGCACCTTTTAGGCCCAGATATGTACAATTATCAATGGCAACGGCCATACCACGTTGAATACACCGGTTCTCGTCCGATCACCGAAGTTAAGCAACGTCGGGCACGGTCAGTACTTGGATGGGTGACCGCCTGGGAACACCGTGTGCTGTTGCCACCTTTTTTTCTCTGAAATTTTTATTAATTACATATTTTTTTTACCATGAGCACTTACCGATTCTGTCTCAGTCGCATGACTTTTGCCTATAAAGAAATAGCGTATATTTTTGTAGTTATTGTTATATTTATATGTTTTCAGCCGCAAGTAACCACTTATAATGTGTGACCATTTTCACAAAATAAAGATTACAACAAGTAGGCTAATTGTACATTATTAACTCCATCGCTTATCGCAAACTCCATAACAAAATTCCGACAAAACCATGCTCCCATGTGTTTACAATGAAACCAAAATAATTTATGGTCAGACGATGAACTATTATCCGGTTAAACGGAACACATGGTTTACAACAACCCCAATAAAGTGAATTCTCGGAAGGACACCCCCACCTAAAATTGTGGAAAATCGTTTCTTTGTCCCATCACCGAAGTTAAGCAACGTCGGGCACGGCCAGTAATTGGATGGGTGACCACCTGGGAGCACCGTGTGCTGTTGCCACCTTTTTTTCTATGAAATTTTTATTCATTACAATTTTTTAATTTTTATTTTTACCATGAGCACTTATCCGTTCTGTCAGTCACATGACTTTTGCCTATAATGCAATAGAGTATATTTTTGTAGTTGTTGTTATATTTATATGTTTTCAGCCGCAAGTAACCACTTATAATGTGTGAACCTTTTCACAAAACAAAGATTACAAGTAGGCTAATTGTACATTATTAACTCCATCGCTTATCGCAAACTCCATAACAAAATTCCGACAAAACCATGCTCCCATGTGTTTACAATGAAACATAAATAATGTATGGTCAGATGATGAACTATTATCCGGTTAAACGACCACATGGTTTACAACCACCCCAATAAAGTGAATTCTCGGAAGGACACCCTCACCTAAAATTGTGGAAAATCGTTTCTTTGTCCGTTATGTAGAAATAAGTGCACATATGCATATGGTACTGTGGCAAACTGAAAAGCATGGTAATTAGAATAACAAAAAGAAGACACACAATGGCTGATAGGTACGTTTCGAATATAAATTTCATATCGCGAAGCACCAGGACGATTATTGCATTTTATTGTAGTTCCAGATTTAATCGGAAGTTTACACATAACTTATTACATTATTAGATACCATTTTTTTCTATGTGAAAAGCACCTTTTAGGCCCAGATATGTACAATTATCGATGGCAACGGCCATACCACGTTGAATACACCGGTTCTCGTCCGATCACCGAAGTTAAGCAACGTCGGGCACGGTCAGTACTTGGATGGGTGACCGCCTGGGAACACCGTGTGCTGTTGCCACCTTTTTTTCTCTGAAATTTTTATTAATTACATATTTTTTTTACCATGAGCACTTACCGATTCTGTCTCAGTCGCATGACTTTTGCCTATAAAGAAATAGCGTATATGTTTGTAGTTATTGTTATATTTATATGTTTTCAGCCGCAAGTAACCACTTATAATGTGTGACCATTTTCACAAAATAAAGATTACAACAAGTAGGCTAATTGTACATTATTAACTCCATCGCTTATCGCAAACTCCATAACAAAATTCCGACAAAACCATGCTCCCATATGTTTACAATGAAACCAAAATAATTTATGGTCAGACGATGAACTATTATCCGGTTAAACGGAACACATGGTTTACAACAACCCCAATAAAGTGAATTCTCAGAAGGACACCCCCACCTAAAATTGTGGAAAATCGTTTCTTTGTCCCATCACCGAAGTTAAGCAACGTCGGGCACGGTCAGTAATTGGATGGGTGACCACCTGGGAGCACCGTGTGCTGTTGCCACCTTTTTTTCTATGAAATTTTTATTCATTACAATTTTTTAATTTTTACTTTTACCATGAGCACTTATCCGTTCTGTCAGTCACATGACTTTTGCCTATAATGCAATAGAGTATATTTTTGTAGTTGTTGTTATATTTATATGTTTTCAGCCGCAAGTAACCACTTATAATGTGTGAACCTTTTCACAAAACAAAGATTACAAGTAGGCTAATTGTACATTATTAACTCCATAACAAAATTCCGACAAAACCATGCTCCCATGTGTTTACAATGATACATAAATAATGTATGGTCAGATGATGAACTATTATCCGGTTAAACGACCACATGGTTTACAACCACCCCAATAAAGTGAATTCTCGGAAGGACACCCTCACCTAAAATTGTGGAAAATCGTTTCTTTGTCCGTTATGTAGAAATAAGTGCACATATGCCTATGGTACTGTGGCAAACTGAAAAGCATGGTAATAAGAATAACAAAAAGAAGACACACAATGGCTGATAGGTACGTTTCGAATATAAATTTCATATCGCGAAGCACCAGGACGATTATTGCATTTTATTGTAGTTCCAGATTTAATCGGAAGTTTACACATAACTTATTACATTATTAGATACCATTTTTTTCTATGTGAAAAGCACCTTTTAGGCCCAGATATGTACAATTATCAATGGCAACGGCCATACCACGTTGAATACACCGGCTCTCGTCCGATCACCGAAGTTAAGCAACGTCGGGCACGGTCAGTACTTGGATGGGTGACCGCCTGGGAACACCGTGTGCTGTTGCCACCTTTTTTTCTCTGAAATTTTTATTAATTACATATTTTTTTTACCATGAGCACTTACCGATTCTGTCTCAGTCGCATGACTTTTGCCTATAAAGAAATAGCGTATATTTTTGTAGTTATTGTTATATTTATATGTGTTCAGCCGCAAGTAACCACTTATAATGTGTGACCATTTTCACAAAATAAAGATTACAACAAGTAGGCTAATTGTACATTATTAACTCCATCGCTTATCGCAAACTCCATAACAAAATTCCGACAAAACCATGCTCCCATGTGTTTACAATGAAACCAAAATAATTTATGGTCAGACGATGAACTATTATCCGGTTAAACGGAACACATGGTTTACAACAACCCCAATAAAGTGAATTCTCGGAAGGACACCCCCACCTAAAATTGTGGAAAATCGTTTCTTTGTCCCATCACCGAAGTTAAGCAACGTCGGGCATGGTCAGTAATTGGATGGGTGACCACCTGGGAGCACCGTGTGCTGTTGCCACCTTTTTTTCTATGAAATTTTTATTCATTACAATTTTTTAATTTTTATTTTTACCATGAGCACTTATCCGTTCTGTCAGTCACATGACTTTTGCCTATAATGCAATAGAGTATATTTTTGTAGTTGTTGTTATATTTATATGTTTTCAGCCGCAAGTAACCACTTATAATGTGTGAACCTTTTCACAAAACAAAGATTACAAGTAGGCTAATTGTACATTATTAACTCCATCGCTTATCGCAAACTCCATAACAAAATTCCGACAAAACCATGCTCCCATGTGTTTACAATGAAACATAAATAATGTATGGTCAGATGATGAACTATTATCCGGTTAAACGACCACATGGTTTACAACCACCCCAATAAAGTGAATTCTCGGAAGGACACCCTCACCTACAATTGTGGAAAATCGTTTCTTTGTCCGTTATGTAGAAATAAGTGCACATATGCCTATGGTACTGTGGCAAACTGAAAAGCATGGTAATAAGAATAACAAAAAGAAGACACACAATGGCTGATAGGTACGTTTCGAATATAAATTTCATATCGCGAAGCACCAGGACGATTATTGCATTTTATTGTAGTTCCAGATTTAATCGGAAGTTTACACATAACTTATTACATTATTAGATACCATTTTTTTCTATGTGAAAAGCACCTTTTAGGCCCAGATATGTACAATTATCGATGGCAACGGCCATACCACGTTGAATACACCGGTTCTCGTCCGATCACCGAAGTTAAGCAACGTCGGGCACGGTCAGTACTTGGATGGGTGACCGCCTGGGAACACCGTGTGCTGTTGCCACCTTTTTTTCTCTGAAATTTTTATTAATTACATATTTTTTTTACCATGAGCACTTACCGATTCTGTCTCAGTCGCATGACTTTTGCCTATAAAGAAATAGCGTATATGTTTGTAGTTATTGTTATATTTATATGTGTTCAGCCGCAAGTAACCACTTATAATGTGTGACCATTTTCACAAAATAAAGATTACAACAAGTAGGCTAATTGTACATTATTAACTCCATCGCTTATCGCAAACTCCATAACAAAATTCCGACAAAACCATGCTCCCATATGTTTACAATGAAACCAAAATAATTTATGGTCAGACGATGAACTATTATCCGGTTAAACGGAACACATGGTTTACAACAACCCCAATAAAGTGAATTCTCGGAAGGACACCCCCACCTAAAATTGTGGAAAATCGTTTCTTTGTCCCATCACCGAAGTGAAGCAACGTCGGGCACGGTCAGTAATTGGATGGGTGACCACCTGGGAGCACCGTGTGCTGTTGCCACCTTTTTTTCTATAAAATTTTTATTCATTACAATTTTTTAATTTTTATTTTTACCATGAGCACTTATCCGTTCTGTCAGTCACATGACTTTTGCCTATAATGCAATATAGTATATTTTTGTAGTTGTTGTTATATTTATATGTTTTCAGCCGCAAGTAACCACTTATAATGTGTGAACCTTTTCACAAAACAAAGATTACAAGTAGGCTAATTGTACATTATTAACTCCATCGCTTATCGCAAACTCCATAACAAAATTCCGACAAAACCATGCTCCCATGTGTTTACAATGAAACATAAATAATGTATGGTCAGATGATGAACTATTATCCGGTTAAACGACCACATGGTTTACAACCACTCCAATAAAGTGAATTCTCGGAAGGACACCCTCACCTAAAATTGTGGAAAATCGTTTCTTTGTCCGTTATGTAGAAATAAGTGCACATATGCCTATGGTACTGTGGCAAACTGAAAAGCATGGTAATAAGAATAACAAAAAGAAGACACACAATGGCTGATAGGTACGTTTCGAATATAAATTTCATATCGCGAAGCACCAGGACGATTATTGCATTTTATTGTAGTTCCAGATTTAATCGGAAGTTTACACATAACTTATTACATTATTAGATACCATTTTTTTCTATGTGAAAAGCACCTTTTAGGCCCAGATATGTACAGTTATCGATGGCAACGGCCATACCACGTTGAATACACCGGTTCTCGTCCGATCACCGAAGTTAAGCAACGTCGGGCACGGTCAGTACTTGGATGGGTGACCGCCTGGGAACACCGTGTGCTGTTGCCACCTTTTTTTCTCTGAAATTTTTATTAATTACATATTTTTTTTACCATGAGCACTTACCGATTCTGTCTCAGTCGCATGACTTTTGCCTATAAAGAAATAGCGTATATTTTTGTAGTTATTGTTATATTTATATGTGTTCAGCCGCAAGTAACCACTTATAATGTGTGACCATTTTCACAGAATAAAGATTACAACAAGTAGGCTAATTGTACATTATTAACTCCATCGCTTATCGCAAACTCCATAACAAAATTCCGACAAAACCATGCTCCCAAGTGTTTACAATGAAACCAAAATAATTTATGGTCAGACGATGAACTATTATCCGGTTAAACGGAACACATGGTTTACAACAACCCCAATAAAGTGAATTCTCGGAAGGCACCCCCACCTAAAATTGTGGAAAATCGTTTCTTTGTCCCATCACCGAAGTGAAGCAACGTCGGGCACAGTCAGTAATTGGATGGGTGACCACCTGGGAGCACCGTGTGCTGTTGCCACCTTTTTTTCTATAAAATTTTTATTCATTACAATTTTTTAATTTTTATTTTTACCATGAGCACTTATCCGTTCTGTCAGTCACATGACTTTTGCCTATAATGCAATATAGTATATTTTTGTAGTTGTTATATTTATATGTTTTCAGCCGCAAGTAACCACTTATAATGTGTGAACCTTTTCACAAAACAAAGATTACAAGTAGGCTAATTGTACATTATTAACTCCATCGCTTATCGCAAACTCCATAACAAAATTCCGACAAAACCATGCTCCCATGTGTTTACAATGAAACATAAATAATGTATGGTCAGATGATGAACTATTATCCGGTTAAACGACCACATGGTTTACAACCACCCCAATAAAGTGAATTCTCGGAAGGACACCCTCACCTAAAATTGTGGAAAATCGTTTCTTTGTCCGTTATGTAGAAATAAGTGCACATATGCCTATGGTACTGTGGCAAACTGAAAAGCATGGTAATAAGAATAACAAAAAGAAGACACACAATGGCTGATAGGTACGTTTCGAATATAAATTTCATATCGCGAAGCACCAGGACGATTATTGCATTTTATTGTAGTTCCAGATTTAATCGGAAGTTTACACATAACTTATTACATTATTAGATACCATTTTTTTCTATGTGAAAAGCACCTTTTAGGCCCAGATATGTACAATTATCGATGGCAACGGCCATACCACGTTGAATACACCGGTTCTCATCCGATCACCGAAGTTAAGCAACGTCGGGCACGGTCAGTACTTGGATGGGTGACCGCCTGGGAACACCGTGTGCTGTTGCCACCTTTTTTTCTCTGAAATTTTTATTAATTACATATTTTTTTTACCATGAGCACTTACCGATTCTGTCTCAGTCGCATGACTTTTGCCTATAAAGAAATAGCGTATATTTTTGTAGTTATTGTTATATTTATATGTTTTCAGCCGCAAGTAACCACTTATAATGTGTGACCATTTTCACAAAATAAAGATTACAACAAGTAGGCTAATTGTACATTATTAACTCCATCGCTTATCGCAAACTCCATAACAAAATTCCGACAAAACCATGCTCCCACGTGTTTACAATGAAACCAAAATAATTTATGGTCAGACGATGAACTATTATCCGGTTAAACGGAACACATGGTTTACAACAACCCCAATAAAGTGAATTCTCGGAAGGATACCCCCACCTAAAATTGTGGAAAATCGTTTCTTTGTCCCATCACCGAAGGTAAGCAACGTCGGGCACGGTCAGTAATTGGATGGGTGACCACCTGGGAGCACCGTGTGCTGTTGCCACCTTTTTTTCTATGAAATTTTTATTCATTACAATTTTTTAATTTTTATTTTTACCATGAGCACTTATCCGTTCTGTCAGTCACATGACTTTTGCCTATAATGCAATAGAGTATATTTTTGTAGTTGTTGTTATATTTATATGTTTTCAGTTACAAGTAACCACTTATAATGTGTGAACCTTTTCACAAAACAAAGATTACAAGTAGGCTAATTGTACATTATTAACTCCATCGCTTATCGCAAACTCCATAACAAAATTCCGACAAAACCATGCTCCCATGTGTTTACAATGAAACATAAATAATGTATGGTCAGATGATGAACTATTATCCGGTTAAACGACCACATGGTTTACAACCACCCCAATAAAGTGAATTCTCGGAAGGACACCCTCACCTAAAATTGTGGAAAATCGTTTCTTTGTCCGTTATGTAGAAATAAGTGCACATATGCCTATGGTACTGTGGCAAACTGAAAAGCATGGTAATAAGAATAACAAAAAGAAGACACACAATGGCTGATAGGTACGTTTCGAATATAAATTTCATATCGCGAAGCACCAGGACGATTATTGCATTTTATTGTAGTTCCAGATTTAATCGGAAGTTTACACATAACTTATTACATTATTAGATACCATTTTTTTCTATGTGAAAAGCACCTTTTAGGCCCAGATATGTACAATTATCAATGGCAACGGCCATACCACGTTGAATACACCGGTTCTCGTCCGATCACCGAAGTTAAGCAACGTCGGGCACGGTCAGTACTTGGATGGGTGACCGCCTGGGAACACCGTGTGCTGTTGCCACCTTTTTTTCTCTGAAATTTTTATTAATTACATATTTTTTTTACCATGAGCACTTACCGATTCTGTCTCAGTCGCATGACTTTTGCCTATAAAGAAATAGCGTATATTTTTGTAGTTATTGTTATATTTATATGTGTTCAGCCGCAAGTAACCACTTATAATGTGTGACCATTTTCACAAAATAAAGATTACAACAAGTAGGCTAATTGTACATTATTAACTCCATCGCTTATCGCAAACTCCATAACAAAATTCCGACAAAACCATGCTCCCATGTGTTTACAATGAAACCAAAATAATTTATGGTCAGACGATGAACTATTATCCGGTTAAACGGAACACATGGTTTACAACAACCCCAATAAAGTGAATTCTCGGAAGGACACCCCCACCTAAAATTGTGGAAAATCGTTTCTTTGTCCCATCACCGAAGTGAAGCAACGTCGGGCACAGTCAGTAATTGGATGGGTGACCACCTGGGAGCACCGTGTGCTGTTGCCACCTTTTTTTCTATAAAATTTTTATTCATTACAATTTTTTAATTTTTATTTTTACCATGAGCACTTATCCGTTCTGTCAGTCACATGACTTTTGCCTATAATGCAATATAGTATATTTTTGTAGTTGTTGTTATATTTATATGTTTTCAGCCGCAAGTAACCACTTATAATGTGTGAACCTTTTCACAAAACAAAGATTACAAGTAGGCTAATTGTACATTATTAACTCCATCGCTTATCGCAAACTCCATAACAAAATTCCGACAAAACCATGCTCCCATGTGTTTACAATGAAACATAAATAATGTATGGTCAGATGATGAACTATTATCCGGTTAAACGACCACATGGTTTACAACCACCCCAATAAAGTGAATTCTCGGAAGGACACCCTCACCTAAAATTGTGGAAAATCGTTTCTTTGTCCGTTATGTAGAAATAAGTGCACATATGCCTATGGTACTGTGGCAAACTGAAAAGCATGGTAATAAGAATAACAAAAAGAAGACACACAATGGCTGATAGGTACGTTTCGAATATAAATTTCATATCGCGAAGCACCAGGACGATTATTGCATTTTATTGTAGTTCCAGATTTAATCGGAAGTTTACACATAACTTATTACATTATTAGATACCATTTTTTTCTATGTGAAAAGCACCTTTTAGGCCCAGATATGTACAATTATCGATGGCAACGGCCATACCACGTTGAATACACCGGTTCTCGTCCGATCACCGAAGTTAAGCAACGTCGGGCACCGTCAGTACTTGGATGGGTGACCGCCTGGGAACACCGTGTGCTGTTGCCACCTTTTTTTCTCTGAAATTTTTATTAATTACATATTTTTTTTACCATGAGCACTTACCGATTCTGTCTCAGTCGCATGACTTTTGCCTATAAAGAAATAGCGTATATGTTTGTAGTTATTGTTATATTTATATGTTTTCAGCCGCAAGTAACCACTTATAATGTGTGACCATTTTCACAAAATAAAGATTACAACAAGTAGGCTAATTGTACATTATTAACTCCATCGCTTATCGCAAACTCCATAACAAAATTCCGACAAAACCATGCTCCCATGTGTTTACAATGAAACCAAAATAATTTATGGTCAGACGATGAACTATTATCCGGTTAAACGGAACACATGGTTTACAACAACCCCAATAAAGTGAATTCTCGGAAGGACACCCCCACCTAAAATTGTGGAAAATCGTTTCTTTGTCCCATCACCGAAGTGAAGCAACGTCGGGCACGGTCAGTAATTGGATGGGTGACCACCTGGGAGCACCGTGTGCTGTTGCCACCTTTTTTTCTATGAAATTTTTATTCATTACAATTTTTTAATTTTTATTTTTACCATGAGCACTTATCCGTTCTGTCAGTCACATGACTTTTGCCTATAATGCAATAGAGTATATTTTTGTAGTTGTTGTTATATTTATATGTTTTCAGCCGCAAGTAACCACTTATAATGTGTGAACCTTTTCACAAAACAAAGATTACAAGTAGGCTAATTGTACATTATTAACTCCATCGCTTATCGCAAACTCCATAACAAAATTCCGACAAAACCATGCTCCCATGTGTTTACAATGAAACATAAATAATGTATGGTCAGATGATGAACTATTATCCGGTTAAACGACCACATGGTTTACAACCACCCCAATAAAGTGAATTCTCGGAAGGACACCCTCACCTAAAATTGTGGAAAATCGTTTCTTTGTCCGTTATGTAGAAATAAGTGCACATATGCCTATGGTACTGTGGCAAACTGAAAAGCATGGTAATAAGAATAACAAAAAGAAGACACACAATGGCTGATAGGTACGTTTCGAATATAAATTTCATATCGCGAAGCACCAGGACGATTATTGCATTTTATTGTAGTTCCAGATTTAATCGGAAGTTTACACATAACTTATTACATTATTAGATACCATTTTTTTCTATGTGAAAAGCACCTTTTAGACCCAGATATGTACAATTATCGATGGCAACGGCCATACCACGTTGAATACACCGGTTCTCGTCCGATCACCGAAGTTAAGCAACGTCGGGCACGGTCAGTACTTGGATGGGTGACCGCCTGGGAACACCGTGTGCTGTTGCCACCTTTTTTTCTCTGAAATTTTTATTAATTACATATTTTTTTTACCATGAGCACTTACCGATTCTGTCTCAGTCGCATGACTTTTGCCTATAAAGAAATAGCGTATATGTTTGTAGTTATTGTTATATTTATATGTTTTCAGCCGCAAGTAACCACTTATAATGTGTGACCATTTTCACAAAATAAAGATTACAACAAGTAGGCTAATTGTACATTATTAACTCCATCGCTTATCGCAAACTCCATAACAAAATTCCGACAAAACCATGCTCCCATATGTTTACAATGAAACCAAAATAATTTATGGTCAGACGATGAACTATTATCCGGTTAAACGGAACACATGGTTTACAACAACTCCAATAAAGTGAATTCTCGGAAGGACACCCCCACCTAAAATTGTGGAAAATCGTTTCTTTGTCCCATCACCGAAGTTAAGCAACGTCGGGCACGGTCAGTAATTGGATGGGTGACCACCTGGGAGCACCGTGTGCTGTTGCCACCTTTTTTTCTATGAAATTTTTATTCATTACAATTTTTTAATTTTTATTTTTACCATGAGCACTTATCCGTTCTGTCAGTCACATGACTTTTGCCTATAATGCAATAGAGTATATTTTTGTAGTTGTTGTTATATTTATATGTTTTCAGCCGCAAGTAACCACTTATAATGTGTGAACCTTTTCACAAAACAAAGATTACAAGTAGGCTAATTGTACATTATTAACTCCATCGCTTATCGCAAACTCCATAACAAAATTCCGACAAAACCATGCTCCCATGTGTTTACAATGAAACATAAATAATGTATGGTCAGATGATGAACTATTATCCGGTTAAACGACCACATGGTTTACAACCACCCCAATAAAGTGAATTCTCGGAAGGACACCCTCACCTAAAATTGTGGAAAATCGTTTCTTTGTCCGTTATGTAGAAATAAGTGCACATATGCCTATGGTACTGTGGCAAACTGAAAAGCATGGTAATAAGAATAACAAAAAGAAGACACACAATGGCTGATAGGTACGTTTCGAATATAAATTTCATATCGCGAAGCACCAGGACAATTATTGCATTTTATTGTAGTTCCAGATTTAATCGGAAGTTTACACATAACTTATTACATTATTAGATACCATTTTTTTCTATGTGAAAAGCACCTTTTAGGCCCAGATATGTACAATTATCGATGGCAACGGCCATACCACGTTGAATACACCGGTTCTCGTCCGATCACCGAAGTTAAGCAACGTCGGGCACGGTCAGTACTTGGATGGGTGACCGCCTGGGAACACCGTGTGCTGTTGCCACCTTTTTTTCTCTGAAATTTTTATTAATTACATATTTTTTTTACCATGAGCACTTACCGATTCTGTCTCAGTCGCATGACTTTTGCCTATAAAGAAATAGCGTATATTTTTGTAGTTATTGTTATATTTATATGTGTTCAGCCGCAAGTAACCACTTATAATGTGTGACCATTTTCACAGAATAAAGATTACAACAAGTAGGCTAATTGTACATTATTAACTCCATCGCTTATCGCAAACTCCATAACAAAATTCCGACAAAACCATGCTCCCAAGTGTTTACAATGAAACCAAAATAATTTATGGTCAGACGATGAACTATTATCCGGTTAAACGGAACACATGGTTTACAACAACCCCAATAAAGTGAATTCTCGGAAGGACACCCCCACCTAAAATTGTGGAAAATCGTTTCTTGTCCCATCACCGAAGTGAAGCAACGTCGGGCACGGTCAGTAATTGGATGGGTGACCACCTGGGAGCACCGTGTGCTGTTGCCACCTTTTTTTCTATGAAATTTTTATTCATTACAATTTTTTAATTTTTATTTTTACCATGAGCACTTATCCGTTCTGTCAGTCACATGACTTTTGCCTATAATGCAATAGAGTATATTTTTGTAGTTGTTGTTATATTTATATGTTTTCAGCCGCAAGTAACCACTTATAATGTGTGAACCTTTTCACAAAACAAAGATTACAAGTAGGCTAATTGTACATTATTAACTCCATCGCTTATCGCAAACTCCATAACAAAATTCCGACAAAACCATGCTCCCATGTGTTTACAATGAAACATAAATAATGTATGGTCAGATGATGAACTATTATCCGGTTAAACGACCACATGGTTTACAACCACCCCAATAAAGTGAATTCTCGGAAGGACACCCTTACCTAAAATTGTGGAAAATCGTTTCTTTGTCCGTTATGTAGAAATAAGTGCACATATGCCTATGGTACTGTGGCAAACTGAAAAGCATGGTAATAAGAATAACAAAAAGAAGACACACAATGGCTGATAGGTACGTTTCGAATATAAATTTCATAACGCGAAGCACCAGGACGATTATTGCATTTTATTGTAGTTCCAGATTTAATCGGAAGTTTACACATAACTTATTACATTATTAGATACCATTTTTTTCTATGTGAAAAGCACCTTTTAGGCCCAGATATGTACAATTATCAATGGCAACGGCCATACCACGTTGAATACACCGGTTCTCGTCCGATCACCGAAGTTAAGCAACGTCGGGCACGGTCAGTACTTGGATGGGTGACCGCCTGGGAACACCGTGTGCTGTTGCCACCTTTTTTTCTCTGAAATTTTTATTAATTACATATTTTTTTTACCATGAGCACTTACCGATTCTGTCTCAGTCGCATGACTTTTGCCTATAAAGAAATAGCGTATATGTTTGTAGTTATTGTTATATTTATATGTTTTCAGCCGCAAGTAACCACTTATAATGTGTGACCATTTTCACAAAATAAAGATTACAACAAGTAGGCTAATTGTACATTATTAACTCCATCGCTTATCGCAAACTCCATAACAAAATTCCGACAAAACCATGCTCCCATATGTTTACAATGAAACCAAAATAATTTATGGTCAGACGATGAACTATTATCCGGTTAAACGGAACACATGGTTTACAACAACCCCAATAAAGTGAATTCTCGGAAGGACACCCCCACCTAAAATTGTGGAAAATCGTTTCTTTGTCCCATCACCGAAGTTAAGCAACGTCGGGCACGGTCAGTAATTGGATGGGTGACCACCTGGGAGCACCGTGTGCTGTTGCCACCTTTTTTTCTATGAAATTTTTATTCATTACAATTTTTTAATTTTTATTTTTACCATGAGCACTTATCCGTTCTGTCAGTCACATGACTTTTGCCTATAATGCAATAGAGTATATTTTTGTAGTTGTTGTTATATTTATATGTTTTCAGCCGCAAGTAACCACTTATAATGTGTGAACCTTTTCACAAAACAAAGATTACAAGTAGGCTAATTGTACATTATTAACTCCATCGCTTATCGCAAACTCCATAACAAAATTCCGACAAAACCATGCTCCCATGTGTTTACAATGATACATAAATAATGTATGGTCAGATGATGAACTATTATCCGGTTAAACGACCACATGGTTTACAACCACCCCAATAAAGTGAATTCTCGGAAGGACACCCTCACCTAAAATTGTGGAAAATCGTTTCTTTGTCCGTTATGTAGAAATAAGTGCACATATGCCTATGGTACTGTGGCAAACTGAAAAGCATGGTAATAAGAATAACAAAAAGAAGACACACAATGGCTGATAGGTACGTTTCGAATATAAATTTCATATCGCGAAGCACCAGGACGATTATTGCATTTTATTGTAGTTCCAGATTTAATCGGAAGTTTACACATAACTTATTACATTATTAGATACCATTTTTTTCTATGTGAAAAGCACCTTTTAGGCCCAGATATGTACAATTATCAATGGCAACGGCCATACCACGTTGAATACACCGGTTCTCGTCCGATCACCGAAGTTAAGCAACGTCGGGCACGGTCAGTACTTGGATGGGTGACCGCCTGGGAACACCGTGTGCTGTTGCCACCTTTTTTTCTCTGAAATTTTTATTAATTACATATTTTTTTTACCATGAGCACTTACCGATTCTGTCTCAGTCGCATGACTTTTGCCTATAAAGAAATAGCGTATATTTTTGTAGTTATTGTTATATTTATATGTTTTCAGCCGCAAGTAACCACTTATAATGTGTGACCATTTTCACAAAATAAAGATTACAACAAGTAGGCTAATTGTACATTATTAACTCCATCGCTTATCGCAAACTCCATAACAAAATTCCGACAAAACCATGCTCCCATGTGTTTACAATGAAACCAAAATAATTTATGGTCAGACGATGAACTATTATCCGGTTAAACGGAACACATGGTTTACAACAACCCCAATAAAGTGAATTCTCGGAAGGACACCCCCACCTAAAATTGTGGAAAATCGTTTCTTTGTCCCATCACCGAAGTTAAGCAACGTCGGGCACGGCCAGTAATTGGATGGGTGACCACCTGGGAGCACCGTGTGCTGTTGCCACCTTTTTTTCTATGAAATTTTTATTCATTACAATTTTTTAATTTTTATTTTTACCATGAGCACTTATCCGTTCTGTCAGTCACATGACTTTTGCCTATAATGCAATAGAGTATATTTTTGTAGTTGTTGTTATATTTATATGTTTTCAACCGCAAGTAACCACTTATAATGTGTGAACCTTTTCACAAAACAAAGATTACAAGTAGGCTAATTGTACATTATTAACTCCATCGCTTATCGCAAACTCCATAACAAAATTCCGACAAAACCATGCTCCCATGTGTTTACAATGAAACATAAATAATGTATGGTCAGATGATGAACTATTATCCGGTTAAACGACCACATGGTTTACAACCACCCCAATAAAGTGAATTCTCGGAAGGACACCCTCACCTAAAATTGTGGAAAATCGTTTCTTTGTCCGTTATGTAGAAATAAGTGCACATATGCATATGGTACTGTGGCAAACTGAAAAGCATGGTAATAAGAATAACAAAAAGAAGACACACAATGGCTGATAGGTACGTTTCGAATATAAATTTCATATCGCGAAGCACCAGGACGATTATTGCATTTTATTGTAGTTCCAGATTTAATCGGAAGTTTACACATAACTTATTACATTATTAGATACCATTTTTTTCTATGTGAAAAGCACCTTTTAGGCCCAGATATGTACAATTATCGATGGCAACGGCCATACCACGTTGAATACACCGGTTCTCGTCCGATCACCGAAGTTAAGCAACGTCGGGCACGGTCAGTACTTGGATGGGTGACCGCCTGGGAACACCGTGTGCTGTTGCCACCTTTTTTTCTCTGAAATTTTTATTAATTACATATTTTTTTTACCATGAGCACTTACCGATTCTGTCTCAGTCGCATGACTTTTGCCTATAAAGAAATAGCGTATATGTTTGTAGTTATTGTTATATTTATATGTGTTCAGCCGCAAGTAACCACTTATAATGTGTGACCATTTTCACAAAATAAAGATTACAACAAGTAGGCTAATTGTACATTATTAACTCCATCGCTTATCGCAAACTCCATAACAAAATTCCGACAAAACCATGCTCCCATATGTTTACAATGAAACCAAAATAATTTATGGTCAGACGATGAACTATTATCCGGTTAAACGGAACACATGGTTTACAACAACCCCAATAAAGTGAATTCTCGGAAGGACACCCCCACCTAAAATTGTGGAAAATCGTTTCTTTGTCCCATCACCGAAGTGAAGCAACGTCGGGCACGGTCAGTAATTGGATGGGTGACCACCTGGGAGCACCGTGTGCTGTTGCCACCTTTTTTTCTATAAAATTTTTATTCATTACAATTTTTTAATTTTTATTTTTACCATGAGCACTTATCCGTTCTGTCAGTCACATGACTTTTGCCTATAATGCAATATAGTATATTTTTGTAGTTGTTGTTATATTTATATGTTTTCAGCCGCAAGTAACCACTTATAATGTGTGAACCTTTTCACAAAACAAAGATTACAAGTAGGCTAATTGTACATTATTAACTCCATCGCTTATCGCAAACTCCATAACAAAATTCCGACAAAACCATGCTCCCATGTGTTTACAATGAAACATAAATAATGTATGGTCAGATGATGAACTATTATCCGGTTAAACGACCACATGGTTTACAACCACTCCAATAAAGTGAATTCTCGGAAGGACACCCTCACCTAAAATTGTGGAAAATCGTTTCTTTGTCCGTTATGTAGAAATAAGTGCACATATGCCTATGGTACTGTGGCAAACTGAAAAGCATGGTAATAAGAATAACAAAAAGAAGACACACAATGGCTGATAGGTACGTTTCGAATATAAATTTCATATCGCGAAGCACCAGGACGATTATTGCATTTTATTGTAGTTCCAGATTTAATCGGAAGTTTACACATAACTTATTACATTATTAGATACCATTTTTTTCTATGTGAAAAGCACCTTTTAGGCCCAGATATGTACAATTATCGATGGCAACGGCCATACCACGTTGAATACACCGGTTCTCGTCCGATCACCGAAGTTAAGCAACGTCGGGCACGGTCAGTACTTGGATGGGTGACCGCCTGGGAACACCGTGTGCTGTTGCCACCTTTTTTTCTCTGAAATTTTTATTAATTACATATTTTTTTTACCATGAGCACTTACCGATTCTGTCTCAGTCGCATGACTTTTGCCTATAAAGAAATAGCGTATATTTTTGTAGTTATTGTTATATTTATATGTGTTCAGCCGCAAGTAACCACTTATAATGTGTGACCATTTTCACAGAATAAAGATTACAACAAGTAGGCTAATTGTACATTATTAACTCCATCGCTTATCGCAAACTCCATAACAAAATTCCGACAAAACCATGCTCCCAAGTGTTTACAATGAAACCAAAATAATTTATGGTCAGACGATGAACTATTATCCGGTTAAACGGAACACATGGTTTACAACAACCCCAATAAAGTGAATTCTCGGAAGGACACCCCCACCTAAAATTGTGAAAAATCGTTTCTTTGTCCCATCACCGAAGTGAAGCAACGTCGGGCACAGTCAGTAATTGGATGGGTGACCACCTGGGAGCACCGTGTGCTGTTGCCACCTTTTTTTCTATAAAATTTTTATTCATTACAATTTTTTAATTTTTATTTTTACCATGAGCACTTATCCGTTCTGTCAGTCACATGACTTTTGCCTATAATGCAATATAGTATATTTTTGTAGTTGTTATATTTATATGTTTTCAGCCGCAAGTAACCACTTATAATGTGTGAACCTTTTCACAAAACAAAGATTACAAGTAGGCTAATTGTACATTATTAACTCCATCGCTTATCGCAAACTCCATAACAAAATTCCGACAAAACCATGCTCCCATGTGTTTACAATGAAACATAAATAATGTATGGTCAGATGATGAACTATTATCCGGTTAAACGACCACATGGTTTACAACCACCCCAATAAAGTGAATTCTCGGAAGGACACCCTCACCTAAAATTGTGGAAAATCGTTTCTTTGTCCGTTATGTAGAAATAAGTGCACATATGCCTATGGTACTGTGGCAAACTGAAAAGCATGGTAATAAGAATAACAAAAAGAAGACACACAATGGCTGATAGGTACGTTTCGAATATAAATTTCATATCGCGAAGCACCAGGACGATTATTGCATTTTATTGTAGTTCCAGATTTAATCGGAAGTTTACACATAACTTATTACATTATTAGATACCATTTTTTTCTATGTGAAAAGCACCTTTTAGGCCCAGATATGTACAATTATCGATAGCAACGGCCATACCACGTTGAATACACCGGTTCTCATCCGATCACCGAAGTTAAGCAACGTCGGGCACGGTCAGTACTTGGATGGGTGACCGCCTGGGAACACCGTGTGCTGTTGCCACCTTTTTTTCTCTGAAATTTTTATTAATTACATATTTTTTTTACCATGAGCACTTACCGATTCTGTCTCAGTCGCATGACTTTTGCCTATAAAGAAATAGCGTATATTTTTGTAGTTATTGTTATATTTATATGTTTTCAGCCGCAAGTAACCACTTATAATGTGTGACCATTTTCACAAAATAAAGATTACAACAAGTAGGCTAATTGTACATTATTAACTCCATCGCTTATCGCAAACTCCATAACAAAATTCCGACAAAACCATGCTCCCACGTGTTTACAATGAAACCAAAATAATTTATGGTCAGACGATGAACTATTATCCGGTTAAACGGAACACATGGTTTACAACAACCCCAATAAAGTGAATTCTCGGAAGGACACCCCCACCTAAAATTGTGGAAAATCGTTTCTTTGTCCCATCACCGAAGGTAAGCAACGTCGGGCACGGTCAGTAATTGGATGGGTGACCACCTGGGAGCACCGTGTGCTGTTGCCACCTTTTTTTCTATGAAATTTTTATTCATTACAATTTTTTAATATTTATTTTTACCATGAGCACTTATCCGTTCTGTCAGTCACATGACTTTTGCCTATAATGCAATAGAGTATATTTTTGTAGTTGTTGTTATATTTATATGTTTTCAGTTACAAGTAACCACTTATAATGTGTGAACCTTTTCACAAAACAAAGATTACAAGTAGGCTAATTGTACATTATTAACTCCATCGCTTATCGCAAACTCCATAACAAAATTCCGACAAAACCATGCTCCCATGTGTTTACAATGAAACATAAATAATGTATGGTCAGATGATGAACTATTATCCGGTTAAACGACCACATGGTTTACAACCACCCCAATAAAGTGAATTCTCGGAAGGACACCCTCACCTAAAATTGTGGAAAATCGTTTCTTTGTCCGTTATGTAGAAATAAGTGCACATATGCCTATGGTACTGTGGCAAACTGAAAAGCATGGTAATAAGAATAACAAAAAGAAGACACACAATGGCTGATAGGTACGTTTCGAATATAAATTTCATATCGCGAAGCACCAGGACGATTATTGCATTTTATTGTAGTTCCAGATTTAATCGGAAGTTTACACATAACTTATTACATTATTAGATACCATTTTTTTCTATGTGAAAAGCACCTTTTAGGCCCAGATATGTACAATTATCGATGGCAACGGCCATACCACGTTGAATACACCGGTTCTCGTCCGATCACCGAAGTTAAGCAACGTCGGGCACGGTCAGTACTTGGATGGGTGACCCCCTGGGAACACCGTGTGCTGTTGCCACCTTTTTTTCTCTGAAATTTTTATTAATTACATATTTTTTTTACCATGAGCACTTACCGATTCTGTCTCAGTCGCATGACTTTTGCCTATAAAGAAATAGCGTATATGTTTGTAGTTATTGTTATATTTATATGTTTTCAGCCGCAAGTAACCACTTATAATGTGTGACCATTTTCACAAAATAAAGATTACAACAAGTAGGCTAATTGTACATTATTAACTCCATCGCTTATCGCAAACTCCATAACAAAATTCCGACAAAACCATGCTCCCATGTGTTTACAATGAAACCAAAATAATTTATGGTCAGACGATGAACTATTATCCGGTTAAACGGAACACATGGTTTACAACAACCCCAATAAAGTGAATTCTCGGAAGGACACCCACACCTAAAATTGTGGAAAATCGTTTCTTTGTCCCATCACCGAAGTGAAGCAACGTCGGGCACAGTCAGTAATTGGATGGGTGACCACCTGGGAGCACCGTGTGCTGTTGCCACCTTTTTTTCTATAAAATTTTTATTCATTACAATTTTTTAATTTTTATTTTTACCATGAGCACTTATCCGTTCTGTCAGTCACATGACTTTTGCCTATAATGCAATATAGTATATTTTTGTAGTTGTTGTTATATTTATATGTTTTCAGCCGCAAGTAACCACTTATAATGTGTGAACCTTTTCACAAAACAAAGATTACAAGTAGGCTAATTGTACATTATTAACTCCATCGCTTATCGCAAACTCCATAACAAAATTCCGACAAAACCATGCTCCCATGTGTTTACAATGAAACATAAATAATGTATGGTCAGATGATGAACTATTATCCGGTTAAACGACCACATGGTTTACAACCACCCCAATAAAGTGAATTCTCGGAAGGACACCCTCACCTAAAATTGTGGAAAATCGTTTCTTTGTCCGTTATGTAGAAATAAGTGCACATATGCCTATGGTACTGTGGCAAACTGAAAAGCATGGTAATAAGAATAACAAAAAGAAGACACACAATGGCTGATAGGTACGTTTCGAATATAAATTTCATATCGCGAAGCACCAGGACGATTATTGCATTTTATTGTAGTTCCAGATTTAATCGGAAGTTTACACATAACTTATTACATTATTAGATACCATTTTTTTCTATGTGAAAAGCACCTTTTAGGCCCAGATATGTACAATTATCGATGGCAACGGCCATACCACGTTGAATACACCGGTTCTCGTCCGATCACCGAAGTTAAGCAACGTCGGGCACGGTCAGTACTTGGATGGGTGACCGCCTGGGAACACCGTGTGCTGTTGCCAACTTTTTTTTCTCTGAAATTTTTATTAATTACATATTTTTTTTACCATGAGCACTTACCGATTCTGTCTCAGTCGCATGACTTTTGCCTATAAAGAAATAGCGTATATGTTTGTAGTTATTGTTATATTTATATGTTTTCAGCCGCAAGTAACCACTTATAATGTGTGACCATTTTCACAAAATAAAGATTACAACAAGTAGGCTAATTGTACATTATTAACTCCATCGCTTATCGCAAACTCCATAACAAAATTCCGACAAAACCATGCTCCCATGTGTTTACAATGAAACCAAAATAATTTATGGTCAGACGATGAACTATTATCCGGTTAAACGGAACACATGGTTTACAACAACCCCAATAAAGTGAATTCTCGGAAGGACACCCCCACCTAAAATTGTGGAAAATCGTTTCTTTGTCCCATCACCGAAGTTAAGCAACGTCGGGCACGGTCAGTAATTGGATGGGTGACCACCTGGGAGCACCGTGTGCTGTTGCCACCTTTTTTTCTATGAAATTTTTATTCATTACAATTTTTTAATTTTTATTTTTACCATGAGCACTTATCCGTTCTGTCAGTCACATGACTTTTGCCTATAATGCAATAGAGTATATTTTTGTAGTTGTTGTTATATTTATATGTTTTCAGCCGCAAGTAACCACTTATAATGTGTGAACCTTTTCACAAAACAAAGATTACAAGTAGGCTAATTGTACATTATTAACTCCATCGCTTATCGCAAACTCCATAACAAAATTCCGACAAAACCATGCTCCCATGTGTTTACAATGAAACATAAATAATGTATGGTCAGATGATGAACTATTATCCGGTTAAACGACCACATGGTTTACAACCACCCCAATAAAGTGAATTCTCGGAAGGACACCCTCACCTAAAATTGTGGAAAATCGTTTCTTTGTCCGTTATGTAGAAATAAGTGCACATATGCCTATGGTACTGTGGCAAACTGAAAAGCATGGTAATAAGAATAACAAAAAGAAGACACACAATGGCTGATAGGTACGTTTCGAATATAAATTTCATAACGCGAAGCACCAGGACGATTATTGCATTTTATTGTAGTTCCAGATTTAATCGGAAGTTTACACATAACTTATTACATTATTAGATACCATTTTTTTCTATGTGAAAAGCACCTTTTAGGCCCAGATATGTACAATTATCAATGGCAACGGCCATACCACGTTGAATACACCGGTTCTCGTCCAGTCTCGATCGAGCGTTTGTAAAGGTCGGTTGCGGAGAGAGCTCTCTAGCGTTGTGTGTCTAGTAGACAGTGTACAGTTAGTAGTGTTTTGTAGTGAAGTGCTGTAAAGCCCGCTATTTACTGTTCCGTGCTTATATTATGTGTTTGTGCAGAGTCCCCTGCCTATCTGGCTGGCACTCTGCACCTTAATAAATGAGTCAGTCTAACGAAGAACTTTTAAAACTAATTGAGATTGCAAAAAGATCAGAAAAAGGTAACGTGCTTTTAAAACCGCTTAAAGACATTTTACAAAAAGAACATGAGAAGACTGTAATTAGCAATATAGAGCACCCACTTGTAAATGTGAAAAGCATGGCTAATAATTCACAAAGTGTCGGTGTTTACCCTAAAGTGGCAGGTGTAATTACCGAATTAGCTGAAAAAGATCCAGAAAAATGTCAGCCACCGTTTTGCCTGGTAAGATACAACAAGAGAAAATCAAATGCAGTTTCTTACAAACAACCAGAAAAGAAAAGGGTTAGTTTTACCTCTGTAAACCCATTCCAACCTTTAGAAGAAAACGAAATGGAAATAGAAGAATCGCCGGAGAGAGATACCGTGCCTGAGGAAACAACATCTAGCAACAACACCAAAAAGAACAAGCCACCTCCAATAATTCTACATGGAAAAGTCGCTGATGCTGAAAATCACGAAAAGCTCATAACATTTCTGAAGATGCACGGCCCGAGTGGATTTAATTTAAAATATACCAGGAATAATACAAATATTTTCCTGCAAAATGCAGACGAATGGAAAACCTGTTTTTCCAACCTAGAAAAATACAACAATATGGAATACCACTCATATTCCTTAAAAGAAGAAAAGACACATGCATTTGTACTTTACGGGCTTGATAGTAACCCACCAGTAGACACAATTCAAAGCGAACTAAAAGAAATATACAAGGTGCCTGTCATAAAGGTTTATAGAATGAAAATCAAAGATGTCACTAAATCTTTGTACTTGGTGATTACAAGTAACCAAGCAGTACTAAAAGACATGCAAACTAAAGTACTCTATATAAACCACACGAAGGTCCGCTGGGGTAGGCACTACAACTCGAAGGTTATATCACAGTGTAGAAGGTGTCAGGGATACAATCACGCAACGAGTCATTGTAGAGCTCGTTATGCGTGTATGAAATGTGCGGGGAATCATCCCTCTACAGAGTGTACAAAACCCCTTGACACACCTCCCAAGTGTGTAAACTGCGATGGAGAGCACACTGCAGCCAGTATCCAGTGCCCAGTATATTTAAAAAAACTTGAAGCTGTCAATAAAACATCCAAGAATCCGATTAGATACATCGCGGCTCCATTACCCACAACCAACCCCTGGACGAGGAAAGTAGGCGGGACGCCAGCACTAGCGGAAAAAGGACCAGTCACGACTGTTAATACCACAACAAATTTAAATACTCTCACCACTATAAACAGTTCAAGTGATAAAAACATCAGTGAAAATTTTAACGCGAATGACTTTCAAAGTTTATGCAATGAGATAAAAACACTAAACTCACTAATAAACATTAAACATTTGTTAAACCAAGTACGGAAACTTAATAAACTGCTCAGTGAAGTGAGACAAGAAGAAAGGTTTCTAGTGACCTTAAACTTCATTAACAACATGAACAATGGCTCCAATTAAAGTAGCAACATGGAATGCAAATAGCATAACCAATAAGGTAGGCTCTATTATTAGATTTCTTTGTGATTCTCAAACAGATATTTTGTTAGTTAATGAAAGTAAACTAAAAACGACTGATAAGATTAAAATCCGCGGTTTTTCTGTCATCAGAACTGACAGACAAAGTGATATAGCAGCGGGTGGTGTTTTAGCTTTAATTAAAAATACAGTCCCATTTGTGCAGCTTAACATTCCACAAACATCATTTGAAACTGTTGGCCTAAAGCTACACGATGGCACGATTATTATAGCGGTTTACTATAAACCAACAAATATATTTAGTGGTAGGGACCTAGATATACTTTTCGGCACCGGAGGACAGGTCATTGTTGCGGGTGATCTGAATGCAAAACACCCTTGCTGGAACTGCAACAGAAGCAACCAAAACGGAGAAACCTTGAAACATTATATTGAACAAAATAATGTTAATATCCTGTTTACAGACACTCCCACGCATTTTCCCCAAAACAACATGACTCCCACAACAATAGACATTGTACTAAACAAAAACGTACCCCACATCACACCCCCATTTACAACACAAACACTTGACTCGGACCATGACCCTGTACACTTTTATCTTACGCAACATGACAGACAAGAACGTGTTATTAAATACAGGTCATACCGCGGCACTGACTGGTCCCTCTTTAGAAAATATCTAAATGAACGTATACAAGTAACCCCCGATATAACAAATAAAGAAAAACTGGAAGAACAAGTAACAATGTTCACAATAACAGTGCAGAGCGCTATGAACATATATACACATACAAAAACAATAGATTTATACAAAGATGGCATACCGGGAGAAATTAAGGACAAAATCAAACAAAAACAAAACTTGCGCCGTCTGTGGCAGAGGTCACGGGATCCTGACACAAAAAAGCGGTACAATGAAGCTACAAGGGAGGTAGGCAGATTGTTGATTAACTATAAAAACAAAGAATGGTCCAATACACTCGAAAAGGCATCTACCACAGATAACTCTCTTTGGCACATAACAAAAAAATTAAAGAATAGTCAAACAAATACCCCAACTTTAATAGGTACCAATACAACTGCTTTTACAGATAAAGAAAAAAGTGAAATGTTGGTAGAGACCTTCGCGAGTGTACATAATCAAATAAACAACAATAGCCCGTTAAAACAGGATGTACAAAATGCTGTTAATAACTTCCTAGTCTCAGATCATCCGGAACTAACAGATTCTCAGAAAATCGAACTACTTACTTCCCCTAAAGAGATAATAGACATTATAAAGAAACTGCCTGCTAGGAAAGCACCGGGACCTGACGAGATTCCTAATAAGATTTTAAAAAACCTTTCTAGAAAAGCTATTGTGCAGTTAGTGTACATTATTAATGCCATTTTAATCCTAAAATATTTCCCTAGTTCATGGAAGCTGGCGCATGTTATAGCTATACCAAAACCAGGAAAAGACCGATCTTCACCTCTATCGTATAGGCCAATCAGCCTACTTAATACCCTGGCAAAACTAACAGAAAAAATTATTCAAATTCGTTTGAATAAGGCAGACATTCGGCTAAAAATAACAAACGAGCAGCAGTTTGGTTTCAAGGCAAGGCACAGCACGACTATGCAGATTACAAGATTAATAAACGATATCACTCTGAATTTTAACAAAGGAAACAACACTGTCATGACTCTTCTGGATATCGAAAAGGCATTTGATACGGTCTGGACACAGGGGTTGATATACAAGCTTATACAAATGAAAATACCACACCATTTAATTTTGTTAATAAACTCATATTTGACAGACAGAAAAATAATAGTTAAAATTAATAACACATTATCAGTACAAAAAACCATACATGCTGGGGTCCCGCAAGGTAGTGTCCTAGGTCCAAAATTATTTAATTATTTTATACACGACATACCAACATTCAAAAAAACCAATTTGTCCCTGTACGCTGATGACACTGCCATTTACAGCCATTCGTACTGGGTAGAAGTAGCAAACAAACAGATCCAAATACATGTGGACATTCTGGAAAAATATTACAAAAACTGGAACATCTGAATTAATCCTAATAAAACTGAAAATATAATTTTTTCAAAAAAGTTCACTAATAACAAAATTTATCAACAATTAAAAGTTTCACACGCCACAATAGAAAATAAAGACCATGTAAAACACCTGGGCATTACTCTAGATAATAGGTTGAATTTTAGACAACATATTAACAACACAATTAACAGTGTATGGAATAATGAAACAAGTATACCCATTAATGAGCAATAGAAAACTGAATCAAAAAAACAAAAAGCTTGTCTATACAACCGTAATCAGACCTGCCTTAACATATGCCAGTCCTGCATGGTCGGCGCTTATGATGGCCAGAGACAGAAAAAAGCTTCAGGTGTATCAAAACAAATGCCTACGATTAATTACAAGCAGAGACAGATATGCCAACGTCATAAAAATGCACAGGGACACCAACATACCGCCAATAATGGAATACATCGAAAAGTTGTCCGAAAACTTCTACGAAAAGCAAATAAAACACAGCCCGTTGACCAAAAATATAATAAAAACAAAATCAAATAACCCGACCCTCCGAATTAAATATAAACTCCCATACAGTGGTACTAAATTTTATGCTGAGGATCACTTAGAAAACTAATTTAAAAAAAAATACAACGCTATAAACTGAAAAAAAAACCAATTTGTAACGTAAATTTCGAATTGCAAATGCTTTGCATGGGTGAGTGTTTAAATATGTATGTATGTGTGTATATGTATGTGCAATGTATATGTGTGCATATATCTGTATTATGTTTTAAGTGTTTATATCTGATAGATTTCAAATAAATATGTAAATAATAGTTAAGGGTAGTTTAAGTTAAAAAAAAAAGTGTGAATTAACAAGATAAAAAGCAAAGGGAGTAACCAGAAAACTGAATATATAATAGTATGGTAGTCTAGGTTAGGTTAGTAATAATTATAATAAGCACAAAAAAAAGGCAACGTTCGATGGGATTAAAGGGGACAATGTCCTCAAAATTGACGGACGAGGAAAGAGAACATGTATATAAGTATATTAAGAAATTATCAATTCTAAAGTAATTATCTAAACTCTAAATTGAGAAAACAAAAACAATGTAAAGATTTAGAGCCAGCAGGCAAGAAGCTTTATTTACACGTAACCAGCAATTCTAAGCAGCTTTGTTATACAAAGATGCCATTTTAAAATACAACATATAAATATATCTTAGGTTAGGTTAGGTTCTCGTCCGATCACCGAAGTTAAGCAACGTCGGGCACGGTCAGTACTTGGATGGGTGACCGCCTGGGAACACCGTGTGCTGTTGCCACCTTTTTTTCTCTGAAATTTTTATTAATTACATATTTTTTTTACCATGAGCACTTACCGATTCTGTCTCAGTCTCATGACTTTTGCCTATAAAGAAATAGCGTATATTTTTGTAGTTGTTGTTATATTTATATGTTTTCAGCCGCAAGTAACCACTTATAATGTGTGACCATTTTCACAGAATAAAGATTACAACAAGTAGGCTAATTGTACATTATTAACTCCATCGCTTATCGCAAACTCCATAACAAAATTCCGACAAAACCATGCTCCCATGTGTTTACAATGAAACCAAAATAATTTATGGTCAGACGATGAACTATTATCCGGTTAAACGGACCACATGGTTTACAACAACCCCAATAAAGTGAATTCTCGGAAGGACACCCCCACCTAAAATTGTGGAAAATCGTTTCTTTGTCCCATCACCGAAGTTAAGCAACGTCGGGCACGGTCAGTAATTGGATGGGTGACCACCTGGGAGCACCGTGTGCTGTTGCCACCTTTTTTTCTCTGAAATTTTTATTCATTACAATTATTTTTTTTATTTTTTTTACCATGAGCACTTATCGGTTCTGTCAGTCGTCACATGACTTTTGCCTATAATGTAATAGAGTATATTGTTACGTTTTCTCCGGGTTCTGGATAAGTGAGACTTTTAATTTTAACAAAACAACTTTATTTACACTCTAAATATGGATACAATAAAATTTCTAGAATGTCTCTCTCACAAAACACTTCATTTACTGGCCTTACAATTACTACTCTCAACAAAAGTCACTAATCTGGTACTACAGTCACTACTCTCTTAACACTTTACACTGCTTCAAGTCACTACCACATTCTCTTACTGAACTGAACTCGGGCTGGCTTGCTTTCGCTTTTATATACTCGCCGTACCTTCCCCTCCTTTCTAGAGCATTCCATTCCAGAACGTTCCAGGACCTTCTTTCACTAGAAAGTTCTGTGAATACAGATCGGTCCCGTGTGTATACAGGGGGATGTATATACAGGATGATCCAAATGTGGTCACCACTCCTATGTTACACAAGAGGTGTTTCTCGAACTATAAGATCTCTCTGCGTATACAGGGTGTAAGGGTTCTCTGCGTATACAGGGTGTATATACAGGGTGTTCGGAATGTGCAGACCTCAGTTATCCGTTCCGACGGGGTACAAGTTAGTAACTTCGTTATTTCTGGTCCTAGAGGGTTGAGACTTCGCCTGAGGGGGGTCACCCCAGGCACCCCCAGGGGGGTGGGGAGGCGGTGTTGCCAGACTGTGCAAAAATTCCCAGATGTTGGGGAAATTCTGGAGATGTGGCAACACCGCACCTACGTCTATTGAAGTGCTTTGTAACACTGCCCCCCTCCTTAAGACTGTTCGTCCCGAACAGTATTTACCGGCCGCCAACTTGGGGGTTCATTGCCCCGATAGCGACTCAACCTCTCTATGTGAACAACTTTGGGTTTAGTTCTTGGAGACAGCTGGATTCTGTAGACTAGGTCGTTAATTTTCTTAGTCACCAAGTATGGCCCTTCCCATGGTTTCTGAAGTTTGGGACTGAGGCCCTTTCTCCTTGTTGGTTGGTACAGCCACACTGCATCACCTTCCTTGAATGTATGGGGTGTTGCTCTGCGATCCAAGCGCATCTTCATCCGGTCACTGCTTAAGAGGAGCCTATCTCTGACACATCTGTGTATAGTGCGCAGTTTCCCTTCTAGGTCGGCGACATACTCAGGTAACGTAGCTAGGTCCGCTATGTCCTCGTTCGGTGGTGGTCTCGTCATGTCGATTGGTAACCGCATCTCTCTGCCGGTCAACATCATGGATGGAGTGTAGCCGGTAGATTCATGCTGAGAGCTTCTGTAAGCTAGGAGGAACAGAGGTATCAGCTTGTCCCAGGTTCTCTGATTCTCGTCGACAAACATAGCAAGATACTGATTGATGGTCCTGTTATGCCGTTCTACCATGCCGTCTGATTGAGGGTGGAGTGGCGTTGTTCTCGTTTTCTTTATGCCTAGCAAGTCCATTAGGCTCTTCCAGACCTCTGATTCGAAATTCCGGCCCTGGTCGGTGTGAATCTCCAAGGGTACGCCATGCCGTGATATGACATTTTCCATCAGGGCTTCTGCTACGGTCGTTGCCTCTTGGTTGGGGATCGGCGCAACTTCAGGCCATTTCGAGAAGTAGTCCATCGCCACCATTATGTATCTGTTCCCAGACTCCGTGATGGGAAAAGGTCCTGCGATGTCTACGGCAACTCTCTCCCACGGTGTACCTGAGATGTACTGCATCATTTTTCCTCTGGATCGGGTCTTTGGTCCTTTCTTTGAAGCACATTGGTCACACCTTTTGCACCATTCTTCCACGCTCCTTCGGCAGTTTATCCAATAGAAGCGGTCTCTCACTCTGGCAAGAGTCCTGTTGACACCAAAGTGGCCTCCACTTCTACTATTGTGTAACTCTTGAAGAACACTGTCTATGCACTCACTTGGCACAACGGTCTGGTATATACAGTCTCTACCATCGGCAGTTTCCCATTTTCGAGTGATCATGTCATTCTTTAGACACAATGAGTCCCATTGTAGCCAGTAGCCTTTAACCTCCGCCCCAAACCGGGACACATCATGCCACTCAGGTTTTTTCCCTTTTTGTAGCCATTCTCTAATATTTTTCAAGTCTGGATCTGTCTTCTGTGCGTCTCTGATGTATTCAAGATTTACGTCTAGATCGGTATTATTCTCCTTTTCCGTCACCAGTTGTTTGATCTGATGAGTTACTTTATCGATCTCTTTGTTCTCTTGTCGCTCGCAAAATTTACATGCATGCACTGAACATGGTCTTCTTGACAGGCTGTCTGCATTGGCGTGACTTCTTCCTCTTCGATGTTCAATCCGGAAGTCGTAGCTCTGCAGTTTCTCTATCCATCGGGCTATCTGTCCTTCGGGATTTCTAAAGTTCAGAAGACATTGCAGAGCAGAGTGATCTGACCTCACGCGGAATGTTCTTCCGTACAGGAAGCTGTGGAAATGTTCGATGGATCTTACAACTGCCAGCAGTTCTTTCCGGGTTACACAGTAATTTCTTTCTGCTTTTCCGAACGTTTTGCTGAAGTAGCCTATCACAACTTCTTCTCCGGCTTGGAGCTGTGAGAGTACTGCCCCAATGCCATACTGGGAAGCATCGGTGTCCAGTATAAACAATCCTTCGTCCTGAGGATAAGCCAGCACAGGAGCAGTGAGAAGACGATGTTTGAGCTCTCTAAAAGACTCTTGGCAATCTGGTGACCAGATGAACTCGGCCTTATTTTCAGTCAGGCTATGCAGAGGTTTCGCAATGCTGCTGAAGTACTTCACAAAGCGTCGGTAATAGCTGCAAAGTCCCAGAAAACTTCTGACCTCATGTTTGTTCTTCGGCACAGGCCAGTCTCTTACTGCCTTTATTTTCTCTGGATCGGTTTCTATCCCTTTCTCAGAAACGACATGTCCAAGGAAACTCACTTTCTTCTGGAAGAGGACGCATTTCTTGGGATTGAGTTGCAGATTGGCACCTCTCAGCCTGGAGAAGACTTGCTTCAGATTCGACAGGTGTTCATCGAAAGTCCTTCCAATCACCATGACATCGTCAAGATACACCAGGCATGTTTCCCATGTCAGTCCTCTCAGCACTAACTCCATTAGTCGTTCGAAGGTGGCAGGAGCATTACACAGGCCGAATGGCATGACCTTGAATTGGTACAACCCATTCCCGGTTGAAAAAGCAGTCTTCTCCTTATCCTCTTTATGGAGTTCTACTTGCCAGTAACCACTTTTCAGGTCTAATGTAGAGAACCACTTTGATCCGGCCAAAGTGTTCAAAGTGTCGTCGATCCGGGGCAGGGGATAACTGTCTTTCTTGGTGACATCATTCAGCTTCCTATAGTCCACGCAAAATCTCATAGTGCCGTCTTTCTTGGTGACCAAAACTACTGGGGACGACCAAGGACTATTAGACTCCTCGATCACACCATCTTCCAGCATTTCGTTAACCATCGCCTTGATTTCTGATTGCTTGGCAAAAGGCAGTCTTCTCGGCGGCTGTCTAATTGGTCTTGCGTCGCCAGTATTAATCCTGTGTTGCACTAGACTCGTACGACCTGTGATTTTATCTTGAGCGAAAATATCGGCCTCCTCCAATACGAACTTCAGGGCCATCTCCATCTCCATATTGTTCAATTGGCCCCATGAATTCTTGAACCGCTCTACTATTTCTACTGGCAGTCTTCTGTCTAATGCAGTGGGTGTCACGTTTTTGGACAACGTCACTCGGTCAATGGGTTCGCAAGTGGCGATAACTTCACCTCTCTTCAATGTGACCCTGTTAGTTTGTACGTTAGCCACTCTTATGGGTATTGTCCTCTTCGGGTCTACTAAGCATCGTGCGACCAGGGCACCATCATGCCTATCTTTTAGGGGCTCCGCTATGAGAGCAGTCATACCATCAAGTTTCTTCTCTAGCCTGGCTCTGACAATCTTCTCACTGTTACCAGGAATCCGTGTATCCTCGTCGACAACAAGTCTCACCCTGGGATTAGCTTCGCCTGCTGTTGGAGATAAATACAACTCTTCGTTACCGATTTTCAAGATCTTATTCTGGAAGTCTACTGATAGGACATCGAAATCTTCCATTAAATCCAGGCCCAGAATAAATTCGTCGACGATTTCTGCGACGACAGCCCTTAACTGTAGCTCAGTACTGCCCAGCCTAATGTAAACAGTGGCCTCTCCATGCACGGGTATTCTATCTCCTTTTGCCGTCTCCAACACAGGTTGTTTGTTGGTAGTGAGTGCTGACTTGTTTGGCAACATGTCTGGACGTACAACGGATCTAGTGGCACCAGTATCGATGGTGAAACTGCATTGTCTTCCGTCTATGCTGCCAGGTATAACGAGGCTCTCGTGGTAGCGTCGGATAGTGGAGACCTTTACTTTGGGGCCTTGGGACTCGCACGCCAGCTGCCGCCCCCTTACACTGGCGTCAGGTCGTTTCCCTGACGGCGCTCCCTGACGGCGCTCCCTGTTGGTGTATTCCTGTCCCCTGCGAGCCACCTGTTGGGTTTGTGAGCACTGCCTACTTACGTGCCCTTTCCTACCACACTTGTAGCATTCTATGTGGGACCAATCTGCTTTCGTCTGACGTGCTCCAACCGTTGCAGTGAGCTTGCTTATGGCTTCCTTCATCAACTTGATTTCTCGCCTTAGGTCCTCTGTCGTGTCTGCATGGTCCTCTATCTCCTTCACTTCGCGCAGCCTGTTTCGGCGAGGTTGAGATGCATTCTTGGCTGCTTCAAATTCCAAACCATAAATGACGCAGTCTGTAAGTGTTTTAAACCTTCCGAGCCTCAAAGATTGTTGCATCTCGTTGTCAAGTACCCCATCGATGAAGGTCTGGACGGTTATCTGGTTGACAAATTCTTCTGGGGCTTGGGGATATGCCAGTCGCACAAGTTTCTCCACTTCGGCACTAAATTCTTGCAGCGTCTCATTTGGCTTCTGGACCCTTGACTTTAGTTGTGTCTGGTAGACCTGGCTCATGTACTTGTTACCATATCTCAAATCTAGGGCCTGTATCACTGTTAAGTAGTTTTGCTGTTTCGACTCCGGGATGTTCTGGAGGATTTCTAGGGCTTTACCTCGAAGCGAGAGAATTAGAGCAGTTGCTGCCTGTTGTTCGCTCCACCCATTGCTGAGAGCTGCCGCCTCAAACTGCCTCCTGTACATGGGCCACGATGTTTCTCCGTCAAAAGTCGGCGGCTTCAAGGTTCCATGAGGCTGCTGCACGATTGGCATATCTTCTTCCGGCCGATTTTGAACTGGGGACATTCCAGTAACTCCTCTTGGATGAGTTCTTTCAGTCTGGCCCATCACCTGCTCTGTCAGTTCTCTATGTCTGACTTCTGTGCCTTTCATCATCATCTTCATTTGTTCTTTCAACCCCTCCACTTCTTCCCATCGTTTGTTCAAATCCTCTGTTACATTTTCTACTTTCCTGTTTACCACTCCTATTGTATTTTCCACATCTTCTACTTTCTTGTCCACATTTTCTACTTTCTTGTCCACATTTTCTATTTGTTCGTTGATCTGTTCTATTTCTTCTTTTACACCAACTCTCATATTGTGGAACATACTTCGGAGGTCTTCTCTGTCTTCTTCGCGTTGCTTCTTGAGTTCTTCTTTATTTTCAAGACGCCTCTGTTCCTCCTCTTGTCGTCTTCTCTCGTCTTCTTCGCGCCGTCTTCTTTCATCTTCTTGTCGCCGTTGTTCGTCTTCTTCGCGTTGCCTCTTGATTTCATCTTTATCTTCTTGCCGCCGTTGTTCTTCCTCTTGTCGTCTTCTCTCGTCTTCTTCGCGCCGTCTTCTTTCTTCTTCTTGTCGCCGTTGTTCGTCTTCTTTGCGTCGTCTTCTTTCATCTTCTTGTCGCCGTTGTTCGTCTTCTTCGCGTTGCCTCTTCAGTAAGTCCATCAACTCTTTGATTTCAGCCATCTTGTCGTAGTCAGTCGATCTGGTGTTTACCATTTACAGCTAGCTTGCTTGTTCACTTCTTCACTCACTTATCCCACACTTCTGACACCAAATTGTTACGTTTTCTCCGGGTTCTGGATAAGTGAGACTTTTAATTTTAACAAAACAACTTTATTTACACTCTAAATATGGATACAATAAAATTTCTAGAATGTCTCTCTCACAAAACACTTCATTTACTGGCCTTACAATTACTACTCTCAACAAAAGTCACTAATCTGGTACTACAGTCACTACTCTCTTAACTCTTTACACTGCTTCAAGTCACTACCACATTCTCTTACTGAACTGAACTCGGGCTGGCTTGCTTTCGCTTTTATATACTCGCCGTACCTTCCCCTCCTTTCTAGAGCATTCCATTCCAGAACGTTCCAGGACCTTCTTTCACTAGAAAGTTCTGTGAATACAGATCGGTCCCGTGTGTATACAGGGGGATGTATATACAGGATGATCCAAATGTGGTCACCACTCCTATGTTACACAAGAGGTGTTTCTCGAACTATAAGATCTCTCTGCGTATACAGGGTGTAAGGGTTCTCTGCGTATACAGGGTGTATATACAGGGTGTTCGGAATGTGCAGACCTCAGTTATCCGTTCCGACGGGGTACAAGTTAGTAACTTCGTTATTTCTGGTCCTAGAGGGTTGAGACTTCGCCTGAGGGGGGTCACCCCAGGCACCCCCAGGGGGGTGGGGAGGCGGTGTTGCCAGACTGTGCAAAAATTCCCAGATGTTGGGGAAATTCTGGAGATGTGGCAACACCGCACCTACGTCTATTGAAGTGCTTTGTAACAATATTTTTGTAGTTGTTGTTACATTTATATGTTTTCAGCCGCAAGTAACCACTTATAATGTGGGAACCTTTTCACAAAACAAAGATTACAAGTAGGCTAATTGTACATTATTAACTCAATCGCTTATCGCAAACTCCATAACAAAATTCCGACAAAACCATGCTCCCATGTGTTTACAATGAAACATAAATAATGTATGGTCAGATGATGAACTATTATCCGGTTAAACGGACCACATGGTTTACAACAACCCCAATAAAGTGAATTCTCGGAAGGACACCCTCACCTAAAATTGTGGAAAATCGTTTCTTTGTCCGTTATGTAGAAATAAGTGCACATATGCCTATGGTACTGTGGCAAACTGAAAAGCATGGTAATAAGAATAACAAAAAGAAGACACACAATGGCTGATAGGTACGTTTCGAATATAAATTTCATATCGCGAAGCACCAGGACGATTATTGCATTTTATTGTAGTTCCAGATTTAATCGGAAGTTTACACATAACTTATTACATTATTAGATACCATTTTTTTCTATGTGAAAAGCACCTTTTAGGCCCAGATATGTACAATTATCAATGGCAACGGCCATACCACGTTGAATACACCGGTTCTCGTCCAGTAGTCGCCCAACCTTTACAGTGTTCGGTCGTACTTTTTACTACAGCAAAGTGTATAGTATTGAAACTGAAAGTGCCCATAGTGAATACTTTAATTTTTGTGCAATCAAGTGAAGTGAATACTCAAGAGTATTTAAATACGAGTAACCTGCCTTCTGGACAGGTCACCTCCAACAATAACGGTAAAGAAATAACTTACCAGACATATGCAGAACGCGAAAGTATGGCGTCAACATCTGACAAGCTTTCCACACAAATGAACAATAAAACATTAAATAATGAACAAGAAATATTTCCCAAGTTCATCAAAGCTAAAAGAAAGCTCACATCAACTGTTAATCACCAGAATAGAAACTTAGACCGGCCTGCAGCTATCACCACTTATAATAGGTATGAAACCTTAGCACCCACCGAACAATCACAAATCGACATGGAAATCGCAGAAGACGCTATGAGTGACATCTCGGACAGCTCTACTAAATCAAGGTCTCACAACAACTGCAGCCCTAAACTTAAAAAACAAAAGACCAATGACAGCATATACAACCCAAGCGCATGTGATAACAATCCCACTCGAACCGACCACTCAACAGGAAATTACGGCAACACAAATGGCAAAGTAAACACAAAACTGAATAAAAAACCTCCTCCTATCGTCATTCACGGTAAAGCAGCAAACAATCAAGAATTAATGACTGCTTGTAGAAAAACAATAGATGATGATTTCTACGTAAAATTCACGCAACATAACACAAATATCTTTGTCCAATCGGAGGACAATTGGACAAAACTAAAAGAGCTTTTGAAAAAGAATAACACAGAATTCCACACGTATACATTAAAACGTGAAAAAACTCATGCATTTGTAGTAAAAGGTCTTTGTACTGAACCCCCAATTGATCGCATGATGATAGAACTCAAAGACAAAAAGATACCCGTCAAAAACATATACAAAATGAAAAACACCAAACACCCAATGTACCTAGTTATCACAGACTCGACTATAAACGTTAAACACCTACATAGCCAAATCAAGACACTACAAAATACCAAAATCACCTGGGAGAGATATTTAAACAACAAAAAACTAGTGCAATGCCATAGGTGTCAACTCTGGGGACATGCAACATCTAATTGCTTTGCTTCCCCTATCTGTCTGAAGTGTGCCGCCGATCACTTAACCTCTGAGTGTACAAAAGACCTAAATTCGCCAGCACTCTGCATAAATTGCGAACAGAACCATCCAGCTAATAGTATAAGATGCCCCGTTTACCTGACCAAGTTAGAGCAGGTAGAAACGAAGAGGATCCCAAAGCTACCCGGCACTCCAGCTATTAGACAAGCTACCTTCACCTACAATGGACAGAACTTCCCAGAACTACCTAAGAAGATAACAACACCTTCAGCTTGGTGTACTCAGGTAAATAGTAGCAGTAATACACTTGATCCTGATGATAAAATTGCAAACCCAAAATATTACGCGAAAGTAACTAATTTAAATATAGACAGCATTTCAGAACTAAACAAGGAGTTTAAAACTCTTAACAACCTCGTAAATATTACCGGTCTCCTTCAAGCTGTTAGGGACTTAAACAATGAACTTAGAACATGTGTAACATCACAAGATAAATTCACAACTGTAAACAAATTCATGCTTAAATTGGATTCTTATGGAATTTAAAAATATAAACATTGTTACCTGGAATGCAAACGGGCTTAGAAATAAAATCCCAGAACTAATTCATTTCATAAATACGCATAAATTAAAAATTGTTATTATCAATGAAACAAAACTAAAATCTTCAGACAAACTGTTTATTAAAGGATACAGAACATTAAGAAAGGACGGTGTTGGAAATTCAGGCGGTATAGCAATTATCATACATAGCAGCATACCCTTTACACAACTATCACCTGTAGTTAGCTCTGTCGCCAACATTGCTATAAAACTATTTGACGGAACAGTTGTAATTGGTATTTACAATACACCCACCAACAAATTTACTTACAGCGACCTTGACGCCCTCCTAAACACAGGAAACAAAGTACTTATAGGAGGTGACTTCAACGCTAGGCACACGTCTTGGAATAACCATGCAAATAACTCAAACGGTAACACTCTTTACAACTACGTAGATAATAACAACATAACACTACTGTACCCTGACTCTCACACACATTTTCCTACTAATAACACAACCCCGACGACAATTGACCTATTTGTTAATAAAAATATTAACATCGCTGAACAACCCTTTTCTTCTCCTGAATTATCCTCTGATCACAACCCAGTCTTCCTTGTTCTCCCAAGACAACTTACTAATAACTCAAACTCTTACATAACATGTTACAAAAACACTAACTGGAAAGAATTTAGACAAACACTAGACAACTCCATAATAATTAACCCCAACATAGATAGCACTGAACAGTTAGAAAAAGAAGTATTAAAATTAACCAGAGCTATCCAAGCAGCCAGAGACAAACATTCAAAACTCATTAAGATTAACACACTTCACGACAACCTACCGAATGAAATAAAACAGCTAATTAAAAATAAAAACAGACTACGAAAACACATGCAGCAAACAGGAAACACCCATATAAAATCTGACATAAACAGACTGACAAATGAAATTAATATAAAGATCAGAGACTACAGAAACACACAGTGGACTAACACACTAACAGAACTCAAACCAGATGACAACTCTCTTTGGAAAATCGTTAGGAAACTGAGAAAAAAATCCCAGCAAATTCCTTCCTTAATCAAAAATAATACCCACATTCTCTGTGATACTGATAAAGCTGAGGTTTTGGCTGATCACTTTGAAAATATTCACAAAATTGAAGACGACATAACTCCAGAACAAGAACACATAACAGACGCAGTGAATAACTTTCTAAATAGTCCACTTACTCCAGACGAAACTGAACATAATTCTTTGCACATAAAACGAGAGGAGATCAAAATGATAATCAAAAAATTACCAAACAAAAAATCGCCAGGGTCAGACGGAATTCACAATTTGTTGCTTAAAAACTTATCACACAAAGCCCTTGAGCAACTTACACACATAATTAACGCAATAATAAAATTTCACCACTTCCCCACATCTTGGAAAACAGCCATAGTTATTCCTATACATAAACCAGGTAAAACTCCCTCAGAGTTAAATAGTTATAGACCAATCAGTTTACTAAACACAATTGCAAAACTAACTGAACGAATAATATTATTTAAAATCAACGACATTGAGTCCAAACTCAAGATATTACCTAGTTGCCAATTTGGTTTTAGACAATCTCACAGCACGATAATGCAGGTAGCAAGGATAGCTAATGATATAACAAAAAACTTCAATAAAAATAGAGAAACAGCAATGGTCCTTTTGGACATAGAAAAGGCCTTTGATAGAGTGTGGTTAGAAGGACTCATACATAAATTCATAAAATACAAATTTCCACCCGCCATAATAAAATTAATACATAGCTACCTCACCAACAGAACATTCCAGGTCAAAATAAATAACTGCCTCTCACACAAAAAAAACATCAATGCAGGAGTTCCCCAGGGTTCAGTACTAGGTCCAACACTCTTTAACTACTATCTCGCAGATATTCCACAGTTTGAGAAAACTAAATTGGCCATGTACGCCGATGACACTGCTATATACGCACACTCGTTCTCCAGACATGTCGCCAACAAACAGATACAAATCCATTTAGACATACTACAAGGATACTACGACAAATATAAAATTAAATTAAACGCCTCTAAATCCGAGAATATAATCTTCAGCAAAAAACTTGACACTATTAAAATTTTTACACCACTAAAAATATCACAGCAGCAAATACAGCCAACGAATAACGTGAAATACCTAGGCGCACACCTCGATCAAAGGCTAAATTTCCACAAACACATCAATTCCTTACAAAATAATGCTTTCTCTGCAATGCGTTCTTTATACTCCACCCTGATCAATAGAAACATGAGTTTTGTAAATAAGAAACTAATATACACGGCGGTACTCCGACCGACACTCACCTATGGATGTCAGGTTTGGGGTGGTGCCTCGAAAACAAGACTTCTCCCTCTCCAAAGGTTTCAAAATAGATGTCTCAGACTAATCACAGGTTTAAGCAGATACACAAGAATTAACACCCTCCATTCCGTAACAAATCTACCCACTTTAAAAGACCACATAGATAAAATTTCTGACAAATTTTACAATTTCTCTATTAATAACAGTAAACTCACTGAAAACCTAACCAACATCCGACAAAACAGTAATTTTAAAATTAAACACAAATTAATATACCAACATTTGAAATTATTCGAGGAAGACTTTGTCTCCAACTAACATGCATACTTAAACACAAGGACACAAGTCCAAAACAATCACCCACACAATTAATCATCTGGATCAGGTTTTTCTAACGGCTACATTTTCCTGATAATTCCACACAAATTACTATGTAACTTTATAACAGCTTTAAGCTTCTCACACATTATCATAAGTATAAATTGTATACACATTAGTAGATTGTATAGTGAAAATATATTAATTATAGGAGTTTCACATTGACACGATGTTATAACCTGTAGCAAGAATATGTATGTATTTTTGTAAATATTGTTCTTATTGTAAATAAAGTTTATTGAGTTGAGAGTTGAGGTTCTCGTCCGATCACCGAAGTTAAGCAAAGTCGGGCACGGTCAGTACTTGGATGGGTGACCGCCTGGGAACACCGTGTGCTGTTGCCACCTTTTTATCTCTGAAATTTTTATTAATTACATATTTTTTTTACCATGAGCACTTACCGATTCTGTCTCAGTCTCATGACTTTTGCCTATAAAGAAATAGCGTATATTTTTGTAGTTGTTGTTATATTTATATGTTTTCAGCCGCAAGTAACCACTTATAATGTGTGACCATTTTCACAGAATAAAGATTACAACAAGTAGGCTAATTGTACATTATTAACTCCATCGCTTATCGCAAACTCCATAACAAAATTCCGACAATCCCATCACCGAAGTTAAGCAACGTCGGGCACGCTCAGTAATTGGATGGGTGACCACCTGGGAGCACCGTGTGCTGTTGCCACCTTTTTTTTCTCTGAAATTTTTATTCATTGCAATTTTTTTTTATTTATTTTTACCATGAGCACTTATCGGTTCTGTCAGTCGTCACATGACTTTTGCCTATAATGTAATAGAGTATATTTTTGTAGTTGTTGTTACATTTATATGTTTTCAGCCGCAAGTAACCACTTATAATGTGTGAACCTTTTCACAAAACAAAGATTACAAGTAGGCTAATTGTACATTATTAACTCAATCGCTTATCGCAAACTCCATAACAAAATTCCGACAAAACCATGCTCCCATGTGTTTACAATGAAACATAAATAATGTATGGTCAGATGATGAACTATTATCCGGTTAAACGGACCACATGGTTTACAACAATGTGAGTCTCACTCGAGCAGCGGTAGAGCGAACACCTCTAGTCGGTGCTGCGCTGTGCAAGAAGAGAACATATTTAGTGACGGAGTGTTTTAATCTCAAAGTATATAGTGCCTGCTACCCTTTTTATGGGTAAGTGTACCCTTAAAAAAGACAGAGAAGAAAAACAGAAACTAATTGATATTATAAAAAAATCTCATAAAGGACATGTGATATTAGAAAAAGTGCTGGAACACTTCGAGCAAGAAGAAAGTAGTGTAACGGAAAGAAGTGCGTTAAACATTAAGGAACACGTGCTAGTGAACACGGGGGCCCCCAATCCAATCGAAATTGGGGCCAATATAATCAAGAATAAGGAAAAAATTGACAGTAATATAATGAGTGAACAAAGAGTGAGTGAACAAACAACAGTTGATAATAAAAACGATACCGGCTTCACCCTCGTGAAACACAAAAGAAAAGCCAATAAGCCGATCGACGGTGATCAACAAAAAAAGAATAAATCTGCGGCCGACATATCAATTAAAAATAAATACGGACCACTTGCGACTGAAAATAACACCGAAGATGATAACCTCATGGCATGGGAAAGCGAAGAGCCAGACAATAGTCCACACATCAGAAACAACAAACCACCGCCGATCATCCTCCACGGTAAAGTGGACAATCACGACAAGCTCGTGGAACTGTTAAAACAAATAACAGCAGGGGGTTTCAACATAAAGTATACAAAAAACAACACCAATATATACCTAAATGAAGAAAAAGATTGGAAGGTATGTTTTAACCATCTAGAAAATATAAAAAACCTAGAATTTCATACATACACCTTGAAGAGCAATAAACCACACGCATTCGTAGTCTACGGCCTGGATAATAATCCCAAATGCGAAGACATCCTGGACGAATTACAAAACGTGTATGTAATACCAGCCATAAATTGCTTCCAAATGAAAACAAAAAACCCGCGGCCGTTGTATATGGTAACCACGACCAACGAAATGACGGTCAGAAAACTTGAAAGCAAAGTAAAAACACTCAACCACACCATGGTGCAGTGGGGCCGACATTACAACACAAAGCAAATAAGTCAGTGCCACAGATGCCAGCAGTTTAACCACGCGACTACAAATTGTCGCGCTAATTACGTCTGCATGAAGTGCGCAGAGGCTCACCCCACAACAAAATGTACAAAAACACACGACACCCCGCCGAAATGTGCCAACTGCGGGGGAGACCATACAGCAGCCAGCATAAACTGCCCTGATTACAAAAAAAAACTGGAAACAATAAGTGAGTTAAAAAACAAAAAAGTGCAACAGAAGACCGCCATCAGATATATTCCAGCTGCGCCCCTTCAAGAAACCCGTGGTTCGACAAATCTCAGGTAGCAACCAATGAGTCATCACAAAAGTCCCAAGAAGTTATAAAAACTGCAACACAACAGACGCCGTCCACCAGTCAAAAAGAACAGGTAAGTGATTCAGGTAGCCATTGTGTCGGTGATTTCAATACCCTATTGTCCGAAGTAAATGAACTGAGTAAACTCATAGACATTAAAAATACGCTTAGACAGATTAGAGAACTTAGAAACCTATTGGCAAATACCAATCCAGCCGACAGATTTCTCGTAACAATAAGTTTTATTGATAATTTAAATAAAGGTAGTAGCGTTCAACATTAAACACCCCAAACTAAATAAAAATAGCGATTTTCTAAAAATTGCATCGTGGAACTCAAACGGACTAAAAAACAAAATACCATCAGTCATTAACTTTTTAAAACAAACAAACACCCACATACTACTAATAAACGAAACCAAGCTCAAATCTGAAGACAATATCAAAATAAAGGGTTATCAAACAATTAGGAAGGATAGAGACAATTGCATTCATGCCGCCGGCGGTGTGTTGGCCTTAATTAAAAACAACATTTCTTTTGTCGAAATTAATTGCCCAGTCACCACATTGGAAACGGTAGCCTTTAAATTGAATAACAATACGCATATAATTTCCGCATATAACAGGCCTTCCAACCATTTTACTTATAATGAAATCACGCAATTACTGAACGTCTCACAAAAAATATTGATAATAGGCGACCTAAACGCGACAAACGGCTTCTGGAACTGCTCCCGCAACAACGCCAATGGTGAAGTTATAAAAAACATAGTGGATAACAATAACGTGCAACTACATTTTCCAGACAACCACACTCATTACCCCACGAACGGCTTCACCCCCTCAACCGTCGACATCATTCTCAACAAAAACACCGGTATAACTCACCCATACACGACACAGAACCTAGACTCTGATCACGACCCTATTAACTTTTTGTTAACCGACATTATCGCGACACAGACCCCAATCAAAATTCGATCATATGAGAAAACTAACTGGAAGCAGTTCAGATGTCACTTAAACGAACTCTTCAAAATAAACAATAACATTAACACAACAGATGCGCTCGAATACGAAGTAAAACAATTCACTAAAGCTGTACAAACCGCGATGAACACACACACCAAAATAGTCACGATCAACCCAGACAAACACAAACAAACACGTGAAATTGACAATGCCATTAAAGACAAACAAACGGCCAGAAAAATTTGGCAATCGAATCCCAACGCGATGAACAAACAAACCTATAACGAACAAACAAGAAACGCAAATCGATTAATTGCGCGACATAGAAACCAACAGTGGTGTAATGAGCTGGAAAAGGCCACCGCCAGAGACGGCTCACTCTGGAAACTAACAAAAAAACTAAAAAATAATAACTGCACAATACCGGCATTATCGGATAGCAATAGCACCGCGTATACGGACCAGGAAAAATGCAACGTCCTGGCGGAGACTTTTTCGGTTATACACAACTCTGCGACACTAAACGATCAGACACAGAACGAAATAGAAAACGAGGTCAACAACTACCTAAACACCAACAATTACGTAATCAACAAACACAATTTGCACACAATAATCGCCACCCCTGACGAGATCATTGACGTCGTCAGGCAACTCTCAAACAACAAAGCTCCAGGTCCCGACCAGATAACTAATAAATTAATTAAAAACTTTCCAAAAAAGGCCATCATACAACTCATGTATATAATAAATGCCATGTTAATTCTCCAACACTTCCCCGCAGACTGGAAAAAATCAAATGTAATCCCCTTACCTAAACCAGGCAAAGACAATAAAAATGCAAAAAATTATCGACCCATCACACTATTAAATAGCCTATCTAAAATTGCCGAAAAAATAATACTTCGCCGGCTACACAAATTCTGCGAAACGAACAAAATTATCCCAAACACCCAGTTCGGTTTCAGAGCCAAACACTCCACTACCATGCAATTGGCGAGAATCGTCAACGAGATTGCGCTAAATTTTAATAAACAAAACAACACGGTCATGACTCTGCTTGACGTCGAAAAAGCATTCGACAGAGTGTGGATACACGGTCTTATTTATAAACTCATTAAACTACAATTTCCAAATTATTTGGTAAAACTCTTGTTTACATACCTCACGGAAAGAAAAATTTGCGTTAAAATAAACAACACTAGTTCAGAGGAAAAACAAATTTGCGCGGGGGTTCCACAGGGTTCGGTCCTCGGACCAATTCTTTTCAACATATACATCCATGACATACCTCATTTCGCCAAAACGAAATTAGCACAATTCGCAGACGACACCGCCATATACAGCCACTCGTACTGGGCAGAAGTAGCAAATAAACAGATTCAGACGCACATCGACCTCATTACCAGATATTTTGCGAAATGGAAAATTAAAATTAACATTAGCAAATCAGAAAACATCATCTTCACAAAAAAATTAACCAACAACAAAATATTCACCCCTCTAAAAATTAACAACGAAAAAGTCGCCAACAAATCACACATCAAATATCTGGGCGTTCACCTGGACACTAAACTGACCTACACAAAACACTTAACTGAAACAATACACAAAACATATGGCATAATGAGGTCGATGTACCCGCTCCTTGTTAACAAAAAACTAAACGAAAATAATAAGAAATTAATTTACACCGCTATCATACGACCAGTGCTAACCCACGCCTGCCCTGTATGGTCTAACACAAATCTGGCCAACTACAGACAACTCCAAGTATATCAAAATAAAATATTAAGGTTAATAACTAACTCCGACAGATATACCAGAATTGACTATTTACACACTAGAACTAACATTCCCAGAATAAAAGATTACATTTTAAAAATAGCCGACAAGTTTTACTCATATCAAATAAAAAACAATAACCTGACCGCCGAAATAACAAAAACCAGACAAAACAACTCCCACTTATTATTTAAACACAGGCTGCCTTACTACAGATCCGTAACTTATCAGGACGATTTACGGCAATAAGATGTATATAATTGTAAATTCACATTAGTTTTAAGTACATTATATAATAAACTAGTTTTAGGACAGTTAAAAACAACTACATTTAATTAGTATAAGATTTAATTATGTTTAACAGAATTATATAAGCACAAAATGGCAGCCCTGTAGCCGACACAATGGCCAACACAAGAACTGAAATTACATAATATTGTGTACCCATGTGTATGTATGTCAACACAAGTATGTAAATATGTATATATTTGTAAATATTAAACTCTATACTTTAATAGTAATTAAGATTTTCCCCTACAAACATTGTACATCATAGTATATATTCTATGTACGTTAAACCTGTATATATTGTTTTTATCAATAAATGCCATGCGCGGAGCCCTGAAAGGTTCTGCGCGTGTCCGCACGTTGCTTATACAACAGGCTTAGGTCGTAACTTCGACCAGACCATCGGACGAGACAAATACAAAGAAAACCAATAAGTGACAACCTATAACAACAAACCGCTCCTAACTCAAACTTTCTAAATCTGTAAAGAGATAACACAAATTAAAATCGAGGAAAATAGCCCTAGGGCAAGGAGCCTCAAAAACATTATAAATTTCTAAAAATCACACCTTTGCTGTTATTACAATATAATACCAAAGGCTAGATATTACTGACAAACACCTTGAAAACGCTTGGAGGTAGGTAGGTAGGTTCTCGTCCGATCACCGAAGTTAAGCAACGTCGGGCACGGTCAGTACTTGGATGGGTGACCGCCTGGGAACACCGTGTGCTGTTGCCACCTTTTTTTCTCTGAAATTTTTATTAATTACATATTTTTTTACCATAAGCACTTACCGATTCTGTCTCAGTCGCATGACTTTTGCCTATAAAGAAATAGCGTATATTTTTGTAGTTATTGTTATATTTATATGTTTTCAGCCGCAAGTAACCACTTATAATGTGTGACCATTTTCACAGAATAAAGATTACAACAAGTAGGCTAATTGTACATTATTAACTCCATCGCTTATCGCAAACTCCATAACAAAATTCCGACAAAACGATGCTCCCATGTGTTTACAATGAAACCAAAATAATTTATGGTCAGACGATGAACTATTATCCGGTTAAACGGACCACATGGTTTACAACAACCCCAATAAAGTGAATTCTCGGAAGGACACCCCCACCTAAAATTGTGGAAAATCGTTTCTTTGTCCCATCACCGAAGTTAAGCAACGTCGGGCACAGTCAGTAATTGGATGGGTGACCACCTGGGAGCACCATGTGCTGTTGCCACCTTTTTTTCTCTGAAATTTTTATTCATTACAATTTTTTTATTTTTATTTTTACCATGAGCACTTATCGGTTCTGTCAGTCACATGACTTTTGCCTATAATGCAATAGAGTATATTTTTGTAGTTGTTGTTATATTTATATGTTTTCAGCCGCAACTAACCACTTATAATGTGTGAACCTTTTCACAAAACAAAGATTACAAGTAGGCTAATTGTACATTATTAACTCCATCGCTTATCGCAAACTCCATAACAAAATTCCGACAAAACCATGCTCCCGTGTGTTTACAATGAAACATAAATAATGTATGGTCAGATGATGAACTATTATCCGGTTAAACGGACCACATGGTTTACAACAACCCCAATAAAGTGAATTCTCGGAAGGACACCCTCACCTAAAATTGTGGAAAATCGTTTCTTTGTCCGTTATGTAGAAAATAAGTGCACATATGCCTATGGTACTGTGGCAAACTGAAAAGCATGGTAATAAGAATAACAAAAAGAAGACACACAATGGCTGATAGGTACATTTCGAATATAAATTTCATATCGCGAAGCACCAGGACGATTATTGCATTTTATTGTAGTTCCAGATTTAATCGGAAGTTTACACATAACTTATTACATTATTAGATACCATTTTTTTCTATGTGAAAAGCACCTTTTAGGCCCAGATATGTACAATTATCAATGGCAACGGCCATACCACGTTGAATACACCGGTTCTCGTCCGATCACCGAAGTTAAGCAACGTCGGGCACGGTCAGTACTTGGATGGGTGACCGCCTGGGAACACCGTGTGCTGTTGCCACCTTTTTTCTCTGAAATTTTTATTAATTACATATTTTTTTACCATGAGCACTTACCGATTCTGTCTCAGTCGCATGACTTTTGCCTATAAAAAAATAGCGTATATTTTTGTAGTTATTGTTATATTTATATGTTTTCAGCCGCAAGTAACCACTTATAATGTGTGACCATTTTCACAGAATAAAGATTACAACAAGTAGGCTAATTATACATTATTAACTCCATCGCTTATCGCAAACTCCATAACAAAATTCCGACAAAACCATGCTCCCATGTGTTTAAAATGAAACCAAAATAATTTATGGTCAGACGATGAACTATTATCCGGTTAAACGGACCACATGGTTTACAACAACCCCAATAAAGTGAATTCTCGGAAGGACACCCCCACCTAAAATTGTGGAAAATCGTTTCTTTGTCCCATCACCGAAGTTAAGCAACGTCGGGCACGGTCAGTAATTGGATGGGTGACCACCTGGGAGCACCGTGTGCTGTTGCCACCTTTTTTTCTCTGAAATTTTTATTCATTACAATTTTTTTATTTTTATTTTTACCATGAGCACTTATCGGTTCTGTCAGTCACATGACTTTTGCCTATAATGCAATAGAGTATATTTTTGTAGTTGTTGTTATATTTATATGTTTTCAGCCGCAACTAACCACTTATAATGTGTGAACCTTTTCACAAAACAAAGATTACAAGTAGGCTAATTGTACATTATTAACTCCATCGCTTATCGCAAACTCCATAACAAAATTCCGACAAAACCATGCTCCCTTGTGTTTAAAATGAAACCAAAATAATTTATGGTCAGACGATGAACTATTATCCGGTTAAACGGACCACATGGTTTACAACAACCCCAATAAAGTGAATTCTCGGAAGGACACCCTCACCTAAAATTGTGGAAAATCGTTTCTTTGTCCGTTATGTAGAAAATAAGTGCACATATGCCTATGGTACTGTGGCAAACTGAAAAGCATGGTAATAAGAATAACAAAAAGAAGACACACAATGGCTGATAGGGACGTTTCGAATATAAATTTCATATCGCGAAGCACCAGGACGATTATTGCATTTTATTGTAGTTCCATATTTAATCGGAAGTTTACACATAACTTATTACATTATTAGATACCATTTTTTTCTATGTGAAAAGCACCTTTTAGGCCCAGATATGTACAATTATCAATGGCAACGGCCATACCACGTTGAATACACCGGTTCTCGTCCGATCACCGAAGTTAAGCAACGTCGGGCACGGTCAGTACTTGGATGGGTGACCGCCTGGGAACACCGTGTGCTGTTGCCACCTTTTTTTCTCTGAAATTTTTATTAATTACATATTTTTTTACCATGAGCACTTACCGATTCTGTCTCAGTCGCATGACTTTTGCCTATAAAAAAATAGCGTATATTTTTGTAGTTATTGTTATATTTATATGTTTTCAGCCGCAAGTAACCACTTATAATGTGTGACCATTTTCACAGAATAAAGATTACAACAAGTAGGCTAATTGTACATTATTAACTCCATCGCTTATAGCAAACTCCATAACAAAATTCCGACAAAACCATGCTCCCATGTGTTTAAAATGAAACTAGAATAATTTATGGTCAGACGATGAACTATTATCCGGTTAAACGGACCACATGGTTTACAACAACCCCAATAAAGTGAATTCTCGGAAGGACACCCCCACCTAAAATTGTGGAAAATCGTTTCTTTGTCCCATCACCGAAGTTAAGCAACGTCGGGCACAGTCAGTAATTGGATGGGTGACCACCTGGGAGCACCGTGTGCTGTTGCCACCTTTTTTTCTCTGAAATTTTTATTCATTACAATTTTTTTATTTTTATTTTTACCATGAGCACTTATCGGTTCTGTCAGTCACATGACTTTTGCCTATAATGCAATAGAGTATATTTTTGTAGTTGTTGTTATATTTATATGTTTTCAGCCGCAACTAACCACTTATAATGTGTGAACCTTTTCACAAAACAAAGATTACAAGTAGGCTAATTGTACATTATTAACTCCATCGCTTATCGCAAACTCCATAACAAAATTCCGACAAAACCATGCTCCCGTGTGTTTACAATGAAACATAAATAATGTATGGTCAGATGATGAACTATTATCCGGTTAAACGGACCACATGGTTTACAACAACCCCAATAAAGTGAATTCTCGGAAGGACACCCTCACCTAAAATTGTGGAAAATCGTTTCTTTGTCCGTTATGTAGAAAATAAGTACACATATGCCTATGGTACTGTGGCAAACTGAAAAGCATGGTAATAAGAATAACAAAAAGAAGACACACAATGGCTGATAGGTACATTTCGAATATAAATTTCATATCGCGAAGCACCAGGACGATTATTGCATTTTATTGTAGTTCCAGATTTAATCGGAAGTTTACACATAACTTATTACATTATTAGATACCATTTTTTTCTATGTGAAAAGCACCTTTTAGGCCCAGATATGTACAATTATCAATGGCAACGGCCATACCACGTTGAATACACCGGTTCTCGTCCAGTCGCGTCCGAACTCTCACACAGTTCGGAGCTTTAAGTGCTGTTATTGAGAAGTGTGAGTGGTGTTTAAAGTGAATGTTCGTGAAATATCGCAAAGGGCTGTCTGCTAAGCATCGGCCCTTGCTACAGAGTACTCGTAGTAACTCTCATTAGCCGGTGCTCTGCACCTGTTAGAAATGGAAAGTACACAACAAGAATTAAGTAAACTCATCGAAATAGCGAGAAATTCCGCTAAAGGAGATGTTCTCATAAAACCTCTCACAGAGCTTTACAGCAAAACAGAAAACATAATGGAAGCCAGTGCTAGCCGAAATTCTGTGAATATAAGTAACAAAACTGATGAAAGTGAAAATAGTGCACCGTTTACGATTGTACGTCACAATAAAAGAAAACTCAACACGACTGCCCATAAGCCGGAGAAGAAGAGGGTCAATTTTATTTCCAATAATAGATATGAGCCTCTGGTAGAAAGAATGGAAATGCAAACAGAAGATGCCGCGTTAGCTACCGAACAACCCAATGAAGGTGACAATATTGAAAATAAAAGTAAAAATGTTAAGCCCCCGCCAATAATTCTGCACGGCAAAATTGCTGATGCAGAAAATCATACAAAACTAACTGAATTTTTAAAAGTGCATGCTCCAGAAGGGTTTAACATCAAATACACTCAAAACAACACAAATATATATTTCGAAAAGGTGGAGGACTGGAAAAATTGTTTTAATAAATTAGAGAAGTACAATATGGAATATCATTCGTACTCGCTTAAAACTGAAAAGACGCACGCATTCGTCTTGTACGGTTTGGACAGCGGCCCATCTGTAGACCAGATAAAGGCTGAGCTACACGAAATTTACAGTGTGCCTGTCTTACAAGTGCACAAAATGAAAATAAAAGACGTAACGAAGAGCATGTACTTAGTTGTTACTAGTAATCAAACGACGCTGAAACATCTCCAAGCCAAAGTCAACTTCCTGAACCACACAAGGGTACGCTGGGGCAGACACTATAACACTAAGGTGATCTCTCAATGTCACCGCTGTCAGGCGTTTAATCATTGCACTACTAATTGTAGAGCTAAGTACGCCTGCATGAAATGCGCGGGAAATCATCCATCCTCCCAGTGCACCAAACCACTGACTACGCCACCCACGTGCGTTAATTGCAACGGAGAGCACACTGCGGCCAGCGTCCAGTGCCCAGAATACATTAAAAGGCTGGAAGCAACCAACAAGTCAGCCAGGAAATCCATCAAATACGTAGAAGCTCCAGCGCCGACCAACAACCCCTGGACGAGGAGACTAGCAGTGGAAACGTACCCTAACGGCACAGGACCAACCCCTGTCACAACGAACACAAGTGCGGTTGAAAGTGAAAGTGCGGGCGGAAGTGAAAGTGTTGTTAGAGATGGGCATAGTGCAAATATGAAACTCGCAAGCAACTGCAATAACCAGGGCATAGGCGAATTCCAAAGCCTGTGTAACGAAATTAAAAAACTTAACTCGCTTATAAACATTCCAAGACTATTAAATCAAATTAGGGAACTTAACACTCTCCTTGCACAAGCTAAACAAGAAGAAAGGTTCTTAATAACCTTAAACTTTATAAATAGCTTCAACAATGCCAATTAAACTTGCAACTTGGAATTCAAATAGCTTAAATAGTAAAATAAGCTCAGTAATTAGCTTCTTGGACGACACTCAGACTGACATCCTTTTAATTAACGAGAAGAAACTCAAAAAGATACACAAAATTAAAATCAAAGGTTATAAAGTCATAAGACGCGACAGGGACAGTAATACTGCATCAGGTGGAGTCTTAGCTCTTGTTAAAAACAACATACCACATATAGAAATTAAATGCCCCCAAACCTCGATAGAAACCTTAGGCTTCAAGTTAGAAAACGACATCACAATAATTGCAGCTTACAATAAACCTAACAACAAATTCACACAAACCGATCTAGACAGACTTTTCAGTGTAGGTCACAAGGTTATTATAGCAGGAGACATGAACGCAAACCATATAATGTGGAATTGCCACAGAAATAACGAAAACGGTAACACATTGAAACAATACATCGAACAAAATAACGTCAACATACTTTACACCGACACGCCTACGCATTTCCCTGAAAACGGTACGACCCCTTCAACAATAGACGTAATATTAAACAAAAATGTGACTAATATGACACTACCTTACACAACACAACTACTAGACTCTGACCACGACCCAGTACATTTTTCTCTCATTCAGCACATAGGACAAACCATTAAAAAAATTAGGTCATATGAAGGAACAAACTGGCAACAATTTAGGCACTATATCACACAAAACTTATATGTCACACCCAATATAAGCAGTAACTTAGAGATAGACAACCAAATAGAATATTTTACGAGGGTTATTCAAAAGGCAACGGACAAATTTACCACAACAATAACAATAAACGAAAACAAGGAGGATATACCACAACGCATAAAGGAAGCAATAAAACGCAAACAAAATCTGAGGAGACAGTGGCAAAGAACAGCCAACCCAGATATAAAGAGACAATACAACGAACAGACAAAAATAGTAAATAATCTAATTATTCAACATAAAAATCAAAAATGGAAAAACACACTAGAAAACTTATCAGTCAGAGACAACTCTCTCTGGAAATTAACCAAAAAATTAAAAAACAATAGACAATCATTACCGACACTAAAAACCAACACTAAACTGGCATTTACAAATAAACAAAAATGTGAAATGTTAGCTGAAGCATTTTCTAGTGTCCACAACAACATACTTAACGACTCTGACATCAAATCAGAAGTTGAAAACGTAGTTACACAGTTTATAGACACCAATCACCCCCAACTGACGAACGAAGAAAAAACCGAACTCTTTACTAGTCCCTCAGAAATCAAAACAATTATAAAAGAACTTCCAAATAACAAGGCGCCTGGACCAGACCAAATACCAAATAAAATTATAAAGAAGTTACCACAAAAAGCCATAGTTCAACTGACATACATCATAAACGCCATACTTTTATTACAATATTTCCCTGAAAACTGGAAACTAGCACACATTATTGCCGTTCCAAAACCTGGAAAACCAGCAGACTCACCGGCCTCCTACAGGCCAATCAGTTTGCTCAACACGCTAGCAAAAATTGCAGAAAAAGTTATTTTAAAGAGGCTTAGATTAATTGACAAAAAACTGAACATCAATAATGAAAATCAGTTTGGATTCAGGGAAAAACACAGTACTGTTATGCAAATAGCGAGGATCGTGAATGACGTCACTTTAAACTTAAACAAAAACACTGTTATGACCCTCATAGACCTTGAAAAAGCTTTCGACACTGTGTGGGTTCAGGGGTTAATCTACAAATTAATACACTACGACTTTCCATACTACTTGACCAAACTCATACGTTCATACTTGACGAACAGAAAATTATCCGTAAAAATTAACGACACTCAATCTAAAACAATAGTAATTAAAGCTGGGGTTCCCCAAGGTTCAGTGCTTTCACCTAAACTTTTCAATTATTTTACAAATGATATTCCAATATTCAAACAAACAAACTTAGCCCTATACGCCGACGATACCGCTATATATAGCCACTCCCACTGGGCTGAGGTAGCAAATAAACAAAATCAGATACATATAAACATCTTGGAAAATTTTTATAAAAAGTGGAACATTAAAATAAACGAAAATAAAACCGAAAACATCACATTTACAAAAAAAATTACAAACAATAAAATACATACAAAACTTAAAGTCTCGGACGCGACAATAGAAAACAAGGAGGCAGTTAACTATTTAGGAGTGACATTAGATACACGACTGAACTTCAACTCACACATCGACAACGTACTTAGTAAAGCATACGGGGTAATGAGGCAGCTGTACCCAATAATGAGCAACAGACATACTGACAGACAGAACAAAAGACTCATATACACAACAGTAATTAGACCTATAATAACCCACGCCTGCCCTGTTTGGTCTTCCCTAATGAGCTTTAGAGGGTGCAGAAAACTTCAAGTGTACCAAAATAAAATACTGAGACTAATTTTAAACAAAGACAGATATGCTAATATAGAGCGAATGCATCAAGAAATTAATATTCCACCTATAAAAGAATATGTTAAACAACTTAGTGAACGATTTTACGAACAACAGGTCCACAGCAATATTTTAACAAGAGACATAATTAAAACTAAAAGACTACATTCACATTTAAGAATCAAACACAGACTTCCATACTCAAATACAAGGTTCTACTTCGAGGATCGTATTAGAAACTAGAAAGTATATATGTGTGTGTGTGTGTGTGTGTATATGCATGTGTGTATATATGTGTATATATATGTATATGTATATATATGTATATGTATATATGTGTGTATATGTGTGTGTATGTATGTATATTTACAAAAAATTAAATGTTTATCCAAGTTGCAAAACCAAACACAAATAATTTGGAAAAAAAAAATGTTTTAACTTGTAAATAAACTTTTGTATATATAATATAGACTACAAAAAAGTAGAAAATTAGTTAGATAAGAATTGCTAAAATTGTGTACAGTTAAGTATGAAATACCTACTGTACAAAACTAGACACATATTTATAGATAGAGTGAAATGTAAACATATTAAGAAAACAGATGTTAGAGAATCATTCAAAGAACTGTAAAGATCAATGTATGCCATTATTTCAATAAATGGTGCACCCCCTTGGCCTGGCCTGGCCCGCCGTTGCTTGATTGTAAACAAAGAGGGTCAACATCCTCAGAAACCGAATGAGAGCCGAAATGTTACAAAAGCTACATCATTTTTAATAAATAATTGCAAAAAAAAAAAACTGAAAAATACTTAAACCGTAAACGGGAAAATACAAAAATATATAGACCATAGCTAACAGGGCAAGGAGCTGTATTCACTAACATGTGCAAACTATAAACGCAGACCAGACGCAGTTGTGTTCTATAAGTTCACAGCAGTGATAAGGGAGCGTACTGACTAAGAAACGAAATAAAAACTTTCTGGTTTTGGTTTTGGTTCTCGTCCGATCACCGAAGTTAAGCAACGTCGGGCACGGTCAGTACTTGGATGGGTGACCGCCTGTGAACACCGTGTGCTGTTGCCACCTTTTTTTCTCTGAAATTTTTATTAATTACATATTTTTTTACCATGAGCACTTACCGATTCTGTCTCAGTCGCATGACTTTTGCCTATAAAAAAATAGCGTATATTTTTGTAGTTATTGTTATATTTATATGTTTTCAGCCGCAAGTAACCACTTATAATGTGTGACCATTTTCACAGAATAAAGATTACAACAAGTAGGCTAATTATACATTATTAACTCCATCGCTTATCGCAAACTCCATAACAAAATTCCGACAAAACCATGCTCCCATGTGTTTAAAATGAAACCAAAATAATTTATGGTCAGACGATGAACTATTATCCGGTTAAACGGACCACATGGTTTACAACAACCCCAATAAAGTGAATTCTCGGAAGGACACCCCCACCTAAAATTGTGGAAAATCGTTTCTTTGTCCCATCACCGAAGTTAAGCAACGTCGGGCACAGTCAGTAATTGGATGGGTGACCACCTGGGAGCACCGTGTGCTGTTGCCACCTTTTTTTCTCTGAAATTTTTATTCATTACAATTTTTTTATTTTTATTTTTACCATGAGCACTTATCGGTTCTGTCAGTCACATGACTTTTGCCTATAATGCAATAGAGTATATTTTTGTAGTTGTTGTTATATTTATATGTTTTCAGCCGCAACTAACCACTTATAATGTGTGAACCTTTTCACAAAACAAAGATTACAAGTAGGCTAATTGTACATTATTAACTCCATCGCTTATCGCAAACTCCATAACAAAATTCCGACAAAACCATGCTCCCGTGTGTTTAAAATGAAACCAAAATAATTTATGGTCAGACGATGAACTATTATCCGGTTAAACGGACCACATGGTTTACAACAACCCCAATAAAGTGAATTCTCGGAAGGACACCCTCACCTAAAATTGTGGAAAATCGTTTCTTTGTCCGTTATGTAGAAAATAAGTGCACATATGCCTATGGTACTGTGGCAAACTGAAAAGCATGGTAATAAGAATAACAAAAAGAAGACACACAATGGCTGATAGGTACGTTTCGAATATAAATTTCATATCGCGAAGCACCAGGACGATTATTGCATTTTATTGTAGTTCCAGATTTAATCGGAAGTTTACACATAACTTATTACATTATTAGATACCATTTTTTTCTATGTGAAAAGCACCTTTTAGGCCCAGATATGTACAATTATCAATGGCAACGGCCATACCACGTTGAATACACCCGTTCTCGTCCGATCACCGAAGTTAAGCAACGTCGGGCACGGTCAGTACTTGGATGGGTGACCGCCTGGGAACACCGTGTGCTGTTGCCACCTTTTTTTCTCTGAAATTTTTATTAATTACATATTTTTTTACCATGAGCACTTACCGATTCTGTCTCAGTCGCATGACTTTAGCCTATAAAGAAATAGCGTATATTTTTGTAGTTATTGTTATATTTATATGTTTTCAGCCGCAAGTAACCACTTATAATGTGTGACCATTTTCACAGAATAAAGATTACAACAAGTAGGCTAATTATACATTATTAACTCCATCGCTTATCGCAAACTCCATAACAAAATTCCGACAAAACCATGCTCCCATGTGTTTAAAATGAAACCAAAATAATTTATGGTCAGACGATGAACTATTATCCGGTTAAACGGACCACATGGTTTACAACAACCCCAATAAAGTGAATTCTCGGAAGGACACCCCCACCTAAAATTGTGGAAAATCGTTTCTTTGTCCCATCACCGAAGTTAAGCAACGTCGGGCACGGTCAGTAATTGGATGGGTGACCACCTGGGAGCACCGTGTGCTGTTGCCACCTTTTTTTCTCTGAAATTTTTATTCATTACAATTTTTTTATTTTTATTTTTACCATGAGCACTTATCGGTTCTGTCAGTCACATGACTTTTGCCTATAATGCAATAGAGTATATTTTTGTAGTTGTTGTTATATTTATATGTTTTCAGCCGCAAGTAACCACTTATAATGTGTGAACCTTTTCACAAAACAAAGATTACAAGTAGGCTAATTGTACATTATTAACTCCATCGCTTATCGCAAACTCCATAACAAAATTCCGACAAAACCATGCTCCCGTGTGTTTACAATGAAACATAAATAATGTATGGTCAGATGATGAACTATTATCCGGTTAAACGGACCACATGGTTTACAACAACCCCAATAAAGTGAATTCTCGGAAGGACACCCTCACCTAAAATTGTGGAAAATCGTTTCTTTGTCCGTTATGTAGAAAATAAGTGCACATATGCCTATGGTACTGTGGCAAACTGAAAAGCATGGTAATAAGAATAACAAAAAGAAGACACACAATGGCTGATAGGTACGTTTCGAATATAAATTTCATATCGCGAAGCACCAGGACGATTATTGCATTTTATTGTAGTTCCAGATTTAATCGGAAGTTTACACATAACTTATTACATTATTAGATACCATTTTTTTCCATGTGAAAAGCACCTTTTAGGCCCAGATATGTACAATTATCAATGGCAACGGCCATACCACGTTGAATACACCGGTTCTCGTCCGATCACCGAAGTTAAGCAACGTCGGGCACGGTCAGTACTTGGAGTTTGTGTGAAGTTGTCCACAAAATCCCAGCCACGAATTCTGACGTAGGGGCAATTAAAAACGTAACCGAGCCAGCCGGCAATAAAATCTGCGAATTAGCTTAACAGCGATGCCAGATTGACAGTTTGTGGCTGGCCATAGAAATTCTTAAACGTATGCATATGTGTACCTAGCTTAAGTATTTAGACTCATTACCATATATAGTAATAACACAAACAGATAACTATTAAATGTGTGTGGATGTGTGTGTAGATAGTTTACTGTGGCGAAATGCTGCGGAATTGTGCCCTTTTTTTTATAATTAATGCCTTTTTCACCCCCTTAGCAGCAGTTGCCGGGACACGCGGAGGAATGTAAAGTATGCAATAAAGTCTCCTATTTGAAAAGACACCAACAAAATTTAACATCGTTGGCGTCTGAGGGGTTGTCGCCAGGGTAAAAAGTTATGGAGGTAAACTGTGATACAAATTTTCTTAGAAACAATGCTTTTTCCACCCCCTTAGCAGCAATTGTTGGGGCACAGGAGAGGGTGCAGTTTATTCACCTATGTCTCCTCTTTGAAAAGACACGAAAAAATTTAACATCGTTGGGGTCTGAGGGGTTGTCGCCGGGGTAAAACTTCAGAGGCAAGCTGTAATATACAAATAATTTTAGAATTAATGATTTTTTCACTCCCTTAGCGGCGATTGTCGGGGCAGGAGGAGGCATGCAAAGTATGCACAAAAATCGCCCCTTTAAAAAGGCATGCAAAAATTTAACATCGTTGGGGTCTAAGGGGTTGTCGCAGGGGTAAAAAGTTATGGAGGTAAACTGTGATACAAATTTTCTTAGAAACAATCCTTTTTCCACCCTCTTAGCAGCAATTGTCGGGGCACGGGAGGGGGTGCAGTTTATTCACCTGTTTCTCTTCTTTAGAAAGACACGAAAAAATTTAACATTGTCGGGGTCTGAGGGGTTGTCGTCGGGGTAAAAAGCTATAGAAATAAGCTGTGATACAAATTTTCTTAAAAACAATGCTTTTTCCACCCTCTTAGCAGCAATTGTCGGGGCTCAAGAGGGGGTGCAGTTTATTCGCCCATGCCCCCTCTTTGAAAAGACACGAAAAAATTTAACATCGTTGGGGTCTGAGGGGTCGTCGCCGGGGTAAAACTATAGAGGCATATTGTACTATACAAATATTTTAGATCTAATGCTTTTTACACGCCCTTAGCAGCGATTGTCGGGGCAGGGGAAGGCATGCAAAGTATTCACAAAAATCTCCTCTTAAAAAATACATGAAAAAATTTAACATCGTTGGGGTCTAAGGGGTTGTCGCCGGGGTAAAACTATAGAGGTACGGTGATACAAATAATTTTAGAAGTAACGCTTTTTCCACTCCCTTAGCAGCAATTGTCGGGACAGGGAAAAGGACGCAAAGCAGTCACTGAGGTCTCCTCTTTGAAAAAACATGAAAAAATTTAACATCGTTGTGGTCTGAGGGGTTGTCGCTGGGGTAAAAAACTATAGAACTAAACTGTAATACAAATTTTCTTAGACACAATGCTTTTTTTACCCTCTGAGTAGCAATTGTCGGGGCAAGGGAGGGGGTGCAGTTTATTCACCTGTGTCCCTTCTTTAGAAAGACACAAAAAAATTTAACATTGTCGGGGTCTGAGGGGTTGTCGTCGGGGTAAAAAGCTACAGAAATAAACTGTGATACAAATTTTCTTAGAAACAATGCTTTTTCCACCCCCTTAGCAGCAATTGTCGGGGCACAGGAAGGGGTGCAATTTATTCACCTATGTCTCCTCTTTGAAAAGACACGAGAAAATTTAACATCATTGGGGTCTGAGGGGTCGTCGCCGGGGTAAAACTACAGAGGCAAGCTGTAATATAAAAATAATTTTAGAAGTAATGATTTTTACACAATTATTTGTATCACCGTACCTCTATAGTTTTACCCCGGCGACAACCCCTTAGACCCCAACGATGTTAAATTTTTGCATGTATTTTTAAAGAGGCGATTTTTGTGCTTACTTTGCATGCCTTCTCCTGCCCCGACAATCTCAGCACTTACCGATTCTGTCTCAGTCGCATGACTTTTGCCTATAAAGAAATAGCGTATATTTTTGTAGTTATTGTTATATTTATATGTTTTCAGCCGCAAGTAACCACTTATAATGTGTGACCATTTTCACAGAATAAAGATTACAACAAGTAGGCTAATTGTACATTATTAACTCCATCGCTTATCGCAAACTCCATAACAAAATTCCGACAAAACGATGCTCCCATGTGTTTACAATGAAACCAAAATAATTTATGGTCAGACGATGAACTATTATCCGGTTAAACGGACCACATGGTTTACAACAACCCCAATAAAGTGAATTCTCGGAAGGACACCCCCACCTAAAATTGTGGAAAATCGTTTCTTTGTCCCATCACCGAAGTTAAGCAACGTCGGGCACGGTCAGTAATTGGATGGGTGACCACCTGGGAGCACCGTGTGCTGTTGCCACCTTTTTTTCTCTGAAATTTTTATTCATTACAATTTTTTTATTTTTATTTTTACCATGAGCACTTATCGGTTCTGTCAGTCACATGACTTTTGCCTATAATGCAATAGAGTATATTTTTGTAGTTGTTGTTATATTTATATATTTTCAGCCGCAACTAACCACTTATAATGTGTGAACCTTTTCACAAAACAAAGATTACAAGTAGGCTAATTGTACATTATTAACTCCATCGCTTATCGCAAACTCCATAACAAAATTCCTACAAAACCATGCTCCCGTGTGTTTACAATGAAACATAAATAATGTATGGTCAGATGATGAACTATTATCCGGTTAAACGGACCACATGGTTTACAACAACCCCAATAAAGTGAATTCTCGGAAGGACACCCTCACCTAAAATTGTGGAAAATCGTTTCTTTGTCCGTTATGTAGAAAATAAGTGCACATATGCCTATGGTACTGTGGCAAACTGAAAAGCATGGTAATAAGAATAACAAAAAGAAGACACATAATGGCTGATAGGTACATTTCGAATATAAATTTCATATCGCGAAGCACCAGGACGATTATTGCATTTTATTGTAGTTCCAGATTTAATCGGAAGTTTACACATAACTTATTACATTATTAGATACCATTTTTTTCTATGTGAAAAGCACCTTGTAGGCCCAGATATGTACAATTATCAATGGCAACGGCCATACCACGTTGAATACACCGGTTCTCGTCCAGCAGTCCAACCTTCGTAGGGTATAGACGTGCCTAAGTGAAATAGCCGGCAACAAGTGTAGTGTATAGTGCATCCAATTGTGACTCCTGATAAGGCTAGTGTTACTGCATTAGTCATTATCAAGTGAACTATCGACAAGAACATAAATATAAAGGATAACAATGCCTATGATATGGGCATTAATAACCTGGAAGAACCCAGTACGACAAATAACAGCCAACATATTGGTTTAAAAGAAATATTAGTTAGTAAACAAAATACTGCTAAAAGAAAATTGGTGGAAACCCCCCGACAGACTCCACAAAAGATTAAGAAAACTTCGAATATGGATCAGACGATGATTACAACAAAGAACAGATACTCTTCGTTAAGTCTTGACGATGAAGGTGGCTCCACAGAAAAAATGCAGACAGATGAATCGCAAAAATCCAACCCATCTGAAAAACAAACTAAGATGAAAAAGCTTCCTCCTATTGTGCTTCATTGTGAAACAAAGGATCATAAGCAACTGATAGCAGAAATATCAAAAATAGTGAAATCCGGATTCAATATAAAATACGGCAAAGCTCAAATAAGCGTCTTTATCAAGGAGATGAAAGATTGGGAAAACTTTAAGACATATCTTGCGCAAACTAAAATCGAATATCATACCTATACGCTCAAAAAAGATAAAACACACGCATTTGTCCTTAGAGGGCTGCATGAAATAAATCCTATTGAAATTGTAGAAGATTTAAGAACCACCTACAAAATAAATGCCCAAAAGTGCTTCAGAATGAGAGGCACTAAATACCCACTTTATATGGTAATAACAAGTGCTGATGTGTTTTTAAAACAACTTGTGACGAATGTTAAGTTTGTATCCTTGACTAAAATACAATGGGAACGTGTTCATAACAATAAGAAAATGTCGCAGTGTCATCGTTGCCAACAGTATGGACATTCTACGTCTAACTGTGGGGCCATCGCAAAATGCCTAAAGTGTGCACAAGGACATATGACAAACGAATGCACAAAATCAGAAGACACTCCTGCAACTTGTGCCAACTGTGGGGACAGCCACCCTGCTAATAGTTTTAAATGCCCTGTATATGTGGAAAAAATAAAGTGGATAGAAGCTCAAACGAATAGATCCAAACAAAAAACATTAAAAATCACAGAGACATACGTCCCAGCACCTACCCCAAAGATTAATCCGTGGAACACCTCAGAAAATACAAAGCCATCTAATTATAACAGAACTGAAAGTGACAATGTGAGAGCAAGTGCAACCGGCGTAGGTGAACTTAATGAACTTATAAAAGAAATGAAAATACTAAGTGGACATATAAATGTAACCAAGATGTTATCTGCCGTCCGTGAATTGAACTTGAAGCTACAGAACTGTAAGGAAATGCCGGAGAAATTCGAAGCATTTTATAATTTCGTAAGTACGCTTTCTAATTATGAGTTATAGTTTGAATATAGTATCTTGGAACGCAAACGGCCTAAAAAATAAAATAGGACAACTTATTCATTTTACCGATAAATACAAAATTGACATTATACTTATTAACGAAACAAAATTGACTGAACGTGACAAAATCAAACTTAGAGGATTTAGCATAATCCGACAAGATAAGATTACTAACACGAACACCCCATCAGGCGGCATTGCGATAATAGTTAGAGAGAATATACCGTACCATAAAATAAGAGTCCCTAGAACCACAATAGATTCAGTAGGTATAAAACTACCTGATAATACACATCTTATTGCTGTTTACAATAACCCAAGAAATAACATTACAACTACCTGTTTAGATGCACTTCTAGGTATGGGCAATAAAGTATTAGTCATTGGTGACCTAAACTCGAGACACAGCAACTGGTCAAATATAACACAAATGGGAATGTTTTAAACAGGTACTGCAATAACAATAACTTGACGATTATGTTTACGCCGACACCAACACACTACCCTCCTAACGGTAACACACCCTCAACAATAGATATAATAGTTAACAAAAACGTAATAAATGTCAGTGACCCTGTCTCCCTTTCTGAACTAGACTCTGATCATAATCCCATTATCTTCGCGTTAAACAATCAGTACAAACAAGACCGACTAAAAATAATTTCAAGCTACACTAATACTAACTGGACAGAATTCCGAAAAACACTGGACAGAAACATTACCATAAACAATACTATTGATTCTATTGATAAAATTGAAGAGGAGGTAAAAAAACTAACTCTAAATATTCAAAAAGCTAAAAACAAACACTGTACATACAAAACGATTAACCCGACAAGAGATTTCCTTCCCATCGATATAAAAGAACTTATTAAAGACAAAAACAAAGACAGGAGGCTATGGCAAAATACATTAAACCCACAATACAAAATTTCTATGGACCAAAAATGCAAAATAATAAAGCAAAAGATGAAAGAATATACTAACAGAAAATGGACACAAAAAATGCAAAACCTAACACCAAATAACAACACATTATGGAAAATGACAAAAGCACTAAAGAACCCACACAGCAACATGCCACCTTTAGAACATGACAATAAAACGTTTTATAGAGACCAAGAAAAAGCTAACGTAATAGCAGACGTATTAGAAAGCACCCACCAAACAGACCCAGTCTGCGATGAACAACAAAACAATTTAATAAACGAAACACAAGACTATCTTAACAATAGACAAACAATGGACACACAAACTAGGTCAAAACTAATCACTTCACCCCAAGAAATCAAACAAATTATCAAAACCCTACCCAATAATAAGGCCCCAGGGCCTGATGATATAGACAACAAATTAATTAAAAATCTCTCACAGAAAGCCATAGTCCAATTAATGTATATAGTAAATGCAGTTCTTATCCTACAACATTACCCAACCCAATGGAAAATAGCCCACGTTGTTGCCGTCTCCAAGCCCAATAAAGATCAAAAAGATCCGCACAACTATCGCCCCATAAGCTTGTTAAACAACCTATCTAAAATAGTAGAAAGAATAATACTTAATAGATTTAAATCCATAGAAAGAAAAAATAAACTTTTGATAGACTGTCAGTTTGCTTTTAGGGAAAAACATAGCACTGTACATCAAGTAACACGAATAGTAAACGACATAACACTAAATTTTAATAAAGACAAAGTAACGACAATGGTTCTCGTCCGATCACCGAAGTTAAGCAACGTCGGGCACGGTCAGTACTTGGATGGGTGACCGCCTGGGAACACCGTGTGCTGTTGCCACCTTTTTTTCTCTGAAATTTTTATTAATTACATATTTTTTTACCATAAGCACTTACCGATTCTGTCTCAGTCGCATGACTTTTGCCTATAAAGAAATAGCGTATATTTTTGTAGTTATTGTTATATTTATATGTTTTCAGCCGCAAGTAACCACTTATAATGTGTGACCATTTTCACAGAATAAAGATTACAACAAGTAGGCTAATTGTACATTATTAACTCCATCGCTTATCGCAAACTCCATAACAAAATTCCGACAAAACGATGCTCCCATGTGTTTACAATGAAACCAAAATAATTTATGGTCAGACGATGAACTATTATCCGGTTAAACGGACCACATGGTTTACAACAACCCCAATAAAGTGAATTCTCGGAAGGACACCCCCACCTAAAATTGTGGAAAATCGTTTCTTTGTCCCATCACCGAAGTTAAGCAACGTCGGGCACGGTCAGTAATTGGATGGGTGACCACCTGGGAGCACCGTGTGCTGTTGCCACCTTTTTTTCTCTGAAATTTTTATTCATTACAATTTTTTTTTTTTTTTTACCATGAGCACTTATCGGTTCTGTCAGTCACATGACTTTTGCCTATAATGCAATAGAGTATATTTTTGTAGTTGTTGTTATATTTATATGTTTTCAGCCGCAACTAACCACTTATAATGTGTGAACCTTTTCACAAAACAAAGATTACAAGTAGGCTAATTGTACATTATTAACTCCATCGCTTATCGCAAACTCCATAACAAAATTCCGACAAAACCATGCTCCCGTGTGTTTACAATGAAACATAAATAATGTATGGTCAGATGATGAACTATTATCCGGTTAAACGGACCACATGGTTTACAACAACCCCAATAAAGTGAATTCTCGGAAGGACACCCTCACCTAAAATTGTGGAAAATCGTTTCTTTGTCCGTTATGTAGAAAATAAGTGCACATATGCCTGTGGTACTGTGGCAAACTGAAAAGCATGGTAATAAGAATAACAAAAAGAAGACACACAATGGCTGATAGGTACGTTTCGAATATAAATTTCATATCGCGAAGCACCAGGACGATTATTGCATTTTATTGTAGTTCCATATTTAATCGGAAGTTTACACATAACTTATTACATTATTAGATACCATTTTTTTCTATGTGAAAAGCACCTTTTAGGCCCAGATATGTACAATTATCAATGGCAACGGCCATACCACGTTGAATACACCGGTTCTCGTCCAGTCGCGTCCGAACTCTCACACAGTTCGGAGCTTTAAGTGCTGTTATTGAGAAGTGTGAGTGGTGTTTAAAGTGAATGTTCGTGAAATATCGCAAAGGGCTGTCTGCTAAGCATCGGCTCTTGCTACAGAGTACTCGTAGTAACTCTCATTAGCCGGTGCTCTGCACCTGTTAGAAATGGAAAGTACACAACAAGAATTAAGTAAACTCATCGAAATAGCGAGAAATTCCGCTAAAGGAGATGTTCTCATAAAACCTCTCACAGAGCTTTACAGCAAAACAGAAAACATAATGGAAGCCAGTGCTAGCCGAAATTCTGTGAATATAAGTAACAAAACTGATGAAAGTGAAAATAGTGCACCGTTTACGATTGTACGTCACAATAAAAGAAAACTCAACACGACTGCCCATAAGCCGGAGAAGAAGAGGGTCAATTTTATTTCCAATAATAGATATGAGCCTCTGGTAGAAAGAATGGAAATGCAAACAGAAGATGCCGCGTTAGCTACCGAACAACCCAATGAAGGTAACAATATTGAAAATAAAAGTAAAAATGTTAAGCCCCCGCCAATAATTCTGCACGGCAAAATTGCTGATGCAGAAAATCATACAAAACTAACTGAATTTTTAAAAGTGCATGCTCCAGAAGGGTTTAACATCAAATACACTCAAAACAACACAAATATATATTTCGAAAAGGTGGAGGACTGGAAAAATTGTTTTAATAAATTAGAGAAGTACAATATGGAATATCATTCGTACTCGCTTAAAACTGAAAAGACGCACGCATTCGTCTTGTACGGTTTGGACAGCGGCCCATCTGTAGACCAGATAAAGGCTGAGCTACACGAAATTTACAGTGTGCCTGTCTTACAAGTGCACAAAATGAAAATAAAAGACGTAACGAAGAGCATGTACTTAGTTGTTACTAGTAATCAAACGACGCTGAAACATCTCCAAGCCAAAGTCAACTTCCTGAACCACACAAGGGTACGCTGGGGCAGACACTATAACACTAAGGTGATCTCTCAATGTCACCGCTGTCAGGCGTTTAATCATTGCACTACTAATTGTAGAGCTAAGTACGCCTGCATGAAATGCGCGGGAAATCATCCATCCTCCCAGTGCACCAAACCACTGACTACGCCACCCACGTGCGTTAATTGCAACGGAGAGCACACTGCGGCCAGCGTCCAGTGCCCAGAATACATTAAAAGGCTGGAAGCAACCAACAAGTCAGCCAGGAAATCCATCAAATACGTAGAAGCTCCAGCGCCGACCAACAACCCCTGGACGAGGAGACTAGCAGTGGAAACGTACCCTAACGGCACAGGACCAACCCCTGTCACAACGAACACAAGTGCGGTTGAAAGTGAAAGTGCGGGCGGAAGTGAAAGTGTTGTTAGAGATGGGCATAGTGCAAATATGAAACTCGCAAGCAACTGCAATAACCAGGGCATAGGCGAATTCCAAAGCCTGTGTAACGAAATTAAAAAACTTAACTCGCTTATAAACATTCCAAGACTATTAAATCAAATTAGGGAACTTAACACTCTCCTTGCACAAGCTAAACAAGAAGAAAGGTTCTTAATAACCTTAAACTTTATAAATAGCTTCAACAATGCCAATTAAACTTGCAACTTGGAATTCAAATAGCTTAAATAGTAAAATAAGCTCAGTAATTAGCTTCTTGGACGACACTCAGACTGACATCCTTTTAATTAACGAGACGAAACTCAAAAAGATACACAAAATTAAAATCAAAGGTTATAAAGTCATAAGACGCGACAGGGACGTAATACTGCATCAGGTGGAGTCTTAGCTCTTGTTAAAAACAACATACCACATATAGAAATTAAATGCCCCCAAACCTCGATAGAAACCTTAGGCTTCAAGTTAGAAAACGACATCACAATAATTGCAGCTTACAATAAACCTAACAACAAATTCACACAAACCGATCTAGACAGACTTTTCAGTGTAGGTCACAAGGTTATTATAGCAGAAGACATGAACGCAAACCATATAATGTGGAATTGCCACAGAAATAACGAAAACGGTAACACATTGAAACAATACATCGAACAAAATAACGTCAACATACTTTACACCGACACGCCTACGCATTTCCCTGAAAACGGTACGACCCCTTCAACAATAGACGTAATATTAAACAAAAATGTGACTAATATGACATTACCTTACACAACACAACTACTAGACTCTGACCACGACCCAGTACATTTTTCTCTCATTCAGCACATAGGACAAACCATTAAAAAAATTAGGTCATATGAAGGAACAAACTGGCAACAATTTAGGCACTATATCACACAAAACTTATATGTCACACCCAATATAAGCAGTAACTTAGAGATAGACAACCAAATAGAATATTTTACGAGGGTTATTCAAAAGGCAACGGACAAATTTACCACAACAATAACAATAAACGAAAACAAGGAGGATATACCACAACGCATAAAGGAAGCAATAAAACGCAAACAAAATCTGAGGAGACAGTGGCAAAGAACAGCCAACCCAGATATAAAGAGACAATACAACGAACAGACAAAAATAGTAAATAATCTAATTATTCAACATAAAAATCAAAAATGGAAAAACACACTAGAAAACTTATCAGTCAGAGACAACTCTCTCTGGAAATTAACCAAAAAATTAAAAAACAATAGACAATCATTACCGACACTAAAAACCAACACTAAACTGGCATTTACAAATAAACAAAAATGTGAAATGTTAGCTGAAGCATTTTCTAGTGTCCACAACAACATACTTAACGACTCTGACATCAAATCAGAAGTTGAAAACGTAGTTACACAGTTTATAGACACCAATCACCCCCAACTGACGAACGAAGAAAAAACCGAACTCTTTACTAGTCCCTCAGAAATCAAAACAATTATAAAAGAACTTCCAAATAACAAGGCGCCTGGACCAGACCAAATACCAAATAAAATTATAAAGAAGTTACCACAAAAAGCCATAGTTCAACTGACATACATCATAAACGCCATACTTTTATTACAATATTTCCCTGAAAACTGGAAACTAGCACACATTATTGCCGTTCCAAAACCTGGAAAACCAGCAGACTCACCGGCCTCCTACAGGCCAATCAGTTTGCTCAACACGCTAGCAAAAATTGCAGAAAAAGTTATTTTAAAGAGGCTTAGATTAATTGACAAAAAACTGAACATCAATAATGAAAATCAGTTTGGATTCAGGGAAAAACACAGTACTGTTATGCAAATAGCGAGGATCGTGAATGACGTCACTTTAAACTTTAACAAAAACAAAAACACTGTTATGACCCTCATAGACCTTGAAAAAGCTTTCGACACTGTGTGGGTTCAGGGGTTAATCTACAAATTAATACACTACGACTTTCCATACTACTTGACCAAACTCATACGTTCATACTTGACGAACAGAAAATTATCCGTAAAAATTAACGACACTCAATCTAAAACAATAGTAATTAAAGCTGGGGTTCCCCAAGGTTCAGTGCTTTCACCTAAACTTTTCAATTATTTTACAAATGATATTCCAATATTCAAACAAACAAACTTAGCCCTATACGCCGACGATACCGCTATATATAGCCACTCCCACTGGGCTGAGGTAGCAAATAAACAAAATCAGATACATATAAACATCTTGGAAAATTTTTATAAAAAGTGGAACATTAAAATAAACGAAAATAAAACCGAAAACATCACATTTACAAAAAAAATTACAAACAATAAAATACATACAAAACTTAAAGTCTCGGACGCGACAATAGAAAACAAGGAGGCAGTTAACTATTTAGGAGTGACATTAGATACACGACTGAACTTCAACTCACACATCGACAACGTACTTAGTAAAGCATACGGGGTAATGAGGCAGCTGTACCCAATAATGAGCAACAGACATACTGACAGACAGAACAAAAGACTCATATACACAACAGTAATTAGACCTATAATAACCCACGCCTGCCCTGTTTGGTCTTCCCTAATGAGCTTTAGAGGGTGCAGAAAACTTCAAGTGTACCAAAATAAAATACTGAGACTAATTTTAAACAAAGACAGATATGCTAATATAGAGCGAATGCATCAAGAAATTAATATTCCACCTATAAAAGAATATGTTAAACAACTTAGTGAACGATTTTACGAACAACAGATCCACAGCAATATTTTAACAAGAGACATAATTAAAACTAAAAGACTACATTCACATTTAAGAATCAAACACAGACTTCCATACTCAAATACAAGGTTCTACTTCGAGGATCGTATTAGAAACTAGAAAGTATATATATGTGTGTGTGTGTGTATATGCATGTGTGTATATATGTGTATATATATGTATATGTATATATGTGTGTATATGTGTGTGTATGTATGTATATTTACAAAAAATTAAATGTTTATCCAAGTTGCAAAACCAAACACAAATAATTTGGAAAAAAAAAATGTTTTAACTTGTAAATAAACTTTTGTATATATAATATAGACTACAAAAAAGTAGAAAATTAGTTAGATAAGAATTGCTAAAATTGTGTACAGTTAAGTATGAAATACCTACTGTACAAAACTAGACACATATTTATAGATAGAGTGAAATGTAAACATATTAAGAAAACAGATGTTAGAGAATCATTCAAAGAACTGTAAAGATCAATGTATGCCATTATTTCAATAAATGGTGCACCCCCTTGGCCTGGCCTGGCCCGCCGTTGCTTGATTGTAAACAAAGAGGGTCAACATCCTCAGAAACCGAATGAGAGCCGAAATGTTACAAAAGCTACATCATTTTTAATAAATAATTGCAAAAAAAAAAAAAACTGAAAAATACTTAAACCGTAAAAGGGAAAATACAAAAATATATAGACCATAGCTAACAGGGCAAGGAGCTGTATTCACTAACATGTGCAAACTATAAACGCAGACCAGACGCAGTTGTGTTCTATAAGTTCACAGCAGTGATAAGGGAGCGTACTGACTAAGAAACGAAATAAAAACTTTCTGGTTTTGGTTTTGGTTCTCGTCCGATCACCGAAGTTAAGCAACGTCGGGCACGGTCAGTACTTGGATGGGTGACCGCCTGGGAACACCGTGTGCTGTTGCCACCTTTTTTTCTCTGAAATTTTTATTAATTACATATTTTTTTACCATGAGCACTTACCGATTCTGTCTCAGTCGCATGACTTTTGCCTATAAAAAAATAGCGTATATTTTTGTAGTTATTGTTATATTTATATGTTTTCAGCCGCAAGTAACCACTTATAATGTGTGACCATTTTCACAGAATAAAGATTACAACAAGTAGGCTAATTATACATTATTAACTCCATCGCTTATCGCAAACTCCATAACAAAATTCCGACAAAACCATGCTCCCATGTGTTTAAAATGAAACCAAAATAATTTATGGTCAGACGATGAACTATTATCCGGTTAAACGGACCACATGGTTTACAACAACCCCAATAAAGTGAATTCTCGGAAGGACACCCCCACCTAAAATTGTGGAAAATCGTTTCTTTGTCCCATCACCGAAGTTAAGCAACGTCGGGCACAGTCAGTAATTGGATGGGTGACCACCTGGGAGCACCGTGTGCTGTTGCCACCTTTTTTTCTCTGAAATTTTTATTCATTACAATTTTTTTATTTTTATTTTTACCATGAGCACTTATCGGTTCTGTCAGTCACATGACTTTTGCCTATAATGCAATAGAGTATATTTTTGTAGTTGTTGTTATATTTATATGTTTTCAGCCGCAACTAACCACTTATAATGTGTGAACCTTTTCACAAAACAAAGATTACAAGTAGGCTAATTGTACATTATTAACTCCATCGCTTATCGCAAACTCCATAACAAAATTCCGACAAAACCATGCTCCCGTGTGTTTAAAATGAAACCAAAATAATTTATGGTCAGACGATGAACTATTATCCGGTTAAACGGACCACATGGTTTACAACAACCCCAATAAAGTGAATTCTCGGAAGGACACCCTCACCTAAAATTGTGGAAAATCGTTTCTTTGTCCGTTATGTAGAAAATAAGTGCACATATGCCTATGGTACTGTGGCAAACTGAAAAGCATGGTAATAAGAATAACAAAAAGAAGACACACAATGGCTGATAGGTACGTTTCGAATATAAATTTCATATCGCGAAGCACCAGGACGATTATTGCATTTTATTGTAGTTCCAGATTTAATCGGAAGTTTACACATAACTTATTACATTATTAGATACCATTTTTTTCTATGTGAAAAGCACCTTTTAGGCCCAGATATGTACAATTATCAATGGCAACGGCCATACCACGTTGAATACACCCGTTCTCGTCCGATCACCGAAGTTAAGCAACGTCGGGCACGGTCAGTACTTGGATGGGTGACCGCCTGGGAACACCGTGTGCTGTTGCCACCTTTTTTTCTCTGAAATTTTTATTAATTACATATTTTTTTACCATGAGCACTTACCGATTCTGTCTCAGTCGCATGACTTTAGCCTATAAAGAAATAGCGTATATTTTTGTAGTTATTGTTATATTTATATGTTTTCAGCCGCAAGTAACCACTTATAATGTGTGACCATTTTCACAGAATAAAGATTACAACAAGTAGGCTAATTATACATTATTAACTCCATCGCTTATCGCAAACTCCATAACAAAATTCCGACAAAACCATGCTCCCATGTGTTTAAAATGAAACCAAAATAATTTATGGTCAGACGATGAACTATTATCCGGTTAAACGGACCACATGGTTTACAACAACCCCAATAAAGTGAATTCTCGGAAGGACACCCCCACCTAAAATTGTGGAAAATCGTTTCTTTGTCCCATCACCGAAGTTAAGCAACGTCGGGCACGGTCAGTAATTGGATGGGTGACCACCTGGGAGCACCGTGTGCTGTTGCCACCTTTTTTTCTCTGAAATTTTTATTCATTACAATTTTTTTATTTTTATTTTTACCATGAGCACTTATCGGTTCTGTCAGTCACATGACTTTTGCCTATAATGCAATAGAGTATATTTTTGTAGTTGTTGTTATATTTATATGTTTTCAGCCGCAAGTAACCACTTATAATGTGTGAACCTTTTCACAAAACAAAGATTACAAGTAGGCTAATTGTACATTATTAACTCCATCGCTTATCGCAAACTCCATAACAAAATTCCGACAAAACCATGCTCCCGTGTGTTTACAATGAAACATAAATAATGTATGGTCAGATGATGAACTATTATCCGGTTAAACGGACCACATGGTTTACAACAACCCCAATAAAGTGAATTCTCGGAAGGACACCCTCACCTAAAATTGTGGAAAATCGTTTCTTTGTCCGTTATGTAGAAAATAAGTGCACATATGCCTATGGTACTGTGGCAAACTGAAAAGCATGGTAATAAGAATAACAAAAAGAAGACACACAATGGCTGATAGGTACGTTTCGAATATAAATTTCATATCGCGAAGCACCAGGACGATTATTGCATTTTATTGTAGTTCCAGATTTAATCGGAAGTTTACACATAACTTATTACATTATTAGATACCATTTTTTTCCATGTGAAAAGCACCTTTTAGGCCCAGATATGTACAATTATCAATGGCAACGGCCATACCACGTTGAATACACCGGTTCTCGTCCGATCACCGAAGTTAAGCAACGTCGGGCACGGTCAGTACTTGGAGTTTGTGTGAAGTTGTCCACAAAATCCCAGCCACGAATTCTGACGTAGGGGCAATTAAAAACGTAACCGAGCCAGCCGGCAATAAAATCTGCGAATTAGCTTAACAGCGATGCCAGATTGACAGTTTGTGGCTGGCCATAGAAATTCTTAAACGTATGCATATGTGTACCTAGCTTAAGTATTTAGACTCATTACCATATATAGTAATAACACAAACAGATAACTATTAAATGTGTGTGGATGTGTGTGTAGATAGTTTACTGTGGCGAAATGCTGCGGAATTGTGCCCTTTTTTTTATAATTAATGCCTTTTTCACCCCCTTAGCAGCAGTTGCCGGGACACGCGGAGGAATGTAAAGTATGCAATAAAGTCTCCTATTTGAAAAGACACCAACAAAATTTAACATCGTTGGCGTCTGAGGGGTTGTCGCCAGGGTAAAAAGTTATGGAGGTAAACTGTGATACAAATTTTCTTAGAAACAATGCTTTTTCCACCCCCTTAGCAGCAATTGTTGGGGCACAGGAGAGGGTGCAGTTTATTCACCTATGTCTCCTCTTTGAAAAGACACGAAAAAATTTAACATCGTTGGGGTCTGAGGGGTTGTCGCCGGGGTAAAACTTCAGAGGCAAGCTGTAATATACAAATAATTTTAGAATTAATGATTTTTTCACTCCCTTAGCGGCGATTGTCGGGGCAGGAGGAGGCATGCAAAGTATGCACAAAAATCGCCCCTTTAAAAAGGCATGCAAAAATTTAACATCGTTGGGGTCTAAGGGGTTGTCGCAGGGGTAAAAAGTTATGGAGGTAAACTGTGATACAAATTTTCTTAGAAACAATCCTTTTTCCACCCTCTTAGCAGCAATTGTCGGGGCACGGGAGGGGGTGCAGTTTATTCACCTGTTTCTCTTCTTTAGAAAGACACGAAAAAATTTAACATTGTCGGGGTCTGAGGGGTTGTCGTCGGGGTAAAAAGCTATAGAAATAAGCTGTGATACAAATTTTCTTAAAAACAATGCTTTTTCCACCCTCTTAGCAGCAATTGTCGGGGCTCAAGAGGGGGTGCAGTTTATTCGCCCATGCCCCCTCTTTGAAAAGACACGAAAAAATTTAACATCGTTGGGGTCTGAGGGGTCGTCGCCGGGGTAAAACTATAGAGGCATATTGTACTATACAAATATTTTAGATCTAATGCTTTTTACACGCCCTTAGCAGCGATTGTCGGGGCAGGGGAAGGCATGCAAAGTATTCACAAAAATCTCCTCTTAAAAAATACATGAAAAAATTTAACATCGTTGGGGTCTAAGGGGTTGTCGCCGGGGTAAAACTATAGAGGTACGGTGATACAAATAATTTTAGAAGTAACGCTTTTTCCACTCCCTTAGCAGCAATTGTCGGGACAGGGAAAAGGACGCAAAGCAGTCACTGAGGTCTCCTCTTTGAAAAAACATGAAAAAATTTAACATCGTTGTGGTCTGAGGGGTTGTCGCTGGGGTAAAAAACTATAGAACTAAACTGTAATACAAATTTTCTTAGACACAATGCTTTTTTTACCCTCTGAGTAGCAATTGTCGGGGCAAGGGAGGGGGTGCAGTTTATTCACCTGTGTCTCTTCTTTAGAAAGACACAAAAAAATTTAACATTGTCGGGGTCTGAGGGGTTGTCGTCGGGGTAAAAAGCTACAGAAATAAACTGTGATACAAATTTTCTTAGAAACAATGCTTTTTCCACCCCCTTAGCAGCAATTGTCGGGGCACAGGAAGGGGTGCAATTTATTCACCTATGTCTCCTCTTTGAAAAGACACGAGAAAATTTAACATCATTGGGGTCTGAGGGGTCGTCGCCGGGGTAAAACTACAGAGGCAAGCTGTAATATAAAAATAATTTTAGAAGTAATGATTTTTACACAATTATTTGTATCACCGTACCTCTATAGTTTTACCCCGGCGACAACCCCTTAGACCCCAACGATGTTAAATTTTTGCATGTATTTTTAAAGAGGCGATTTTTGTGCTTACTTTGCATGCCTTCTCCTGCCCCGACAATCTCAGCACTTACCGATTCTGTCTCAGTCGCATGACTTTTGCCTATAAAGAAATAGCGTATATTTTTGTAGTTATTGTTATATTTATATGTTTTCAGCCGCAAGTAACCACTTATAATGTGTGACCATTTTCACAGAATAAAGATTACAACAAGTAGGCTAATTGTACATTATTAACTCCATCGCTTATCGCAAACTCCATAACAAAATTCCGACAAAACGATGCTCCCATGTGTTTACAATGAAACCAAAATAATTTATGGTCAGACGATGAACTATTATCCGGTTAAACGGACCACATGGTTTACAACAACCCCAATAAAGTGAATTCTCGGAAGGACACCCCCACCTAAAATTGTGGAAAATCGTTTCTTTGTCCCATCACCGAAGTTAAGCAACGTCGGGCACGGTCAGTAATTGGATGGGTGACCACCTGGGAGCACCGTGTGCTGTTGCCACCTTTTTTTCTCTGAAATTTTTATTCATTACAATTTTTTTATTTTTATTTTTACCATGAGCACTTATCGGTTCTGTCAGTCACATGACTTTTGCCTATAATGCAATAGAGTATATTTTTGTAGTTGTTGTTATATTTATATATTTTCAGCCGCAACTAACCACTTATAATGTGTGAACCTTTTCACAAAACAAAGATTACAAGTAGGCTAATTGTACATTATTAACTCCATCGCTTATCGCAAACTCCATAACAAAATTCCGACAAAACCATGCTCCCGTGTGTTTACAATGAAACATAAATAATGTATGGTCAGATGATGAACTATTATCCGGTTAAACGGACCACATGGTTTACAACAACCCCAATAAAGTGAATTCTCGGAAGGACACCCTCACCTAAAATTGTGGAAAATCGTTTCTTTGTCCGTTATGTAGAAAATAAGTGCACATATGCCTATGGTACTGTGGCAAACTGAAAAGCATGGTAATAAGAATAACAAAAAGAAGACATAATGGCTGATAGGTACATTTCGAATATAAATTTCATATCGCGAAGCACCAGGACGATTATTGCATTTTATTGTAGTTCCAGATTTAATCGGAAGTTTACACATAACTTATTACATTATTAGATACCATTTTTTTCTATGTGAAAAGCACCTTGTAGGCCCAGATATGTACAATTATCAATGGCAACGGCCATACCACGTTGAATACACCGGTTCTCGTCCAGCAGTCCAACTTTCGTAGGGTATAGACGTGCCTAAGTGAAATAGCCGGCAACAAGTGTAGTGTATAGTGCATCCAATTGTGACTCCTGATAAGGCTAGTGTTACTGCATTAGTCATTATCAAGTGAACTATCGACAAGAACATAAATATAAAGGATAACAATGCCTATGATATGGGCATTAATAACCTGGAAGAACCCAGTACGACAAATAACAGCCAACATATTGGTTTAAAAGAAATATTAGTTAGTAAACAAAATACTGCTAAAAGAAAATTGGTGGAAACCCCCCGACAGACTCCACAAAAGATTAAGAAAACTTCGAATATGGATCAGACGATGATTACAACAAAGAACAGATACTCTTCGTTAAGTCTTGACGATGAAGGTGGCTCCACAGAAAAAATGCAGACAGATGAATCGCAAAAATCCAACCCATCTGAAAAACAAACTAAGATGAAAAAGCTTCCTCCTATTGTGCTTCATTGTGAAACAAAGGATCATAAGCAACTGATAGCAGAAATATCAAAAATAGTGAAATCCGGATTCAATATAAAATACGGCAAAGCTCAAATAAGCGTCTTTATCAAGGAGATGAAAGATTGGGAAAACTTTAAGACATATCTTGCGCAAACTAAAATCGAATATCATACCTATACGCTCAAAAAAGATAAAACACACGCATTTGTCCTTAGAGGGCTGCATGAAATAAATCCTATTGAAATTGTAGAAGATTTAAGAACCACCTACAAAATAAATGCCCAAAAGTGCTTCAGAATGAGAGGCACTAAATACCCACTTTATATGGTAATAACAAGTGCTGATGTGTTTTTAAAACAACTTGTGACGAATGTTAAGTTTGTATCCTTGACTAAAATACAATGGGAACGTGTTCATAACAATAAGAAAATGTCGCAGTGTCATCGTTGCCAACAGTATGGACATTCTACGTCTAACTGTGGGGCCATCGCAAAATGCCTAAAGTGTGCACAAGGACATATGACAAACGAATGCACAAAATCAGAAGACACTCCTGCAACTTGTGCCAACTGTGGGGACAGCCACCCTGCTAATAGTTTTAAATGCCCTGTATATGTGGAAAAAATAAAGTGGATAGAAGCTCAAACGAATAGATCCAAACAAAAAACATTAAAAATCACAGAGACATACGTCCCAGCACCTACCCCAAAGATTAATCCGTGGAACACCTCAGAAAATACAAAGCCATCTAATTATAACAGAACTGAAAGTGACAATGTGAGAGCAAGTGCAACCGGCGTAGGTGAACTTAATGAACTTATAAAAGAAATGAAAATACTAAGTGGACATATAAATGTAACCAAGATGTTATCTGCCGTCCGTGAATTGAACTTGAAGCTACAGAACTGTAAGGAAATGCCGGAGAAATTCGAAGCATTTTATAATTTCGTAAGTACACTTTCTAATTATGAGTTATAGTTTGAATATAGTATCTTGGAACGCAAACGGCCTAAAAAGTAAAATAGGACAACTTATTCATTTTACCGATAAATACAAAATTGACATTATACTTATTAACGAAACAAAATTGACTGAACGTGACAAAATCAAACTTAGAGGATTTAGCATAATCCGACAAGATAAGATTACTAACACGAACACCCCATCAGGCGGCATTGCGATAATAGTTAGAGAGAATATACCGTACCATAAAATAAGAGTCCCTAGAACCACAATAGATTCAGTAGGTATAAAACTACCTGATAATACACATCTTATTGCTGTTTACAATAACCCAAGAAATAACATTACAACTACCTGTTTAGATGCACTTCTAGGTATGGGCAATAAAGTATTAGTCATTGGTGACCTAAACTCGAGACACAGCAACTGGTCAAATATAACCAATAACACAAATGGGAATGTTTTAAACAGGTACTGCAATAACAATAACTTGACGATTATGTTTACGCCGACACCAACACACTACCCTCCTAACGGTAACACACCCTCAACAATATATATAATAGTTAACAAAAACGTAATAAATGTCAGTGACCCTGTCTCCCTTTCTGAACTAGACTCTGATCATAATCCCATTATCTTCGCGTTAAACAATCAGTACAAACAAGACCGACTAAAAATAATTTCAAGCTACACTAATACTAACTGGACAGAATTCCGAAAAACACTGGACAGAAACATTACCATAAACAATACTATTGATTCTATTGATAAAATTGAAGAGGAGGTAAAAAAACTAACTCTAAATATTCAAAAAGCTAAAAACAAACACTGTACATACAAAACGATTAACCCGACAAGAGATTTCCTTCCCATCGATATAAAAGAACTTATTAAAGACAAAAACAAAGACAGGAGGCTATGGCAAAATACATTAAACCCACAATACAAAATTTCTATGGACCAAAAATGCAAAATAATAAATAGCCCACGTTGTTGCCGTCTCCAAGCCCAATAAAGATCAAAAAGATCCGCACAACTATCGCCCCATAAGCTTGTTAAACAACCTATCTAAAATAGTAGAAAGAATAATACTTAATAGATTTAAATCCATAGAAAGAAAAAATAAACTTTTGATAGACTGTCAGTTTGCTTTTAGGGAAAAACATAGCACTGTACATCAAGTAACACGAATAGTAAACGACATAACACTAAATTTTAATAAAGACAAAGTAACGACAATGGTTCTCGTCCGATCACCGAAGTTAAGCAACGTCGGGCACGGTCAGTACTTGGATGGGTGACCGCCTGGGAACACCGTGTGCTGTTGCCACCTTTTTTTCTCTGAAATTTTTATTAATTACATATTTTTTTACCATAAGCACTTACCGATTCTGTCTCAGTCGCATGACTTTTGCCTATAAAGAAATAGCGTATATTTTTGTAGTTATTGTTATATTTATATGTTTTCAGCCGCAAGTAACCACTTATAATGTGTGACCATTTTCACAGAATAAAGATTACAACAAGTAGGCTAATTGTACATTATTAACTCCATCGCTTATCGCAAACTCCATAACAAAATTCCGACAAAACGATGCTCCCATGTGTTTACAATGAAACCAAAATAATTTATGGTCAGACGATGAACTATTATCCGGTTAAACGGACCACATGGTTTACAACAACCCCAATAAAGTGAATTCTCGGAAGGACACCCCCACCTAAAATTGTGGAAAATCGTTTCTTTGTCCCATCACCGAAGTTAAGCAACGTCGGGCACGGTCAGTAATTGGATGGGTGACCACCTGGGAGCACCGTGTGCTGTTGCCACCTTTTTTTCTCTGAAATTTTTATTCATTACAATTTTTTTTTTTTTTTTTTTACCATGAGCACTTATCGGTTCTGTCAGTCACATGACTTTTGCCTATAATGCAATAGAGTATATTTTTGTAGTTGTGTTATATTTATATGTTTTCAGCCGCAACTAACCACTTATAATGTGTGAACCTTTTCACAAAACAAAGATTACAAGTAGGCTAATTGTACATTATTAACTCCATCGCTTATCGCAAACTCCATAACAAAATTCCGACAAAACCATGCTCCCGTGTGTTTACAATGAAACATAAATAATGTATGGTCAGATGATGAACTATTATCCGGTTAAACGGACCACATGGTTTACAACAACCCCAATAAAGTGAATTCTCGGAAGGACACCCTCACCTAAAATTGTGGAAAATCGTTTCTTTGTCCGTTATGTAGAAAATAAGTGCACATATGCCTGTGGTACTGTGGCAAACTGAAAAGCATGGTAATAAGAATAACAAAAAGAAGACACACAATGGCTGATAGGTACGTTTCGAATATAAATTTCATATCGCGAAGCACCAGGACGATTATTGCATTTTATTGTAGTTCCATATTTAATCGGAAGTTTACACATAACTTATTACATTATTAGATACCATTTTTTTCTATGTGAAAAGCACCTTTTAGGCCCAGATATGTACAATTATCAATGGCAACGGCCATACCACGTTGAATACACCGGTTCTCGTCCGATCACCGAAGTTAAGCAACGTCGGGCACGGTCAGTACTTGGATGGGTGACCGCCTGGGAACACCGTGTGCTGTTGCCACCTTTTTTTCTCTGAAATTTTTATTAATTACATATTTTTTTACCATGAGCACTTACCGATTCTGTCTCAGTCGCATGACTTTTGCCTATAAAGAAATAGCGTATATTTTTGTAGTTATTGTTATATTTATATGTTTTCAGCCGCAAGTAACCACTTATAATGTGTGACCATTTTCACAGAATAAAGATTACAACAAGTAGGCTAATTGTACATTATTAACTCCATCGCTTATCGCAAACTCCATAACAAAATTCCGACAAAACCATGCTCCCATGTGTTTAAAATGAAACTAGAATAATTTATGGTCAGACGATGAACTATTATCCGGTTAAACGGACCACATGGTTTACAACAACCCCAATAAAGTGAATTCTCGGAAGGACACCCCCACCTAAAATTGTGGAAAATCGTTTCTTTGTCCCATCACCGAAGTTAAGCAACGTCGGGCACAGTCAGTAATTGGATGGGTGACCACCTGGGAGCACCGTGTGCTGTTGCCACCTTTTTTTCTCTGAAATTTTTATTCATTACAATTTTTTTATTTTTACCATGAGCACTTATCGGTTCTGTCAGTCACATGACTTTTGCCTATAATGCAATAGAGTATATTTTTGTAGTTGTTGTTATATTTATATGTTTTCAGCCGCAACTAACCACTTATAATGTGTGAACCTTTTCACAAAACAAAGATTACAAGTAGGCTAATTGTACATTATTAACTCCATCGCTTATCGCAAACTCCATAACAAAATTCCGACAAAACCATGCTCCCGTGTGTTTACAATGAAACATAAATAATGTATGGTCAGATGATGAACTATTATCCGGTTAAACGGACCACATGGTTTACAACAACCCCAATAAAGTGAATTCTCGGAAGGACACCCTCACCTAAAATTGTGGAAAATCGTTTCTTTGTCCGTTATGTAGAAAATAAGTGCACATATGCCTATGGTACTGTGGCAAACTGAAAAGCATGGTAATAAGAATAACAAAAAGAAGACACACAATGGCTGATAGGTACATTTCGAATATAAATTTCATATCGCGAAGCACCAGGACGATTATTGCATTTTATTGTAGTTCCAGATTTAATCGGAAGTTTACACATAACTTATTACATTATTAGATACCATTTTTTTCTATGTGAAAAGCACCTTTTAGGCCCAGATATGTACAATTATCAATGGCAACGGCCATACCACGTTGAATACACCGGTTCTCGTCCAGTCGCGTCCGAACTCTCACACAGTTCGGAGCTTTAAGTGCTGTTATTGAGAAGTGTGAGTGGTGTTTAAAGTGAATGTTCGTGAAATATCGCAAAGGGCTGTCTGCTAAGCATCGGCCCTTGCTACAGAGTACTCGTAGTAACTCTCATTAGCCGGTGCTCTGCACCTGTTAGAAATGGAAAGTACACAACAAGAATTAAGTAAACTCATCGAAATAGCGAGAAATTCCGCTAAAGGAGATGTTCTCATAAAACCTCTCACAGAGCTTTACAGCAAAACAGAAAACATAATGGAAGCCAGTGCTAGCCGAAATTCTGTGAATATAAGTAACAAAACTGATGAAAGTGAAAATAGTGCACCGTTTACGATTGTACGTCACAATAAAAGAAAACTCAACACGACTGCCCATAAGCCGGAGAAGAAGAGGGTCAATTTTATTTCCAATAATAGATATGAGCCTCTGGTAGAAAGAATGGAAATGCAAACAGAAGATGCCGCGTTAGCTACCGAACAACCCAATGAAGGTAACAATATTGAAAATAAAAGTAAAAATGTTAAGCCCCCGCCAATAATTCTGCACGGCAAAATTGCTGATGCAGAAAATCATACAAAACTAACTGAATTTTTAAAAGTGCATGCTCCAGAAGGGTTTAACATCAAATACACTCAAAACAACACAAATATATATTTCGAAAAGGTGGAGGACTGGAAAAATTGTTTTAATAAATTAGAGAAGTACAATATGGAATATCATTCGTACTCGCTTAAAACTGAAAAGACGCACGCATTCGTCTTGTACGGTTTGGACAGCGGCCCATCTGTAGACCAGATAAAGGCTGAGCTACACGAAATTTACAGTGTGCCTGTCTTACAAGTGCACAAAATGAAAATAAAAGACGTAACGAAGAGCATGTACTTAGTTGTTACTAGTAATCAAACGACGCTGAAACATCTCCAAGCCAAAGTCAACTTCCTGAACCACACAAGGGTACGCTGGGGCAGACACTATAACACTAAGGTGATCTCTCAATGTCACCGCTGTCAGGCGTTTAATCATTGCACTACTAATTGTAGAGCTAAGTACGCCTGCATGAAATGCGCGGGAAATCATCCATCCTCCCAGTGCACCAAACCACTGACTACGCCACCCACGTGCGTTAATTGCAACGGAGAGCACACTGCGGCCAGCGTCCAGTGCCCAGAATACATTAAAAGGCTGGAAGCAACCAACAAGTCAGCCAGGAAATCCATCAAATACGTAGAAGCTCCAGCGCCGACCAACAACCCCTGGACGAGGAGACTAGCAGTGGAAACGTACCCTAACGGCACAGGACCAACCCCTGTCACAACGAACACAAGTGCGGTTGAAAGTGAAAGTGCGGGCGGAAGTGAAAGTGTTGTTAGAGATGGGCATAGTGCAAATATGAAACTCGCAAGCAACTGCAATAACCAGGGCATAGGCGAATTCCAAAGCCTGTGTAACGAAATTAAAAAACTTAACTCGCTTATAAACATTCCAAGACTATTAAATCAAATTAGGGAACTTAACACTCTCCTTGCACAAGCTAAACAAGAAGAAAGGTTCTTAATAACCTTAAACTTTATAAATAGCTTCAACAATGCCAATTAAACTTGCAACTTGGAATTCAAATAGCTTAAATAGTAAAATAAGCTCAGTAATTAGCTTCTTGGACGACACTCAGACTGACATCCTTTTAATTAACGAGACGAAACTCAAAAAGATACACAAAATTAAAATCAAAGGTTATAAAGTCATAAGACGCGACAGGGACAGTAATACTGCATCAGGTGGAGTCTTAGCTCTTGTTAAAAACAACATACCACATATAGAAATTAAATGCCCCCAAACCTCGATAGAAACCTTAGGCTTCAAGTTAGAAAACGACATCACAATAATTGCAGCTTACAATAAACCTAACAACAAATTCACACAAACCGATCTAGACAGACTTTTCAGTGTAGGTCACAAGGTTATTATAGCAGGAGACATGAACGCAAACCATATAATGTGGAATTGCCACAGAAATAACGAAAACGGTAACACATTGAAACAATACATCGAACAAAATAACGTCAACATACTTTACACCGACACGCCTACGCATTTCCCTGAAAACGGTACGACCCCTTCAACAATAGACGTAATATTAAACAAAAATGTGACTAATATGACACTACCTTACACAACACAACTACTAGACTCTGACCACGACCCAGTACATTTTTCTCTCATTCAGCACATAGGACAAACCATTAAAAAAATTAGGTCATATGAAGGAACAAACTGGCAACAATTTAGGCACTATATCACACAAAACTTATATGTCACACCCAATATAAGCAGTAACTTAGAGATAGACAACCAAATAGAATATTTTACGAGGGTTATTCAAAAGGCAACGGACAAATTTACCACAACAATAACAATAAACGAAAACAAGGAGGATATACCACAACGCATAAAGGAAGCAATAAAACGCAAACAAAATCTGAGGAGACAGTGGCAAAGAACAGCCAACCCAGATATAAAGAGACAATACAACGAACAGACAAAAATAGTAAATAATCTAATTATTCAACATAAAAATCAAAAATGGAAAAACACACTAGAAAACTTATCAGTCAGAGACAACTCTCTCTGGAAATTAACCAAAAAATTAAAAAACAATAGACAATCATTACCGACACTAAAAACCAACACTAAACTGGCATTTACAAATAAACAAAAATGTGAAATGTTAGCTGAAGCATTTTCTAGTGTCCACAACAACATACTTAACGACTCTGACATCAAATCAGAAGTTGAAAACGTAGTTACACAGTTTATAGACACCAATCACCCCCAACTGACGAACGAAGAAAAAACCGAACTCTTTACTAGTCCCTCAGAAATCAAAACAATTATAAAAGAACTTCCAAATAACAAGGCGCCTGGACCAGACCAAATACCAAATAAAATTATAAAGAAGTTACCACAAAAAGCCATAGTTCAACTGACATACATCATAAACGCCATACTTTTATTACAATATTTCCCTGAAAACTGGAAACTAGCACACATTATTGCCGTTCCAAAACCTGGAAAACCAGCAGACTCACCGGCCTCCTACAGGCCAATCAGTTTGCTCAACACGCTAGCAAAAATTGCAGAAAAAGTTATTTTAAAGAGGCTTAGATTAATTGACAAAAAACTGAACATCAATAATGAAAATCAGTTTGGATTCAGGGAACAACACAGTACTGTTATGCAAATAGCGAGGATCGTGAATGACGTCACTTTAAACTTTAACAAAAACAAAAACACTGTTATGACCCTCATAGACCTTGAAAAAGCTTTCGACACTGTGTGGGTTCAGGGGTTAATCTACAAATTAATACACTACGACTTTCCATACTACTTGACCAAACTCATACGTTCATACTTGACGAACAGAAAATTATCCGTAAAAATTAACGACACTCAATCTAAAACAATAGTAATTAAAGCTGGGGTTCCCCAAGGTTCAGTGCTTTCACCTAAACTTTTCAATTATTTTACAAATGATATTCCAATATTCAAACAAACAAACTTAGCCCTATACGCCGACGATACCGCTATATATAGCCACTCCCACTGGGCTGAGGTAGCAAATAAACAAAATCAGATACATATAAACATCTTGGAAAATTTTTATAAAAAGTGGAACATTAAAATAAACGAAAATAAAACCGAAAACATCACATTTACAAAAAAAATTACAAACAATAAAATACATACAAAACTTAAAGTCTCGGACGCGACAATAGAAAACAAGGAGGCAGTTAACTATTTAGGAGTGACATTAGATACACGACTGAACTTCAACTCACACATCGACAACGTACTTAGTAAAGCATACGGGGTAATGAGGCAGCTGTACCCAATAATGAGCAACAGACATACTGACAGACAGAACAAAAGACTCATATACACAACAGTAATTAGACCTATAATAACCCACGCCTGCCCTGTTTGGTCTTCCCTAATGAGCTTTAGAGGGTGCAGAAAACTTCAAGTGTACCAAAATAAAATACTGAGACTAATTTTAAACAAAGACAGATATGCTAATATAGAGCGAATGCATCAAGAAATTAATATTCCACCTATAAAAGAATATGTTAAACAACTTAGTGAACGATTTTACGAACAACAGATCCACAGCAATATTTTAACAAGAGACATAATTAAAACTAAAAGACTACATTCACATTTAAGAATCAAACACAGACTTCCATACTCAAATACAAGGTTCTACTTCGAGGATCGTATTAGAAACTAGAAAGTATATATGTGTGTGTGTGTGTGTGTATATGCATGTGTGTATATATGTGTATATATATGTATATGTATATATGTGTGTATATGTGTGTGTATGTATGTATATTTACAAAAAATTAAATGTTTATCCAAGTTGCAAAACCAAACACAAATAATTTGGAAAAAAAAAATGTTTTAACTTGTAAATAAACTTTTGTATATATAATATAGACTACAAAAAAGTAGAAAATTAGTTAGATAAGAATTGCTAAAATTGTGTACAGTTAAGTATGAAATACCTACTGTACAAAACTAGACACATATTTATAGATAGAGTGAAATGTAAACATATTAAGAAAACAGATGTTAGAGAATCATTCAAAGAACTGTAAAGATCAATGTATGCCATTATTTCAATAAATGGTGCACCCCCTTGGCCTGGCCTGGCCCGCCGTTGCTTGATTGTAAACAAAGAGGGTCAACATCCTCAGAAACCGAATGAGAGCCGAAATGTTACAAAAGCTACATCATTTTTAATAAATAATTGCAAAAAAAAAAAAAAACTGAAAAATACTTAAACCGTAAAAGGGAAAATACAAAAATATATAGACCATAGCTAACAGGGCAAGGAGCTGTATTCACTAACATGTGCAAACTATAAACGCAGACCAGACGCAGTTGTGTTCTATAAGTTCACAGCAGTGATAAGGGAGCGTACTGACTAAGAAACGAAATAAAAACTTTCTGGTTTTGGTTTTGGTTTTGGTTCTCGTCCGATCACCGAAGTTAAGCAACGTCGGGCACGGTCAGTACTTGGATGGGTGACCGCCTGGGAACACCGTGTGCTGTTGCCACATTTTTTTCTCTGAAATTTTTATTAATTACATATTTTTTTTACCATGAGCACTTACCGATTCTGTCTCAGTCGCATGACTTTTGTCTATAAAGAAATAGCGTATATTTTTGTAGTTATTGTTATATTTATATGTTTTCAGCCGCAAGTAACCACTTATAATGTGTGACCATTTTCACAGAATAAAGATTACAACAAGTAGGCTAATTGTACATTATTAACTCCATCGCTTATCGCAAACTCCATAACAAAATTCCGACAAAACGATGCTCCCATGTGTTTACAATGAAACCAAAATAATTTATGGTCAGACGATGAACTATTATCCGGTTAAACGACCACATGGTTTACAACAACCCAAATAAAGTGAATTCTCGGAAGGACACCCCCACCTAAAATTGTGGAAAATCGTTTCTTTGTCCCATCACCGAAGTTAAGCAACGTCGGGCACGGTCAGTAATTGGATGGGTGACCACCTGGGAGGACCGTGTGCTGTTGCCACCTTTTTTTCTCTGAAATTTTTATTCATTACAATTTTTTTATATTTATTTTTACCATGAGCACTTATCGGTTCTGTCAGTCACATGACTTTTGCCTATAATGCAATAGAGTATATTTTTGTAGTTGTTGTTATATTTATATGTTTTCAGCCGCAACTAACCACTTATAATGTGTGAACCTTTTCACAAAACAAAGATTACAAGTAGGCTAATTGTACATTATTAACTCCATCGCTTATCGCAAACTCCATAACAAAATTCCGACAAAACCATGCTCCCGTGTGTTTACAATGAAACATAAATAATGTATGGTCAGATGATGAACTATTATCCGGTTAAACGGACCACATGGTTTACAACAACCCCAATAAAGTGAATTCTCGGAAGGACACCCTCACCTAAAATTGTGGAAAATCGTTTCTTTGTCCGTTATGTAGAAAATAAGTGCACATATGCCTGTGGTACTGTGGCAAACTGAAAAGCATGGTAATAAGAATAACAAAAAGAAGACACACAATGGCTGATAGGTACGTTTCGAATATAAATTTCATATCGCGAAGCACCAGGACGATTATTGCATTTTATTGTAGTTCCAGATTTAATCGGAAGTTTACACATAACTTATTACATTATTAGATACCATTTTTTTCTATGTGAAAAGCACCTTTTAGGCCCAGATATGTACAATTATCAATGGCAACGGCCATACCACGTTGAATACACCGGTTCTCGTCCCCCAGTCTCGTCCGAGCCATTGCTGTGACCGGTCGCAGGTAGCACAGCTCCGTTGAGGGTGTAAGTGTGTCGAGTGAATTTCGTGACCACGCGTTTCGAGTGCTAAAGTGTATAGTGTTTTGTGTTCCTTTGATGGGTAAATGTACCCTTAAAAAAGACAAAGGAGAAAAACAAAAGCTAATTGACATTATAAAAAGATCACATAAAGGGCATGTCATTTTAGAAAAAATACTAGAACTGCCCGATGAAGAAGAAGTTAGTGAAATGAACAATTCTAATAAAACTACAAAAATGTCGCTTGAAAATAGTGCGTTTAATACTACAAATAATAGTGCTAATGAAGAAAGTGCTGGATTTACTGTTGTAAAATCAAAAAGAAAAGCACCCAAAGAGATAAACGACAATACAGCAAAGAAAATTAACAAAACAGAAATCTCAATATCCAACCGATTTAACGTTTTTTCCAACAACGATGAGGAGGAAATGTTATGGGAAAACGAGCCCACTGAAGAGCAAAGTAGCAATAAAAAGGAAACTAGACCGCCACCAATAATTATGCATGGTAAAGTCGACCTTCACGAAAATCTAATAAAATTTCTGAAAAATATTACAAGCAATGGGTTTCGTATTAAGTACACAGCCAACAACACGAGTATTTACTTTAACGAAACTAAGGACTGGGAAAGGTGCTTCAAAGAAATGGAAAGCATGAAAGGAGTTGATTACCACACATACACATTAAAAAATAATAAGCCACATGCATTTGTCGTTTATGGACTGGACCACAATCCCAAGGCAGAAGATATACTAGATGAGCTACAAAATTTTTATAACATTGCAGCAATGAATTGTTACAAAATGAAAACAAAGCATACAAGACCATTATATATGGTTACAACAACAAACGAAATAACAATGAGAACGCTACAGAAAAAAGTCCCGATGCTCGACCACACAATTATCCAGTGGGGAAGGCACTACAATAGTAAACAAATTACCCAGTGTCACCGTTGTCAGGGCTATAACCACGCAACCTCAAATTGTAGAGCGCGATATGTGTGTATGAAGTGCGCGGGTGAACACTCGACCAGCCAGTGTACCAAACCGCTTACGACTCCACCAAAATGTGCTAATTGCGATGGAGCACACACGTCGGCAAGTATTAACTGCCCTGTCTATCTAAAAAAGATAGAAGCAATAAAACAAACGAAACAAAAGAAGACTCCAGTTAAATATGTACCAGCAACTCCACCTACTGTTAATCCGTGGACAATTAATAATAACATTAGCCACGCAGGAGCCGTCCAGGTAAAAGCCACCGACGCCGAAAGTCCGGAGACCCAGGCGACCCAAACAGTCCCAACAAAGACACCGCCAACAACAAAGGATCAAAGGGACCATTCATCTAAACAGGTAATCCAGCCAGTGAATAGTAGTGGCATGTCTGACTTTAATACGCTTTTAAGCGAAGTGTCTGAACTAAATAAACTTATAAACATACAAAACATGATTGGACAAATTAGAGAACTAAGAACTCTGTTGTCAGGATCTAATCCGGCTGACAGATTCCTAATAACATTAGATTTTATTAATAATTTAAATAAATGCAATGGAGCAAATTAGACCTATAAATAATACCAACAGAAAAAGCAATCACTTAAAAATTGCATCATGGAACGCGAACAGTTTAAAAGGAAAATTAAATACGGTAATTGATTTTTTAAATAAAACTGATATTGATATTTTATTGGTCAATGAAACTAAGCTGAGTATTACTGATAAAATTAAAATCAAGGGATATAAAACTCTACGCAAGGATAGAAATAATGCCGTTCACGCAGCAGGAGGGGTCTTAGCTTTCATCAAAGACAATATATCTTTTGTAGAAATTAATTGCCCACACACATCACTAGAAACAATAGCATTTAAATTAAAGCATAATGTAAATATAATTGCAGCGTATAATAAGCCTTCTAATAATTTCACAACAAATGAAATAACGCAGTTGTTAAATATAGATACAAAGGTACTTCTTGTAGGTGACTTAAATGCAACCAGTCCTCATTGGAACTGCTCTTATAGTAACGCTAATGGCCGCGTAATTAAAAACCATATTGAAAGCTATAACGTACAACTCCACTACCCAGATAATCCTACAAATTATCCTTCCAACGGGTCCTCTCCTTCCACTATAGACATCATCCTAAATAAAAATGTAAACATCACCCACCCTTACACCACGCAACACCTCGACTCTGACCATGAACCAATTAACTTTTACATCAGAGACTGCATAACGATACGCACAACAATACAAATCAGATCTTATGAAAAAACGGACTGGAACAATTTCAGAACTCACTTAAATCGGACGGTTAAAATAAATAATCAAATTAATTCAATAGAAACATTAGAAAAAGAAGTTAAAACATTTACAAAAACTGTCCAGACTGTAATGAATGCCCACACAGAAATAAAAATCATTAACCCCAATAAATATAAAATAACCCCGGAAATATCGGCAGCAATAAAAGAAAAACAAGTAGCCAGGAGAAACTGGCAAACTAATCCTAGTTCAATAAATAAACAAATATACAACCAAAAGAACAAAAAAGTTGGTCAATTAATAACAAAATTCAAAAACGATCAGTGGAGCAAGGAACTGGAAAAGGTTTCTGTCAAGGATAACACACTTTGGAAGGTTACCAAAAGATTAAAAAATAATCACAATTCGATTCCAGCTTTAATTGATAATAATAAAAACGCATTTACAGATAAAGAAAAGTGTGAAATGCTAGCAGACACCTTCTCCAGTGTCCATAACAGCAATGTACAAAATGACTCAGAACAAAACAACATTGAAAACGAAGTTAACACCTTTCTAAATACTGACTCTCCTGACATGACAGAACGAAATATTTTAAAACTAAAAGCTACTCCGGAGGAAATCGTTAGTATTATCAAACAGCTACCGAACAACAAGACTCCAGGACCAGATAACATAACAAATAAAATAATTAAAAACTTCCCACGCAAAGCAGTTCTTCAACTCATGTACATAATTAATGCTATTCTCATTCTCCAACATTTCCCCAACGACTGGAAACAATCAAACGTTATACCGATACCCAAACCCGGAAAAAACACAAAATTCCCTAAAAACTACAGACCGATAAACTTACTCAATGCCCTTTCCAAAATTGCTGAAAAGTTAATACTCCGCAGACTGCAAACAGTTATTGAAAAAAAGCAAATTATAAGTGATACTCAGTTTGGTTTTAGATCAAAACATTCAACCAATATGCAACTAGCAAGAATAGTCAACGATGTTGCCTTAAATTTTAACAAACAAAATAACACGGTAATGACGCTTCTAGACATAGAAAAAGCTTTTGACAGAGTGTGGATTCATGGCTTATTATATAAATTAATTAAATTAAAACTTCCTTTTTATCTTATAAAACTCTTACTCTCATATCTAACAGAACGAAAGATGTCAGTCAAAATTAAGAACACAATATCTGAACATAAACCAATTTTAGCAGGAGTGCCCCAGGGTTCTGTCCTCGGGCCGGTCCTGTTTAATCTATATATATATATGACATTCCTCATTTTGTCAAAACACAACTGGCACAGTTCGCAGACGATACTGCTATATATAGTCACTCATACTGGGCAGAGGTAGCTAATAAACAAAACCAAATACATTTAAATATAATTTGTAAATATTTTAAAAAATGGAAAATTAAAACTAATACAAGCAAAACTGAAAACATAGTCTTTAGTAAAAAATTCACCAATAATAAAGTTTTCTCACATTTAAAAATCAATAACGAAAGCGTGGAATGTAAAACCGAAATAAAATATCTTGGCGTTCACTTAGACTCAAGATTAAATTTCAGCAAACACATCTCCACCACATTACAGAAAACATACGGTATTATGAAAACTATGTATCCACTTTTCATCAACAGAAAAATGAATGAAAAAAATAAAAAACTAATGTATACCTCAATAGTTAGACCCGTACTCACCTATGCTTGCCCAGTATGGTCAAATACGAGTGTAAGAAATTATAACAAATTACAAGTATTTCAAAATAAAGTGCTCAGAATCATAACAAATTCTGACAGGTATACAAGGGTGGATTATCTTCACAGGAAGACAAATATCCCCTACATTCAACAATACATTTTAGACCTAACAGACAAATTCTATAAATATCAAATCAGAAACAACACTTTAACAAACCATATTACACAAACCAGAAAAGATAACCCACTCATTGTATTTAAGCACAAACTACCGTACTCTAGAAGCGTCATGTACCAAAAAGAATTATAATCCGATCGCTGTACATAATTAGTTTTAAGCCAAATTGTATATAAAACTGTAAATAGTTACTAACAAATTAAATAATATATAAAAAAACAGACACCCCTTTTAAGGGGCGTGTCTGGCGTTGCTTAACTTAGTACTTGAAGGTTGACATTAAGACAACCAACACATCGGACGAGACAAAATGTAACAAAACAAGAACATGAAAATCAAATATCAAAAGCTAACATTATGAATACCTAAAATTTCATAAGACTGCAAAAAAAAAATAGAGTAATATAGCTCAAGGGCAAGGAAACTCTTCTTAAAACATATATAAGAACTGATACCCACTAGATGAGGGGATGAGTTCATATACCTCCAATAAAACATTTTACACGAACTCCTAGGTAGGTAGGTTCTCGTCCGATCACCGAAGTTAAGCAACGTCGGGCACGGTCAGTACTTGGATGGGTGACCGCCTGGGAACACCGTGTGCTGTTGCCACCTTTTTTTCTCTGAAATTTTTATTAATTACATATTTTTTTACCATGAGCACTTACCGATTCTGTCTCAGTCGCATGACTTTTGCCTATAAAGAAATAGCGTATATTTTTGTAGTTATTGTTATATTTATATGTTTTCAGCCGCAAGTAACCACTTATAATGTGTGACCATTTTCACAGAATAAAGATTACAACAAGTAGGCTAATTATACATTATTAACTCCATCGCTTATCGCAAACTCCATTACAAAATTCCGACAAAACCATGCTCCCATGTGTTTAAAATGAAACCAAAATAATTTATGGTCAGACGATGAACTATTATCCGGTTAAACGGACCACATGGTTTACAACAACCCCAATAAAGTGAATTCTCGGAAGGACACCCCCACCTAAAATTGTGGAAAATCGTTTCTTTGTCCCATCACCGAAGTTAAGCAACGTCGGGCACGGTCAGTAATTGGATGGGTGACCACCTGGGAGCACCGTGTGCTGTTGCCACCTTTTTTTCTCTGAAATTTTTATTCATTACAATTTTTTTATTTTTATTTTTACCATGAGCACTTATCGGTTCTGTCAGTCACATGACTTTTGCCTATAATGCAATAGAGTATATTTTTGTAGTTGTTGTTATATTTATATGTTTTCAGCCGCAAGTAACCACTTATAATGTGTGAACCTTTTCACAAAACAAAGATTACAAGTAGGCTAATTGTACATTATTAACTCCATCGCTTATCGCAAACTCCATAACAAAATTCCGACAAAACCATGCTCCCGTGTGTTTACAATGAAACATAAATAATGTATGGTCAGATGATGAACTATTATCCGGTTAAACGGACAACATGGTTTACAACAACCCCAATAAAGTGAATTCTCGGAAGGACACCCTCACCTAAAATTGTGGAAAATCGTTTCTTTGTCCGTTATGTAGAAAATAAGTGCACATATGCCTATGGTACTGTGGTAAACTGAAAAGCATGGTAATAAGAATAACAAAAAGAAGACACACAATGGCTGATAGGTACGTTTCGAATATAAATTTCATATCGCGAAGCACCAGGACGATTATTGCATTTTATTGTAGTTCCAGATTTAATCGGAAGTTTACACATAACTTATTACATTATTAGATACCATTTTTTTCTATGTGAAAAGCACCTTTTAGGCCCAGATATGTACAATTATCAATGGCAACGGCCATACCACGTTGAATACAACGGTTCTCGTCCAGATATATTAAAACTAAATACCACCCCTGAGGAAATCATTGACATTATTAAAAAACTCCCTAACAATAAGGCACCAGGCCCCGATGAAATTACTAATAAAATAATAAAAAACTTCCCCCGTAAGGCAGTTATCCAGTTAATGTACATAATTAATGCTATACTCACACTTCAACACTTTCCGAACGACTGGAAACAGTCAAATGTAATACCGACACCAAAAGCTGGAAAAGATTCCCAATCCCCAAAAAACTATCGCCCCATTAATCTATTAAACACACTTTCTAAAATCACTGAAAAGATAATGCTTCGCCGGCTCCAAAAATTTATTGAAGGGAGAAAAATAATCAATAGTGCTCAGTTTGGTTTCAGAACAAAACACTCGACAAGTATGCAATTGGCAAGAATCGTAAACGATATTGCCCTAAATTTTAATAAACAGAATAATACGGTCATGACGCTTCTAGACATTGAAAAAGCTTTTGACAAAGTGTGGATCCACGGGTTAATTTACAAACTAATAAAACTGCAGTTTCCCTTTTACACAATCAAGCTTTTATATTCATATTTAACTGGAAGAGAAATCTCAGTGAGTATTAAAAACACACATTCAAGCCCGAAATTTATTTTTGCAGGAGTCCCTCAGGGCTCTGTCCTCGGGCCAGTCCTATTTAACATTTATATACACGACATACCACACTTTGCCAAAACAAAACTAGCTCAATTTGCTGATGATACAGCTATTTATAGCCACTCATACTGGGCAGAAGTAGCGAACAAACAAAATCAAACTCATATTAACATAATATTAAAATATTTTGAAAAATGGAAAATAAAAATTAACATAAATAAAACAGAAAACATAATCTTTAATAAAAAGTTTACGAATAATAAAATATTTACTCCATTAAAAATCTATAACGAACAGGTAGAATGTAAAACCCAGGTAAAGTACCTTGGTGTTCACTTAGACGCAAGACTTAACTTCAATAAACACATCTCCACTATTATACAAAAAACCTATGGGATTATGAAAGCTATGTACCCTTTATTAATAAACAGAAAAGTTAGCCTACAAAATAAAAAAATAATATACACATCAATAATTAGACCGGTACTCACCTACGCCTGCCCGATATGGTCGAACATGAGCGCAAAAAATTATAAAACCCTACAAGTATATCAGAATAAAGTATTAAGAACAATAACAAACTCCGACAGGTATACAAGAGTAGATGACTTACACACAACAACAGATATCCCTAAAATAGAAGAATATATATTACACCTAACAGATAAATTTTATAAATACCAAATTAAAAACAGCCCTTTAACAGATAAAATAACAGAGACCCGAAAAGAAAACCAAAACATCACATTCAAACACAAACTACCATATTCTAGAAGCGTCATGCACCAAAAAGAATTATAATCAGGCAACTGCAAGTAGCTTCAAATCAAAATGTACATTAACAACTTGTAAATAGCTATTGTAGGGATAAATGTATAATTTTACTGAGTAAAATATAAGTAAACTACCTATATTATAATTTGTATATATTTGAAAAACGTTGTTTTAAGGTACAGTGTGTACATAAACCTAGCAAATCAGAAATAGTATTGTAACAAAAACAAACACCGCAGTAGATAAGAAAAAATTGTAACTTAAAACAAAGTAATTGTAAATATCTTGTAAATAATTATTTTTTTTGTAAAAATATTTTTTTTTTCCAATAAACGCAGGCAACCCCGATGGGTGCTGGGCGTGCTTGGCGTTGCTTAACACGTTAACTAAAGGTTGATCCCATATCAGCCAAAATCATCGGACGAGACAAAATCTATTAAAACAATATACAAGTGACACAAAGACCAAAAATATTTACTTAAAAGCCTAAACCAAATATAAGACAAAATAGTGAGAAATATAGCCTCAGGGCAAGAAGTCTCACCTTACAATAATACATGAGAACCGATTCTCAATACTTTTGTATAGGGAAAAGGACACATAAGGTGCAAAATAAAAAGACTTATATAAGTTTGTAGGTAGGTAGGTTCTCGTCCGATCACCGAAGTTAAGCAACGTCGGGCACGGTCAGTACTTGGATGGGTGACCGCCTGGGAACACCGTGTGCTGTTGCCACCTTTTTTTCTCTGAAATTTTTATTAATTACATATTTTTTTACCATGAGCACTTACCGATTCTGTCTCAGTCGCATGACTTTTGCCTATAAAAAAATAGCGTATATTTTTGTAGTTATTGTTATATTTATATGTTTTCAGCCGCAAGTAACCACTTATAATGTGTGACCATTTTCACAGAATAAAGATTACAACAAGTAGGCTAATTATACATTATTAACTCCATCGCTTATCGCAAACTCCATAACAAAATTCCGACAAAACCATGCTCCCATGTGTTTAAAATGAAACCAAAATAATTTATGGTCAGACGATGAACTATTATCCGGTTAAACGGACCACATGGTTTACAACAACCCCAATAAAGTGAATTCTCGGAAGGACACCCCCACCTAAAATTGTGGAAAATCGTTTCTTTGTCCCATCACCGAAGTTAAGCAACGTCGGGCACAGTCAGTAATTGGATGGGTGACCACCTGGGAGCACCGTGTGCTGTTGCCACCTTTTTTTCTCTGAAATTTTTATTCATTACAATTTTTTTTTTTTTATTTTTACCATGAGCACTTATCGGTTCTGTCAGTCACATGACTTTTGCCTATAATGCAATAGAGTATATTTTTGTAGTTGTTGTTATATTTATATGTTTTCAGCCGCAAGTAACCACTTATAATGTGTGAACCTTTTCACAAAACAAAGATTACAAGTAGGCTAATTGTACATTATTAACTCCATCGCTTATCGCAAACTCCATAACAAAATTCCGACAAAACCATGCTCCCGTGTGTTTACAATGAAACATAAATAATGTATGGTCAGATGATGAACTATTATCTGGTTAAACGGACCACATGGTTTACAACAACCCCAATAAAGTGAATTCTCGGAAGGACACCCTCACCTAAAATTGTGGAAAATCGCTTCTTTGTCCGTTATGTAGAAAATAAGTGCACATATGCCTATGGTACTGTGGCAAACTGAAAAGCATGGTAATAAGAATAACAAAAAGAAGACACACAATGGCTGATAGGTACGTTTCGAATATAAATTTCATATCGCGAAGCACCAGGACGATTATTGCATTTTATTGTAGTTCCAGATTTAATCGGAAGTTTACACATAACTTATTACATTATTAGATACCATTTTTTTCTATGTGAAAAGCACCTTTTAGGCCCAGATATGTACAATTATCAATGGCAACGGCCATACCACGTTGAATACACCGGTTCTCGTCCGATCACCGAAGTTAAGCAACGTCGGGCGCGGTCAGTACTTGGATGGGTGACCGCCTGGGAACACCGTGTGCTGTTGCCACCTTTTTTTCTCTGAAATTTTTATTAATTACATATTTTTTTACCATGAGCACTTACCGATTCTGTCTCAGTCGCATGACTTTTGCCTATAAAGAAATAGCGTAAATTTTTGTAGTTATTGTTATATTTATATGTTTTCAGCCGCAAGTAACCACTTATAATGTGTGACCATTTTCACAGAATAAAGATTACAACAAGTAGGCTAATTATACATTATTAACTCCATCGCTTATCGCAAACTCCATAACAAAATTCCGACAAAACCATGCTCCCATGTGTTTAAAATGAAACCAAAATAATTTATGGTCAGACGATGAACTATTATCCGGTTAAACGGACCACATGGTTTACAACAACCCCAATAAAGTGAATTCTCGGAAGGACACCCCCACCTAAAATTGTGGAAAATCGTTTCTTTGTCCCATCACCGAAGTTAAGCAACGTCGGGCACAGTCAGTAATTGGATGGGTGACCACCTGGGAGCACCGTGTGCTGTTGCCACCTTTTTTTCTCTGAAATTTTTATTCATTACAATTTTTTTATTTTTATTTTTACCATGAGCACTTATCGGTTCTGTCAGTCACATGACTTTTGCCTATAATGCAATAGAGTATATTTTTGTAGTTGTTGTTATATTTATATGTTTTCAGCCGCAAGTAACCACTTATAATGTGTGAACCTTTTCACAAAACAAAGATTACAAGTAGGCTAATTGTACATTATTAACTCCATCGCTTATCGCAAACTCCATAACAAAATTCCGACAAAACCATGCTCCCGTGTGTTTACAATGAAACATAAATAATGTATGGTCAGATGATGAACTATTATCCGGTTAAACGGACCACATGGTTTACAACAACCCCAATAAAGTGAATTCTCGGAAGGACACCCTCACCTAAAATTGTGGAAAATCGTTTCTTTGTCCGTTATGTAGAAAATAAGTGCACATATGCCTATGGTACTGTGGCAAACTGAAAAGCATGGTAATAAGAATAACAAAAAGAAGACACACAATGGCTGATAGGTACGTTTCGAATATAAATTTCATATCGCGAAGCACCAGGACGATTATTGCATTTTATTGTAGTTCCAGATTTAATCGGAAGTTTACACATAACTTATTACATTATTAGATACCATTTTTTTCTATGTGAAAAGCACCTTTTAGGCCCAGATATGTACAATTATCAATGGCAACGGCCATACCACGTTGAATACACCGGTTCTCGTCCAGTCTCGATCGAGCGTTTGTAAAGGTCGGTTGCGGAGAGAGCTCTCTAGCGTTGTGTGTCTAGTAGACAGTGTACAGTTAGTAGTGTTTTGTAGTGAAGTGCTGTAAAGCCCGCTATTTACTGTTCCGTGCTTATATTATGTGTTTGTGCAGAGTCCCCTGCCTATCTGGCTGGCACTCTGCACCTTAATAAATGAGTCAGTCTAACGAAGAACTTTTAAAACTAATTGAGATTGCAAAAAGATCAGAAAAAGGTAACGTGCTTTTAAAACCGCTTAAAGACATTTTACAAAAAGAACATGAGAAGACTGTAATTAGCAATATAGAGCACCCACTTGTAAATGTGAAAAGTATGGCTAATAATTCACAAAGTGTCGGTGTTTACCCTAAAGTGGCAGGTGTAATTACCGAATTAGCTGAAAAAGATCCAGAAAAATGTCAGCCACCGTTTTGCCTGGTAAGATACAACAAGAGAAAATCAAATGCAGTTTCTTACAAACAACCAGAAAAGAAAAGGGTTAGTTTTACCTCTGTAAACCCATTCCAACCTTTAGAAGAAAACGAAATGGAAATAGAAGAATCGCCGGAGAGAGATACCGTGCCTGAGGAAACAACATCTAGCAACAACACCAAAAAGAACAAGCCACCTCCAATAATTCTACATGGAAAAGTCGCTGATGCTGAAAATCACGAAAAGCTCATAACATTTCTGAAGATGCACGCCCCGAGTGGATTTAATTTAAAATATACCAGGAATAATACAAATATTTTCCTGCAAAATGCAGACGAATGGAAAACCTGTTTTTCCAACCTAGAAAAATACAACAATATGGAATACCACTCATATTCCTTAAAAGAAGAAAAGACACATGCATTTGTACTTTACGGGCTTGATAGTAACCCACCAGTAGACACAATTCAAAGCGAACTAAAAGAAATATACAAGGTGCCTGTCATAAAGGTTTATAGAATGAAAATCAAAGATGTCACTAAATCTTTGTACTTGGTGATTACAAGTAACCAAGCAGTACTAAAAGACATGCAAACTAAAGTACTCTATATAAACCACACGAAGGTCCGCTGGGGTAGGCACTACAACTCGAAGGTTATATCACAGTGTAGAAGGTGTCAGGGATACAATCACGCAACGAGTCATTGTAGAGCTCGTTATGCGTGTATGAAATGTGCGGGGAATCATCCCTCTACAGAGTGTACAAAACCCCTTGACACACCTCCCAAGTGTGTAAACTGCGATGGAGAGCACACTGCAGCCAGTATCCAGTGCCCAGTATATTTAAAAAAACTTGAAGCTGTCAATAAAACATCCAAGAATCCGATTAGATACATCGCGGCTCCATTACCCACAACCAACCCCTGGACGAGGAAAGTAGGCGGGACGCCAGCACTAGCGGAAAAAGGACCAGTCACGACTGTTAATACCACAACAAATTTAAATACTCTCACCACTATAAACAGTTCAAGTGATAAAAACATCAGTGAAAATTTTAACGCGAATGACTTTCAAAGTTTATGCAATGAGATAAAAACACTAAACTCACTAATAAACATTAAACATTTGTTAAACCAAGTACGGAAACTTAATAAACTGCTCAGTGAAGTGAGACAAGAAGAAAGGTTTCTAGTGACCTTAAACTTCATTAACAACATGAACAATGGCTCCAATTAAAGTAGCAACATGGAATGCAAATAGCATAACCAATAAGGTAGGCTCTATTATTAGATTTCTTTGTGATTCTCAAACAGATATTTTGTTAGTTAATGAAAGTAAACTAAAAACGACTGATAAGATTAAAATCCGCGGTTTTTCTGTCATCAGAACTGACAGACAAAGTGATATAGCAGCGGGTGGTGTTTTAGCTTTAATTAAAAATACAGTCCCATTTGTGCAGCTTAACATTCCACAAACATCATTTGAAACTGTTGGCCTAAAGCTACACGATGGCACGATTATTATAGCGGTTTACAATAAACCAACAAATATATTTAGTGGTAGGGACCTAGATATACTTTTCGGCACCGGAGGACAGGTCATTGTTGCGGGTGATCTGAATGCAAAACACCCTTGCTGGAACTGCAACAGAAGCAACCAAAACGGAGAAACCTTGAAACATTATATTGAACAAAATAATGTTAATATCCTGTTTACAGACACTCCCACGCATTTTCCCCAAAACAACATGACTCCCACAACAATAGACATTGTACTAAACAAAAACGTACCCCACATCACACCCCCATTTACAACACAAACACTTGACTCGGACCATGACCCTGTACACTTTTATCTTACGCAACATGACAGACAAGAACGTGTTATTAAATACAGGTCATACCGCGGCACTGACTGGTCCCTCTTTAGAAAATATCTAAATGAACGTATACAAGTAACCCCCGATATAACAAATAAAGAAAAACTGGAAGAACAAGTAACAATGTTCACAATAACAGTGCAGAGCGCTATGAACATATATACACATACAAAAACAATAGATTTATACAAAGATGGCATACCGGGAGAAATTAAGGACAAAATCAAACAAAAACAAAACTTGCGCCGTCTGTGGCAGAGGTCACGGGATCCTGACACAAAAAAAGCGGTACAATGAAGCTACAAGGGAGGTAGGCAGATTGTTGATTAACTATAAAAACAAAGAATGGTCCAATACACTCGAAAAGGCATCTACCACAGATAACTCTCTTTGGCACATAACAAAAAAATTAAAGAATAGTCAAACAAATACCCCAACTTTAATAGGTACCAATACAACTGCTTTTACAGATAAAGAAAAAAGTGAAATGTTGGTAGAGACCTTCGCGAGTGTACATAATCAAATAAACAACAATAGCCCGTTAAAACAGGATGTACAAAATGCTGTTAATAACTTCCTAGTCTCAGATCATCCGGAACTAACAGATTCTCAGAAAATCGAACTACTTACTTCCCCTAAAGAGATAATAGACATTATAAAGAAACTGCCTGCTAGGAAAGCACCGGGACCTGACGAGATTCCTAATAAGATTTTAAAAAACCTTTCTAGAAAAGCTATTGTGCAGTTAGTGTACATTATTAATGCCATTTTAATCCTAAAATATTTCCCTAGTTCATGGAAGCTGGCGCATGTTATAGCTATACCAAAACCAGGAAAAGACCGATCTTCACCTCTATCGTATAGGCCAATCAGCCTACTTAATACCCTGGCAAAACTAACAGAAAAAATTATTCAAATTCGTTTGAATAAGGCAGACATTCGGCTAAAAATAACAAACGAGCAGCAGTTTGGTTTCAAGGCAAGGCACAGCACGACTATGCAGATTACAAGATTAATAAACGATATCACTCTGAATTTTAACAAAGGAAACAACACTGTCATGACTCTTCTGGATATCGAAAAGGCATTTGATACGGTCTGGACACAGGGGTTGATATACAAGCTTATACAAATGAAAATACCACACCATTTAATTTTGTTAATAAACTCATATTTGACAGACAGAAAAATAATAGTTAAAATTAATAACACATTATCAGCACAAAAAACCATACATGCTGGGGTCCCGCAAGGTAGTGTCCTAGGTCCAAAATTATTTAATTATTTTATACACGACATACCAACATTCAAAAAAACCAATTTGTCCCTGTACGCTGATGACACTGCCATTTACAGCCATTCGTACTGGGCAGAAGTAGCAAACAAACAGATCCAAATACATGTGGACATTCTGGAAAAATATTACAAAAACTGGAACATCAGAATTAATCCTAATAAAACTGAAAATATAACTTTTTCAAAAAAGTTCACTAATAACAAAATTTATCAACAATTAAAAGTTTCACACGCCACAATAGAAAATAAAGACCATGTAAAACATCTGGGCATTACTCTAGATAATAGGTTGAATTTTAGACAACATATTAACAACACAATTAACAAAGTGTATGGAATAATGAAACAAGTATACCCATTAATGAGCAATAGAAAACTGAGTCAAAAAAACAAAAAGCTTGTCTATACAACCGTAATCAGACCTGCCTTAACATATGCCAGTCCTGCATGGTCGGCGCTTATGATGGCCAGAGACAGAAAAAAGCTTCAGGTGTATCAAAACAAATGCCTACGATTAATTACAAGCAGAGACAGATATGCCAACGTCATAAAAATGCACAAGGACACCAACATACCGCCAATAATGGAATACATCGAAAAGTTGTCCGAAAACTTCTACGAAAAGCAAATAAAACACAGCCCGTTGACAAAAAATATAATCAAAACAAAATCAAATAACCCGACCCTCCGAATTAAATACGAACTCCCATACAGTGGTACTAAATTTTATGCTGAGGATCACTTAGAAAACTAATTTAAAAAAAATAAAAAAATTACAACGCTATAAACTGAAAAAACCAATTTGTAACGTAAATCTCGAAATGCAAATGCTTTGCATGTGTGGGTGTTTAAATATGTATGTATGTGTGTATATTTGTATTATGTTTTAAGTGTTTATATCTGATAGATTTTAAATAAATATGTAAATAATAGTTAAGGGTAGTTTAAGTTAAAAAAAAAAGTGTGACTTAACAAGATAAAAAGCAAAGGGAGTAACCAGAAAACTGAATATATAATAGTATGGTAGTCTAGGTTAGGTTAGTAATAATTATAATAAGCACAAAAAGAAGGCAACATTCGATGGGATTAAAGGGGACAATGTCCTCAAAATTGACGGACGAGGAAACAGAACATGTATATAAGTATATTAAGAAATTATAAATTCTAAAGTAATTATCTAAACTCTAAATTGAGAAAACAAAAAAAATGTAAAGATTTAGAGCCAGCAGGCAAGAAGCTTTATTTATACGCAACCAGCAATTCTAAGCAGCTTTGTTATACAAAGATGCCATTTTAACATACAACATATAAATATATCTTAGGTTAGGTTAGGTTCTCGTCCGATCACCGAAGTTAAGCAACGTCGGGCACGGTCAGTACTTGGATGGGTGACCGCCTGGGAACACCGTGTGCTGTTGCCACCTTTTTTTCTCTGAAATTTTTATTAATTACATATTTTTTTACCATGAGCACTTACCGATTCTGTCTCAGTCGCATGACTTTTGCCTATAAAGAAATAGCGTATATTTTTGTAGTTATTGTTATATTTATATGTTTTCAGCCGCAAGTAACCACTTATAATGTGTGACCATT